>ML682026.1:11245573-11264705 GCA_007922195.1 Podocnemis expansa
CCCCCCCCCCCCGGGTGAGCCCCAACTGGCCTGCCTGCCCACCCCCAAGGCACTGCCTCCCCCCGCATCCATCAGTACCCTCCCACCAATCCCCCCCCTTCCCCCACCCCTGACCCCCCCCCCCAGCCGCCTTTGGGCCAATAGCAGCTGCAGGCCACACATGGACCGCGTCGTCACAGCTTAGAGGGCGCTTTGGCACATGCACCTGTCTTGTGGCATTGTACACGTATTAACAACAGATGTAACAAACTGGACTATTTTTAAAAGCTTTTATTTTAAATTTTTGTGCCCTCTAAAATACAGCACCCAGGGCAAAGGCCCAGTCGCCCAGCTCTAGTTCCAGCCCCGTCCCCAGGCAATAGTGAAGTAGAATGAATCCAGCAGGATAACCATTTTTAACGTCTTGTCTTTCATCAGGAAACCATTATTTTGTTTACTGAAGGATTGGCAGCAGTGTGGTCACTGGTTACGAGCTGAGTTAGATGAGCTTTCTCTGTGACTGATCTAGAGCTCAGAAGAGCCTCTTGTTTGATTACATTTGCCTTCAGTAACCACGCATCATAAAGCCCAGCATCTGGGCAGTGAGACAAAGGCTTTGCTGCCCAAGGCAACTGCATTTTTGACCTCTTGTTATCCAATGTGGTGTGCCAGAAGTTTATTTTTGTTATTGGCTTGGGAAATCTAATGACTGTGGAGTGACTCTCTCCTATTTCTCAGCAGTTTTTCCTGAATCTGGCATCCTCAGCCATAATCACCCTAGGCAGGGGGACATTTGGCATGACTCACAAAACCAGTGAGGATTTGGATCAGACCCCCTCATGCTCCTCAAAATTTAATTTTGGTACCAAGAGATGTAAGGGTTTAAGATTAGGCAGAGCAAGGGAAATGGGCTCATAGGACGTGTGACAGGACACTTCAGCAAGCACTCTTGGGTCCCCTCTGCTCACCACTGCTCACGATGCTGCTATGGTAGTGTTGTCTCCCATCCAGCCAGGTTTCCACATTTCTGTGTAGCCAGCTCCAAATCCAGAGGGTCCAACCCTTGCTCCAGCTGGCTCCCTTGGAGGCCTTCCTCCAAGAGGGTACCACGATGTCCCAATCAGACGTGACGCTCAGCCAGTGTGGAAGTCACAGGGTTTATTAGCAATCCAGTGCGAACAACAGCTGGCTACCAGATTAACCAGGCGGTATAGTAGTAAACCCCAGGATGACTAGGTTCATGCCCTGGGGATCCTGCCTCTTAGACCCACGTTCTCCTACCATCCCCTCTCCCCCTGGTCCTTTGTTCTCCTTTTGGGGCAAGGGACCAGGTCCATCCTGGTGGAGGGGCACGGGGCCCTTGGCGAATCACCCTCTGTGGGGCCCCCACTCACCTCCTCCTGGGCACTGGGGGGGGGGGCATCCCATGCCATGAACCAGGCAAGCTGGCTGAACAGGAGTGCAGTGTCTGGTTGTCAAACTTTTTTCCTTGGGAACCTAGCTCTGGAGCCCTCTGCCGTGCAGTGCCCCTCCACTGGAAAAAAGCGGCCACAGCCAGAAGATTGAACAGCGACCATGGATGTGGGGGGAGGTTGAGGGGACACTCCCTCATGGCTTTCATCCTTTCTCTTGCGGCTTCTATTGCATCTCTGAAAGCTACACATCTAATTTGAGATCATGTACATGGAATATGCAGAGGGTGATCCCACATGCCATACTCCTGTCTCAGATCAGGAAATATCTAAAATTGCATGTAGTAGCCTGGAGTGTGTATATGGGAGCTCCTTGCAAAGGGGTTGGGGGGGGTTGTGACTGGTCGGAGAAATGAGATGGAAGTGCTGAGACAGAGGAAGGAAAGAGAGCCAGTGCCCAGCTAGAAAGAAAAGTCCTGGAAGACCCTGTCTGCTGCTGAGGCTGTCAAAGTCCCTCTAGGTCCTGCTCCCTTCTCCAGTGCCCAATCCCAGGAACTGAAGCAGCCACTCTGGATTAAGGTTACCAGCTATCAAAGCATGGAAAGGCGGACAGGGAAGTACAAAAAGGCGGGCATTGGCGGACACATGGAGAAAATGTAGTATTACTGTAATATTCTTCTGTTTTTAGGGGCCCTGGAATGCTTCCCCCTAAAAATAGGGTGTTCTAGCATATGTTAACCCCTGCAAGTAAAAAGCCAGGCACAATTATGTAATCTTAAAATGCCTGCCAGGTGGAGGATGTGATGGTAAAAAGGAGGACCTGTCCTCCTTTTGCCCGACATCTGGTAACCCTACTCTGGGTTCCACTGGCCCTTCTGTTCCCTGAGTCTGCATGAGTTTCCATGAACATACACTTGTCCACAACATTGTGATTGAAGGGGTGCTAGCCCTCTGTGCTTAGTCTGCTGACCCCTGTCTCTGTCAGTGTGCATAAGGCAACAACACAATGGGGCTATCCACTCCCCCACCCCTTTCAGATTAGGCCCTTGTTATAACTTCTCCTTCCAGCACATCCATCCCTGAGTTGGATTTTATTCTGTTACTTAGGCTTTCTAATTGTAGAAGAAATACCATACTTTGTAACACAGGCTCCTAGTAGAAGCGTTTGCATTTCTCTTCTCTTTTTAATTATCAGTCAAAAAAAAATCTCTGGAGTTTTTATTAAAATCTACACGTTCTAACTTTTGTTGCAAGCAAGGGACTTCTCAACCCACTGAAAAAAGAGGCAAGTCCTCATTTGCAAAAATAACTGCAATTCCCATATCCCCAAAATGGTGGAATAAGGGGGTGTTCAGTTTTTTCTTTTCTTCATTGGATCTATTGATAAAAAAACACAAGGTCCCTTGCCAGTGACAGTCCTTTTCATATGAATGAAAGAAGCCCAAAGAGATACTGACTCAGAGATGAGGCATAGAGGTTGTTTTAAGAACAGTTAGCACCTCGTTGTTAGTCCTAATGACTCACCTTTGTTGCAATGCTGATCTACTGCCTTAAGCAACTTTCACCCCAAGCGACTCCTCTGAAGTCACAGTAGAGCCGGCCCTGTGAACCAGGCAGCCCCTTTTGGACCACTCGCCCAGTCCCTGGCATGGGGGATGGCAGCGGTGCAGCCCCATGGGGCCCCCCCCAAAGCATCCGGGCCTTGGGCAGCTGCCCCTCTTGCCCTACCCTGGGGACGGCCCTGCTAGGGACCCCCACCCCTTGGTCCAACTGGCCCCAAGCTGTGTGACCGGTGGGGCGTCCAGGTAAAGTCTGCCTAAAAACTCCTCTGTCCCCACTGTCTCTTCTATCTGCGTCCCATCACCAGACTACAGCTGCAGACAAGAAGACGAGTGGGGTTATCACCCCAACATCCCCCATTAGCCCAAGAGGGATTTCCCACTTCATCACAGGAGGGTCTTGCCATGTAAAGATTTGTGCTCACAAAAGGGATTGTCCTTTAAGAAGAAAACTCCAAGTCAAGAACTGAGAAAGCTGCTATTAGATGCTGACCAGAAACCATGGGTTTCGCAGCCGTACCAGACAAGCCCTGAAGGACAGTGTCTTCAACAGTAGAGAGACATGGCCAAATTGTGCTTTAAGAAAGAAGCAAGACATTGCTCAGATGGAGAAAAAAGCTGAGGAGAGAATCAAAAAAGCTTGCCTGAGAAGAAAGCTGTAGCAGCCGAACAAAAAGCCTCCAGACTTCAGCTCAAAGTCCTTGAAGAGCAAGAGTCAGTCACAGAGACAGCCCTTCTCCTATCCACAATAGAAATAATTGGGAGAAGATTTGTCCCATTTAGAAAGCTACTGAAGACACAGATGAATCTTTGTCTGCCTGTAAAGGCCTATGGGAGGGGTTGGCAACCTAAAAGATAAGACAAGCCATTTTTTTAAAATTCCTTCAATAAGCAAGTGTTTGGAGAGCCGCAATGGGTGTAGCCTTCTGGTGGCGGGGACTAGGCGAGGGCACATGCCTCAGGGTCCCCTGCTGGGGGGAGGACGCCAGAACTAGGAGCCGGCCCACCATGGGGTCCCCTTGTGAAAAGGGGGAGCCTGAAGCCTGGTGGGAGGCACCTGCGGGGTCCCCCAGTGACAGGGGATGTGGGCTGAAGCCAACAGCCCAGCACCTCAAGGAGGCAGCCAAAGAGCCACAGGTTACAGAGCCCTGCCCTATATAGTCTTCAACAACCTTCCAGATGCACAGCGGACACCTGTCCTGCCAACCAGGTTGACTGAAAAAGCAAGACAGGTATTTAATAAGTTAGCAGAGCAATTAGGTTATGTGCTGTTTAAAGCATCTATGTTAAAGCAACTTAAGATCCCTCCTGAATCTTACAGGTTAAAATGTAGGAAGTTGGAAAAGAAGGTTTGTGAGAGCAAATCCTCAAATCCTGATAATCTTCTGGACTTAATCACTTTGGAACAATTATTAAAAATTACTCCTGCAGAAATAAAATTTGCAACCTGTGATTAAGAACCTGATTCAGATTTAAGGTCTGCAGAAATGGCACATGCTTATAGAGTCCAAGAAAAATATAAGCCCCATAGGAAGAACAATCACTATGCACTTGTTTAAAGGAGTAAAGGATTTAAAATTAAATCTAGCCCCAACCTTTGTAAGAAAGGACACGGGAGCTCAGGCTGCCCAGAACAAAAAAGCTCTTACGTTAAAGGGAAAAAGCTTCTTACCACCTCTGTGGTCACACAAGTAGAGCTCATCCAAATCTGGGAAACACCCTTAAATCAGCACCACCAAATACTACTTTAAAGACTGCTCTGGATACCCAAACTGACCAAATCAACCCAACACTGCCATCTTGAGTTTAACACAGTCACTGAAACCTTATTGATCTTAGGTGAGATGAGGGCAGGAATACAACTTACAAATTTGGAAGTATGGTTTTGAAGTCGATACCCTGATGGGTGACCAAAACGGAGGCAGTGGCCAGAAAGCGAGGATCTGTTGGCCTGTGTCAGCTTACAATTTATTTGAGGTGGCAGTCATGGTTCTGAATTTGAATAAATCACAGAGGGAATTCATTAGGGGGAAGCAAAATGTTTAATCAGACAGAATGATGCTCAGAATCTAATTACAGCTGGGGAAGAGAGAGGCAGTTTTTTCAGAGAAGGTAGTTTGTTGCACAGATGATCTCCTGCAGAGAGAAAGCATCCTCATGGAGTGGTTTGAAAACACCGTGTCAATCAGTGAGGCGTGCGACACATGCTCAAAGATGAGCCAACAGTCAAAGAGATAGCTACATCTCTTCCTGCTGATGGCTATATAAATTACGACCATGATTTTGAATTCATGGCATGGACAGACCTGACCTAACCAGAGCATTAATGAAGACCTAAGCAGTAGATGCATCCAGTAGTCCTCAATATAGAGTAGCAAGAGTTGAAGCCAAGGCAGGTAGATCCCAACTGGAGCTTTTTCAGAGTCATTAGGCTGCATCGCAGACGTGTTTTTATTGTACAGCCACATCTCTAGCTAAAACGCACTGTGAGTTGCTTGCTAACAAGCATGTGAGAGACTGCCACTAACACTGATCTCCTGGCACCTCCTGAAATGTGCAAATTGTCACTCACGTATTTGGAATCATTCGGGGCCGGTTCTACTGTGAGGCAAGAGACAGACATGGCTTCAGGTGACAGTTCTTAGGGCGCCTAGCTCCCCTGAAGATCAGGCTGCCTCCCGTCTCTTCAACTCTTCCCTAGCAGCTCAGGCACTGTTAGTCAACCTGCAGCTTAAGTCATGTAGGCAGAGTGCACTTTAAATCCCTCTGCAGGCAGACACTGGAGATTTATGCACTTTGGAAAACCATTTTCAACCTCCATGAATGAGATGGGGGGGATCAAAATTTGGCTTCGGGTGCCACAACCTCTTGAGCCAGCCCTGCAATCATTCAATAGTTTGGCATTTTCAGGTGTCCCCTATCAATAGTGGGCGGGAACAGCTAGCAAGGGCACTGTGTTAGTAACACGATAGTGTGGCCACCATCCTCACCTTTGTTAGCTGTGAGACTACCTGTGCAACAAGGCGACAGAAATTCCACAGTGAATATTTGGTGCACCCCAATGCAGGCAACTGTGATGAGGATGAAAGTAACAATAGAGTATTAAACACATCAGACCCAGCTTCTGTGGGGGAGTAGAAATCTTTCAACAGTATGACTGGTTTTGTGAGTAAATATACCTTGATGAGGTAGCGCATCATTGTACATAGGGATCCTGGAAGAGTACTTGGTCATAATTCACAGAATATAATCATACAAGACAGTCTGCAACCCATCCTAAGACTCCTCACTGTCATGTACAGTAAGTAGCTTATCTGTACTATCATAGTGTTCAGTGACAGTATGCCGATGATTCTAGTTGAAATGTGCACATTACACTGATACCTCTGGCCAAGCAGCTAGCATCAAACATACATATTTTATAATTAGGTGGAAAGGGGTCATATTAGCTGCATAACTATTAATGGTATTTTGAGGTTTTCTGGCAATTTTCGTCAAAATAAAAGTAGGTTTCTATGGGGTAGGGACCTTTCTGTGGGCTTATGATTTTTTTTCAGGTTGGATGCCTCATAACATTTGAACATTACGCTACATAAAGAAACACCACCACTCCCAGAATCTCTATCTACCTTGGTAATGACTGGCCTGCCGTCTGGAGCAGGTCACAGCCATAAGTCCCAACATCAGTGCAAACTGTCTGAAAGCAGAGTAGGCACCACAAACTTATGGTATGTTCTCTGATCATATGTCACCAACCCAGTAACAAATGTGACCATCTGAATCAGCCTTACCTTGGAGTCACAGTTTCCAAACAGTTGGCTTGAGCAATTCGGTCTTTCTTGCAACCCAAGCTAGCGCGATAATTAGCTCCCATACATACACCTACAACCACAAAACAATCAGGTTGCTTCCAGTGACCTAAGAACTACTCACTTACCCCGGATCAGTTTGTACGCCAGAGATCTCATCGCAAACACCAAGCTTGTAGCCTATGCTAGAGTAAACTAACTAAGGATTTATTAGCTAGGGGGAAAAAAGAGGGCTATTTACAGGTTAAAGCAGACAAACATATATATTCAAATGTGTTGCAGTCTATGGTTCCAAAAGATGACAGAGTTGTAGCAATCTGTTAGCACTGAATAGCGTTTACTGGTAATTGAGGTTGACCCTGGGAACCTCTGCTTCTTTTTTCATAGCTCCAGGCCTAGGAGAGTTCATATAGTCAAAAAGAAGAAAAACTCCTTATCCATTATTTGTATTTCCTTCTTCCAGAATTCAAGCTGATGAGACTAGCCTTCTTTGAACACAGCCTCTTCATCAGTGTACAAGGGCAATTAGCAAAATCTTTGTAATGTGCAGTCCCACAATGGCCCATTTAGTTTTGATAGTCCTTCCTGATGGGCAAGAGGTAGTACCTTTCTCAGGGTTTAGCACTTTGAACTAGCTCAAGTTGCCTCTTGGTTACTTAATTACATCATTGGTTCCCAACCCTTTCAGTAACGTGGCACACTTTAATGAGACAAACCATTCCACAGCAAACCCATTTTTTCAACCAAATTGATTTCATTTAAACGTCACATTTATGTACCTTCACTATGGTTATGGTCTTACTAGAGAGGTTTGCAACATACCTCCTACAACAAGCTAAAGAAAGATCAAATGCATTAATGTTTCAAATCCGATGGGAAAAAACACACATCTTTTCAATTTTGCGCTTTGGCCACTTGTGTTTAGAATGGTCACCTTTTAGAATCAAACGATTGATACTCGCTGTTAATTTGATGATTCATTTTCCTGCGTTTTATGAGGTGTAATTTTGGTTGCATAGAATATTGTTTAAGATGACACAAAGTTTGTTTTACGTTGATTTTCATTACCTTTGCACAAAATTCATGGCACATTTGGACAGTTCTCATGGCACACCAGTGTGCTGGTTGAAAAAAACCACTTAGTTCCATGGTGCATACAAACATTTTTACAGCTAAGGTGCAAACACATCAGTGTTAAACTAGAGCAGGTATAGAGATGTTATAAGTAGGATTAACACATGTAGCAACTTATAAACATTTCATAAAGTCTAACCATGTTTTTGTAAATCCAATACCTGACTTAATCACACTGACACATGGGTGACCTGGGATGGTGGCCAGGAATGAATTTGTCAGTACTTGGCTGAGCCCTGAAGCCTTGCCAAGAGCTGGCACCTGATCTGCCTGTGCCCCATTAAGCACCAGCTAGATGCCAAATGTGATAGCAGTGACATTTTCCTAGCTGAGTTACCTCTCAGTGCCCCAAATGAGTCTGACCACCATACTCAGCCCATGCATAAATGGCAGCGACTCTTGTTCTCCTAACTGATCGCTGAGCGTTTAGTTTCATTTTTCTCTTTGGCATTGCAGTCCAGAGTCAAAATGTCAATAAACAAATGGCAATGTCCGCTTCACTGAACCTTGGCTGACAAGACCCTAGGAAGCCTCAAATGAATGGCGTGCTGATTCCGTATGTACCCATGTTTGGTTCAAGATCGCTGCAGCAAAGCAATCCTGTGTCTGTCAGTGGGGCAGCGTTCAGACAGTGCATGGGTAATTATAGCCCCACTTGGAGCTCTACATAGGAAGAGAAGTAGAATCTAATGATTATCGCAGGGGACTGGGAGTTGAGAGACCTGGCTCTGTCTGGGTTTCTGCTTCTAGATAAAAGGCACGAACAGACTCATTTTGCCTATGTACTCATTTGTACTATGGGTTTCAGAGGGCAGGGTCCTGTACTGTTTGGGCTAGTAAAACAATTCTTATATTCCCATATTATTGATCATCTATTGTTCATTTGCTGATGACAGTTATGGGTGGAGAGGAAAAAAGGTTACTCAGAAACCAGTCTATTAAAAAAACCCAGCAATCTTTTAAAACAATGTTCTGAGGAAGACAGTTTGGTTTGTTGTTGGCACGCACACTGTCAGCTCTACCCTGGTTGGCCAGCTTGTCCTCTCCAAGGCAGTCCAAACACATCAGGATCCTGCGCTTTTTTGAGAGAGAACCAAAAAGTAAAACCTAGCAAAACTTCAGTGTGAACCAACTCTAGCTGTTAGTAGGGAGTGTAGCTAGGAGGAATGTGATCTATCCTCTATACAGAAGAATCCACTTGATCAGCAATTAGATAAATTGCAGGCCTTCTTAATTAGGATAATTATAAAGGAACTAATTGGAACCCATACTGTGAAAACATCTAATACCAGGCACAGTATTATGAAAGGTCCATTTAAGAGCTGACTGGATAGTGTCTTCAAGCCTACAAGGCCCAGTAGTGGAATAGATAGAAATTGATATGTTGCTAATCTAGATTTTCTAAGTGTTGGCTGCCTGTCTCCTGCAGGCTACGTCTCTGATGCGCTACACTTGGTAAGTGAGACAATCTTGTCTTTTTAAATGTTTAATGCTTTGCATGACATGTTTCCTTTAAAGCAATTTCTGACATAAAAGGGAATCTCTCTCAGCAGCAACAGTCTTTGTTAAACCTCTGACAAGTAGGTTAAGCAGTTAACTGGCACATTGGTTTCTACTCAACAGCTAAAAGGGATTTCTGGACTCAGTTTTCAGTTATGCATGGCACTGTATGACCACAGGGAGAATTTGGGGCAAATAGCCAGGCAAACAAAGGCCATAACATTTAGACTGTTCAATACAAGGCTTTTTCACTGTCTGATCCACTAGGTGTGGTGACAGGATTTTGAATTGGAAACTATTTAAACTGCGCCAGGTAACAAGCCCCACCAGAGCTCTTGGACAACAGCAGGAGCCAACATTTCTCTCTTGCACTAACAGGCAGACTTTCAGCAGAGTTCAGCAGCATTAAAGCGTCTCAAGGGTGAGGGAGATTCTCCACCGTAGTTCATATCTTCAAATCTGAGCATACGAGTAGATGAGCCTACTCCATGGCTGGCTATGGGGGAAAAAAGCCATAATACCTAACAAACACCAATGAAGGAGGAAATGCCACATGAACTATTGGTTAACTGATTCAATTTTGGCAAGGGGATGGCAAATCAACCACTGACCATTTCCATTTGGGGAAGTGGGGGGGGGGTGAGATGGACAGCAGGCCACCCGGGGGGGGGGCAGCCCACTGTGGTGCCCTGGAGGGTGAGTGAGGGCTGGGGCAAGAGGGGACGGCGTGGCAGAGAGGCAGGTAGGGCTGAGAGCCAGAGCAGTAGCAGGGGGTGAGTGAGTGAGACCCAGGTAGGACATTAGCTGCCCAGCTGCGGTGGTTTTGGGCCAGGTGAGCCACAAGGTGGGGGAGCAGATAGCTTTGGGGCAGTAGTGTGTGGGGGAAATAGGGGGTGGGTGGTTTTGGGCCAGGCAGGGCAATAATGGGCAGGGGGAGTAGGCTAGCAGGGCCCAGGTGGGGCAAAAGCCAGCCAGGGTGGTTTGGGGTAGTAGTGGGGGGGGTGGACAGGTGGTTTGGGGGAAATAGCTGGGGGTGGACTATGTTAGGCCAGGTTGGGCAATAATGGGCAGGGGGGTAGCTAACAGGGCCTAGGTGGGGCAATATCCAGCCAGGGTGGTTTTGAGCAAAGTAGGACACAGAGTTGTGGGGTGGTTTGGGGGCAATAGCGGGGGGCTGTTTGGGGACAGAGGGTTGGTTTTAGACCAGGTGGGGCTACAGTGGGTGGGTGATGGTGCTTTCATGCAAGAGTTGGGGCATTTACAGCCAGGGAGTGGCACCCCCCACTACTCTTTTTAGCCCCTGGCCCTTCTGCATCAGTGTCGCTTTTTATGGAGCAATAACTGAAGCACGTGGTACTGAGAAGTGGTCGCAAATGACTCCCTGGGTTAGGGCCTGCACATGCATGAAGGGGGCCCAGAGTTCAGGAGTGTTTCAGGGCCCATCAAATTATACTTTACTCACCGGGCAGAACCAAATAAACATTGGCCATTTGTGCCAGGGCTTTGTTCAACCTGTTCTTAAAAGCCTCCAATGAGAAGGATTCCACAACCTCCTGAGATACAAACCAGTTTTAGGCTTACTTCATGTGATGAAGTGGGAACCTTCTCTTGGGCTAGTTTAGGATGTTCATAGGCAATACCTCCAATTTATCTTCTTTTCTGTTCCTCTATTCTGGTGATGGGACCCAGGTGTGTGATTATTGTAGGGACCACTAGAGGGCAGAGGGGTTTTTCAGCAGACCTCACCTGGACCTCCCACCAGTCACACAGGTTGGGGCTGGTTAAGACCAAGGGGTGGTGCACCCTAGCCTGGAGCAGGGACAAAGATGGGGGCAGAGCTGAGAGGGGAAGGGCAGATCGAGAGCAGGGGGCTAAGCAGAAGGGTGCCCAGAGAATGAACCCACTAGTTCTTGGGGTTCGCTGCTATACCTTCTGGTTAGCTGATAGCCAACTGTCCTAGCTGTGTGAACTTGAATGCTGATAAACCCTCTGACTTCCACACTGGCTGAGAGTTGCTTCTGACTAGAAGGCAGGATTTTGGGCCTCGGTGTAATAGGGGTTGGACCTTCTGAGGCTAAATTTGAGGGCAGGCTACATGGTAGTGTGGAAATCTGGGCTGAACTGGAGCAGACTCCACTGTAGCAGTCATGATCAGCAGTGAGCAGTGATCCTGGAGTGCTGTTCTCATGAGCTCCACCATTGCTAGTTGAGATGAAGGCAGCATTTTCTATTTTCTTTTCTTCTGCATCATTAAAATAAAGAAAAAAATAAGGTCACAGTTCTTCACAGCACCCTCAGCCAGGGCTAGAGTTTTCAAAGCATTCAACACCTGCTGTGCTTAGGGTTACCTGATGTCAGGGAAAAGGAAGACATGTCCTCTGTCTGGCAGGCATTTTAAAATGCATGATTTTTGTCTGGCTTTTTACATATAGGGGTTAAAGTATGCTGGAAGGCCACGGAATAGCTTATTTTTAGGGGGAAGCGTTCCAGGGCATGCTAAAAACAGAAGAATATCACATTAATACTACATTTTCTCCATGCATCCTTCAATGTCCTCCTTTTCATACTTCCCTGTCCTCTTTTCCAGGCTTTGGTATCTGGTAGCCCTAGCTGTGCCAACATCTTCTGAAAGCCTGGTCACCTATTTTGGTGTCAACAAGAATGCAAGGTGTTCTTGAAATCTGGCCCTGTGAGCTATTACAATTACAGCTAATGGGCAGAGTGAAGTGCAGCTTGGTACAGAATGATCCAATGTGGTTGAGTCTCTGTCTAGTGAACAATAAAGCTGTTGTGCTTTTTTTTTTTTTAAATCCTGAGGCTGAATTTTGTGACCCAGCCTAATGAAGGCTCTGAGCAATCAAGTGTTTTATAAAGAAGCATGGCTCTTGTTGAGGGGTGCTCCCTGTCACATCCTTGGGGATAGAAGCTGCTCATAAGGCCTTGTCACAAAGGCCACTGGTAGTGGTGTGTAGACACATACAGCTACAGGCCGCACTGAAAAGCAGGCAGTGTCCCTGTTCCTTATGGGGTGTAGATGTATGTGTGGCAGGGAAAGGTTCTGGTGGAGGGCAAAGACTCCAGCACCGGTGAGGTAACTGGATCCTACACTGCTAAAAAGAGCAGCATAGCCAGAAGTGGCTCTGTTGCAGAAGACATGCAAGGTACATACCGCAAAGTCCTGGAGCAGCTTTACTTGCCTATGGAGCGTCTCACCCACAACACCGTTGTTTATACTAGCGCTTCCTAACCGGTGTGCCATCAGGCCTGAGCAGCTGTGCCACAAAAATTTTTGAAAAACTACTCAAAGAGCTCTGGATGGGCTCATTGGCTCATAAATATTCATGAGTTCATTTGGAAACTACATGGTGGTGTGCCTCAAATTAATGAAAGGTGGTAAGGTGTGCCATGGCATAGAATATGTTGGGAACCACTGGTTTATATACAGGCTGGGTGACACATAAGGCATGGCCTGCATATGCCACGATATGTGGAGCCTTGGCTTAATAAGTGTCATAGAGGAAAACACATAACAACCACTCATCTATGAGCCAAGATGTACACTGAGAAACTTGGCTCTTCATTAGCCATCTGCCTTTCCCAGTTGCGCTGCTGCCTTGCACCAGGAGGCAGGTTCAGCAGCAGTGTCATCTTAAACTTCTCAAGCTGTGAAGAAGTACATATTGCTGTCACAGCAGCCTCCTCAAGGATCGGCACCAGCAGCAGGGAAAAGTACAAAGGGTGGCTGCTAGTTGTACTAAGTCACTAGTGATGGGAAGAATCAGCTGAAGTGATGGTTGTATGGGTGGACAGAGCATAGGGGCTAGGCTCATAATATTGAAGCAAAAGCTGTAGGAGGGGAGTTGGAATGATACCTCCACAAATGCACTCCAGAATTCCTGGGATAGCTTAAGTACGCACCCCGACTCTGCTTGGGACAGTGGCTATACCAGGGGGATGCCGCCTTATACATGTTTCCACAACAGAAATTTCCCTAGCTATGTCCACACTTAGCCAGTTAAATCGATTTAATAAAATCGCTATAAAATTGATTTAACATGTTCCCACCAGAAACCCAAATCGAACTAGCATGTCCATGGACGGGACTTGCTAGTTCGATTTAGGAGAGGGGCACCGTGGGAACTGTGGCAAGACGGCCCCCTAGTAGGGCCACGCCCCCACCCAATATATAAAATAAAGGACAGCACCCTGGGAAGGAAAAGGGCAAAGTGTTAAATCAAAATAACAGTTAAATTGAAACAACACATCCACACAGTGTTATTTCAAAATAAATACGGTGGGGACCTGTTAACGTGCAGGTGTCGGGGGACAAGCTCCTGCGACCACACGTTAAACAGACCGCATGTAAATGAGACCACGGTGAAAAAATAAAGTAAATAAATAAATAAACAGTGCAACACTAATAAGGCTCAGTCATGTGTTTCTGTGCCCAGGCCAACTTCCACCTTTAGGAACCGCGCAGTACTGAGTCCTGCGCATTAACTTGATGGCTTCAGGGGACATGACCAGAGTGTGCATTAACCGGATCCACACACAAACCAGTCGCATGTTAACGGGTCCCCACTGTACTATGTTTTATTATATCAAAACAACTTTTCTTATTGCAAGATAAGTGAGCTCCTTACCTCAACATAAGGAAACATAGTGTGAACCTGCAATCCTTTAAAGCGAAATAACCTGCATTATTTCAGTTTAAAATACTGTGTGTGGACATACCCTGACTCCACCATGTTCACCAAAGCAGCTGTTCCACCATTCCCTGGACATGGGAGAGCTGGCAGGGCCTGGGTGAAGGAGGCCCTTCATACTTGATGTCTTTCCCTTGTATTATCTGCCCCACAATCCAGCCCACCTCCCAAGAGGACTTGTCTTCCCACCGCCGAGGAGTCCATAGGAATTGCTGATCACTGCTGCCAAGGAGAACTAGTCTGTGGCAAGGTACTCCTCCAAGGTAATGGGAGGTATTTGTGAGGGAAGGATGCTGGATTTGGGAGGGACAGAAACCATAGCTTTGGCTGCAGGATAGCATACAGATTTGCTGAACTCAGGGCAGTTTGGAGAAGAGGCAGTTTCATGTACTGCCACGTGAGGTGTGATGTTTTCAAAAGAAATATGTCTGAAGGGTAGGGGTACGTTACTGGGGGCCAGGCTATGAATGGGTGTAAATCAGGCTCACAACATCCTCCTGTCAAGCTGCAGCCAGTCACCCCACTCTGCTTCCCTTTCTCCCCACCCCCAAGCAGAAACTCCTCATCATCCATCCGTCAGACTGAGCTTTGGCTAAGCCTTGCTCAGACTGGCAGATGCTCCTTGGGGGATTACACTGGTTTGCTTCTAAAATGAATTAATCTTACTGATTTGTTTCATGCGCTTGGTTCTCCCCTGATCCTTTTGTAATCAGCTGTACACTTCAGCTGCTACTAGGAAGTCTCCCTGTGCACTCAGGAGATACTGTGTTCTTGCTTTGCTGGAGAGAGACAGGAAAGCAGCCGAGATCGCACTGAGGATCATGAGCTGCCTTTTGTTGCATTCTGGGCTTTCATCAGTGAACTGGACATACCAAGACGATTTTTTTAAAAAGGCCAGTTAACAATACAGCTGGGCTACAAACCTGGTTAGCAGGAACAGGGAGGCCATGTTCCAGAGTTAAGTTCTCTCAGAAAGAACTGAGAAGCCCCTGTGCCTTTCTTTTCTTCTGATTAGCAAATGGTTACAGAAATGTCAGCCTCGGATGGAATGGAAAGAATGAAAATATGTTTTTCCACTGCCACGAGCCATCAGTGGCACCTGATGTTCTGGAAGTGCAACTTTGGTTTTGCGAGCCAGGGATCTTTTTCCCATTCAGCAGAAGTCCATTGATTTATCTTTCAAATATTCCTCCTGTGACCCAACCCTCCTAGCATAACCTTCTGAACGTGCAAAAATCAGGGCAAGCTGCAAAACCAAGGGCCAAACCCCCACACCACTGATGGGTGGTAATTAAACCAGTCTCCCAGTCAGTAACGAAACATGCTTCTGAATCCCCACACCGGTCATCACCAAGCATAAAAAAATAGAAACAGCCCTCTTTATTGAACATCATCCCCTGCGGTCCCCTCTTAGCCACTAGATCTCTTAACAAAATAGGTTCTCCTGATCCCAAAGGGTCAGCCACGTCACCCAGAACAATATAGGCTTGGATCTTACCCAAAATACCATGCAGCCAACCAAGCCTTTAATAACTAAAACTAAAGGTTTAATATAAAAAGAAAAGAAAAAGAAACAAAACGAGAGATGTTAAAAGGTCAAAGTGAATCATATACATACAAATGATTTAGAGTCTGTAGAAAGAAAGTCTTTGAACAATTTGGAGTTTTCAGGTTAGTCCAATTCCTCTGGTAGACACCCAGCACCTGGGTGGGCCTCAATTTTTTGTTCAGTTGCAGAGGAATAGTTCTGGAGGTGGGTGTTGGTTGCAAATAGAAGACAAAATGGAGTTGGGGCTGCTGCCTTTTATCACCTCTGTCCTTCCCCATCCTGTGCAGAGTCCTTGCAATCAAAATGGAGTTGAGTCACATAGGCAAGTCCTAGTGGCTTAACAGGTTTCTCCCTGGGCCCACTATACCTGGGAGCTCCCGTAATGGGCCATTAAGATGACCATGGAATGGCTGCAGGCATCCATTCTGGGAGTTTCCCAGAATCAAATAACTTGGAACACAAATAGAACAAACACATTCCTAACTTCTAATACAGATATGACACCCATAAACCATAAAATCATTCCTGGCAGATTACACCCTTTCTATTGGTACCCAACATGGTATATTACATATGGATTATTCCAAATATGAAATATTAATATGAAAAATAATCATAAACAATCCCCTAAACCCAGACAGCATCACACCTCCCCCACCCTGTTTGGGGGCAGATGTTGGCTGAGCACCCCAGTCTGTTGAGTGGTTTCGGAGGACTGGAACATGATAAACAATGCTCTCACCAGTAAGTGGGGCTTAGCAACATTCATACTTAAAGGGGAAGGATTTCAAGAGAAGATCTAGTTGACAAGAATTAATCAGTTTGTCCTGTAAAACTTACTGGTGAATTTCATACATGGAGATTGCAGCATGTACACAGCCAGAGGCCATGTAGGCTCCTCTTTCCTTGATCTTGATGCCCAAGACTGCAAAAATCACAGCAAGATAAGAATACAGGGAGAAATGCAGAGAGAATACAACTGCTCTAAAGAGAAGAAAATACGATCCACGGCCCAGGTTTTGCTCTGTTGTCACTCCATTGAATCATATTGCAGGAGGTCCTCTGTTTTCACACACAGGCACAGTGTAAAGCAGATTTTTCAGTCATGAAGTCATATCCCTCCAGCTGCAACCTCCATTCCAGATCACTTAATTAACTGGCCCAACCTACTGTTAAATCCCATCCTAATGGAACTGTTAACATCCCCTCCCTCCCCACCATGGCTCTAGTGCTTTGTCAGCTGAAAGCAGTTTGGATTTCCCTTTCACAGGTGTGAGGCTTTGTTTGTTTTCAATCTGAATTATTCCTGGTTGGGATCAATCTTTCTACTGAGGATGCTGATGCATTAATAAAGCAAACAAAATGTGCTGTCCAACAGCACTGAGTAGAAGAGAGCTTAGCTAGCCAACAACCCCAAGAAGTTACTTAACAGATTTGCTATTTGGAAAGCAGAGCAGTTAGGCCTGTTTTGATCTGTCAGTTCACCAGGCCATCAGCACAGTAAAGGGCTGTAAAAACTAGCTTTCTGCATTCAAGGACAGAGGGAAACTAGAAAAAGGAAGGTGAAGTGAAGCAGCAGTACTCTCTTATACTGCTCCTCCTGGAGTCTTCCGTTTCTTTCCTAACCTGATACTTTTGCCCCACGCCAATGTGGCTATGGGCCATTCTGTGTTTCCCCCACCCCTAGACTCAATCGTCCACAGAGCCAAATGGCAGATTAGCTTGTCAATGTAATCCCTCAATCAAACTGAAAGCAAGTGGCACTTGACCTGCAAGAAGGAAATGAGTGAAGGAAAACTCAGCTCCTCTACTGAGTTCACACCAACATCTTTTGAAGGCAAAGGAGTGACATGAGCAGAGCCGTAACATGGTGTTTTGCTGCCTGGGGCGTGTTCTGATTGGAAAGCACCCCTTCCCATTAGTGGCGCTTAGCACTGGAGCTGCAAAACTGCCCCCATAATAGTGAGGCTCTATTGAGTCCCTTCGGGCCACCCGGGGCTTTGCCCCATCAGCCCCACCGTAGTTACGGCTCTGGGCACAAGTGTCCCGTCACTGTACACTTAGGTAGGATGCCAGAGCACACACCAATGGTCCTACCCTGCAAGGCCTATGCTACTTACTCTGCTGTTGCACCTTTCAGCCAAGGAGCTCCAGGCAGCATCCAAGGAGTGAACTGAGTCTGACCAGCTTCTTGTAAGGTAAATTATTCCTGTTTTAGAGATAATGGCAAATTCAGGCACAGAGATGTTTGTTGTGGAAGTGGAAACACATCTTGTACCTAACTCCCAGACAGTGGCAGCCACAAGAACATCTTTTCTCACTGAAAAGTCACCCTTTCTTACTCTTCTACCTTAATATAGTTTTCTTTTTTTTTTTTTGCAAAAACTTGCTCCAAATTAGGGTCATATTCCAAAATATGAATATCCAATAAGTTATTTGGTACCACAAAGTGGCACAGGTGTGTACTGCAACATGAGTGTGGGACTACAAATGTAAATTCACAGTCCACATCTCCAGCACTAGGCCAGCCTTTTGGGGACAGAAAGCCTGTGTGTATGCAAACATTATATACATAAGCAGTCCTGTGGCACTTAAAGACTAATACATATATTTATTGCATCAGCTTTCATGGGAGAAAATCCCACATCAGATGCTTTGAAGTGGGATTTTCTCCCACAAAAGCTCATGCAATAAATATGTTTGTTAGTCTTTAAGTGCCACAGGACTCCTTGTTTTACTGAACTAGACGAACACGACTGCCCCTTTGGATCTTGACTATATACATAGGCAACATGAACACATACACAGATAAAGACTTTTACCTTGTCTATACCATTTCAGGGCTCTCTGGACTATGGCATTCACTGTCAGCTAAGCAGGGCTTGTCCTTTTGAATAAAATGAGGTTTTATATAGGCACCATAAATACTTTAATTAGAGCAGGCCAACTGGATTCAAATAAGCCCTTACACAGAGATCTGTCCAGCTGTATAGGGAAAGACCCTGTGGTTTAGGGGTTTGAGCTGATACACTCCATAGTTCAAGTCCTCCAGTGTGGTGAGCTGGTTGGTGGATCCTCCACCCAAGTACCTGTGGTTTGGTGGTGGTCTTCAAAGAGAAAAGATGGTCTGGCTCATGGTTGATAGGGCATAGGACCTGGAAGACCTAGGCTGAGTTCTCTGCTGTGATACAGACTTCCTACATCAGCTCAACTTGGGTCCAAATCCTTAGCTATATCGATGTTTAAACACCTTTCAGAATCTGAAGCTAATGCTTTGGCTTCCCATCTGTGAAAATGGGCAACACTTCCCTGTACCCTCACAGGGAGGATAAGGAGGCCTGTAAGTTCTGGAGAGAGGAAAATGTAACTCTAAACTTTGGGCTGGGACTCTCAGTAAAAAAAGGCTAGCATCACTCCATCTCTCTCTCTCTCTCTGTCACACACACACACACACACACACACACACACACACACACACACACAC
>ML682026.1:11264715-11293332 GCA_007922195.1 Podocnemis expansa
CACACACACACACACACACACACACACACACACACACACACACACACACTCTCTGCCATGCTAGTCTGAGAATGAAAAATATTCAGTTCTCACCCCTGATTTTGAGTACAATAGCACAAGGAACTATTGAGAGCCTGCTGTGCAGTGAGCTGTGGTAAAACAGTCGCCCCATCTTGTCTATCCTGAAGATGTTGAATAGTCTAGTGCAAGATGAGGCTTCAACTTCACAAATATTGAAGTGAATCCCAATCAGTGAAACTGGACACAATCATCTTGTTAGGAAACATGACCCAAACGCTTTGTAAAAAGCAGTTAATGAGTTAATACAATCATAACTAAAACAGGCATTGGTTTTCATTCATTTCAGAGTGTAACTGCCTAATGGCAAGCCTTTTGCTAGCACTAATACACCTGTTTCCTGTCAAGGTTTACTCCCATTTATTATAACATTTTGACAGAGTAAAATTACTGGCAAGCTCCCAAACCCACAGAGAATGCTGTCTGCCCTTTGATTTCTATCCTGGGTCATGTAATGCCATTTTCTATGCATTACAAAACTGGTGGACTTTGAATCATTGCTGAGTTGAACTAATATGGGCAGGAAGGCAGAACCCAACTCCCGTGGCAATGGTGAATGTCTTCAGCTGGCTAAACAACCAAGGAGAGATGTCCGTATCTCACATCCTTCATGTTGGGTATTGTTGGTGGAAGCCTCAGCAGAGTAGGACACTGGAGCTTTGAAATGCTAGTTTCCTTTCAACTTTTGCTCTGACTACAGCTCCTGTCTCAGATTCCACTTCCCTCCACTGTTTGACCAACTTGTAGATCTCTCCTCCGTGCCCAGGGACTTTGTAGCTGGGAGACAATGTGCATTACAAACTCTCCAGACCTCTATCTCTCAGCCTCACTCTATCACTGGAGAAGCCTGGTGGGGGTACAGATCCTATTTTAAAAGGATAGTGCCAATGCAGTCACTCCTCACATTTTCGCCACCCAAGCCTGGAGTGTGTTGCTTCCATCACACTGACTCTCAGAGTCTACATTGGCAAAACCAGAATTTACCAGTTCAACACAGAACAGCTCCATTGATGGTAACCACTATGGAAGCCATGATGTAGAAAGGACTCTTGGGCTTCAGACATTGCCTCCACTTGCCATCAAACCCTTCAGGTGACGACACTAGAGCTCTACCTCCACTACAACTTCCATCAGTGGTGTTGCATGTCATGAATTATGGGTCTCACTTTTGTCAGTGCAACTTAGATTTTGAACTCTAAGGGAAGGTCAAAGCAAACACAAGCAGAGTTCAGTGCTTCAACTTGGACAAGATCCCAGAGCCACGTGTAAGAAAGTTTAAACCTGAATCAACATTAAATAATCAATGGGAAGCATCAGTGTTCGGGGAGCTGTGCGTCACAGGACACGCTAATTACGGCCCTTAGCGTAGATTCCTGAACCATTTCTTTGGCAGGCTTGCTGCAACTCGTTCTGGGAAGAGAAAGTGGAGTGGGGTAGAAAAGGTCAGAAAACATTACTCATCCAGATGTCTTAGTCCACGGGTAGTGAATGCATCACAACTGGCATACATCCATAGACCAAAGTTTATAAAGCTTTATTGAACATTGTGAACAGCTGTGCGGTGAACAATACAATACAATGCTCTGGAAATTTCACAGCTGGTTTTAGTTCTAACCTCCCTTGGCAGAGCAGCAACCATTTCTGCTGCCCTCTGCTAGGAGAAGTTTGTGTGGAGACAAATGGTTGGCAGCCAGGAGTGTTTGCCTGAAAATTGAGAGACCTCGTGTATTTCATGAACTAGTTCAATTTTTTGCACGCAAACACTGTCCACAGCAAGGAACACCATATTCTTTCTGGGAACTGCTGGTTATGCACTAGAATGGATGAGCAGGAAAGAAAACTGTATAGCAAATGCCTCTCAGGAAACATCCTATTGGCTCCACAAAACCAGCCTCCCAGAGAGAATAGAGATCCCAGGATTGCTCACTAACCCTTTATTGCTCCCACTCTCCATTGCACATTATGAGTGGCAGGTCTGCTTGGGACAAAAGCAAATGCACAGATATCCCCGGCCTGCAAACACTGTTGGCTAAATGGATGCAACCATCTGCTAATAAGAACCACCTTACATCATGCCTAAGAACTCTGAACATGCCATCCCTGATCTCACCTCACCACTCCAGTGAGGAATGGTGACAGTTTTAAACTAACAGTGAAATTAAAAAAAACCCCAAACACTACAGCAGAGCATGCTTTGTATCCAAAGAGTCAAGACCTCCAGTAAACCGTGGAAATCCAGCAGGAAGGGAGGTAGGCTCTGAAGCCTGTGAGAAGCGCTTGAAAAGCAGCATCATGACAACTTGAAGTTTTTTCAGTTATGCTCTGGGAGAACATAAGTCGTTCAGAAAGCACTTGGGCAGTGCATGTTTTTCAATCTGGCATGCTCAGCAAGAGATGACGCCGCAAGTCTCTGACTCCAGCAGCTTACAGCTGAGTGCATCAGTTACCTGTTGCGAGTCTGCTCGAACAGCTGAGCAATGAAGCCTGCTCCCCATGCCCCAGAAATAGCATCATGGAGAATCTTCTAACGGCTTCAGCAGAATTGGTAGGCCCCAGGCTTTTACAAGAGACAGCTGCAGCCTTGTACGGACACATGAGACACAAACAGACAAACCACCACCATGCAACTGATGTAACAAAAGGTCCTTCTTCCACTAGCTCTCAAATGGGAGGGCCAGTGTCCATTCCCAGAAACAAGGGAAGGGAAAATATATAACTCTTCTGCTTCTGAAAGCAGGTTGCAGTGCCAAAATTCACACAGTAAACTACTGATGTCAAATTTCATAGGCAAAGTGGGAGGGCTGGTTGCGAATTTGCTGCTTCAGTCCACACACACATTACTGAAAACGGGATGCTTGTACGCCATTCACATACCTAACAAGCCCTCCCTCCCCCCAACCTTGCCCCAAACCCCTCTTTCAAAGCAAAACCAGAGCTGCAGCAAGCTGAAGGGTCTTTTATGTGCCGACTATGCTGGGATCATGAGCAGATTCAGGCAGCTGGGAGCCACTGCAGTGATACAAGAAGCAGTTGCCCCAGCAGCTGTAGCAGATGAGGAACAAGGCTGCCAGGAAGACCAAGGCACAGATTGTGCATGGTTTCCGCTCCAGGAGGA
Source organism: Podocnemis expansa (assembly GCA_007922195.1). Classification (NCBI taxonomy): domain Eukaryota; kingdom Metazoa; phylum Chordata; order Testudines; family Podocnemididae; genus Podocnemis; species Podocnemis expansa. The sequence goes on from ML682026.1 coordinate 11,267,909, forward strand.
AACTCAGCAGGTAGAAGCCCATGAACATTGAGTGACTGAACCACAAAGCTGGGTTGAGGGGCTTGGGAATGAGGAGAACAGGCAGTAACCACTGAAGGCAGTACATAGTGGCTGGCAGGCAGAGACCCGGGGACAGCAGCAATCAGAAACGCTCCTAGAATGTTTTCCTGCAGCTCCTCAGGCGAGCAGCACTCACAACATTGTTCTGTAACGCGAAGATAAAGCTTTAAGAGAGAAAAAAAGTTGGGATTAGAGCAATGTGCTAGAAGGCCAACAGCCATTTTCCAGACACAGAGTCTTATTTGCTCACTGAGAATCATAGCTGCTCTGTTTTAACATAGTTTAGTATTATGAGCTCCTCAAAGTGAAATCTAAGATTACACAATAGTCTCCCAGCGTAGATGGTGGAAACAGTCCCAGCTAGTACACAAAACGTGCATGGGGTCAGGGCAATCCCACACTGACAAAGAGATGGAGTCAATCTAGCTTCCTGGTCTACACTTCTGTGTCCCAGAGACCAGCTGTTACCTGTGTCATGGGCCCAAATTCTAACCATGTATTAGAAAGTCAGTCCTTAGGGTAGTTTGGGTCTCTAGAGAGAAAGCAAAGGATTCCAAGGGTAGAGACTAGTAGGAAAACTAGCCGCTCCAATGTACATGCTTACCAAAGATATTTGAAAGTCAGTAAGTGCGGTTTACAAAGATCACCTCACAGCTCTTGTGCAGGAAGCAATGGAAGACAAGGAATAATTCACAGAACCTGATTTTGCTCCCAAAGGAGACATCACCTCTGTGTAATAGGCACATCTGGGAAAGTGTGTAGTATAAGGCTGACTGCATGCAAAAGGGGTTGTGATGACTGAGGAGAGCTTCACACCTGAACTCGGGGCGGGAGCCTGGAAAACTCTCCTTTGCCTACTTGCTTCTCTTGCCGTCCTACCTGCACGCAAAGTGGGAAAATTCTGCAGTCTACTCTGATTGCTCTCCTATTTGTCATTCCTTTTCCAAACAGCTGCCCAAACCCAGAGTCAATTTCACACAGGTGTAGGTGCTGCAAAGGAAGCCTTTGGGAAGGAGGTAAAAATCAAGAGTGACATTCAGTCAGTATCCCTCAGCTGTTTCTTAAGATCTTAGAAGAGAAAGCTGGGGTGTACCTCAGAGAAAGATGCCTTTCTGGCACTTGGACACATTGCTGAAACATTCTGGTTTTGAGCCCATCCATATATTATCTCCTCGCCACACACAGGGGCCCAGTAAAAAGTCCCTAGACTCAAATGTAATATGCATCTCCTAACACACCATTCTGACAGATGAGATTCCAATCATGCAACATGAAATTCAAACCATATGCAGCTAAACTCTGAATGCTGACATTATGCTTGTTACACTACAATGAGAGAGTCTCTGCCCAAAGCATTTACATGCTAAACCAGAAAGACACATTCAGAGCAAACAAAATATACTGATGGATCAGATACAGGGCAATTTCACTGACTGGAGAGGGTGGCCAACCAGAACACTAAATTGCATCGTTCCCTTTAGCAGACCTACAGCAGCCACAAAGAGCAATCTGAACAAACGGATAACAAACTGAAGCTTCAAAGAGAAGCTGCAGAACTGGGATTCATGTGCAAATTTCCAAAGGGATAGCTGTGTTAGTCTTAAAGTGCCACATGACTCCTCTTTTTTTTTTTTTTGCTGGACTAGACTAACAGCTCATGCAAAAAATAAATCTGTGAGTCTTAAAGTGCCACATGACTCCTTGTTTTTTGTTAATGTGCAAATTTGACACTGTTGCCTCAGGGTTAACGAGGGACTACATATTTTTTTTCCTCATTACATGTGATTTGACCTCACCTTCCATATGTTGTTCCCCAGTGTTTGAATCTTAATTGCTTTGATGTGCTGTCGATTTACAAGTTCCCCATCTTCAAAGTGTCTGACCAAGTGGGATTTTTCTCCCACAAAAGTTCATGCAATAAATAAATTTGTTAGTCTTTAAAAGTGCTACAGGACTCCTTGTTTATTCAGCTCAGGATAGAATACTTACTTAGCCCTAGACAAGATTTTCATCCAAGGATCTCAATGCACTTTAGAAAGGAGGATATATTTATCTTCAGTTTACAGAGTAGGAAGATTGACAGAGAAAGGTTTTTGAAACTTACCCAAGATCACACAGCAAGTCAGTGAAAGGATCTGGGTACTAGTCCAATTCAGCCTCCTGGTCTAGGTCCCTGCAGAAGCAATACATGATGTTTGGCGCTAGCAAAGGGAAAAAAGGTGGCAAGGGCAGCAGTTCTCTCCACAAGAGCTCGTAAAAACCATTTACATCTATACAGCACCTATCATCCCACACTACTTCACAACCACATGTATACAGCACAGCAGACAGCCGAGGCACAAACAGGCAGGGGAAACGTGACCAAGGACAAGGCAAACCTCTCCTCTTATATTTAGAAGTGCCAGGGGCTTTAGTGATCACGCAGACCAAACACATTCTTGGTTTATAACATAATGCCTTGTCCTAAAGATCCTTCTCAGGCCAGACACTAAGTTACACGCTACCCTACTCTTTCTGTCAGAGGAAAGAAGGGCTGAGCTGAGCCAGACAGGAATAGAGCCTATGGTTGCAGGGAAGCTACTGGGACAGACTTTTCTTTACACAGGTTTTGTTACTGAATGAAGTTCTATTATGTGGAAAACAATTCATTGTTGTCAGCTCACAAAGATATGCTGCAGGGCATCAAGCAGTTCTGAAAGCACTCACTCCTTACTGTTCAGTTTGATGGCCCACAGGATCAGTGGCAAAGGGTGCAATAACCAAATGGACAGCAAGCACTGCAAAATTAACAAGAGCACTGACAGTGTTATACTCACAGATGGACGCCAAACACCACACAATCCTTAACAGGCCCAAACCAGCAGGGCCCTGTAAAGCACAGCACAGTACCATGGCTTGCTGTTCAACTGCTCTTCAATGCCTCCCTGAGCCATACAGCTCCCTGCATCTGGCTGTTCAAACACTGCAGAGAACAACTCCAGCTCCATCCTTCACCCCAAGGGCAACTTTCCCCCCTCTGCTTCACAGATATCAACCAGAACATGCCAGGCAGCTATAACCATTGGGATATTGTTCTAACTGAGATTCAATCTTATGATTAAACAACACAAACTTCCCTTTGATCTACCAAAAGTGCATTTAAATATCATTCTGCACCTGGTGAGCTGGTAGTTAAATCTTTCCTCGGTGCCATCAAGGTGACTGGCATATGGCTTCATGAGCCAGGGGAGGAAGAATAGGCTGAGTTTCCCAGGATCACTACTGGCATTTCATCATTGCTTATGGTAATCTATCAGTTAGGAAAGAAAGTTCCTGAAGTGGCTTTCTGAACTGTCCTGTCTCCTTAAATATGCACATTCCCTGATCAGCCAACGCTGATGTCAATGAGTGTTCCTGTGTACTCCAGTGTTTGCATAACCATAAGATAGTACAGTAACACTGTTATGTACTCTAAAGCGAGGTGGTTTGGTGCCAAAATGGGCCTCTAAACTTAACTTCAGTACTTGTCAAATCAGCTGAAATTATAGTAAAGACCAGAATTACTAGAAACACTGATGAACACAGTACATTGGGGAAGAGTGAGTGTGGCTTTTGTAAAAGGAAATCATGCCTCACCAATCTATCAGAATTCTTTGAAGGAGTCAAGAAATATGTGCACAAGGGTGATCAACTAGATGCAGTGTACTTTGGCATTCAGATAGCCTTTGATAAGGTCAAGTAAACTAAGCGGTCACGGGATAAGAGGGAAGACTTTCATGGCTCACTAACTGGCTGAAAACAAGGGCAGAACTAAGTTGTCAGTTTTCACAAGTATGGACAGAAAAATAGCAGAATCCCCAAGGATCTGTCCTGGGACCTGCATTGTTCAACATATTTATAAATGACCTGACATCAGGATGAGCAATGTGGTGGCAAGATTTGCAAACCATACATAATTACTCAAGACAGTTAAGTCCAAAGCTGACTGCAAAGAGTTATAAAAGGACCTCACAAAACTGGGTGACAAAATGGCAGATGAAATTCAACGTTGCCAAGTATAAAGAAATGTGCTTTGGAAAAAAATAATACCAAGTATACGTATAAAATAATAACCTCAACTCCGAAGTAGCTGTTATCACTCAAGAAGGATTATGGTGTCCTCATGCATAGACTCATTGTACGGCAGCAGTCAAACAGGCCAGAATTTTAGGAACTGTTAGGAAAGGGACAGATGATAAAAGAAAATAACATGCCACTATATAAACCTCTGGTAACTCCACATCTTGAACAACACTTGTGGTTCTTGAGATACACAGAGATGGGAAAGGTGCAGAGAAGAGCAACAAAAATGACTATGTTTATGGAACAGCTTCCATACACAAAAGATTAAAAACACTGGGAGTCTAGAGCTTAGGAAAAAGACAACAAAGGGGGATATGACAGAACTTGATAAAATCATGAATGGTGTGGAGAAAGAGCATTGGGAAGTACTATTTACCCCTTCACATAACACAAGAACTACGAGTCATCTAGTAAAATGAATAGGCAGCAGGTCTAAAACATGAACCTTTTCATACATCAGTGTCAACATGTGGAACTCACTGTCATGGGGTGGTTTGAAGACCAAAAGCAAAACTGGGCTCAAAGAAGAATCAGAAAAGTTTGTGAAGGACAGGTCCATCACTGGCTATTAGCTAAGATGGTCAGAAAGACCACCTCATAATCAAACTGTCCATAAGCCCCCAGCTGCCAGAAGCTGGGTCAGAATGACAAGGGACAGATCAATTGAAATTGCCCTGTTCTATGCATTCCCTTTGAAGCATCTGGCACCATTGTCAGAAGACAGAATACTGGGACAGATGGATCATTAGTCTGACCCAGCACAGCCATTCTCATGTTCTTAAAACCAGCACTTCATGCTACCTGCCCGACTCCAAAGGGAGCAGAGAAAAGACTGCGGTACATAGACAAGAATGACAGCATGGAAAGAACAGCAAATGCCATTTAATTTTTCCACTGCGTATTACAGATAATCATCTCACTGCTATGGGGCAGGGGGAAGGCTTCTGAGAGTCCATTCCACTACCTTGCCCACCACTGGTCTTCAAATGACATTAGTGCCACCAGAGGGGTAGCCGTGTTAGTCTGTAAACAGCAAAAACAATGAGAGTCCTTTGGTGCCTTAAAAAGACTATTAAATAAATTTATTTGGGCATAAGCTTCCTTGGCCTGTAACCCACTTCATCTGAGGAAGTAGGCTGCAGCCCAGAAACGCTTAGGCCTGAAGAAATGTTAGTCTTGCAGGTGACACAGGACTCTGATTGTTATTACCGTCTCCCTGTCTTAAGGAAGAAGATTAACCCAAAGTATTCCATCAAAATGGCTGCACAGTTTAATCATTTATCCTGTCATCCATCTATGCAGGGTTAACAAAACAGTGAAGTGAATGTGTTAGTCATCATTAAAACACATTTTCTATATATTTGTTCAGTGCAGAAAGTGCAGCCAACTTACAAGCCTGCTCTAGCACCAGCAAAGGAATTGGATGTAATATATCAACAGGAAGAAGAGCTACTACTGTCTGTGACTGTTAAATTTAGCCCAGACTAGGGTTCTGTTTATATATATATCTAAAAAATCAGGACCAATATACACAGACAGGGTTATTTGTTGGTCTGTTTTAAGTTAAAAAAAAAAAAAAAAACATAGAAAGCCAAGATCTAGAATAAAGGAAATCTATACTCCCAAGGGTCATGAAGGGTTCAAGAAAGAACTAGACCAGTAGATAATCCAAAGATGGAGAAGCACTTCTACCTAGCGAAATCAGTAAAATGAATAAGCAAAGAAATGAAATCTGAGTGAGGCCTAATTCCAAACTCCTCACACTGCACCTATTTGTCTAAGGATATGATCCTGATATCTGATATGAGATCAATACAGCACTCCACTGAGAACCCAGGAAGTTTTTGAAGCATGTTAGGAAAACCTCCTGGTGCAAGTGCTGGAGAAACCAATCAGGGGTCATGCTCCTGTTGATCGGACACAGGGAACAATGGGTACAGGACAGGGCCTTAACTACAGCAGGGTCAATGGGGCTTTGCCCCGGGCGTGCCAGTGAGGCTCAATAGAGCCGCTCATTTAAAGGGCACATTTTGCAATGCAGGCCCCAAGCGCCACTAATGGCAAGGGGTGCATTCTTATCACAACGCACCCCAGGCGGCGGATTGCCACATTACAACTCTGGTACAGGAAACAGAAGTGGATGATAATCTAGGTAGCAGTGACCGTGAAATGGTATAGTTCAGGATCCTGACAAAAGGAAAGCAGCAGAATACAGACCATGGACTTTAGAAAAGCAGACTTTGACTCCCTCAGGGAACTGAGGTAGAGGATCCTCTAGGAAGCTAATATAAGGGGGAAAGCAATCCAGGAGAGCTGACTGTAATTTAAAAATAAACCTTACTGAGGATGTAGGAACAAACCATCCAAATGTGCAGAAATAAGAACAAACATGGCAGGCGACAGCTTGGTGTAACAGAGAATCTTTGGTGAACTTCCACACAAAAAAGAAATTCACAAGAAAAGGAAGGCTGGACAGATGACTAGGGAGAAGTATACTGTAATAATATTGCTCAAACACATACATGGATGAAATCAGAAAGATCAAAGCACAACTGGAGTTGCAATTAACAAGTCACGAAGTGTAACAGAAGGGTTTCTACAGCTATGTTAGTAACAGGAAGGGAAGGGAAGGGAAAGTACGTGTGCTCACTGAATAGGGAAACAACAGTGACAGACAATGTGGAAAAAGCTGACACACTCAGTGTTTTTTTAGTCTGTTTTCACAGACGAAGTCAGCCCCCAGAATACTGAACTCGGCATCACAGAATGGGGAGGAGTTGAGCAGCCCCCAGCATCAAAAGAACACATTCAGGACTATTTAGAAAAGCTGGACATGCACAAGTCCATGGGGCTGAATGTAATGCATCTGAGCATACTGAGGAAGTTGGCTGATTTGACTGTGATTGCAGCTGGCTGATGTGATTGGCCATTATCTTTAAAAAACTGTGGTGCTCAGAGGAGGTCCTGAACAACTGGAAAAATGCAAATACGGTGCCCATCTTTAAAAAAAAAAAAAAAAAAAAAAAGGAGGGGGAGGACCTGGGGAATCACAGACAGCCTCAGTTCAGTCCCCAGAAAGCTCATGGAGCAGGTCCTCAAAGAACCCATTTTGAAGCACTTGGAGAAGATTATCAGGAACACTCAGTATGGATTCACCGTGGGCAAGTCATGCCTGACCAGCCTGGCTGTCTTTATGATGACATAAAAGGCTTCACAGATGTGGGGAACACAGTGGATGTGACATAGCTTGACTTTAGCAAAGCCCACAGTATTCATGCCAGCAAGTTAAAGCAGAATGGGCAGGGTGAATAGATTATGAGGTGGAGAGAAAACATCTACCTCACTGGGCTTAACTGATAGTGATCAGTGGTTTGACTCCAGTTGGCAGCTGATATCAAGAGGTTTGCCCCGGGGGTTAGTCTTGGGGTCAATTTTGTTAAGCATATTCATTAATGATCTGGATGATGGGATGAATTACGCCCTCAACAAGTTTGTGGGTGACACTATAATGGGGGGAGTGGTAGATACAACAAGGAGTAGCAACAGGACACAGTGTGACCTAGACAAAGTGGAGGACTTGGCCAAAACAAATCTAATGAGGTTCAGCAAAAGCAGGCGCAGAGCCTGCGCTTAGGAAAGAAGAATCCCACACCCTGCAACAAACTGGAAACTGACTGGCTAGTTAGCAGATCTGCAGAAAAGAACCTGGGGGTTACACTGCAGAAGAAACTGGATACGAGTAAACACTGAGCCCTTGTTGCCAAGTAGGCTAATGACATATTGAGCTACATTAATGGAAACATTGCAAACTGATCACAGAAGCGATTATTCCCCTTTGTTTAGCACTGGTGAGGCCAGAGCTGGAGCGCTGTATGCAGTTGTGGCTCCCCCACTACAGAAAGAATTTGGAGAAACTGGAGCATCTGGCAGAGCAATAAAAACGACAGCAGGTGTGGTGCACAGGATTTACGAGAAGAGACTGTGGAAAGTGGACACAGTCCTGTGGCACTTTTAAAGACAAACAGATTTATGTATCACATGAGCTTTCGTGGGAGAAAATCCCACTTCCTCAGACACTTTGAAGATGGGGGAAACTTAATGAATGGGAGGCAACTGGGCTTAGTCAGTCTACAGAAGAGAACAACAAGGGGGGACTTGATAGTATGTCCAATTGCCCGAAGGGGAGCTCCAGGGAGGCTGAAGCTAGGTCAGGGATCTCAAACATGTGGGCTGCATGCGGCCCCAAGGGTATTTCCTGCAGCCCTCAATGACATTGTTGTTCTAATATTTGCAATATAGTTGTATGCAATGTTCCCTCTAATTTTTTGTGGGCTGTGTGCGAAAAATATTTCTTTTGTGCAAATTTTCAGAATCCATGTCCAAATTTGGGCATGCTCAAGTGAGTGTGGGCAAACATCCAGTGAACCAGATTATAATCCATCTCTCATGTATGAGTATAAATTAAAAAAATGCTAAACCTGTTCAATTTTTTTGCACACACTGTATTTTGTTGTGTGCACAGGTTTCACAACCTGTGTGCATGTGCACAGCTTAGAGGGAACATAGGTTGTATGAAAAGGTTGCCGCGGTGCGGCCCTCGGGCTAACGTACCAGTCCTCCTGCAACCCCCTACTAGTCTTCATGCGGTCCTTGTGGTGATTTGAGTTTGAGACCCCTGAGCTAGGTTATTCTCACTAGCAGCAGACCACAGACTGAGGAGCAATGGTCTCACTGGAGGAGGACACGAAGGAAACCCCTTTCTGCAAGCAGGAGGCGAAGCAGGGGCTGGGTTACCAGGGCGGTGGCAGACTTTCCCTCCCTAGAGGTTTGCAAGGTGCAGCTGGACACAATCCTGGCTGGATGACCGGGTTTGGGCTAGGGTTACTAGACCTCATGCCAAAGGAGAACACGTCCTCCTTTTTACCTTCACATCCTCAGCTGGCAGGCATTTTAAAAACCCATGATTTGGTCTGGCTTTTCCCTACGTGGGTTAAAGGATGCTGCAACGCCCTACAAATGGAGCAAGGCGCCGGAACGCTGCGTTCCGGGCCCCTGGGATCAGCAGACAACGACATTAACGCTCCAATTTCTCCATGTGGCCTCCACGGTCCCTTTACCTCTACCCCGCCCTCCCCTCCAGGCTTTGGGCTCCGGCAACCCCAGCGGGGTCCCCTTTTGAGGCCGGGCGGCGCCGGGGAGCCCCCGCCTGCCCCTCCCCCACCGACCCCTCAGACGGGCCCCCCGGCGCGAGGGCGGCCGTTACCTGCGCTCTCCGCCATGGCGCGCGCCCGCGACGCCCCCGGATCCGGAAGTGCCGCTGCGCCCCGGCGCGCGCCCGCCTGTTGGCTCCGCCCCGCCCCACAAGTCCCCTCCCGGGCTGTCCCGGCCACTGCCTGACTCCGCCCCCCGCCTTATCGCACTGCGGCGGCCTCGCCGCCGTCATCGCACCTGGCTGTTGTCTGTCACCGCACCCCTCGGAAAGCGTAGAGGCTCCGGGCGTATTTTGATCAGGCGCCGCTGCGGACAGCCCTGGTGGGGGCGGCGCAGGCGCGTGAGGCTGCCGCGTGCGATGGAACGGGGGGCGGGGCAGAGGGGTCCTGCAGCAGCTGAGCACTTGCTGCAGGACTGATGCTTGGGGCAGGCGTGCAGAGTTGATGGTTGTCCCTTTATCCCAGTGCAATACCTGTTCTGCATCATTGCCAGGGTGCATGGCACTTTTTTGTTTAAAACAGACCGTGGGTCTTGTGGCAGCTAAAGAGTAACACATTTATTTATTGCATGAGAAAAAATCCCACTTCCTCACACCAGGAACATTGCTGCCACTGGGAAAGACCTGGGGCATGGGCCCTGGACCAGTGTTCCCTCTAATTACTCATAGACTGTGCGCGCAAACAATTTCTTTGTGTGTGCAAAAATATTTCTTTGTGAGCACCAATATTAGCGCTATTGAATTATTTTGTGCGCAGGTTTCATGACTTGTGTGCGTGCGCACACGCGCACAGCTTAGAGGGAACAGTGCCCTGGACCCCGCTCCCTACACCACGATCCAGTGCCCCAGGCCTGATCCTGCATTGTGCTCCTGCCCGGCCCCAGATCCCCTGCCAAGTTCGGGGAGAGAGAAGGGGGTGCCACTGCAGGTGTCCCGGCCTCAGTCCCTGACCAGGGCCTGGGTCAGGCTGGGAGAGGCAGGCTCTGCAGCGGGTGCCCCAGCCCTGGCTGGGGCTGGGCCGGGAGAGGCAGGAGCTGGCCCAGGCACTCGGGGCACTGGTGCCAAGACTGGAGGCATGTGCCCAGTGTGCAAGGTGCCAGTGACACCCCTGCCTCATGCTTTGGAGATGGGGTAAACTTACTGTTCATAAACTCATTCACATGTCCCCAGGGCTCTTCAGGGTGAGGGATACCAGATGTTAGGCAAAAGGAGGACATGGCCTCCTTTTTACCTTTATGTGCTCCATCCAGCAGGCATTTTAAAAATTAATGATTTTTATCTGGCTTTTTACTTATGGGGGTTAAAGTATGCCAGAATGGCCTGGAACACCCTATTTTTAGGGGGAAGCATTCCAGGGACCCCTTAAACCAAGAATATTACATTAATACTACACTTTCTCCATGTGTCCTCCAATGTCCTCCTTTTCGTACCTCTCTGTCCTCCCTTCTGTGCTTTGGTATCTGGTATCCCTATTCAGGGCAGGCTTTAGAAAATCTCCCACGCATAATCCTGCCTCTAGCCCCATCTCACACACACTGTTCATCTGTATCCTGCAGTGTAGTGAGGATAAATCTGGAAGAGTTTATATGGAAACAAACAAGGAGTCCTGTGGCACTTTTCAAGATTAACAAATGTATTTATTGCATAAGCTTTTGTGGCAGAAAATCCCGCTTCATCAGACACTTTGAAGACAGGAGAACTTATAGAGTGGGAGGAAAATAAATGCAAGGATATATAAGTCATGGTATCAGGTCACACTGTAACAGCAACAAAGCAGTTAAAATTCAAACACTGGAGATCAGCATATAGAGGAAGATGCGATCAAATTAGGGTTACCAGATTGCAGGTAAAGGAAGATGTCCTGCTTTTTACGTACATGTCCTCCATCTGGCAGATACTTTAAAATACATGATTTTGTCTGGCTTTTTACTTACAGGGGTTAAAGTATGTTGGAATGCCACAGAATACCTTATTTTTAGGGGAAATATTTCCAGGACCTCTTAAAAGCAGAAGAATATTACATTAATACTACATTTTCTCCATGTGTCCTCCGACATCCTCCTTTTGGCACTTCCCTGTCCTCCTTTCCATGCTGTGGTATCTGGTAATCCTAGGTCAAATCACTTGTTTTAATGAGAAAAAAAAAATCCAAAGTCCTGATTTAGTCCTGAAGAAAAGAGTCAAATTTGTAAAGAATGAAGCCTTGATGTGTTATTCAATTGCTTGAGCACACCTACTGGCAAATCATAAATAGAGTGATTGGGAAGACTGAAGTGCTCAACTACTGTTTTTTGAATGTGATAATTTCTGATGTCAGTTTTGTGCCCATTTATGCTGAGCAGAGTCTGTCCTGTTTGTCCAATATATAAGACAGAGGGGCATTTCTAGCACATGACGGCATAAATCCCATTGGTGGATGAGCAGGTGATGAGCCCTCAGTGGAGTAGCTGGTTTGATTAGGTTCTGTGATGGTGTCTTTTGTGTAGGCAAAGACTAGCAAATTTACTTTTTTGCATGAGCTTTTGTGGATGAAGTTCCATGTCATCAGATGCAAGAAAATGGAAAATTTACAGTATGGGCAGGAAAGATAAATCCTGGGATTATACTTCACTTATATTTCCTTCCTATACTTTTAAGTTTTAGCATTCTCTAGAGTCTGACAACATGGGACGTCACCCACGAAAGCTCATGCAAAAAATAAAGTTAGTCTTTAAAAGTGCCACCGGACTCCTTGCTTGTTTTGCTGAACTAAATTAACACAGCTGCTCCTTTGGAACTTACACAGCTTGTTGCATAAGAATACACATGGAGTTCGATTCTCAGTTGATTTAAATCAGCATAACTGAGTTGATTTTAATGAAGGCAGACCTATTTATACCAGCTGAGAATCTACAGTGTTGCCAATTTTAAAAATTCAAAAATACTGACTCCGGGCCCCTGAACCATTCAATTGGTTTAGAAGTCTTTATAAATATCTGATACCTTTATAGCAGATTCAATGAAAAGACCAGATCCAAACACTTCCTCTTCAGTTTCACTGGCTTTCTCTCAGCTCCAGAGCTAGGTAGTCCTTGGACGCCATGTGGCTGGTTTGTCATCTGCCTCAGGGGGAAATCCAACAAACCAGTCATGTGCATAGCAGAGGGGAGAGGTAGAGAACACATTGCAGGTGTTTCCAGAATTACAGGCTTCCTCTGCCCTTCGTCCTGTAGTGGAAATGTTTGTTCACGTATATCTCGTTCTGTGCAGCAGCCTCCACTGTTGCATGACTGCAATCTGTCACTCCTCTCTGATTGCACTGAGAGAAACCAGTGTCACCCCCTTTTGATCTGAGGATCCAGCCAAAAATGTGGGTCTCGTGCAGGGTTCTCAAACTCAAATCACTATGAGGGCCACATGAGGATTACTACAGGGCCACATAAGGGCTAGTGCATTAGCCCGAGGGCTGCACCACTGAAACCTTTTCATACAACGACATTGCAAATATCAGTAACAATAGTGTCTTTGCAGGCTGCTGGAAATAGCTTTAGGGGCCGCATGCAGCCCATGGGCTGCACATTTGAGAGCACTAGTCTAGTTGTTTTTTCGTTAGGAGGAGAAACTGGTGACAGGGATGCATTTTCTTGGATGTAGTTTTGTCTATTTACAAAGAATCTTGAAGGTCCTGTGTCTCTGAATGCAGAGAGAATCAAGTTAAAGAAAAAAGCTTCTTTTTTTACAGCACCAAGGGTGCTCTTCTCAGTCTGCATGCCTGGCTCAAAAACCTCTTCTCAGGTTTCTTCCAGGGTTAGTCACTTCTCTCTCAGACTTTCTGGAGCCCTGTGTTCTATTCTCAGCTTTGGCCCAGAGCTCCTCTCCACCCCATTGCACCATGTACCTTCACTGACAACTGTATAGGGTGGGGTCAAACAGGGCCAGCCCAATCATATAGGTGAAGCAGGTGGTCATTTAAGTGCCAGGCTTTAAGGGGCACCAAGTTAAACAGAAGTGATTTTTTTCTTCTATTTAAAAAAGTATGTTAATATGGTATCTTCTTTTATAACATGTGGGTAGGGAAGGAGCACCAAAGTCATAATTTAGCTCTGGGGTCAAACACTATCAAATCAGCAAGCTAATGCTCTCTGCTGTGCAGTTATTGCATAAGATCTTCACCCTGTCTTGGAAACTCAGCCCTGCACCTAAAGTCATACACCTTAATGTCACACAAGGTATCTGTGTGACTGGGCAATCACTTGATTTCAATGTGTAACAGTTCTCTATAAACAGGGGGAATAGTAATTCCTGCTCCCTTCGTGTGTCTCATGTTGTATGCTCCTTGCTCCCTTCATGTTCACCATGTAGCATGTCGGTTCCTGATCTCAGTTGTGGCCTGTGGTATATTAAAAACTGTTACAATTGCAGGCTCTTACTCTAAGGGGTTTCCTGGTCTTGCTTGTAGATAAGAAAGCTTTGTTGTGAAGTGTGTGATATGGAGCAAGGTGGGGTGAAGGGTGCCTTTCTGCCTTAGCGAGCAGCCTGCTTTCTGTTTGGTTGGTGTGAATAAGAGGTCTGGATTCTTGGAAATAAAGTAGCATTTTGCTGCAACCTTCCAGGATTATTTGTGGAGAGGGGTGTTGTAACCATCTGTGTGTATGCCATGGACATAACAGGGCTGTCAGGAGGTTCTGTAATACAAGTCATGATCCTAATATGACTTCTAGACCAGTGGTTTTCAAGCTTTTCTTCTTAGGATCCAACTGGAAAAAAAAGTCATTTATCCTCATGACCCAACAATTACATCTTTGAGCAATGCATTCCAGTCTTTTGGTAGTAGCAGCAGCGGGCACTGTGACAGTACCTGAAAGTCTGCTACCCAATATTAAGTCCTGACCCATAGTTTGAAACCACTGCTCTTGAACATAGTTCAGATTTTCTGATACCAAATTGTAACTATGTGCACATAGTCACAATGGAAACAAACCTTCATTTTATAATGCCGATGTGTCTTAACTCTGCCAGACAACTGTATGTCGCTACTGAGGCCAGAGCTGTAGTAGAGATATGGCCCAGCACACTAGAGTGAGAATGTGAGGTGAAATGGCTCAGTGGACTTTTTGCAGCATGAAGCTATTTCACTGCCCTCTGCAGATGTTCTAAAGTGGGTCCCTGCTTCTAGGGAAGCATTTGCTCCAGCCTCTACACTCAGTGTGCGTACCTGCTGTTCTGTGTCAGCACAAAGCAAGGACGTCTGTATTTACATACCTGAGACCTCTGCCAGATCCTACAGCAGTTACTTATCAACATCAGTTTAATTATAGCTGTGCTATTGTGCTGCCACATGCAGTGAAATATTCTGTTATTGTCAACGTGGGTCTCTTATCCCAGTAGGAGCCATTTTGCTGTCAGTGCTATCAAAGGCCCCACCCAGAACTTTCCTTAGGTCTACTTGTGGGGCCAACAGCAGAGGAAGTAGAACCCTCTGAACACACTCCTGCTGCTTCTGCCTTTCTGGTGCTGGATACAGTATAAAACCTAGTAGAGATAGCACCTCCCTGACTACACAATTGACAAACCTTGTGTAAGGTCATGTAGAACTGCATTAATAAGGGCCCTGATCTGGAATTGTGACTGGCACAAAATGATGTTATCATTAGGGACTTGCAGAGTAGAGTGATGTCTCCACTGCCATCTCTGTAAAGGGCAGAATTAAGGCTGTGTCACTGTGATAATTTTTTTTTAAATCTTTGTTTTTTTAAATCTAATCTGGATTGTCATGTCCCTTTATCTATCTTTTGCACTGTTCTCCTGCCTCACAAGTTAGATTTCATCAGCAAACTGATCTTTGCAAATATCTGCTTCTAGTCATTTCATTGTGCCCCCTTTTAGCCAGCTTCAGCATTTTTACTGTAGATGTTTGCTTGTCCCTTTCATCTGCATGCCACAAAAGGGGTACCCAAAGACATCTTCCTGGAAGTGGGATTTGCTCCCACAAAAGCTCATACAATAAATAAGTTTGTTAGTCTTTAAGTGCCACAGTATTCCTTGTATGTTTTACTGAACCAGACTAATAAGGCTGCCTCTTTGGAACTTAAAATCTTACTGTCCCTGCCTTTGAGTTAAGTTCTTTAAGGACATCTTGTGGCTGGAAGGAGCCACTGCAGAAATACATGAGTTAAAACTAGGATTCAGAGGGAGGGGAGAGACAAGTGGAGTGAAACTAGAGTTGGCAACTAATCATTACTCTGCATTAAGTGGGATGATGTTCACAGACTAGTGGTGACTTCCTGCAACTGGGAAACAGCTCAAAAGTGTCTCATAAAATTCTCCTTACTCAATTACCTAGGCAGGGTAAGTAGGCTTTCATTGACAGGAAGAAAAATAACAGGACAATGTACTGGTGCATTTTGATCTGGCCTTGGGTAGGTTTTCATGATTCATTTGCAAAGTGCCTTACATACATGATGTGGAGAAACAAGAGGTGAGAGAATCTGGGGTATCATTAGGCCCATTACATAGGGCACACTCCACATAGTGAAACACTGACTCTCACACCAGCTGGTCCTGCTAAGGGGCTTTCACATGGATGGAAGCAGTGAAGAAATCTTGGTAATGTTCTTAAACATGACTGCTGGGGGTCTGTAGAAATGGGAGAAGCCACTGACGCACAAGGCTGAATTTTGTTTAGGGTGGATGTACACAGCCCAGAGAGATAGTGCCCGCTGCATAGTGAGTAGCACTTAAGAGGCTCAGCCTGGCCTCAAACCTGCCACTAGATAGCAGACAGATTTCAAAACAAATATATAATTTGCTACTAATTACTCTCCCTAAGGCCATATATTGCTTTCTGAAAACAAAGAGGAAAAACAGAGGTTGATGCGAGTCTGCGTATTCAGAACAAAAGGTGAACAACATTGCTTGTGCGTCTGTAACTATACAAGTGCTTGTTCAGTCCTTCCAGAAAAAAAAAAAACCTGTGCCTCACCAATCTGCTATAATCTTTTGAACACAATCAGTCCAGATCCACAACTAGTCCAGGGAAGGAGCCAGGAGTGGGAACGACTGTCCCTACACCTGAAGGACTGGCTTGGGGGCCAAACCATGGGAGAGAAGAAGCTGGAACCCACTGCCTTTCAGCTACAGAAAAGAACAAGAAAAGCCTACAAAACAGCTCAGATTTATTTCTGTAACTTTCTTAGAGCACATAAATTACCCCATCCCCAGAACAAAGATATTACACCTGCTCACTTGACTCTGCACTTCCCTGTAAACACTGAGTTTTGAGACAACAATTCCCAGCAGG
Organism: Podocnemis expansa; assembly: GCA_007922195.1. NCBI lineage: Eukaryota > Metazoa > Chordata > Testudines > Podocnemididae > Podocnemis > Podocnemis expansa. Next base: position 11,284,558 of record ML682026.1, read on the forward strand.
CTCTTAACAGATGGAAGTTGCCCCTGCCTTCTTGGCTTTGAGGGATCCAAAAGACAGACGTACATGAGGCAGCAGGGGGCACATTCTCCCTGCAGCAGGAACGAAAGCAGCAATGTTTTTCTGATCCCTCAGTCTCCTTGCAAGCCATGGCTTGAGCACTCCACTGAACACCACATTACATGCCCACAGCACCGGGTTCTCTCACAGGGGTGGAACCCCTCTGACTTTGCGGATGATGTTGGCCAGTCGTTTGGCCAGGCCTCCCCTGCTTGGCTCCTCCACATGGAAGGTTCTGGTCAGTAGGTTATAGAAGGAGCCATAGCACACGGCTACCACAGTGCAGGTCAGGCAGATGACATTATATGGCATGCTGAAATCAGGGGTTGGCAAGTTCACCAGCAGCGGTTCTGTGTAGAGACGCACAAAGTAGCTGGAGCCATCAGAAAAAGGAAATCTGGAGATGGAAGCAGGAAGGGGAACATCACCCTGTGCAAAACACTTCAGTGTGATCCTTCCTAGTGCAAGGGTGAGCAATGCTGCCCACCTGCTCTACCACTCATCCCATAGGGTGTGCTTTTTACATCCTGCTCAGAACCTGGGGCCCTCTTTCCAGCCAGCATTAGAGACAGCTGCTCAGTTATCTATGAAGACCCATTATGACCCTGAGCCCCTTCAGGAGAGGCTGAAAGTACCAGAGAGAAAAAGCAATCCCAGGAGGAATAGTTCATTTGAGCACAGGACTATCCCAGATTAAGTGCAACACTTACAGGGAGAAGCCACTCTGCAAATGCTTTAGGTTCACTTTGAACCTGCGGCTGACCCACAGGGGGACAAGCACATACAGATGGTTGTATGTGGCCTTCTCATTCCTCCCACTCCATTCCCCTACTGTGGGCTCCTGATGGCTGGAGCGTGAGGCTCAGTTTCTGAGCATACGCTGGGAAGATGACTGAGTAACTCTATAGAGAACTGAGTGCTGGCACATGTATGTTAGCACCTGTAAGGTGTGAGACCATGTGTAGTACACAAATGGAATTCCAGCCCAACACAAGGAACCTCTCCCTTTTCCCGCAGTCAGGCACAAGGTGCACTCACAGTGAGGTGAAGAGAGGACTCTGCTCTGCATCCTCTGCCTTCATTGCTATGACACTTGGCACCAGGGCACTCAGGACGGATGGGCTAAGGAGACAAAAGCAGAAACAGAGTCTGAAAGATGCACCATCTTCAGTCATGCTAGAAGAAAAGTGGCAACCACCACACATGCCAGGAGCCCTAGAAAGGAAAAGCCTGCCCCACAGTACTGTAAGTTGCCTCAAAACAAAGGCACATCCTTACCTCACATAAAAGCCATGGTTGGGATCAGGGGTATACTCTGTCCACTTCAGTAAGGCTCTCTCAAACTGGATTGTGATCTTGGTGACAGAGTTTGCTGGGAGCTGGATCAGCATTTCTAGCAGATGGGGCCGCCTTCGGTCCTGAGCCGGCTGGTAGTGGATATAACCTAACACCAAAGACAGTTATGTCATCCTGCTGGGAACCTTCCCCAATAACATCGACTGATACCGCTGGCTCCACCTTCCACTACCAGAGTCTCCTAGATCAGTGGCTCTCAACCACTCTGTTGGGATACATTACTGTGACACCACACAGTGGTGAGGGTATCGCTGAGAGTCGGGTGGAGAGCCGGATGGGGGGATAGGAGGGGGTTTCCTGTAGGGTCACACACATTGCCACATGCATTACAACTCACAGATGGCTGAGAGCCACTGTCCTAGAGGAGGAGGGCACAGGATTACACACACCTCACACAATCCTCCCCATATGTCTTCTGTTCTCCCTACTTACAGCATGAGCTCCTCTAGGCAGTTCTAGACAGTCAAGGGTTGGCAAGTAATTCAGAGGAACAACATTAAAAAGCAAAAGATGCTCAAACTAATCAGATCCCACTAACCCAACCCGAGACACAAAGACAAACATGATTCTTACACGAGGCTCTGTGATGAATACACCAAATGCCTCTTCCCAAGTACACAAACAACACTGTAAGGGAAGACATTCCCCTCTTTCCCCAACTACACAGCCCCATGGAAGATAATGGGACACCCAGACAGACTGAGTCAATCATCAGGAGCTTTACTCCAAACATAGTGTAATGCTCACAAAAAAAAAAGGAAAAGAGGCAGTTCCTCTAAGAGGCTCAGGCAGCTGAGCAACTCATGTTGCTCGCTGCACTGCCCCCCCCCCCGCAGGCCTGCTTCCCGGTAACCCCCCAGACTGCTCAGCCCCTCCCCACAAATTTACCTTGCAGCTGGAGCCCCAGGGCCCAGCCACAGCTCCTGGGGCAGAGAGGCACTAACGGAGCATGCTCAGATTTTCTGGGCATGCTCTGTTAGAGCTTCTCTGGGCAGGAGTTTTAAAAATTCCCTCCTCCACAGGAGCTGTGAGCAGGGACTCCGGCTGCTGGCCATGCGCTGCCGGCAGCCTTCCCTGCGCTGGTGGCTGCAGTGGGCTGCGCTGCAGCGCACCTTAGAGGGAACATTGGCAGTAACTGAACTTAGCTCCAGTACATAAGCAAGTTTTCTGCTCACCCCCCCGCCCCCCATGCTGGCCTGTTGCTGTTCCAGCCCAGCCCAGCCACTCTGCTGAGCAGACACTGCTGTTTGTGCTGAACTGGAAGGCATGTTTCTGAAGTCAGTTTTCCACTCTGGAACTGGGTACAAGGAGCTCGTGCCGAACCCTGGTGAGCCAGGCAGGGACAGTACAGTCTCTAGAATGAGACCCTGGGCCTGGGAGAGTGCATGTTCCTTACTTGGTTTGTTTTCCTTCCCCTTGGTGATGACGACCAATGTATGAATGTAGAGTCTCAGGTACCAGGGAACAGTTTCCAGCAGCATCACGGGGAAAGCCCGGTATGGGTGGGTGTTATAAATCAGGGTACTGATTTCTCCTGTCTGCAGCCCATATCCACTCACATAGCGCTGTGCATGGAGCACTGGTGTCGACAGATTCACTGCAACAGGAATATCAAACAGGATGTAGTTAAAGCAAAGACCAGATGTGACTCTGAATACAAGGATGCTGCCAACTGCACAGCATGGACCAATTCCCTTTCACATGCTCCTATTGCCTCCCCACCTGCAATGGAGCAAAGGGGAGTGTTGGGGCAAAGTCTGTTTCTGCTTCACATGCTGGCACAGAAAGGGGGGCAGGAAGGTGCGCTGAAGGTTGCTGCTCTATGTCTCTCCACAGTGAGAAGCACACGGTCCTCCTCCTTCTCAAGGCCCAGATAGGCATCAACAGTTGGAGGATCCTGAGTATCCTCATCCCAGGTTGGTAACATTCAGGACTGGTAGGGGGTTCCCTGGCATCATGCACTGCGCAGACAGAATGAAGCCACTAGTCGCTCACCGTTGTCCTGGGGCCGTTTCCATTTCAGCTGCATGTTGAGGCTGCGAGACGCATTGAAGAGCGATGGGTTCAGTAAGTCGTACACTGCATAGGTTCTCCTGTCTCCTTGGACAGATACTTCATGCACAGACGATGGAGGTGGGGTCACCTCCAGCAGTTCATTCTCCTGAGAATACAAGCAGAGCATGTGTGTGTTGGGGGGGCAGGGGAATCCTACATCAGCCAATAGACAGAAAAAGGTCTTGAGCATTCCCTGCTATGGAAGTGACTGGCCTGTACTCTGTCTGGGAACACTCCCTCACCCACAGGCTGGCTTATGCAGCGCCAACTCAGGACATTCTGTGACACGACTGCAGAACTGCCATTTCTGGACAGTACCACAATTATTTTACTCTTTCAACAAATAGACACACCCACCTAACTCACAACAGGAATCCTTTCATCAAGGATCCCATCCTGCAGGGACCTCTGGTGGCAGCATGCCAGGGCAGTTCCATCTCCACACTTCTGGAGACAACAGACAATGCTGCAGGAAACCCAAATTCCTTCTAAGAGGGTGTTACATCAGGGGACTAGGCAGGACAATGAACAGGAAGTGTTACCTGGTTCTTACTGGAAATGTCAACATAGATTTTGCTCTCAGATGCAAGAGGACAAGCTTCAGTGACAGTGCGTGAGAACATCTTAAAAAGGGACCAATCTGGTGGAGACAGACACAGAGGTCAATCATGATGTGAGTGAATGAGGTTTCGTACACCCACAGAACATGACAGAACAGTACGTTATTCCAGTTACCTTTCTTTCCTTGGCCAGTGGAGAAGGTGTCAAAGACCACAGTGAGGGTCTGTCTAAGCTCCCAGGAGACACTAAGACATGAAGCATCCTAGACAAAAGGACAAAACAAACCAGAGATTGTGTTCAACACAAAACCACCTTCCAGAAGCACAAGACTCATCACAAAAAGGGCATGGGGCTGTACCATGGTCACAAGACACTGCAGTGCCCAGATGAGAGTCATAAGCATGGAGCAAGCCAAAATATGAGTTAGACAGGGATGGATAAAGGTCCCAAATAGTCCATTTCACAAGGACCAGGGCAGAGCTGTTCTCTGCAATAGATCCTCCAGGACTCTGCCTGGTACAGTTTAACAACCAAAGTGATGGGACTTCCACCACCTTCCCTTGGAGGCTGTTCCAAAGTCTAACAGAATTCAGCATTAAGAAATGTTTCTTAATGTTCTACATGTCCATTTCTAAAGCATCAGGGGTCATCTTGGCCTGTCCAGAAATGTCACTTCACAGCCAGCTTTTGGACAGTAGAAATGGTACTCACTCTGCAGATGGGGCGGATGTGTACTGCCTGAGAATGGTAACTGCTATGGAACAAGCGTTCAGCCTTCAGCAACACAGCAAGACCAGCCTGCAGAATGTGAATATGATTGACTTGTCAGCTACAAAAGTAACCAGAAACAAGCTGTCATGTGTTTCATACTATTGAAGAGCCTAGCAGACATTTCATCAAGTGTTCCAACTCCACTGTCTCCTATGGAGATGTAAGCAGAACATCAATGAGAGCCATAATCATCTAATAACATTTTCTATTTGGGAAACCAGCTCCAAAAACTCTCTGACCTGAGTAAGCCATGGAAAGCCTGGGACTTCTCTCACCTTTGAGCTGCATGGCAGCAACTTTTTCCAAGGTGTGAGGTTCTCAGTGCAGACGACTTCCCGAGGCAAGACAGCATATCTCAGGAGATGGTGATCTGTAACTGGAATGGGGGAGTGGAGAGTAACCCTCAGTCAACCACGTACATCAAAGCAGCACTCCTCACTCTTCCCACACTCCCCAAAGCTGATCAGTCTCTGAAGAGGTCTAGAATCCCAAGAGCTCTGTGGAAAAGGGAGGAGACCACTATGTGGCCACTCCATCAAAGGACAGATTTGAGGGGGAAGCTATACCTCTCCAACGGGAACATCCTATTCTATTCCGGTTCTTAGAGAGCATGTCAGTGTGGTTATCAGAGGGCCTTTAAGTCGCCAGTTCTAATCTACCAGAATTTGGTGGGGATAAGACAACACTTCCATATGCCAGCTACTCAGTGACCTGTATGATGTTAATTTTGGATTTTCATTCAGTTCCTAGTGTGCAGATATCCACATCAAAATAATCACTACGACTGGCACTAACTGACGCACTTGTCAGTAGTCTTAGCAGAGAGGCAGAAGCCTGAATAAGCCAAAAAAACCTGAACTCCTCTTCTTTACCCTAAAAAGGTACAAATGAGACCTTCGTGGGGTGAATTTAGCATGGCTGCTGCCTATGTCATGTCTATCCTATGGACATAAGTGGTTTCAGTTTATAGAGCTGTCTGATACCTCACCAAATTCATTTAGAAGAACAACATCTAAGGTGTCAGCATATCCAAGAGTTCTCTCACGACCTGTATCCAAACCCTGCTTTCAGTACCACTGAAACAGTGAAGTGAACCATCAACAATCAGTGAGTGTTTCCCCATGGTGTAAAGTCAGGTCTTTGACACAAGTACTGTCTCTCTCACCATTGGCCAAACCCAGAGGTTTAAACGATGCTGTTGGAGTGATGGTGTTGGTGGAATCAATGAAGTTCAGAGAGGCACAGAATATCCCTGAGAGGATGTTACTAAGGTCTTTCCAGGCTTTGTCAACACTGAATGAGAAACATAAAAGGACTCTGTTACACAAAAGTTGTTGCCACCCAGACCTGTAAGTGTCTGTCTGAAACTAAAAGTTTATGCAGTGGATTTAATAAACAAGGAGGCCACAGCAAAAAGAAGAGAGTTCTGTTAAGAAATACGTAAAGATCACTACTGGAGCATTAACCAGTTAACAAAAAGAGAGACAGAAAGAAATGTGGTCACTGAGCACTGACATTAGGAAGAAGTACATAAAAGTAAGATAATTATGATATCTATGTAGTTCACAGTACACAAAGACTAAAGGGGTATCAAGGTGGGGATGGGAAGAGGAGAAAAGTAGTCTAGTCAACATACAGAAAACAATCTAATTACACTTGCTCCAGTAGTGAATACATATATTCCTTACAGAATACCATGGGTGTGGACAGTACACTGCAAACACAGGAGCAGATCTGGCCACCCTTACAAAGAATAGCAAATTACTCCAGGCTTTTTTCCTAGACATTTATAACTTTACAGATTCTCTCTTCTGAGTGCAGATCCCCACCCAGTGCAGACCACAGCTCAGCCAGCCTTCAGTGCAGCTAGCAGTCACCTCTATAACACAGAAGATGATGGAGTACTATATACTGGAACCTATAGGGCCAAATTCACCAATGAGACAAATAGATGGAACACTATTATTTATAGGTGTTTTATGACCTCATTGCCATAATGCCTGAGCGCACGTTTATGCCAAACAAATCATTCCACAATCTTTACAGGCTATGGATCAGTATTACATGTGAATAGCCCATTGTGTGCCAGTTAGGTGGGGCTCCTGGGCTGCTGTGAAGAAGCCAGTGCCACACCCTTGGGTAGGTGAAATTTGGGCCTGTCCCCAATTGCAATGCTTTTTTTTTTTTTTTTTAAAGAATGGTTATAGTCAAGGGTTAAAGTAAGGGAGAATGCACCAGAATGCAGTTCCAGGCCCTCTATTTTTAGGCTGGCATCATTCCGTGGCCCCTAAAAATAGAGAAAAATGCCAGAACGCTGCGTTCCAGGCCCCCCTAAAAATAGCACAAGCAGCTGGAATGCAGCGTTCTGCTGGCTCCACCTTAAACACTGCTCCTCCTTAAGCCCAGCCAGCAGACAGCTGCGGCAGGCTGCGAGTTTGTGACTCTCCCCCCCCGTAGGGCGGAGCAGCTTGTGGCCAGAAGCAGCTTCCAGCTGGTCAGGCCGCCTACAAACAGCTGAGGTAAAGGCTTTGAGAGGAGCTGCTTGAGGTTTGGTGTGTGTCTGCATCGGTGTGTGTGGCTGTTTGTGTGTGTTTGCTTAAGGGTGGGTACTGGGGGGCTCACCAAATTATACTTTAACTCCTGGTTACAGTGGTCCCACCCAAGACACTTACTCAGTAACAGACTCCTGGAACCAGACCCACAGCTCAGCCCCAGCTGGGGCCTGTAGGTAGGGCTGTCCCCAGGTCCGTGTTCGCCAGAAGCCCTGGGTGAGGGACAGATGCAGCTCCCGCACTAAGTACTTGGAGACGAGCTGACCCAGAGCCTTGGGGAAGAGCCTGTAGTGAGAGACTGCCAGGAACAGAGTTAGCAACACAGATGCCCAGGAGACGGTGCCGGTTCACCCCGTAGCACCCAGCGCCCCGACAAGCGTGCGGTGCAGCCCCATCCTGCCATTCCTCCCACCCCGTGGGGGCTGCACGGGGCAGCAGAGCCCAGCCCCAGCCCTGAGGCAGGGCGCGAAGGGAGCAGCTCCCTCAGCCCGGCCCTGAGCAGCTCCCCACAGCGAGACCCTCCCACCCCCGCCCCCCGGCTGCAGCCACAGCCTCGCCCCCTCACCTCCCTCCCGCTGCAGCGCCGAGTCCCAGCGGGCCCGGAATTGGAAGGTGGCGGCGACGTCCCCGGAGGGCAGCGGGCTGAGGAGCAGCTCCTCCCGCAGGCTGTCCTGGGGGCGCCCCGCCGAGCCCCCACAGCCGCCCAGCAGGGCCAAGAGCCCCAGCAGCGCCGCCGCCGCCATCTTAGCACTTCCGCTTCCGGAAGACTCAGCCAATAGACAGGCACTTCCGGTGCTGACCATAGAGACGCGACTGCCGGCGAGGCTCGCACAGCCTGCCGGGAAGGGCTGGGGGAGGGGGCGTTCGAGGGCTGGACGCCGTCAGGGGGCGGGGCCTTCGCTCAGCCGCGCGTTCTCGTTGCCGGGGTGACGGCGCGCTGCCCGCCTAGCAGCGAGAGGGGGCGGGGCCAGGGAGCAGCCTCCACGTGGAACCCACGTGTCTCTTCCCTTTCCCAGTCCCCCACCACCTGGGGGAGCAAACTCTGACAGGCGCCCCCCCAGAACTGGCTACCCCTGCACCCTAGGGTGCTAAAGGCGGGGGGGCAGCCCCATGGGATTTGGTACCCTGGGCCAATGGGAGGGGAGAGAGGCAATAAGTTGGGGCAGACACCCCCTCATCCATTGGGATGATACCCTGGGTCAATGAGATGGGAGAGAGACAGCTGGGGCAGACACCCACCCCATCCATTCTCATGTGTTACCCTGGGCCAATGGGGTGGGAGAGAGGCAATCAGTTGGGACAGGCACCCTGTCCGTGGGGATGTGCTACCCTAGGCTAATGGGAGGGGGAAGGCAGCCAGCTGGGACAGACGCCCCTGGTCCATTGGGGTGTGTTACCCTGGGTCAATGAGATGGGAGAGAGG
>ML682026.1:11293342-11309245 GCA_007922195.1 Podocnemis expansa
GGTGTGTTACCCTGGGTCAATGAGATGGGAGAGAGGCAATCAGTTGGGACAGGGCATCATAAAAGAACCTCCTCACAGATCAATAACAGCTACTGGTAGCAAAATCCATCGGTAGCAGCACACCAGCAGCCTGCAGGCTGCTCTCTGCAGAACAAATGGGGAGTCCCCGCTCTGGCTGGATCAGCCCTTAATAGACAGTTATGTAATCATTTGCCCAAAGTGGAAGTTTCTTCCTAATAGTGAAAGCTAACAATGGCCTCTGCTGTGAAGGAGGAAGGGTTGTATTTCTGTGAATGTATTTACCTTAACATAAATCTGGAAATAAATCCACCAGAGACATCTGGAAGCTACTGTCAGTAATGAAGTAGAGATACCAGAATTCATTAGCTGGAGCAGGATGAGCTGATCTCTTCACTTGGTCTTTCTTATAAAATTCTTCCATGTGAACATGCTGGTATGGAAATTACAGGTCCAAGACTGCACTTGGGGTTTTAGGACCTTTGTCACTTGCTCTCCATAACATTTTGCTGCTGTGGCCAATATATCTGTGGCTTAGCACTAGGATTACTTGTCTAATGAGTATCAGTCAGGCACCATGGTGCTCACTTTTGAGGTCTGTTGAAAATGTGATCCTGTAGTTGTCGCTATGAATGAGAATAAGCTTGACCACTTTCCTCAGCACTAAATAGCTGAAGCGATGAAGCAGATTCTGACCCTGGCAAACATCCCCTCATTTGGAAGGCTTGGTTAACGGGGTTTGGCAGCTGTTTAAATTCCTGTGGAGGTGGGGTGTTTGTTACATTGTACAAGTGCCAGCACTTGTTTTTGTGCTCTGTGCCAGTGTGAAACAACACGTCACCAGGCCCACTTTGGAAGAACATGCTTTTATTTTCTACAGGGGCTGTCTAGGCATGTATGTTCCTGCACACATTTCTGATGACTAATTACATTCCCCACAAGAGGGCAGACATGACACGCATGTGAACCTGAAATTTTATTGAACCATTAACTCCTCACAGCTACACTGCAACCTCCTCAGAGTTAATGGATTATACCACACAGGTTAAATTTAGCAACTCACTAAGAATAGTCTGACCTCCCTACCAGAGCACGGTGCAGCCTTTCAGCAAAGCTTTAACATATGCCAAAGTGCAGGATCTCACATTAGAGGGTAGACATAGTGCAAAGACCTAGCTGTGCAAGAGGTGCACTGGTCCTTCCTTGCTTAATCATAACTGTAAATAAAAGCTACTCAGGTCAGTTTGTTTTGCAGTCTCTCAGTCACACAAAAGAGCTATGACAAAGAGTGCTGCTGTTTTGTCCAAAGGATGTGTATGTAAAAAAATCCTGAAAATACCACAATCCAAATTTGTATCATTTCTGCCATCTCCAAGGTCTGGCATTTCTGCTGAATTCCAGAGTTCCTAAATGAACAGATAATGAGTAAGTACAATCCACATAAAATGTAAAGAGACAAGTCTCCCATGTTGGAAGTGCTCCCTTCCTGAGAAGTGTTGACGGGACTGTAACAGAAGTTAAAACTAGCTCATGTGGGGCTTGACTGCAATGTGAAAAAGATGCTGGCTCTGAAAGAGTGAAACGCTTAAACTAAAGGTTAAATTACACATGCTTATGAGTAAGCCCATTAACTTCACTCAGCTAGGCACCTGCTTAACTGTTTATCTGCCTCAGAGCCAGAGTGCTCCACACCTTGCAAGATCAAAAGCTTATTCAGAAGCCCATATGGAAGCTAGCCACATGAGCTCTGTGCCAGGATTGAAGGATGTGAGGGACCCTGGGCCTAGACTGGGTTGGGACAGCAGATGCTGCACAAGATCTTGCCTGAACAGCTGGAAACACTTGCCACCATTCTGATGTGCAAAGCACACAAACAAGAACTCAGTGCAGGCCAAGCTATTCCCCAAAACTCATGATGCATGCTCAGCCCTAAGCCAAAACAGCGGAGGTGTAGAAGAGCACTCCTGTAATGACCATGGTGAGCTTCCCAACACAGGAGTGAAGACTTACAGTGTTGGAATGGTTCAGGTATTCATGATCCAGGATGTCCAAATGCACTGAACAGGAACTCTCTGGGCTTAAGAGACTCCCCTGCAATGCTGTGTGCACTGACTACTGCAAATTGGCTCTGAAATCAGGATCCTGGAGGCAGCCCTTGCTCAGCAGTGGCCATTCACTTTTTGGATTTTTCCATGAGTTTGAAAGGACAATATAGGTGCTGCCCCCATCGCCTGGGAGTTGCCAAGCCCCAGGGTCACTTCCTCCTCTCAACCTTTCTTTTCTCTTTAATGTCCTTCTCTGGAAAGTGCTTTATGAGTCAGTACTGTGACCAGAATGTGACTCATCTGCACCTGGGTTGTAGGTTTACGTATTTGGGATGCTAACTGCTGCAGCCAGGGTCCAGAAGTATCTACTTGTTCTCTGCAGCTCTGAATGCTTCCCTGGGGAGTGGCCCGGATAGCACTATGCAGCCTCTGTTATTTATACATCAGACTCCTCTCCAGGAGGCTGCTCCACTTTCGTCATGGAGATGACTTTATTTTTCCTTTTACATACAGTCTCCTTGCGGCCAAACCTTTCCTGTTTTAGAGCAGCAGATGGCACCCGCATGCCTAGGGTGATGTAGCTGATTTGTGTTTGGGCTGTGTTCAGTAGACTCATGTGCTATAGAGCAGGCAGCACAAACAGCCAATAAGGAGTCAAAGGGACAATCCAGCCTTTGCTCAGCAAGTCACATCTCCAGGTAAAGCAGCCAGAGCTCCAACAATCAGTCTACTTGGGGAATTGCATCAACACACTCATGGGGTCATGTTACAGATCAGAGTGCTCCCACGCCCACTAGCATTCTCAGGCTGCTCCCCCTCTAAGCATGAGGGCAATCAAGACTTGTCCCTTTGAAAATGCAAAGCACCACAGAAGGGCTCAGTATTATTGGAATGGGCTGGGGAATTGCGTCATTAGCCCTCACAGATCTGCTTATGGGTGAGTAACGAGAACTAGACTACTTGGACTTAGATTTGGCATAAGAATGGCCACTGCGTTGGGCTCATGACTGATCTGAAAATGATGCAATACTCCTGCAACTGCCAAGTTCCAGAGGGGCAGCCATGTTAATCTATTTCAATAGAACAAAGGGGTTCTGTGGCACTTTTAAAGACTTACAAAATTTGTCTATTTGCATGAGCATTCGCAGGTATAATCCCACTTCATCAATGCATGAAATCGAAACTGCAGCATGTAGGTGAATACATACAAATAGAAAAAGTAAGTCACAATTTTCAGAAAGTCAGATCTACCCATCTCTGCTTGTATATATTCACCTACATGCTGCAGTTTCCATTTCATGCATCTGTTGGAATGAGATTATACCCACAAAAGCCCATGAGGTAAATAAATTCCTTAGTCTTTAAAAGTGCCAAAGGGCTCCTGCCTTGTCTACCTGCAACAGAGAGACTTGGGTTCATCTGCTACTGAGATCTTGTCCTTGGTAGCATGCTTATGACTGCTTCATCCTCTGACTTAACCTGTCTCCACTTACTTAGGCTCTCGTCTTCCTCCTCTTGCAGTCCTTTCCTAGGCCAACCTTCTCCATCCCCACAGCATTTGTGGTTCTCCAATAACACATACCACCCCAACTTGTTTGACAGGAGTGTTATTTCTCTTGTAGACTATTGTTACACATTTGCCTGAGGGTGGTGGGAGAGTCCCCACTGTGCTTAGAGGGCTGAGATCGTGCACGAAGGGCTTGCCAGGAATGGACACAGCCGAGGCCATGGCTCATGTAGCAGTTCAGGTGAGTAAAGCAGGAGTTAGTAGCAAAGCCTGAAGAGTTAATTTCTGAAGCACTACAATAGCCCTCCGCTTCTGCATCACTCTCCTTCTCCCCCAGCTGGCTGAAGAACGTATGGTGGGTGGGGGGAAGGTGTCTCTCAGCTTCTTGAGAGAAGCAGCTTGGGATGGGGAGACCGCTCAGGGTTTACTGAGCAGGAGTCAAACTGCCAGCAGCCTTCCTCTCACGCTGGCAGGCCCCTTGGAGGGCGGATGAGGACAGTGCTGAGAGCCAGCTGCTAGCTTTTGGACTCCTGGGCTTCAGAGGTGTCCTCCTGTGGCTCCTCCTCATCTGACTGCACCACAGGGGTCTCAGCTCCCTCCTCGCTGGTATCCAGGCTGTTCAGGTCTGTGGAGACGGAGGAGGTGGACGAGATCCGGGATTTGATCTCATCTGCATTGGGCACTTGCAGGGTGATTTCTTCCTGGTAATCGTTGGCATCTGCCCAAGGAGAGAGGCAAGATCAGCAGAAGGAACCAACATGCTAGCATCTTACTGACCTTGTGCCTGGTCCCCTTCCCCTCCACCCTAGCCTTCCTCAAGCAGCCTGAGCCTTCACCTCTTTCCCAGCCAACTGAAGGAGCTATATCTGTGCTGCACATTGTTTCAGCGTGCAGTGACTCTGACATCCAAGGTTTCTGGGCCCGCTGGGCAGGAGAGAGATGAGGTAGTGGGCTGGAATTCTCTCTGTCTGGAAAGTGGGGGGATAGAAGGGATTTGGGTGGGTGTTACTCGACCCAGCGTTCTTAGTGTCTGTTAGCAGCAAGGCACTAACTGGATGTAAGCAGAACTAAGTTGCAGAGCCACTGACCCTTTCCCCCCCCCCCAGCACAGGTGGAGTTAGCAACCCCTTAGCCCTGCTCTGACTCCCAGCAGGAACCAGGCTACTGCTGGCTTCCCCCAGTCCCGGGCTGTGGCAGCAGTGCCTCTGCCTCACATTCCTTCCTCATTTTTAGCAGTGGAGCCTTTTCTGCTTTGCCTGTAAGATTCCAGCATGGGGCCTTCCCAAGTGAGGCCCTTTACCCAGAACAGAGGAGAATCTGCTGGTAAATGGCTTGACTCATTCAAAGAGTGACTCATTCTTGGTGTCACTTCAGGGAGTGCGGCATGGGGTGATCCGGCTCCTGATGCCTCCTTCTCTTGCAGCCTACTCCTCCCTAATTGTGGTCCCCTTCCCAGGCAGTGAGCACAACACCGGAAACTGGGGTCTGCATGGCTCCCCACTGCTCATGCAGTGAGTCCAGCCTGAGGCCACTATGATGCTGACACTATCACCGCAAGCACAGGGAGTTCAAGGCAAGACAGTCAGGGCCTTGGCATCCCAGCATGGAGAGGGTGAAGAATTCAGTCCTGTAAACCCTAAGCAGCTCAGAGTGACCTCAGCCCTGGAGAACTCGGATCCATAATTCTCTGCTCCTGGCAGCAGTGGCTGTAGCATAGACAGGGGACAAGTGTTTGTACAGCAGTCTCCTTCCCTAGGGGTAGATGTCATGAGGCTGAACATGCCATGGTCCTTTCTGCAGTGCTGCCTCCAGGGCCAATCTCACCAGTGGAGCTGCACTAGAGGTGCTGTGCCAGCATGAGCTTTTCCAGCCCATAGCCCAAGCCCCAAACTGGAGAGTCACAGCAGAGCTTGGACTGGTTCAAAGAACTGCCCATCACGTGTGAAAGCTTGCACTAACCGGAAGCTGCTCGTAGATACCTGGCAGGAGACTGGCAGCGTTGTCCTCTGTCCCACAGCTGAGAAACACATCCACAGCGTCCTGGTCAGAAAGGTCCATCATGTCCATCTGCTCCAGCATGTCCACGTTCACCTCCATGGAGGAAATGCTGCCGAGTGGAGCTGCAGAGATATGGAGCAGAAAACCAGGCAGGGGCCATCGCTAATACCAGCCACATGACAATGTGTGAGCCCTGGATCAGCAACATTGAGAAGGTGATGCCATGGGTGGCCAGCCTGTGGGACCAGCCTATCAGACCCACGTGGAAGAGTTGGGGTTAGAGGCAACTCCATGGCTGGGTTATTGCAGGGGAAGGGGAAGAGCTGAGGGATGCGAGTGTCTTGGGAATTGAAAGATTAGTCCTACATGGCTGTTAAAAGAGAGACAGGGAAGAACTGTGCTTCCTCAGTAAGTACAGCTCTGAGATCTCCATGCATTGTGATGAGCGCCGTACACAGTACATCCACCAACAGCCCCATGTACGGTGTGAATGTCTTGGATCCCTCCTCAGGGCATGACGCATGCCTCCAGCCTCCCTCCCCAGACTTGTTTAGACAAAGACGTCTTCAGGGCCCTTATCTCTACCACTCTCTCCACGCTGCCTTCCACCCCCTTCTGCTTGCAACAGACACCTCCCTGCAACACTGGGCAGCACTTACGTCTCCTGTGCTCTATCTGCAGGTGGGACATGGGGAAGAAGAAATCCACATCATGCTGGAAAACCTCCTCAAAG
This sequence comes from Podocnemis expansa, assembly GCA_007922195.1. Classification (NCBI taxonomy): domain Eukaryota; kingdom Metazoa; phylum Chordata; order Testudines; family Podocnemididae; genus Podocnemis; species Podocnemis expansa. Next base: position 11,299,644 of record ML682026.1, read on the forward strand.
AACTTCTGCCTCTCGCGTAATTTTAGCTGCTGCTGTTGCAGCTGCTCAGGATCCAGTCCCCGCTGCTGCCCGTGCTCCATGTCAGCTGTAGAGAAACGAGGTGGAAGATCAGGCACAGGCTAGAAGCAGTCAAATGTGGCATCAGAAAAAAGCCAAGGCCAAATGAGGGCTGCGTAAGTTCTCCCTGTTCCTTCTATTTGTGGCCTGCTGGACAAGTATTGCACTCCTGCTCTGTTTTACCCATGGGGATGCATATTGCCTTGAAACCAATGGAAGGGATGTTACGAGCCAAGGTGCTTGCTCCAGTAGTGCAGTCCGGCCAGCAGGGCCACTGCTCCTGACACTGCTCCTAAAATACAGACCAGCCTGGTGTCTACAGCAGCCAGGATAGTCCTATCCTTCGGGCTTCACCACCTTTTCCCCAGTGTTCTCAAAGCACTCTACAAACTTCAACTATCACCCCTGCTCTGAGAGGCAATCAGTGTTGCATTAGCCCTGTTTTCCAGAGAGGGAAACTGAGGCACAGAAAGCCACCCTGATTGGGTCAAGGTCACCCAACAAAACAGCATCTGAGCCAGGAATAGAACCGGCTCTGCTCTGATTCACAGACCTCTGCTCTAACCACTAGATGATGCTCCTGCCTCTATTGGCAGAGAAGAAACACGCCAGCCCAGATGTCAGGCATTCAACAATGTGTAACCAGGGAGCTCAGGTGGGTGTGATATGGGGGTAAGTCTCAGCCTCACTCTGTCACACTTTGGTTTTCCTGCTACCTAGCAAAGGGTTAACCAGAGTAGCCTTTGAATATTAACACACAGGAGAAACTTTCCCAGGAACAGAAACTGATGTGTTAGTACCAGTGAGGCTGGACTGAGAAATGTGACAGTAATAAAATGGCATTAACACCTCCACCCACCTGCAGTCCTCCGCCTCCACTCTATATACCAGTCTATAATCACAGTCACACACAAACAGCTGCCTCCATTCGCTCCACCCCTGCTCACACACAGTCAGCCTGGATCTTGCCTGTGCAAACATTTTCATTCTTTTAATCCTGGTCATGGTTCAACTCCACTCCCAAGAGCAATAAAGAGGCACTGGGGGCCAAGCCCCCTGCTGGAAACGAGGCAATGGAAGGTCTATTCCTCCTAAGCACAGCAGGGAATATGTCCCTCCTGCTTTAGGAATCCAGGGGAGTAAAGAACCAGCAGCTCTTCTTATTTGGCCCCAGATCCACTAAGGCAGTGTTTCCCCACCAGTGTGCCATGGCACACAGGTGTACCATCAGGCCTGAGCAGGCGTTCCCCAAATTTTTTGAAAAACTACTAAAGAGCTCTGGATTGGCTTACTGACTCAAGAATATTCATGAGGACATTTAGAAACTATATGGTGGTGTGCCTCAAATTACTTAAACGTAGCAAAGTGTGCCACAGCAGAGAAAATATTGGGAACCACTGTGCTAAGGTACTTGAGTTCAGTTTTTAAGTGAGGAGCCTAGACACCTTTGAAGAACTGGGCTTTGCTGGCTTATTCTGGCAGTCGCTTGGATGCCCCAGGCTGGAGTCTCATTTCAGGGTCCCTCTTCGCTGCACTTGGCCAGGCCAGCCTAAGGAAAAAGTGACAACCCAGCTGGGGCCAGTAGTAACTAAGGAAACCAAACAAACATCCCAGCCGTCCCGACCCAGCACAGACCAAACCTACCTCATGCTGCTAGGGGGCAGGGATCCCAGCAAAGGGCAGGAATTGCCCAGGAGTCCCAGCCTGACTGGCAGGTGCTGTGGCTGTGTCGGGGCCAGAATGGCATCACACAAGACCACAGAGAAAAGGGAACTTCCCTCCCACTAGACAGCTGCCCCAGGAAAATGGCTCAGGACTAATCTCTGACACACATCCCCTCTAGACACCTGCTCGTGGGAAACTTCTCCATCTGCAACAAACCACACAAGAACCAGCTGCCAACACTGTTTGACACGTGGCTCCAAGTGACCTGCACATTTCTGCGGGGACTCTGTATTCATTTCTGCTTGTCCCATTACTGTTGGGCCCAGCCTCACACTCCAACCCATCTGGGATAAATGCAGCCTCCTCGCCTACTGCAACTAGAGAGCCAGTGCCAACCCCTGCTGCTATTTGTCTCCTTGTCCCTCTCCAGGGGATGGGCTAGCAGGGCTGGGAAGGTGCCCACGCAGCCAGGGTCTCACGCACTTTGCCAAGAACCTAAGCCTGGTGTTGAAAGCGCCTTAATGATATGCTGAGATTAAGCCCCTTTTGCTTTCCTTTCTGGTCTCACTGTCCGCTGCTGCCCAAGTGACACTGGCCAGGAGCTCATTCTCCTCCTTATCCTAGTGCAGGGCCACACAGAAACCAAACCTCTCCCCTCCTCTCAAAACATGCCCATCAGCAACTCCAGAGCTGTGTAAGAGCAAGTCTGGGACGCAGAGAAGAGCTCAGGGAACAGTCACAGCACAGAGGCAGGGAGAGGAGTAGGGTGGTCTAATTACAAAGTTGTCAGCTGTGCAAAGAACAGGCTAACCCCAATTTGCATTGAGGTAACTCTCAGCCTGCCCTTTTGTGCTCTCCTACAGCACAGTCGTCAGCTTCCCACTGCTCCAGGAAAGCTGCAGTTGTTGGAATCCGTGGCTAACAGGCTGGACTAGCCAATAGCTTGTCACAGTTTCCCCAGGAAAAGTGGCCAGCAATTCAAATATCAGAGAGGCCAGGTTTCAGGTACTGAGGGTGTCAAGCAGCTCTAGTGAAACCCCGGACAACTGGGGACACTTGGAAGTAGGTGATCCTGAAGCCTGTTCACCCCACGCTTCATCCTAAGGTCCCTCATTCCCCATGTCCTTGATGGCAACAGCCTCCAGGACCGCAGGCTGACTCCTATTTCATCTCTTTCTGCTGTGAGTTCCAAAACCACAGTGTGACCATGAAGGAAGAACCCCTTTGGAGCTGAATTCCCCACAATGCCCTGGCCCAGAGAAGGTCCTCAGTGGTAAATAATGTCAAGTCCTAGCATCTGCTGGGTGTGTCTGTACTGAAACAGCCAGTGTGGTCTAATGAAGTGGTTTTCAAATCATGGGTTGAGACCTAGTACTGGATCGCAGACCCTCAGGTACCGGTTTGCAGTGCACCCTGCTGTTGCTGCCAAAAGACTGGAATGCATTGCTGGTAGATGTAATTATTGGGTCAAGGGCATAAATGATTTTTTTTTTCAACTAGGTCTCAAGAAAAAAAGGTTTGAAAAGCACTGTTCTAAATAACTTTAAGGACTGAAACCTGCCCACAGGAGAGGGAGGCAGAGACTGGCTAAAAATCATCACAGCCAGACCTGTGCAGTAAGTTGAACATGACTGAAACAGCTATCTTTTATTTGATTGTGACGATCTCCTTGACTGAATTATCATTTGCTTTTGCATTGATTTGCTTTATATTCACTTAAAATCTTGCTGTAATCAATACAATTATGCTTGTGCTATCTAACAGTATAACTGTTGAGAGAGCGTGTGAAGACCTGGCTGAGAGCAAAGCTGGTTTGTTTCAATTACTTAGTTAAACTGAGAGACAAAGGGAAATGAGCTTGCAAGGCCAGGTGGGTGTGCACTAAACCTTGCAAGACAAAAGTTCATGGGGCTGCATCTGGGGCTGTAGGTGTTCACTGGAGGATCATCCCATGAATGGCTAGTGAAAACACTCCTCCACTGGTCTAGGGCCTGAATACACACAGATGGCTGAGCATGAGCTGACCCAGGAGTGGGGGTTCACACAGCACGGTGGGTAAGTCAGGGCTTTGGAGTGGATATTGGGTTAATCCAGCTGAACACCAGTCCAGATTGCAAGAAGGGAATGTCACACCTGGCTTCGCTTTGATTTGGAGCTGTCTATAGAGCTGAGCTCTCAGCTTCTGCTGGGGCACTATCTTTGTGAGGCACTCACAGCTGTTCCAGTCTTAGCCCCTTCCAGCAAGAACACTGCAGGCTAAAGGATAAGGTAGGTCATCTTAAGAGTTTGCAATTTTCTACATAATTAATACACATGCTGTACATCTCTCCCTCAAGACATGACAATTACAACTAGTGGATGTTCTAGGCCCTCTGGAAGTGGAAGGGTAGATGTGGAGAGGTGGCAAGAAGCCACTAACAAGCACGCTTACTAGTGAATGCACAAACTGTTTCAAAGGGGCAGCCGAGTTAGTCTAGTTCAGCAAAACAAACAAGGTGTCTTGTGGCACTTTTACAGACTAACACCAAATGTTGGCGCTGGTGCATTCCTCATTCCAGGGCTGTGCTGGAGCCTCAATGGGGAAGAGGTGCCTGGATTTATTAGTAAACTTGTCTGTAAATTCCTTGACAGGATTTTATTAGCCAGTTGGGCAGCTGGCACTGAAATGCCATTATGTAACTAAGGAAGGCAGCAAGCAGGATGTGTAGCTGGGTGACTGATTGGTGACTGCAGTGAGAAACAGAAACAGAGCCTTCTTCCCACTCCTGCATCTCATCTCCCTCTCGGCCTTCCCCCTTGTTCTGTTCCTCTCTCAGGCACCGGGGAAGGCCAAGAGCTTTGCTCATGTATTTGCCACTAAATAATTGCTAGTAAGGAAAGAAAAGAGAGTAACATTCCCCGTCTGCCCTTCTCCCTGTGACTGATGGTCACATTCTCCGTCGCTGTCAGTCGCTGTGATTCTCTCATCAGGATGGCATGTTTCCAGCTAGTGACACACACACAATGCAGCCCCTGTGCGCTGCAGGGAATTAATTCGGATGTTTAATGACCTGCTGGTGGTCTTTTTTACAAGGCACTCAACCAACAGGCTGTGGCTGATGCACATAGGCAGCTGGGACACAGCACTGCCTTCCCGGGAGCACTGACCCCCCATCACGTTAGCTTGTCACTTCCAAAGAGCGTGAAATGGCACCAAATGCTCTGCTGCCTTCAGATCCTTCCGGCTCTTGCTGCTAATTAGGCACCGTAGCCTACAGAAGACCTGGACCTGAATGCTAGCGTGGGGTCTGAAGGGCAAGGTGCCAACCAACCACAAGCCCGTAAGACAGAAACAGAGATGGGGATTTCTTCCTAATGCCACTGCTCAGCTCCTACATTCCCAGCCTCTCCCAGCAAGAAGCAATGGAAGGAGCAAGGGGACAAGTTCTGCATCCAGGGATGCCAGTGCCACCCTGCCTGAGCCAGAGGTACTGGAAGAAACAGGGAAAAAGCTGGCTGGGTTGCATAGTTGCACTTCTCTCTCTCAGCATGAGACAGACACCATAGAGTAGCTGCAGAAAGGCTAGACATGGAAAGGGTTCATAGTCCCTCTATTTCCACATCTTCTTGTGAGAGTTAGATCAAAGCGTGGTGCAGGAGTGCCAGCCACAAGCTGGTCCCAGCTATTCCATGCCAGCAGGGACCAGTCCATGAGTGCTGGCTGTGGGAGGTTTCCAGCGACTGAGGATGACGTGAGCCCTGCTGGTGAGCTGGCTGAATGGCTTCTTTGGGACACCGTGAGATCTTTTCATCAACGTCTTGAGCCGAGCGCTGAGCGCATGGCAGCTCGTCTGGCCCTGCTTCCGCTGGAAGTGGACATGTTTGTCATTTCTCCTTGTCCTGCTGGATCCTAATACAAACCCTACTCTGTGTGCCAGGCAGTATGAATGGCATAGGGGGGAGAGCTTGTTAAAGGAGGCACAATCCAAGAGAGGATGGGGGGAGGCTTTTCTTCAATTCATGGCTCTTTAAATCTCTTAAACTCCCCAATAGATTAAAGAAACAGAGTAAGCCATGAATGGGGTATGGTCAGAGGAGAAAGGGGGCCTTTGGGAAGATTAACAGAGTTTAAATGAGGGGTGAGGCATGCATTCTGCAAAGTAAGGATCAGTTCTCTAGAAAGCAATGGTTCTCAACCTTTCCAAACTACTGTACTCCTTTCAGGAGTCTGATTCGTCTTGCACACCCCCAAGTTTCACTTCACTTAAAAACTACTTGCTTATAAAATGAGATCTAAAAATACAGAAGTGTCACAGCACACTGTTACTGAAAAATGGCTGACTTTCTCATTTTTACCATCTAATTATAAAATAAATCAACTGGAATACAACTATTGTACTTATATTTCAGCATATAGCATACAAGCCTTTGTGTGAAATTTTAGTTTGTACTGACTTTGCTAGTGCTTTTTATGTAGCCTGTTGTAAAACTAGGCAAATAACAAGAGGAGTTGATGTACCCCCGGAAGACCTTGGCATACCTCAAGGCATACACCTACCCCTGGTTGAGAACCACTGTTTAAGGAATGACTCTGGGGCACAGCTTCACACCCGACCACGTTGTGCCATGAGTGAGCATTCCCTCAAGAGCGTCACGAGGTCCTCTGATGCAGAATGGGGGCACACTGACCCCAGTCACGCTAGTGGTGGAGGAAATCACAGTACCATCATCACAATACAGGAGCCATCAGTAAAGGTGAGCTCCCAACCCACACCAGCAGGAGGGACTGTAGTGGACAGGTCACTGATAGTGGAGAGAGCTAGCAGCTAGTCAAGTCTCAGTCCCTCCCAGTGAGAACACTGCAGGACAAAGGGAAAAAGAGTCCCAAGAGTTTGCAACTCCCTTCAGTCTCAGGGAGAAGCAGCGGAAGAGAGCCCTTGGAATGACCTAGAACAGGGCTGCAGGGACGAACTGACCATAAACTGGCTGATTGAACTTGCCAAAGGTTCCCGTACAATCTCTTTGCACAAACTCTGCCTCTGGCCTCATACTGCAGCAAAAACAAAACCCAAACCTGCTGGGTGAGAGGGAGTGCGGGGGAGCGAGGCCGTGGTTTTGGCAGAGACAGAGCAGGAAAAAACAGGAAGGAGTGAGACTGTCAGTGAGGTGAAGAGGTGGCACCTTGTGACATTGGTCTCTGAGATGGATTCTTAGTGAACGATACTCCAGCCAATCCTCAAACCCTTGAGACTGCACTAAAAATATCCCACAGCCCTGAGCTCTCTCCCCAGCAGAGGCCACGTCACAAGCCCCTGCTATTTACAGGGCCTGATTCACTTGATAGAGAACCCTGAGCAGGCTAAAGCCAGGAGAGCATTAAGCAGCATGAGACAAGATGGAGAGGCTCAGATGCCACACAGGGTTATTTCTACATAGCTCACAGCAGTGAGCTTCCCAGCCCTGGTCGACAGACTTGGGCTGGAGGATCTGACACTAGCATGTTCAAAATAGCCGTGCAGACAGTGCTGGCAAGATGCAGCACAGGCTGGAGTTCAGGCTCCTGTAGCCTACAGATGGGGGGAAGATTTTCACAACCTGAGGTCCAGCCCGAGCTGCAACTTCAAAGAGCTGTCTACACAGCTATTGCGAGAGCTCTGCTCGTGAGGTGAGCGGTCAGGAAACAAGCTGGAGAGCTGGCTCAGGAAGCTGTTTGTTGGTAGGGTGAAGAGGTGGGGGAGCTGGCAGAAGGGCGCTGTACGGTTTAAAGGGGATGCAGGAGGGGGTTGGAGGATGGGGTTGTATGGCTGAGATGTCCAGGGGAGGACACAGACGAGCAATGCCTGTGGGAGAAGAGGGCTGTAGCATCCATGGGACTCTTAATGGTGGGGGCTCTGCCCAGTTCCTGGTCACAGCTCATTTTGCTTCCACTGCTGTCCAGGGAGTCTTCTCAGGCCTGGCAGCAGTTTCCAAGGATGAGCCAGAGCTAAAGAATTCACTAAAAAAGGAAAAAGTTCAGAGAGTCGTGTGCCGGGGGCGCCCAACAGAAGCAGAACTCCAGTGGGAGTTAGTCCTTCCACATGAACAAAAACACAGCTCCCACTGTCAGCCCGAGACACAGCTTTACTTGGGGGGGGAATCCTCTCATCAGTACCTTCATGTGTACACACACACACACACAGGATGAACAGACAAATAGATAATGGACAAAGGCACGCCTCTAGACTAAGCAAGGGAGAGGGAGTGAGCTGGCGTTTGACTGTAAATTTACAGAGCAAACGTCTGGCTGAGGGTGAAGAACACAAGCGCACAGCTGATCCAGGTGTGGCTGAGTGGGTGGGTTAAGTTAGAAAATGAGCAAGCGGGTGTAGGTGAAAGTTGTACAGAAGAGACGGGAAGTGTATGTGAGGGAAAGAGCCAACGTGCGTGAGTCATGGGAGACGGACACCGCCAGTGCCAATGATATATGATACTCAGGGCAGCAAGGGAGGGAGGGTGAATCAGCCGGCTTCTGTACAATTGTCAGAATTGTTCTCCCGGGGCTGTTGATCACTGCAAGGTAATTGTGAATCCCAGAGCTCAATGCTTAAAGTGGCCTGGGAAAAGCATGTGGGGGGAGCCTATAATAATCCCACCTGAAAAAAAATGTTCATGCCCGCACTTGAAGCGCACTCTTAGCGTTTGTGACCCTTTGCAACTCTGCCCACTTTAAGCCCTGCCTGAGCTGGGCCCCGAAGGAGCCGCAGTGTCAACAGCATGTCCTGCTCCGGCCAAGGTGTTGCCCAGCTGCTCTGCACCTGGCGTGCCCTGCAGCTGGGTGAGGGCAGAGCCCAGCTGCTGTCTAGGCATGTGGGTGAGTGGTGACTGAGCAGGGGGTGCAGCTTGACCCCCAGGGCCAATGCAGCTGGCATGGGGGACAGGCACTGAGCCCCACAGGGGCTCCGGCTCCAGCTCCACACTGGGCTGGGGGGTGTCTGGGCTAGAGAGGGGCAATGCTGGGGGTGACCCTGGAGCAGAGGTTGCAGGGGAGGTGGGCTGCACCCCGGGGCGTGCAATGCACATGCAGTCCCTAGCTGGGAGCCACCCCCCGGGGCAGAGAGCGGACTTACAGGGCAGCCTCCTGCTCTGGCTGTGAGCTCCGGGTCCGGCCATGGCCAGCAGGGGCCGGGCGCCGAATGCTGCAGGCGCCCAGCCGCGGGACGGGGCGCGCGCCGCCTGGGACTCGGCAGAACGTACCAAGTGCCTCCTCCGCGAGGGGGTGGGGCGGGAGGTGCCGGCCGTACCAAGGGAGGGGAGGCGGCGGCGGCTGGGCGCTCGCGGGGGGCGCCAGAGTCCGCGGCGGGCGGGCGGGCGCGGGAAACGCTGGCGGCGGCGGCGGGGAAGCGGCAGGTGCGGCGCGGGCGGGCGAGAGCGTGTGTCCGCGCCCACGTGCAATGCGGGGCGCTGTGCAGCCGGGCGCGGGGCCCCGGGGACCGGCCCAGGGGACCCGCAGGGGGCGGCTGCGGGGCTCCTGCCTTGCATCGGGCTCGGGATGCCGCCCAGCAATGCAGCCCAGACACAGGAGGCAAAGTGGTGACAGCCTCGCTGCATCCAGCCCGCGCCCTCCTGCCCCGTGCAACAGGCGGCAGCTGTTGGGGCAGGGTTGTCCCCGACATCCCCCCCTTGTCTGCTAGGAACAGGGTTAGTGAGCACCCCTAAACCTCCGCTGCACCCCCTGAATTTCCCAGCACCCCAGCTGTCAGCTAGTCACAGTGTTAAGCAAATTAGTGAGCACCCCTAAACCTCCTTTGTACCCCAGCTGTCAACTAGTAAGTGTTAAGCAAATTAATGAGCACCCTCAACCTCCCCCTGCATCCCCTGAATTTCCCAGCACCCTCAGTTGTCAGCTAGTAACAGTGTTAAGC
>ML682026.1:11309255-11342736 GCA_007922195.1 Podocnemis expansa
CTGAATTTCCCAGCACCCTCAGTTGTCAGCTAGTAACAGTGTTAAGCAAATTAATGAGCACCCCTAAACCTTGCCTGCACCCCTGAATTTCCCAGCCCCCCAGTTGTCAGCTACTAAGTGTTAAGCAAATTATTGAGCACCCCTAAACTTCCCCCTGCATCCCCCAGCACCCTCAGTTGTCAGCTAGTAACACTTAGACCAAATTAGTGAGCACCCCTAAACTGCCTCCCCCTGCATTCCCTGAATTTCCTAGCCCCCCAGTTGTCAGCTAGTAACAGTGTTAAGCAAGTTAGTGAGCACCCCTAAACCTCCCCCTGCACCCCCTGAATTTCCCAGCCCCCCAGCTGTCAGCTAGTAACAGTGTTAGACCAAATTAGTGAGCACCCCACCCTCCCCCCTAAATCTCCCCCTCCAGCCCTCTAATTTCAAGTCCTGGTGAGAATACCATGTTGGGGGATCCAGGGCAAGCTGGTGCTGGTGTATTTTTGGCCCTACAGCGGCCCTCTGGAAAGCCCTGCCCTGGTGGTGCTAGTGTTGATGTGCATCAGTACATGGTCCTAAAGAGCAGGCAACAGCATGTTCAGGCTGTGCTTTTCCTTGTTATCATAGCTGATTGTCTGAGGCTCCAGTACAGATTCCCCTAGAGGTGACTGTTAGGCCCGTGTCCAGCCTGTTTTCTTTATTAGCTCTTTTGACCACCATCAAAACAGGCCAAACTTGGAAGCAGTGGTTCTCTCCAGGGCCTGCCCTGCGTTTCCTTCCTCTGCCCCACAGTGTGACTCAGTCCCTCCCTGGTGCCCCAGACTCTGGGCAGACAGAATCGGCTCAGAGGCTCACCAGGGAGGGATATTTACAACAAGCCTGCGGTGTATGATTTACTCGCCCTCTGCCTGGAACAGCCAGAGAAGGAGTTTCCAGCAACCATTGTCAGTCCCACCCAGCAGGCTGCCTCAGAGGCTTTGTCATCACATTACCAGACAAGCAGAGGTTAGACCTGTTTGCATCCTAGCTGTTCCTGACTTGGACTTTGTTGCTTTGCATCCCTCCTGACTTTGGCCCCTTGGCATAGCGGTTGCCACAGAAGCCCCCTGTTACGCCAGGATGAGGTTTTGAGGGAGATAATTTGCACCTCACACCCAGGTTTAATAGTGCAGATCAGATGCCACTGGTTCCAAATGAAGTAAATTAGGCATGAGGTTTCGGTTTAGCCCAGGTGATTAGTCACATCCAAAACACACCCCAGAGTTCCACATGACAGTTCTTGTTCTGGATTGGGATAGGCTTGCGTGAGGATTAGAGAGAATTGCTAGGGGCCTTGGATTAGAAGAGCAGAGGGACTGCACGTCAGTATTGTAGGCACCCAAGCCAGCAGCATGGTTGGGAGAGGCTCAGGATCTGAATAAACAGATCTAGACAGAGGAACCTGGGTAATCCTGTACAGAAAATTTGCACACCTCCCATCTGTATTACGTGTGGCATTAGTCAGTATTCCTTTCTCAAATTCCTGTTGCACGCCAGGCTTTCTAGCATCCCTGATGCACTCAGCTATGGGAGCTAGAGGCCAGGGACAGAGAGTTAGGCCAGATTTCTGCTACAGCCTGTCTTTTTCTGATTTGGCACCGGTCACTAACTTGAAATTCAAGGCCACATTCTTCTGCCACCCTTATCCACAGTGAGTAGTACCTCAGCCTAGGAGTAGTCCTGATTTTAATAGAGCTAATTGAGGACTAAATTACTATGCAGTAGGAATAAGAGGCAGAATCCAACTAATAATAAATAAGACAGCAAACATCCACCCATCTGTCTCCTCTCCATCTTTACTGTTTCCATGGCAAAGATATCTTAATTCTCAGAATCAAACAACACTGCCCTCTGCATGTAGCACACACTGAAGCAACTACAGACCATACAACAGGAACAAGTAGCCAGGTACTTATCCCTATGGCAGGTCCCACTGCCAACTCTGCCCCAATATCTACATAAGTAACACCATCGTGGGAGGGACCTAACCTGGGCAATCATTCCATCAAGGGCTCATTAATCTGCTCGTCTACCAATGTGATATATGCCATCACGTGCTAGCAATGCCCCTCTGCTGTATACCTTGGCTGAAGTGGATTGTCTCTGTGCAAAAGAAGAAATGACACAAATCAGACATGAAGAACGGTAACATTCAAAAGGCAGTAGGGAAACATTTCAGTCTACCTGGACACTCTGTAAAAAACATGCTAGTTATAGTAAATCAGCAAAAAAACTTTAAAAACAGAAACGTAAAACCCCAGAATTGCAAATCATATGAAAACTAGATACCTTCAGGCTGGGTTTGAATCCCTTCCAGCCCTATGGATTGATTGATTGAACAGAGTTCTTGAATGGCTGGATCATTACAAAAGGCGATTTCCTCTCTATCGCCCTTCTCAGCTCTTGTCTCCCTCTAACACACCAGTTGAATCAAAACAGCTTGTTTATTTTCAGAGACAGGCTAGCAGTCTACCCCTCCAGATCTGTTTGAATTAACATTGTGACCCACTCTTCTCCATCACTGTTTCCTATAAGCTGTGTGCATGTGTGTGTGCGCACACAGGTCATGAAACCTGCGCACACAACAAAATAAAGTGCACACAAAAAAATTCAATAGTGCTAATATTGGTGCTCACAAAGAAATGTTCCTGCACACACAAAGAAACTGTGCACACAGTCTACGAGTAATTAGAGGGAACATTGTTCTCTGTATCTATATATTACAGCTAACTTGCTATTTTCTACATTTAATGCATCTGATGAAGTAGGTTTGTGCCCACAAAAGCTCATGCAATAAATAAAATTGTTAGTCTTTAAAAGTTCCATAGACCCCTTTGTTTTATTGAAGCATCCTGGCATTTTATCATAGGGTCCCATTGCTCATCTGAGCATCAGTTTTACTTAAATTAATGTAAACCAGCCTTGCGTGTTCCGCCTTGGTCCTCTCTATCTGGCCTTGGGAGAAAGAGAGGCAGAGCTGGAATCACAATACAGAACAATCAGTGAGGAAAGTGCACTGCTGATAGATGGGCACCGGGGGGAGGAGGGGGCAGACAACATGTAGCCCTGCCAAGGAGGAATTGTGCCTGCGAACACTGCCCCTCTGCCATATACATTGGCCAGTCTGGACCACCTGTATGGAAAGGAATAAACTGGATACAAAACATTCAAAATCAATAGGGGAACACATCAATCTCACTGGACACTCAGTAACAGACTAGAAAGTTACGATATTTCTAAACCCCCCCCCTTCAAAACCAGACTTCAGCTTGAAACTAGAGAGCTGGAATTCATGTGCAAATGTGACACTATCAGACTGGATCTGGATAGGGATTGGCTAGCTCGCTACAAAATATAATTTCTCTTCTCTACACATTCACAGCTTCTCATCAACTGTTGTGAATATGCCAAATCCACACTGTTTGAATTGACCCTTAACACCAGTCGTCCACATAATAATACAACTCACCCTTTTTGCATGTGTATATATACGCCTAACAAACTGCAGTTTCCACTTCACGCATCTGCCAAAGTGGGGTTAAGTCCACAAAAGCTTATCCCTGAAGAAATTCGTTAGTCTTTAGGTGCCACAGGACTCCTCATTGGTTTGACTGATCTCTGACAAGTACCTGAAGTGTGTATCTTACTCCTTTTTCTACATTGGCATCACTTGTGATACCAATAAAGCTCCTTGACTTTCTCTTGAGATGAGATCATGATCACTCACAGTTCAGATGGGAGATTGCCTTACAATCTGGGGTAGGGGATTTGGGATGGCTTGTTCACCACCACAATACAAAGTTCAGTTCCCTGCCAGAGCACCTGAGACAAGCTGGTAGCTGAGCAGTGTGATCACTGGAGTAAAACACAATGTGACACTTGTTCCTCCTGCATTTCCTGCTCAGGTTTCTTTTGTCTATTATAGGTGCAGAAAACAGGAGGTGACTCAGGCCTTTGACCACTGGGACGAGAGGCTTAAGGAATAAGTCAGCCGTAAAGTAACAGATGAATGAGCCCCAACCAGGCATGGACTCATAAAGGAGAAACATATCTTATTCTTCACAGGCACTGTGTGGAAGAGGTTGCAGCTTGATTTGTTCCACGAGCTGAAGTAGCAAAGTAGGAAGCTGGCCCTTTGCCATGCATTGGGCAGGGTTTCTTTCCTAACAAATGAGGCAATAAATTACAGCTGAATCGGAATGCAGCCCATCCCAGGGTGAAATTCTGTCTGTGATTTGGCAATCCTGCAGTTCCCTTGAAATGGAGATTTTGGTCTAGGATAAATGGGAGCCTGAAAAGCCATAAATTTCACAGAAGGAATGTGACCATGAACACATCTCAAGTGGATCTGGGAAGCTTGGAGGAGAAACAGAGACAACAGCAGGGCTGGAAATGCTGGATGACTCCAGGTCCACTAATACTGCCCTGAAGCAATGTCAGTGATGTGGTGCAAGATTATAAAAAGGGGTAAATTTGTCTTTCCTTTATGATGCTTCATTAGACAGATGCACTGCTTAGACCTGCCCAAACCCCAATGCAAGTCACCTGCCAAAGTTTAAGAGCAGGTGCCTCCTGTCTTGGGCCAGATAATGATCATGAAGAGACAAACATGCCAATGGCCTAGTTAGTGTTTGCCAAAGCTGAAGAGGGGGCTCACAGCAGAAATTTTGCATATTTATTATCTCACCTCCATTCTTCTGCTGGCACCAATAATGTGCCTAAAGCATAGATATTTTGAAATCTGGCTGGGACTCAGCTAACAAAGTCAATTAGCCATCTCAGTCACATCTGAAATTATGTCCCATGCATGTTCCTCCCCTCTCACCCACAGTCAACGTGCGGGAGACAGAGAAAGGAAGATGTTTTTACCACTGTGAGAACTTTCTACTCTATGACTGTGACCAGCTCCTTCATTTGGGGACCAAACCATGAGGAATATGGCCACCAGAACAAAGGCCACTTGGACTTTGTTGTAGAGCATTGCACAGAACAGAAATCCCATTTCATGGAGGATTCTGAGACTAATTTTGTTTTTGTTCTGAACAAAACTGAAAATTCTGAAGTCTTTGGCCACAGAAAATTCAAAGGAAACTTTCATTTCAGATCAAAACATTCATTTTGATTCAAACTTTTATATTACAATAATTCTAATTTCAATATATAATATAAAAAGAGAAAAGCTATTTCAAAAGAAGAAAAGTTTTTCATTCTGAAAATGTTAAAGTGGGATGTTTCAGTGCTGTCTGAACTATTCCCCCCACCTTTTGGTCTTCTAAAAGAAATTTCAGGAAATCAATACAAACTCACAAAACATTCATTTTTGATGGAATTGCATTTTCAGCTGGAACATTCTTCCATCCATGTTCTTCTGATCTGCTCTTCTTGTCAGATTCCTCCTCCACTCCCCTGCCCAACATCCCAGCTTTTACCTGGCTGCTGCCTTCTTGTAGCATCCCTCAAACCAGCTGCCATTTTGGCTGGTCAAGCTGTATTCCAAAGTCACTTGGATTTGTTTAAATATAGCCTAATGACAAGTCTTCCTTACTTCTGTATTTCCCATGTTTTGTCTGTAAGCTGCTTGGGGCAAGAACTTTCTTTGTATTATGGTGCTGTACAGCACTAAGCTCATTGTTGGTGTCAAAAGCACTGCTAATGAATAACCAGTGTCTTGACATCCAGCAGCTTTTAGTTCTTCCTTTTTTCACACTGTCATGAAAGTTCACGTCACATTTGTTACCCCAGCTGGGTGTCATCTTCTAGGGGAATGGCCTACCAGGGTTCTGTGTTGACCACCATGACCCCTTCACTCCTTAGCCTCTCCTCTGCTGCAAGGAGCATAAGTGAGGATGAATTCTGCGATGTAGGCATGTTAGTCTAGTTCAGTAAAACAAACAAGGAGTCCTGTGGCACTTAAAGACTAACAAATATATTTATTTCATGAGCTTTTATGGGAGAAAATCCCACTTCATCAGTCCTATCTTCAAAGCTTATGACAGTGGGATTTTCTCCCATGAAAGCTCATGCAAGAAATATCTGTTAGTCCTTACGTGCCACACAACTTCGTTAGTTTCACACACACCGACCACCAGGTGGCAGTGCCTTTTCAGAGATAGCAAGGAATTGATAGCCTATATGAGAAGGGCTCTTGCTGCCTTTGACAATCCCTGAAGCCAGGCACATATTCTTGCAACAAACCACACATATCTGCTCTGAAGACACCATCATAGGACCTAATCAAGCCAGCTACTCCGTCAAAGGGCCCATCACCTGCTCACCCACTAATGTGATTTATGCCATCATGTGTCGGAAATGCCCCCATATCTTATACATTGGACAAACAGGACAGTCCCTACACAGAAGAATAAATTGGCATGAAACTGACATCAGTAATCACAACACACACACAAACCAGTTGCTGAGCACTTCCATCTTCACACTTTGGGCTAGGACCCAGTACTAGGTTGCAAACCCTCAGGTACTGGGTCACAGGGGCCCCCCTACTGCTGCCACCAAAACACTAACTTGTTGCTCAAAGATGGAACTGTTAGGTCGCAGCAGGCATAAATGATTTTTTCAACTGGATTCTAAGGCAAAAATTTGAAAACTACTTCTATAGGGAACAGGGTGAATCAATCACATTCTTCTATTGAACTTTCCATCCCCTGGCTCATGGCTGCCACTTGATCAGGATTCACAACCAGCATCTGACAGGCCATGACTCAAGAGAAGGGCAGCTCTCTGCCTCGACAGCTATACCCCCTAGCCCAAGCATGTGGCCAATGAAAGCCTTTCTGTGGAAGGATTCATGAGATCCAGAGAACTCCTGGTAGCTATTTATTTATTCTTAGTAGTTAAACATGCCCTGCTATAGTTCCTTTTGGCTCAGGCTTTCAATTAATGAAATCCCACAGTCCTTCTGGGTGGAGGTCAGAACTGTTCTCATTTTATGAATGAGGAAATTGAGGCACTGACTGCCTTCCTTAAAGTCACCCAGTGAGCTGATGGCAGATTGCAAGTGAAATGCAAGAGTCCTGACTTCCAGCCCCCTGCCCTGAATATTTGCCGTGCTGCTTCACTTTTTGGTTTGCTGACTTAAACTGGAAATTGGCTTCTGTGGGGGAGATGGAATCCCTCACCATTGGCAGTGCAGCCTTCTCTTTATTCCACCCCTCGTGTGCATCATCCCGCATCTGCAAACCCCCTCTCCACTCCCCCAACCTCTCCCAGATACTCTCACCCCCAGTACTGACATTTCGTTTCTGGTGTCACAGACAAATGAGGTCACAGCCTCTTTCTGAATTGACATCACCTCATGGCCAGCCCAAGACTGGGAAGACAAGTGGCATCTCAGAGCCAGAGGGAGGCCCAGGTGCCATTCAGATATCTTGTCTGTCTGCCACAGAACCTCTCTCATCAAAGCCCTTACAAAACTGTCCTTGAATGACTATGAAGGCCCCACGGAAGAAGAAAGTCCCTGTTCACCAGGTATAGTCAGACCCTTCTTCGGACCCTATGACGTGTTGTAGTGGATTAGTGGTCCTCCTCCCTTAACCCTTTTGAAACCAGCAAAGGGCTTGAATAGGTGTGGGGGTGGGTGAGGATTTGCCCTTGGCATTTGGGGCCGGGAACTGGTTTTCCTATGCGTTCTACATACTGCTGAGCACTTTGATGGGGCTCAACCACTAAAACAAGGACAAACCCAATCCAATGGGGAAAGTCTCAGTGAGGTCATGGATCTATATAAATTGAAAGTGATGCTGCACACACACTCACTTGGATTTTCCAGCACCAGCTTGTTAAATGTGGCACTGACTCAGTGACATTGAAGATAAGAAAAAGACCTACTAGGTCCTATCTGGACTCTGCTCCTTTAGAGGTTCCCTACAATCTATTTGCTAGTGCTTTGTCCAGTCTAGTTTTGAATCTAAAGCCTCAAGAGTGCCTGGTCTTTTTCTTTCACAGGCTGAAGATGTGGGGAATGAAGTGTGTCAGCTGAGCAACATGAAACAAGAAAAGAATCATCTAAAGACAGTAAGAAGCCCCATTGGTTTTTCATATGTAACAAGCTAGTAGGTAGAGTCACCCTCCCATCCCTACGAGGCAGTGGACACTGCAGTGTGGGGTCTGTGCCTGTCAGGCTCCTGTTTCCCTGCCCATCTGCTGGCTGTGTGGCAGCACATGGACACTTCCAGTAAGTGTGTGTCTGTTCATCTTGAACTCTGCCTGGTTCTTGGCTGGAATTTAAAGGGTGAGCAATGCTGTGTATGTCACCATCTAAGTATCTCTTTCATCCACAGGCCAAGGGCCCAGAAGGGATACATAAGTGGGGATCTATCTGAGACGAGGGCCCAAGGACCTGGAAAAGATGTGTGGGTGGATGTGAGTGGCTTGTAGCTTCTGCTTCTTTCTCTGGTTGATACAGTCTTGTGAGATCAGGAAGGCAGTAAAGTCTTTCAACTATTAATTCCCTTTGTACCCAATCTGGCAGATCCTCAAGAAGCTGTCACTGCTGAAATTGCTGAAGAGTGCTGATCGTAGGATCCTCCGGCTACGTGCATTAGCTGTCAGCTACTGGAAGTCACTGGCATTAGAGGAATCTCTTGGCCTCCTTGTTGTCCCCTCTAGGTGAGTCACTGCATAAGGAATCCTTGTTTTTTGCTTCTCTGTGAGTGGAAGTAACTCTGGGTGGCATGATGCATGAATTTGAGGATGATTATGTGATGGTGAACTTTGAGTAAGTACAGTGTGGGATGGGGTATCTTTGCAGATTGGGCCAGGGAGTGAGTTGGGGGCATGAGAGAAAGAGGAAGCGAAAGGTAGCAGAGGGTGAAATTAGCTAATTCAGAATATTTTAGCCCACCTTGATTCCCTTGGGTAGCATAGTCTGATTCCTGTTTCTGAATGTC
Source organism: Podocnemis expansa (assembly GCA_007922195.1). Classification (NCBI taxonomy): domain Eukaryota; kingdom Metazoa; phylum Chordata; order Testudines; family Podocnemididae; genus Podocnemis; species Podocnemis expansa. The sequence continues at coordinate 11,318,183 of ML682026.1, forward strand.
TAATTTTAAAAAGGGAGGGGGAATAGTGTTATGCCAGGTTTCTCAGAGGCTGATGCCAGAAGGGTGGAGGGACCTGGGAAAAACACTAGAGGAGATTTGACCTACAGTAAGTCAAATGGAGGCATTTCTTATCAAAAAGGCAATTTTGAGCTGGAGACCATAATGACCCCAAGCAAGAGAGCTGTTTGGAGACAGGAGCGATGCTCCTGCACTTTGTACATGTGGCAAGGTCAGCAGCAGCATCCTCGACTGTATGTGCTGGTGTCCAGAGAGCTGCTTTATGGAGAAGGGAGAAACAATTGTTGAAGCAGAACGAGATGGCAGTCAAGATGAGGCTGGGGGTCTGGCTGTCCCAATTTCTAATCTTAGCTCTGCCACTCATTCAGGGTTAGCCTCAGGCTAGTCATTTCACCTCTCTGTGACAGTATACCTGTCAGTCAAAGGATGATAGCCTGAATTCCCTCCCCGCATCTCATGGGGTGCTATGAGGATTAATTTGTTAATTTCTGTCCAGTGCTTTGAACACAAAAAGCCTGATGACGATGCCATTGGGAATAATGGCACAGCCCGGATCCTTGGGATCATCTCTAAAGCATTGCTTGCTTTTCACTCACATCATTGTTCCCAGCTCTTTCCTTTGTCCAGGCACTTGAGAGGCAACATACCAAAGTGGACAGTCACCTAGCAGGGCCACATCCTCCCCTCTTTGTAGTAGCTCCATTTCAATACCTGGATTCTGCTTTCTCTGAGACTGTTCCTCCTCCACCTTTTTGCACTGGAGACGTCTCTTGTGTCTTCTCCTAAGTGCTTCCTTTTGACTTCTCTCACTCCTGTGCCTATCTGCCAGAATGATCATCGCCATTCTCTGAGGGCTTCATTCTCAGTCAGATGGGTTTTCTCTGTGGCCAGTTCCAGGGGAGCTGGGTTAACAGGTCTTTGTTTTATGAGCTGTTATGGAATCCATAGAGGGCCGGAATGGATAAAAATAAATGTTTCTTTTTTGGTTTTAGGACCAGTGTCTCCTCCAAGGACCCAGATGTGCCTCAAGCAGATGCTGGTGCTAATCCTGTCACCGAGGATGAAGACATGGATACCGAGGCTGCAGCTGTGCAAGGTGACCTTGAGCTGCCCTTGGAGACTCAGTCTCCTGATCTGCAACAGAAGAGCTGGTTCAAAGGCTTGCCCCAGCGGGTCCACACACCAGCTCCCAAGGTGCTCTGTAGACCAGCAACCCAGCGATGGATCAAACCCTGCTGCACCCGATCATGTGGAGAGACCCTAGAGCACACCCTCACCATCAGATACCAGGCATGATAGTGTCTGCTTGCTGTAAGTCTCCTGAATCTATGGCTTGAGACTGAAGAGGAAATCTCTGGCAGCCCCCTGAGACTTTCTCTCCCCAGGGGAGGCTGGAGCCTTCTAAATCCAGTCTATGGCCAGGGGGTGTCACTGCAGAGACAACCAAGGTGCTGCCCACCGCCTCACCCATCTTCCTGCCTCTGCACTGCCATGATTCCTAGTCCTTTCTCTCCCTTTGAGCCTGGAGATTGGCATCCTCTAGGTAGCAGCACAACAAACAGAAGGTGGACTAGTCTGGAGCTCCCCCTTCCATAGGTTCTCCACATTCTTCACCACAGTACCTGAGCACCTGGAAGTTTCACTCCTCCTTCCATGGGTCCAGGGGGATTTGAACCCAGGCACACTAGCAAAGCAAGCAAAAGCTGTGCCCTGAGGCTTTTCATACCTTCCTGTTTTCTTTCCATAGCTAGACACATGCCACAGTGATGCAGCACAGACAGGACTGGGCAAAGTGGGTTAATCCAGTGCAGACTTTGAATTCTTTGCAGAATTTATTCCCAAAGCAGCCATACCTGACCCAGATCAAGTCTGTTCTTCACCGAGTATTAATTAGAACCATACTTATGACAGGGCAAGTTGCAAACCAAGTAAGGACAGTCCCTGCCATGTAAGGCTCACATGCAAAGACTTCTTGATTTTGGGTAACACTCACTGACCAAACAGAATATATTGCCTCCCAATGGAGGAGGTCACCACTCATTAACTTTCCCCTTAAAGCAAGTCCCCTTATTCCCATTGACACTAATAGGATTATGATGTACATAGCTATCATTACACTGACTTTGCATGCCTGAACATGGAGATCCCCAGGCAGATAAACAACTACCCTAGATGTTTCAGGCTTGAGAAGCTCCGATCCCTGCACTGCATTATATATGTCTCTCTTAACCAAACACCATTGATGCTTTTTTTCATTTCAGTGCTTGTGGATGTTCTGGGCTGGGCAGAGACAGAGTGAGTTTTCCAGATCTGCTGAGTGATGCACTGAGCCATAAATCTACAAATAAAGGGAAATAACCTGCATCCTTCAGACAGAGAAAGTCTCACTGGCATGTGTCAAAGTGGGAGCTGTGTTAGATTTTGTTTGGCAAAGGTGGCATTTGCAGTTTTCACCACCACTGCATTTACAGCAATGCAGATTTCTAAGGATTGGACCAAAATGGGTGCCTTCATTATAGGATACTTGCATGTGGACAAGGAATTTGATTTTGCCTCTTTTGTACAGGCACATAGACTTCTACGCACTCTAATAGGTCATATTAATCCCTGCTGTAACTCCACTAGAATCAATGGTCTCATTCCAGAGATGAATTTGGCTCATTATACTATGTTCAAATTAACCCCAAATAGGAGCCCAGTAGTTTACCAGCGAATGAGTTCCTTCTCCTACCCCAACAGTCCTTGCAAAAGATCATTGTTAGGTTATCCTTCCAGCCCGATATGATATGATATTCTCTCTGGGCCAGGATGAAGGACATTTCTTGAGACGTCCTGGCCTGAAAAGCTTTCCTTGTCCTTAATCGACAGATCCAGGAGATGGAAAACAACAGAATCCTATACCCACTTCTGGGAAGACTTAATGCTTATTACAGGCAGGGTTAATGTGATGTTATGGTAACAAGGGAAACATGCATCAATGTGATGTCACCAGGCTGACCTGTGACACTCCCTGACCATAAAAAGATGTCATTAGAGTGAGCAGGAGAGAGCTTGTCTGGGCAAAGGTTAGATTCTACCTTCATTTCCACCAGTGTAAATGAAGTGACCCCCCTGCCCTTATCGACTGATAAGCTGTGTCTACATCTACTTTTTTAGTTCAGACTTGCTAGCTTGAGCTAAAAAAGCTGGAGGTTATTCTGAACTAACTTCAGGCTAGTTCAACCTAACCACGGCTTTTTAGTTCAAACTAGCTGCACATCCTAGTTTGAACTAAAGTTTTAGTTTGAACTAGAACAAGCAGCTAGTTTCAATTAATGGCATAGTTCAAACTAGCCATTACTTTGGGTCTGGCCCACACTTAGTTTGAACTAAGCGTGGAAGTCCGAACTAACCCTTGGTACTAACTAGTTAAGACTAAGCTTTGCCTAGTCTGAACTAAGAAATTTCTTAGTTCAGAATATGCAAAGCCTAGTGTAGCCAAGGGCTAAATTAGTCTGGACTAAGCTTGCTTAGTCCGGACTAATTGACTAGTGTAGACATAGCCATTGACTCCATGGTTAGAAGGGAACAGTACGATCATCTAGTCCAGGGGTCGGCAACCTCTGCCAGCCCCTGTGCCAGACCCAGCCGCCGCAACCTCAGCTGGTGCCAGAGGCAGGGCCAAAAGGGGATGGGGCCAGACCTCGGGTTCCCGGCTGGGGGTGGGACTGAGCCCAGAACCCACTGGCAGGGGGCATCCAGTTTCCAGCCAGGACAGGGGCTGGTTTCCACTGGGCACGGCACCGCCAGGTAGGCCAACCTGTCCTCTTCCTGGCCAGGGCTGGGGCCAGCTCCTGCTGGGCGGGCTGACCCACCCTCTTCCTAGACAGGGCTGACTCCTGCGGCCAGGTGCTTCCGGGGCTGGGGCTGGGGCTGGGGCTGGGGCCGGGGCTGGGGCTGGGGCCAGCTCCCACCGGCCATGGTGTCTCTAGGTCCCACGCGTCCCAAGCTGCCCTCTTCTCAGCTGCGGCTGGCGCGGCTCTGGTCAGGCCGACCCACCCTGCTTCCCTCCATCAGCTCTGCCCAGGAGGGTGTGGGACCTGCAAGGGCCAGAAGCCCCACGCGCTGCAGCTTTTTTTGTTTCCCCTGCTGGCCACGCTCCCCCAGTGGGAAGCACAGCCAGCAGGGGCTTGTAGCTGTGGCACGTGGCTCTTGTGACTCCAAGCCATGCTGAGGGCAGGGCCAGCGGGGGAGCTTGAGTGGCGTCGTGTGCTGCTCAGGCTCTGCCTGTGTGCCATGTTCGGCATGAGTGCTGGGGGTTGCCGGCCCCTGATCTAGTCTGATCTCCACAACGCACAAAATCCACAGAATCTCACCCATGCTCTCTTGTAATAAACTTCTACCTATGTAACCTGAAGTAAACAGAACAGAACTGGGTGCTAGAGAATGGTGTGTAATCCCTCCTAGGTGCAGGGGTGAATGGAAACAACCGTGGGCAGGTTTAGCAATGGAAGATTTACTTCTGTAATAATGTCTAAGGCCTTGGTCCTGCAAAGATTTACATATGTACTTGATCTTATTTACCTTGAATAATCCCATTGACTACAGTTAAGTGAACGGAACTACTTACAGTGAGAAAGTTAAGCATGTGCGTAAGTCTTTGCAGGCGTGGAGGCCTAACCTACAGCTCTCAGGTGATAATCACCATTTATTTTCCTCCCATTCTGTGAATTCCTCACCTGACAAAGTGGAATTTCCTTCCATGAAAGCTCATGTGATAAATAAATTTGATAGTCTAAGTCAGTGGTTCCCAAATCTTTTCTCTGCCATGGCACACCTTGACACCTTTAGTTATTTTGAGGCACACCACCAAATAGTCTCCAAATGAACTTATGAATATTCATGAACCAAGCTAGACCTCTGAGAAGTTTTTCAAAAAATTTTGTGGCACATCTGCTCAAGCCTGACAGCACGCTGGTTGGGAAACAATGGTCTAAGTGTCAGAGGACTCCTTTGTTTTGCTGAACTAGACTGAGATGGCTGCCCCTTTGGAACTAGAGCCTGAGGGGTCGTTGAGAGAATACATATATTAATTACAAGTCATTATATATATACACAAACTTCTGGTGCTGAGGAGCTATTCTTAAATAAATTCTTTGTTATGCTAGGGTTACTTATAAGGGCTGACCTGCACACACTGATTTATTATTACGTATTATTCTGTATTTCTACTGAGGCAGCAACTGGGGGGGGGGTGTCAGAGTCTCTTTGCACTAGGTGCTGTACAAACAAAGAACAAAGAGAGGGTCTGTGTCCCCCAAAGAGTTTACAATCTACATTTAAGCCAAGAGACTATAGGTGATGTGGTAAACAGAATGAGCCCAGGGAAACAGTGCAACAACACTAGGCTACACAATAAATCATGGACCCAGCCAGGGATTTCCCTAACACCTTCCCCACACAACCCCTGAATTTCCCAACACCCCCCAGTTGTCAGCTAGTAACAGTGTTATACCAATTTAGTAAGCACCCCAACACCCCTCACTATGCATCCCCCTACACCCCCCCCGCCCCCAATTTCAAGTCCTGGGGAAGCTGCTGGTCCCAGCAGCATCCAAGCTGTCTAGCCAATGCAATGGGCATCAAGGCACAGACTTGTTACTCCAGGTTGCCGAGGAGTGCAGACTCTTATGTTAACTTAAACATTTTAAAAGAGGGACAATGGGTGATCCGCACAGAACAGGAGCACTTGAATTTCCTCAACTTTAAACCTTTTCCCATTAAAAATATAAGAAGCAGCCAGCAGATGGCTCTGGTATTTTCGATTACAATTCCATTCAAGGAAGTGGCACAGTACAATTACACAACAGTTACCAAACCTAGAAAAAAAAGATAAGACACCTCAGGTGTGTGAGGTTGGGGTAGGCACCCCCTGTGCAGGCATGGTGTTTGGGGTTTGCTTTGAGCCCTCATGTCCATTTGTCCTTACAGATCTGGTGGCAGGTTATAAACCCTGATGGGAGCCAGACCTGAAGTGTTGAAGTCAGCAGATTCCCTTTGATCCAATGAACTTGCTATCTACATTCTTCAATCCTTGCTGCTCCCTTTAGCTCTCTTCCCTACCTCTGACTTTGCTGGCCAGCACTGTTCCCGCTAAGCTGTGCGTGTCTGTGTGAGCACACAGGTCATGAAACCCACACATACAACAAAATAAAGCACACACAAAAAATTCAACAGTGCTAATATCAGAGCACACAAAGAAATTTTTTTGCATCCACAGCCTACACAAAATTAGAGGGAACATTGCTGCCCTGTATACTTAGCAGTTTTTAAATATCCTCCCTCCCTTGCCTACAAAACCTTAGGAAAGCCTGTCTGTGGATGGAAGCATTGGGGAACTAGATCTCCCCAGCTACAGCACGCAGGGCCCTGCTGCTGCTACTACTGGAGTGATCTAATCTCTTTGGTTCACACTTATGAATTTTATTATTTATTTGTATTGTAGTAGCATCTCAAAGCCCTAAATGTGGACCAGAATCCCATTGTGCTAGGTGCTGCACACAAACAATACAAAAAGATCCCTACCTTGCAGAGATTATAGTATGAAAAGCTTATCAATCTTCTACAGTTTCTTGCTTCTTATGTATATTCATTACTATCAACTTCCCCTTTCTACTACTACTACACCACACACACACACACGAGAGACATCAGGTAGATAACGAAGTTTTGAAGGGGTAGTTGTGTTAGTCTCTAGTCCAGCAAAAAAATGAGGAGACCTGTGGCCTTTTAAAGGCTAAATAACACATTTATTTATTGCATGAGCTTTCATGGGAGAGAATCCCACTTTGTCACTTTAAAGATGGGGAACTCACAGCTGGATACACACAGGAGGACCTGTCACTGTCAGCATGGCAGGCAGTGGTCTCAGCACACCAGCTGCCTAACTGCCGCCTGCAACATATTTGACATAGGAGAGGTTTAAGGAAGGATTTGAAGGAAGACAGGTGGCTTTGCACAGGTTTGCAGGGAGCTCCCCTTCTCCTTCCATGGACCAGTCAGTGGTCAGAAAAATTCCTTCCATAGTGCCTGAAATCCCCTGTGCCCCTGTGAATGTGACGGGGAGGGAGAAATGGGGTGTCTGTGTGTGTAAAATGCAGTAAATATAATATTCTTTTGTTTTTAGGGGGTCCTTGAATGCTTCCACCTAAAAAAATAGGGTGTTCCAGGGCATTCCAGCATACTTTAACCCAGGGGTCTCAAACTCTAATCATCATGAGGACTAGTACTTCAGCCCAAAGGCTGCACCATGCATGAGGACTAGCATGGTAGCCCAAGGGCTGCATCACTGAAAACTTATCTTAGAATGATTTTGCAAATACTGATAGCTATAATGTTGTCGCAGGCCACAAGAAATAACGTCAGGGGCCGCATGCGGCCCTCAGGCTGCGAGTTTGAGACCCCTGCAAGTAAAAAGCCAGACACAATCATGTGTTTTTAAAATGCCCACCAGATGGAGGAGGTGAAGGTAAAAAGGAGGCAATGCCCTCCTTCTGCCTGACAGCTGGCAACCCTCGAGGGGGAGACCTCTGTGTGCCCCCAGCTGTATCCGTTCATAAGGGTCTTTTCCTGAGGGCCAGGGAGCTTGGTCGCAGGAGACCCCAGTGTTCAATAATTTGCTCCTGTTTCTCTCCTCTGGACCAGTCCTAGGAGGCTTCCCAGGGCCGGTGTTTAGAAATGTTTCTTGCTACCCTTCCTCTGGCCCCAACATGCCCCAGGGGAGGAGCCTCTACTTTTGAAAAGAGGAGGGCTGTCAAACACCCCCAAGGCTGGGAGCTAGGCAGTCAGCTTTCCCCAGTCTGCTGATGCCCAGAAGGGAGCCAGCCCCGCCTATGGGGGGAATTAAAACCCCCAGCTGGGTGCTGGCAGGGGCTGGGCTCTCGCCCTCCTAGCAGAGCGGGGCTGAGCTCTGCGGCGGCCGGAGCCGCGGGACCGGACCCCCGACGGCCGGCCGGCCGGGATGGAGCCGAGCCGGGACCCCTGAGAGCGGAGCCCCGGCCCGGGTGGGGGGCGATGGGCCGCCGGCTGGGCTCGGCGCTGCTGCTGGTCGCGCTGGGTGAGTGGCCGGTCACCGGCGGGGCTCGGCGCTGGACGGGACGGGACCGGACCGGGCTCAGCCCCCTGGACGGGGCGCCCAGGGGGACCCCAGCTGGGGGCGGCCCCAGGAGTCTCCCCAGGACTTGAAATTGAGGGGGATGGAGGGGAAGTGTTGGGGGGCTCTGTAATTTGGTATGACACATTAGCTGACAACTGGGGGTGTTGGGCAATTCAGGGGTGCTCATTAATTTGGTATGACACTTACTAGCTGACAACTGGGGGTGTTGGGAAATCCCTGGAGGTATCTGCTCGGGGCACAACTGCACCGGGGGACGTGAGGTGGCCGCCCCGTCTAGTCTGGGCCCCCGGCAGCCGGTCTCCCCAGGCAAAGCAGTCCAGTGGCTGTGGGACAAGGCCATGCTATTCCCCTCTGTGCTGGGCTGACCAGGGGCTCTGCACCCTGCTGGTGCATGAGCCGGGAGCCTGGCTGGGAAAAGACACAATAACTCGCAGCTGAGCCTCTGTTCCCAGAGCAGCCTCTTCTCCACTATCCTTTCTGTAGTGGATGAATTAGCTCAGCATTCACCCCAGGACTTGAAGTGAGGAGGGGTGTAGGGGTGCTCACTGAATTGGTGTAACACTATTAGTACCTGACAAGTGGAAGGGCATTGGGAAATCCAGGGGGGGCTCTTAGGGAAATCCCTGAATCCAATTCCAAGGGGGGAAGGGACCTTTGGGATCATCTTGTTTCCTTTTTGAGACCAGGGACAGGCTTGCTGCCTTTCTAAGCTTTGTGTGAGGGAGATCTCAGGGTAGGCTGAGCTCCTGGCTAGGGAAGACAGACCAGAGAACTTGCTCTTGGCTAGTTCCTGGAGCAGGTGTTGTTAGGAAAACACCTACCTTGCTTTAAAGATTGTTAGTGATAGAGAATCCACCCACCTTTAGCAAATTGCTCCCAGAGTTAATGGCTCACAGTTTAAAAATGTACACCTTATCCTCCACTCTGCCTTTGTCCCATTTTACTTTTATAGAATCATAAAACCTAGAAGGGACCATGGCAGGTCATGAAGTCCAGTTTCCTGCACTCATGGCAGGACTAAGTACCCCATTAAACCATCCCTGACAGGTGTTTGACTAACCTGCTCTTAAAAACCTCTAATGTAGGAGATTCCACTTCCTTTGGACTGTGTTGTTATACCTTCCTCTGCTAGGCTGAGGGGCCCACGCTAGATAGTTACTTAGTCCTGCCTTGAGTGCAGGAGACTGGACCAAAAGATCTCCCCAGCTCCCTTTGAGTCCTACGATTGTATGAAAATTAAATATTTGTTCCCCATAGAGGTAGGTACAGAATATTGAAGTCACCTTTTAAGCCTCCTTTTGTTAAGGTAAGCAGAACAAGCTCTTTGCCTCTATCACTGCAAGACAGGTTTTCAAACCCAACAATCATTCTCTCAGCTTTTTCTCTGAACCTTCCCTCTTCCCTTTACCAACAGTCTTCTCACCTTGCCAACACCAGAACCACACAGAGCATTCAGGAGGGGTCAGAGCAGCTCTCACTGCCAATGTAAAATAGCTTCTGTAGTCTTAAGCAGGCAAGGTTTGCTTTAGTCCTTTTAACCACACAGCATCACACTGGGAGCTCATGTTCAGCTGATTAGCCACCACAACCTCCACATCTTTTTCAGGGTTGTGGCCTGCCTGGATAGAGTCCCTCATCCTGTAGGCAGGGCCTGGATTCTTCATTCCTCAAAGCACACATTTACATTTGATGGTATAAAAATGCATGTTGTTTACTTGAGTCCATGTGACCAAGTGATTCAGATTGCTATGGATTAGTGACCTGTCCTCTTCATTATTTACAGTACCACCCCCAATTGTTGGATCATCTGCAAACTTTCTTTCAGGAGTCATCCATGAGACCCCTTCCTCCTGAAATCTTGAGCACAGATATCAAAAGATGGGCAGTGCAGCTCTGAAGTCTTGGCTGTTCTTCCTGCTACGTCCACATTGGGCAGAGTAGAATTCATGAGGAGATGGAATGGGAACACAACCCCCTTTGTCTTTTGATATTTAGCAAGAAGAAACCCAGTTTCGAGAGGGCCAGAAGTGCATTTCTCTCCTTCCCCATCAAACAGAGAATGCTAATTCTTTTTTTTCCCCCAGATTTATGCCAGGGATGGGTACCTTCCCTCATTCTTCCACAAAACAATCCCTGCCCACCCAAAGCACTAAAATGAGATATTGCTATAGTTGAACAAAGCTTGCTTGCATGAATCTCTGTTTTTTGGGGAGGAGGAAAGGGCTGTGATCAGTAGTGAAAGTTGCCAACACTGCAGTTTAAACCAACCTCAGCAGGCTTCCCTGTTAAAGGGGCCCCCCCCCCCCCCATGAACATGAGCCATTACCGTTTTCAGAGCTATTAGTTTAGGGTGCCTGCAAACATGGGCAGAGGTGACTGCATTGGTTACACTTGGCTTGCCTACTGACAGTTTCTTTCCACTGATGGGGCAAGAGAGGCTGGTTTTAAGCTGATGGTCAGGTACAAGATGGCAGCCCCCATGAAATAGCTGCTGTGAGTTTGCTCAGTTTCCCCTTTGGTCAATATAGGCTTTACACAGATGTGGCCCTTCAGAGAATATGTGCTTCTTTCTCACAGCTCACACTAGGAGTCGTGGGGAAGAGCAGGAGAGGTGACCATCCCATTTTTGGTTTATATTATAGGGTGTTTGGCCAGGTCACTGGCTTCAGAAACTGAATGTGAAAACATTTACCAAGGCTTCTCCAACTGCATCTTAAAACTGGGGGAAAACATGGCCAGCTACAAGGAACAGGATGGAGCTGGAGTACAGGGGCTGCACACTGTCTGTGGGTGAGTAGCAAACCCCTTGGTCTGGCCCTTCTCCTCCCTACCGGCACATGGCAAATACACATGCTTTTGTGCTCACCCCATCCCCTCTAGAGATGCAGAACACACACCCAGGAAGACATCTCCTTTCCATGCACACAGGCAGAGACCATTGGGCACCACAGAGATGGCAAAGTAAAGAGTCAGCAAACCTGCCAAGAACTCATGATCAAAGTAGAGGATGTCACCCATCCACAGTAGTTTTGATTATTAGCATTGAGCATTTTTAGCAACCAAGTTGCTGTAGGTTTAGGTAATACACCCCTCTGGGATACCATGCTCTAACCTCCCTTGCACTCAGCTTCCTAGGCCCCCACCTGTCTGTGGCTGCTCTGACCAAAAAAATTCTCTATCAAACATATGCCAGGCCCTCCTCATCCTCCTGCATCCCAGCTCAGGCAGAAACCAGGGCAGAGGCTGCAATTTGTAAATATTGTGAAGCTAATCCCTGATAATGGCAGGCCAAGCTCCTTCTCCATCCACAGGAGACCATGGGAGAGGACTCCTGCTCACAACTAACATAGGTGGGGATGGAGATAGCCATCCCTGTTGCTACAGCTCTAGCCTTCAGGGATACAGGAGACACATTCTCCTAGCCGCAGTGTAATGGGTGTCAAACAAATCCTGCTGGGCTAGACCATAGCAAGGATTAATCCCACAGTAGCAGTTGGAGCAAGGCTGAAAACCTCATATAATCAGGTATCAGTGGCCTAAAAGCAGGGTGAATTCAAATGTCCTTGCTGCAGGTCAGGACCCAAGTCTTTCCTGGTGAAAGTCCATTGATTTCAGGTCCCTCCAAGAGCAGGTGAACTACACAGTCCAAATTTGGAAGGTGAGGGAGCCATTTGGTTACCAGGGCAACAACATAATCAGGACCAAGGGGAAAGCAAGTAAGGCCATAAATATTAAAGCTGCTGGAGCTCACCATAGAGGGCATTCGGGGAAAGGTCTGATTAGAAGTGAATGAGCAAACGCAAGGGAGGGTGAGGAGACACAAGGAGGAAATGAAAAGCTGGCAGAGATAAATGAAGGTGGCTGAGGGTTCTTTCTGAGTACCCCAGCCATGAATTCACAGGAGTGAAAAGGCCAAGGGGGAAAAAAGGTGATGCAGAAAGCAATCAAGGGAAAGACAGATGCACTGGGGAGGCATAAACCTGTTAGCCCAAGGTGGAGAGCTGAGAAGATTAGCAGAGTAAGAGCATCTGAACTGATAAGGAATCAAAAGGAAGGGTGTGGGGGGGTGTTGGAAAATGACAGGCAGGAAACTTCTTGGGACAACTAATGAGAGAACAGGGACTGGTGTGAGGTCACAGGTTTATAAGAAGGGATTTGGAAGGGGACACTGAGCAGAGAACCTCGGACAGCGCCCACTGATTCTGGAAGCTGTCGAGGGAGCCAGCCAACGCTGCCCAGAGGAACTCTGCCCAGACGTGTGCAAATGAGAGACCGGAAATAAGCCCCACAGTCGCAGGCCCTTCCTTCAGCCAACCTCCTCTCCCTGGTCCTGTAGATGGCCTGTTTAGTGTAAGCCAGGAGGAGGCTGGCGAGGAGGTCCCACGACAAACTGGAGCAGTGGGCCAAGAGGAATCTCATGAGGTTCAACAAGGATAAGTGTAAAATCCTGCACTTGGGACGAAAAAACCTCATGTACTGCTACAGGCTGGGGAGTGATCAGCTAAATAGCAGCACTGGAGAAAAGGACCTGGGAGTCATGGTGGATGGGAAGCTGGACATGAGTCAGCAGTGTGCTCTTGCTGCCAAAAAGGCCAATGGCATACTGGGCTGCATCAGAAGAAGTGTTACCAGCAGATCGAGGGATGTGATCATTCCCCTCTATTCTGCACTAGTGAGGCCACATCTGGAATACTGTGTCCAGTTTTGGGCTCCCCACTACAAAAAGGACATGGACAAATTAGAGAGAGTCCAGAGGAGGGCAACCAAAATGATCAAAGGGCTGGAGCACAAGCCCTATGAAGAAAGACTGAAGGAACTGGGCTTATTTAGCCTGCAGAAGAGAAGACTGAGGGGGGATTTGATAGCAACCTTCAACTACTTGAAGGGTTGCTCCAAGGAGGAGGGAGCTCGACTGTTCTCGGTAGTAACAGAGGGCAGAACGAGAAGCAATGGTTTCAAGTTACAGCTGGGGCGGTCCAGGCTGGATATTAGGAAAAACTTCCTTACTAGGCGAGTGGTGAAGCATTGGAATAAGCTGCCTAGGGAGGTGGTGGAATCTCCATCTCTGGAGGTGTTCAAGTCCCAGCTGGACAAAACACTGACTGGGATGATCTAATGGGAGTGGTCCTGCTTTTTTTGGCAGGGGGTTGGACTAGATGACCTTGTGGGGTCCCTTCCAACCCTATGATTCTATGACTTCATGGGGCCACGGACGGGCAGTGGATAAAGGAACGTGTGTGGGGAGAAGTGCAGCCAGAACCTCAATAAGAGGCTCTGGAGGAGCCGGAAGAGGGGCTGCAACCTGGCGCATTCGAGATAGGTGTGCACCAGGGTCTCCCTCTCGCCGCAGAAGGGGCAGGTGTCTGGATTAGGGGTGAACCATGCCAAGAACACTCCTGTGCTCACAGCTCCATGCAGGAGCCACCAACCTATGTCCCCGGAGGGCCGCGGGGTCAAGGTAGCATAGAGGCTGGTCCACTGGGGGTCTTTGCCCTCCACAGGTGGGATTAGGTCCCGCCACTTGGTGTCAGGGCAGGACACAAGGGCGAGGAAGTGGAGAGTGTGGAGCACAAGCGTGTACAGGTGTTTGCGAGGCACGGTTCGGAAAGGGACCGGCTGCAGCTCTAGCAGCCGGCTCGGGGCGTGGGCGGCCAGGGGGGCTCGCTGAGCCGGGGCCCGATCACAAGCTCCGGAGGGCCGGGACTGAGAGGAGGGCGGAGGGTGCCCTCTCGCAGGACCCACTGAAGGTAAGCCTGAGCAGTGGGGGACAGGGCTAGCTTCACCTCCTGGAGTAGGTGCTGGGGGGTCTGGAGGGTGGAGAGCCCCATGCCCTGAGTAAGCACTAGGGAATCCACCCAATCCCCCCAAGCATAGTCCAGGAGGTCTCCGACCCTGGTGATGCCTGTCAGGACCAGCCTCCGCCTCACAGAGGGGGCCTCCGCCACCTGCACACTCAGATGGGGATTGCGTAGCAGGGGCTCCGCGAGGAGGTCCTCCCCTTCAGTGGGCACAAGGGCCCTGGAGGTTGAAACCAGGTCTGGAGGAGGTCCTGGTAGAAGGCCGGCAGCTCGGAGAGGTCTCGCGGACCACCTCTCAGCTGGACATAAAAGAGCTGCCAATCGTATCGGAGCCCTCAGTAGTGGCAAAGGAGGATGCATGCCAGGTGGCTCCATGCCGGACTACCTGCACTGTAAAGGAGTCTCTGCAGGGCCTGGAGGCAGAAGGCTTGGACCTGGCTGTGGACACAGCATAGGCCCTGCCCTCCCTCCTTCAGGGGAGACTGGCAGGCAGGAAAGGAAGGCAGGCAGGCATTTCTTTTACACCTCTGGGTTAGAAGTTGGTGAAAGACAAGCTGAAGGATGGATGGGGCTACTGAAAATGGAAATGAATTGTGGCTGTCCATACAAAGAGGAGTGGAATGCTGGAGGCAGGCAACCATTTGCCAAGGAAGAAGCTGAGACACCCACCAGCCCAATTGACTGGAAACACGAACCCAAAAAGAGGATGCCTGCCAGCATTCTGTTTTTAGGGCAGGAGCTCTTTGCCCCAGACTGAGCAGCCAGTCTCACTGTTGCTGTACAAGCATGTGCAATGAAGGGGAGAATTGCTTAGAAAGGGGGAGATAGGCTGCTGCTTGCCTCCTCCTGTCACCTTATAACCAGGAAAGAGAGTGTTTCCCAAACCATTAGCTTTTTAGCATCATGCTCCCCACAGGCCAGAGTCATTGCCCCTGTGCTGGGTACCTGAACCATAGAGAAGGCACAATAAGGCTGAGGCCACCAAGCAAGTCAGCACTGGATTTAAGTAGCAAGGGTTACAGATCATTCAAGCTGCCCCCCAGGAAAAAACGCAATCCCAGGTTCAACTATTTATGCAATGCATCTCCAGCTTCTGGGGGTGGGGAGTCAGCCTCTACCTGACACAGTTACTGTCACAGCACCTTTTTCTGAACATAGCTGCTGTCTTAGACTCAAAGGTAACAAAAAACATAGAAACAGGAGAAAGTAAAGGGGGTCAGAATGAAGCTCCTCCACTTCTCCCCAGGTTGCATGAGTAATGCTTCCCTACATCTCCCCTTTGGCTGGCCAATTAGAGATGTGCCTCCTAGTTCAATTGACTTCAACAGCTTCCTAGGAACATCCTAGAATGTAACACCAGGTATCCCAGTAGCCTAGAAAGAGGAGAAACCATCATTAAACTCTGTTACCTTACAGGCTTGGGTCAGGAAACAGATCAAAGAGTAAGTGCTCTGGAAGAAAAGTTGCTTTACTATTTTCTTTGAGGAATCTATGGAATAATCCCACTGATACTCTACCCCCCTATACACAGTGATATACCCTCATCTGGCTAGCAGGTGTGAAGTAACCCCTGCCCTGCCCCCAGGTGTATGCTGTCGTGTAAACCTGATTTAGGTGCTCTTGTTTTCTGATGGATCTTCCCAATCACCTTTGCACACAGGTCTGTATTGTGACCCAAAACTGAAATTTACACCTTTTCCTCATTACTGATTTTGCTGCAAGTTTGCACATTTTTCCATACTAATAATGTTGCATCAATTTTAAATTGATCTACTTAAATTACTGCAAAGCTCTAATGTAGACATATGCTAACCAGTTTAAGCCAAGTGGGTTTTTGTTTGTGTGGAATTAAGCTATACCAATTTAGCCAAAGATTAAACTGTTTCAAGTGTGTGCACTAGAGGTTTGTTTCAGTATAACTAGATTAATTTAAAATCAATCTAGTTGAATTGGTACATCTGTTTGATTGTACATCAGCTTAGAGGAGGAGAAATGTCTGACCTATACTAATAAAGGTCAAAAATCAGAATTTCCATGCCATGGAAAATTCTAGTATTTTAAACTAGCTTTTTTCCTGAACTGGTGTGTTATGGCCCACATCCAGCCAGGAAGGTCAGCCCATAGGGCCATGAAACACCTGAATGGCAATTTCCATGTGATACTGCAGCATCTCAAACAGATCCAGATTAATATCAAACTGATCTGGGGTTAAATGTTTCTATTTGTTTTGACAAACCAAAATGTTTTGCATTGGGTCTGCCTGGCATTAATAACAGATTTAATTTTGAAAATATAATTTTTTAATATAGTTTCCATTTAAAAAAAATTAATGGCAAATCCCATGTACAAGCTAATACTTCCATCAAGATTACAAGAAGGTTACAATGAAAAGCCCCTTGCACTGGTAATGCCAGGCAGAGATTCTGGTTTGAAATGGGGATGGAAGACAAATGGCACCATTTGTTAACCATAGAAAATGGCCAGGTTCCTGGGATGTTCTGTGGCGCCTGTGTCATTGCTGTGAATTGCAGCCTGTATCTCTTCATAGTAGAATACAACAGTTTAACACACCACTGCCCTTTTTGTAGCTGCAAACACTGTATTTGAGTATTTTACTGACCAGCATTTCAGTGTTTTTAAAAAAAAGGTTGTTTGTTTCATTTCTAAAGGTTTCTGCTCCAATTTGCAATCTCAGTTCAAATAAACCCTATAAAACCCGATTTCCTAGGAAGCTACAGGCCAGTGGAGTAGCTGAAAACAAATACAGAAGATCAGTAAAACACTGGAACTGCAGATAGTGCTGTGTAGCACTGGAATCCTGGCCATGTTAGCAAGGATTCTTGTGTAGTTTCTGTGTGAATGGACTACCCTACAAGACAAGCTGGGCTATTGTGATTGAAGAGAAAAGTAATGATCCCCTTTCTGGCCAAGGAGCATCTTGGGCAGTTACTGGCTTTTAATCCTGAACTTTGTACATGACATTTACAATTTAGCTGATGTTGGTTGGTTTTCTCAAGTCCCTTTTGTGCCAGGTTGTTTCCAGGAGTGAGATACACAGGTCAGTGACAGATATGGAGATCAGAATAATTGATGCCTTGGAAGGTAGTCTAGTATGAAATCAGCAGCATTTGTTTTTCAGTTCTGCTTGTGCACTATTTCCCCAGAGTCCAACACTGACACGTCATTTGATCATAGCCTGTCTGGCTGAACAGATGGATGCTGTGAAGAGTGAAGCATTGTGGGAATTGCGATCACCCAACTGAAAGCAGAACCACCACTGAAAGTGAACATTCTCCCTCCTCCGCCCCACTTAATCTTTTGCTTGATGAGAGAGATCATTTTTAACCCCTCCCTGACTACACCGTGTTTTGCAGGGCACTGAGTACAACTCCCTAATGAACACAAGAACTTACCTGGGTTGGCACCACCATTCCTCATTATGCTCTTAGGAAATTTATTCTGCCACAGTGGCTCTATTTAACGAACTCTGTGCAGCTGGTGCCCTGACAGAAATCCTATTAAAAGAGAGAAGCACCCATGTCCGTACTTCAAGAAGAAATAGTGTAATTTCCAGGAAAACAAGGGTTGGACAAAAATACAAAGATGTCTTCCCATGCTCGGGATGATATCTAGATGTCGAATTAATATGCAAGCTAAATTCTGTGAAAGCAGGACTCAGTCGAGATTATGGGTTCTTTTCACATTACAAAGGGTAATTTGACTTCAGGCTTCCCATTCTTTAAGCCTGTAAACTGCTCTGATTTGCTGTTACTTTATGACCTGATCCTATGTTTTACACCCCCTTGCATTTAGTTTCATTCCTTTCTGTAAGTTCACCCATCTTCGAAGCATCTGAGGAAGTGGGATCTTCTCCCACGAAAGCTCATGCGAAAAATAAATCTGTTAGTCTTAAAGTGCCACACAACTGCTTGTTGTGTCAAAACCCTCAGTGATGAATATGACCAGCAAACTGAGTTAGATGACTCCATTGAATTCACCATCAGCCTAATAGCTCAAGAGACTGTGAATATACCTGTTCAACTCAAGTGACTCGATGGAGGGCAGTTTGGTCCCTTATGCTGACCAGGGACACCCTGTGCACAGAGCGTTTGCTCAAAGGGCCATTTTCCTCCTTCTTTACGTTGTCTGAGAGGCATAAAGGGGCCATAATGTGACTGAGAATTGGCTCCATATTTTATGAAAAATTCTCTACAGCTCTTTTACAAATGACAGTCACAGTTACAAGGCAAGCTGATGTCAGCCCCTGTCAGTCCCTCCTAAGGGCACCCTGGCTTTCTGCACCTTTCTCAGAGTCCAACCACTCTTGGGCTGGATCTTTGGGTGGGAGCCCCATGTTTCCTAACAGCATTGCTGTACCAGGCCAAGCTGTATCTGAGCCCTGCAGAAGTGCTTTTCCTCTGGAGGCCTGTTGCAGCAGCCAATTAAAGTGACTCAAATCTGACATCTTCAAAAAGAGCCTTTCACGCTCACCAAAGGCATGCAGAAAGGAGGAGTAAAACAACAAAGGCCCATATTAGTCTTATCTAACCTTTCTTCTTCCCTTGCCAGTGTTGAGTAAGTTCCACTCAGTCCAGACAGGGATGGGATGGGAGTGATGGACTGCCCCTGACCATCCTCTCTCTCCCTGTGCACGGTTCCTCTGCAGCCATCACTGCCTGCTCACCTCTCCTTCTTCCCTAGGCCACGGTCTTTAGGGCTTTAGAATCTCCTTTGATCTTAGTAAAACAAACAAGGAGTCCTGTGGCACTTAAAGACTAACAAATATATTTATTGCATGAGCTTTTGTGGGAGAAAATCCCACTTCATCAGACACTCTGAAGATCTTAGGTTCAGCCAGGCATAGGAAGAATGAACTTTGCTTGTCTAGTGGGAGCCATGCAGGGGCGTTCTCCAATAAACTCACCATAGTTTTACCTAGACCCAGGGTATTCTCTCTGGTGGCCTCATTTTTGTCTTTGTTTCATTTCCTGTTTCTCCCCTCATCTCCTCAAGTGTCTCTTTTGATTTAACTCCTTGCACTCAAGCATATCAAGCAAATAAATTGAAGTCCATATAAAAAAAATAGATACTTCCCCTCATTCTATGTAGACTTTAGATTAGAAAAACAAAACCGTTTTCAGAAGGCTGTGTCCTTACCCCCCCCCCCCCCGTCTGTGCTTTCACTCTGTCCATTATTCAGCTTGGACAAAGAACAGCAGCGAAGTCAGTCAAACATTTGCTGTTATTTTATTTTACTTTCAGAGACTCAGAGCTTGAGGTCCAAGTCTTGAAGGGGGACAGCAGTTTAGAAAAACCAATGGATTTAATAGGCTTTCAAAATAACTGTAGAAACACTTCAACAAGTTGGGGTCTAGTTGTTAGCAAATGAACTCACTAAGGTCCACAAAGGGGGATTAATAATGTCAGAGCAGGGAATTAGAAAACTGTTAACAAAAACCACCACTTGGTCAGTCTTCCTCACATTTCCTGGTGCATCTAACTTCTGCCTCTATTTTAGGCCCTGCACTTTCAGTTATTCCAGCGTAGACAGAGCCATGAGCCTGTGCAGAGCCCAGCTGAACTCAAGGGCATGAGCATCCTCTCATGATGAGCTCATTACAGGTCTGGGGCCTTAGGCAGTAAGCAGTTCAGGACAAAGACTCTGTATGTTGGGGCATCATACAAGGCTGAACGCATGGCCATTATTTGCCAATTAAGTGTACCAAGTGAAACGTTGGGGCCAATTGAATTGAGTTTCCAGGGAGAGAAGAAAGGTTTTTGTCATGGCTCTTTCTGCTCTGTTTTATTTTAAATGAACTAATGGCCTCCAATCTTCCCTTGGCTATAGGTATTGGGATGAGTTTCACATGTGCACCATGACTGCTCTTTGGGAATGTCAGAAGGAGGCAGCCAGCATCTGGGAGACTTTGACAAAGGAATTGAGAAAAATCAAATTCCAAGGCAGCTTGTTTGATTTCTGTGCTCCCAACAGCTCCCAGGTGGTCAACTTGACCAAGGTTTCAAACTTTGCTGTCTTAAGCATCTCTCTGATGGTCACTTGGTTTAATCTATAAATGGAGCAGCTCTGTAAATATCAGAATGAAGAGGTATCATCAGTGTCGTAAGTGTAGTTATGATCAGAAATGTAGCGTTTCCCAACCTTTCAGAAATACTGTGCACGGTGCTTGAGGAACACTTGATTTTATTCTTGTGGGTCTATGAGCCTTAGAAGAACATGGCTGCAGCTCCTTGGTTTCCCTGTCTCCAAGTAACTTACATGATTAATACACTCAGCACTTGTTATAATTTGACATTGTCCACCTAAAAATGCACCCCTGCTCCAACTGCCATGCTGCAGAAGTCTGGAGCTTGTAGTACGAGAGCCAAAAGATGGGCAGAAGTTCAGGATTAGTGCTGAACACTTGATGCTTTTGTACTCTCTTCTATCTCCATATACTCCCTAGAAGCAAATCTGTTTATTCAGCTGCCTGTTTCTGCCAGACAAATTCTCCACTTTTTTTCTGTGGTGATGGGCAGGAGGAAGGAATTAATGGTGGTGTTTTTGAAGTGGTGGAGTACTGCACTAAACCTGTCAAAGTCAAGAATTCCCTGTCACGATGGTGGTAGAATCCTTCCCTTTGGGGATGGTGAAGCCCTCCCTTGTGGAACAATCTGACATGTCTGTTTCTCATAAGATGCACCTGGTTACCTGAGTGACTTTTGTGTTCTGTGTAAATCCCTTTCCTAAGGAAACAAAAAAAGGGGGGGGGCATAATAGAGAAAGGGGAAGGTTGGGCTAGTGGCAAAATAAAGATTTCTAATAGCTTTTGCTTTAAAAGTCTTCCAGGAGGCGCCTGTGAGCAGCCATGTGACTGAGTGTAATTCAAGACTATCAAATGATACCTATTGTATAATCTACACCTGTCAAATTGGAAATCTTTTGTCTTACTTTTAACACAGTCACTCCTTGTCTCTGCTTGTGCAGCCCAGGGAGTTGTTCATCTCACAGCTTCAATGCTGGCATTAAATATATTTGCAGTATCAAGAGACTCTTGCAGATGATTTCTGGATATGTTGAAAAACTCAACTGTTTTATTTGGCAGTTGAAAGCAACTCAACGGCACTAATCATAGAGGCCCAACCTTGGCAAGCAAGACTACCAGAGTCAACAATATGCATTAGTGAAGCCCTGCTGCTTCAAAGAGAACAGGAATTCCCAAAATGGATCAGATGTAGGATACATTTAGTCCAGCAAAGTGGTCCATGACAGGTCAGCACCAAATGCTAGAGAGGAAAGTTCAAGGAACCTGCAGTAGGCTGGTCTCATCTTGCATTGTTGGAGATTGGTTTAAGACCTCAATATATGGTTTTATAACCCTTCCAAAATGTTTGTTAGCATTAATTATAGCTCTGGATATTCAGCGTTGACATTACTCCCCTCTTTCTAAATCTTGTCCTTTCCTTGGTCACATTGACCTCTGTAGCAATGAGTTTCACAGTTTAATTATGTGCTTGGAGAAAAAGCATTTCCTTTGATCAGTTCTGAATCTTCCATCTTTGAGTGGTATTATTTTTGTGTTACGAGACAGGGAGAACAGATGCTCCTTTGCTACTTTTTCTGTGGTGTTAATTGCATATACTTTTATGCCTTTATACTTTTACACTTATTACCATCTACCGGGTGCTCATTCCAGTTGGAATAGAGGGAAGCAGCAACTAGCCTCGTAGAGAATGGATGAGTTGCACAGCTCTTGATGATTCCCATTACCACCATAGGGAAGAAACCATTAGGTATTCCAAAAGAGAGCCTATATTTATTATTAATCTGTGTGTCACACTGACAGTTTGGTTCAAACCAGCTTGTATGAATCAGGAACAATGCATGTAAAGATTCTAACACCAGTTGCAAATCTATTTGGGAACATGCTTAGTGTATGAGCAATGAATCTAGTGGGCTAGTAAGTGAGGCACTTCTAGTCCTGGGGATTTACCAAGACACATTACAGACACGTGCACAAGTTTCTCCTTCAGCAAAGACCATCTCTTGGTCTTTCTGCTAACACTGCAAACAAGAGCCCTTTAGCGCTAATCTAGACGTGTCAAATTCCTTGCTATGCGACTTCTTGCACTCTGCCTGCTGCCCCTGGTTACTGTTCATGGGCCTGCTCATCCTCACCATGCATGGCTGAGCACCCTTGCTCCCCTTGTCAGCAGGGAGGTAGACCACTACAAAATTAATGAAGTGGCATGTTCCAAGAAATCTGAAACAACTCAGGGGAGAAACAGCAAGTATTTAAACACCACTGCCTGGTGGGGCATCCAGGGATTTTGCTAACAAACACTCTTAGCATTCTCCTAATGGTGGCATATGAAATTTCAGGGAGACAAAGACCTCTAGCAGGGTGCACAATGGGTTCTGCTAGGAGAGGTAGTTAGCAAGGAGCACTGTACAATTTAGATTTGGTCTCAACTCTACGTTCAGCTCTGTTCTGCCTTCTGCTCTGATACAAATTCTGTATATGCCACGGCTTCATTCCATTCTCTGCTCTCCCTGCCCATTCCTTATACGTACTCTGGGGGAAAGCTGAAGTACAGGGACGCTGCCTATGGCCAAAGCCGCGGCCACACCTATTTAATTCTGCATTACAGGGAGCAAATAGTAGGGCTTAGACAATTATTTAATGTCATAATAGCCACTCTACTGGATTGTTATCTTCCCTTTTGTTAAACTGACAGGTTTTTAAACAGTTCTAGGAGACAGAGGAGTAAAGTCTAAATGATTACTGCTCTCTGCAAAGCTTCCTTCCTGCTGAACTTTTGACAGACCTTGGATGAAAATATCCAGTTTGCTGACACCACAACAACCCCAAAAGAGAGCAGGTGTTGGAGGAAAACCTCCCCCTGAGAGCAAACCCCTCAGCTCCAGTGAACTAAAGAAAAAGTTCATTAAGAAATTAACCATCTGCCACTGCTCTGAGGTGGAGCAGTAAAAGTTCCAAAGCCAAAGAGCGGCTGAGAAATCACGTACTACATGGAAGTGAAAATTAGGCTTCCTGACATGGAAGTGGAAGGTCTCAGAATTTCCAGTTCAATTCTTTACTGCAAAAGATCCTACTCCCCTTCAGCGAGGGACAGTTAGGCATTGAATTTTCCTCCAAAGGCACTGACATATGGTATAAATTCAGGCCTCAAAGGCAAAGAATCCAGAACTGTCAACACACATTTCAAATCCCATACTGCAGCATGGTCTAGTCCATTGAGAGACAAGTGGTACGGCTGCCAAAAAAGAATGGGAAACATAACAGCAACTTCCGTCTACACCACAACTTATGTTGTGATCTTCTCCCACTGATAGCTACTGCTGCTTGAGGGGACCAGAACAGTTAAGCTGATGGGAGAATTCTATGATTGCTTAAAAGTGGCAACATCAGAAGGCTCTCCAGTGTGCCTGTTTCCTGAGATCAGGTGGGGCTAACAAACATGTACCTGTAGCCAGCAGCTCTTTCCCCTTTAACAAGTGGAACTACTGCAGCTTTCCATTGCTTCTCCCTCATATTTGCTCTACTCAAAGACACACGCACAGGTTGTGAAACACACACAAACAAAGTGCGCACAAAAAAATTCAACAGTGCTAATATTTTTATACTACTCTAAGAAGGCAATTTCAAGTAGCAAGTTTCAAATAAGGTTTTATAATTTAAAAAATAATTTCCATCACCATATCAAATTAAATTTAGATATTATTTGCATTATACACACTTACTTTGTTGCATTCACGTTTGACCACACTCACTGGAGTGCACACAAATTTGGACACTGGTTTCAAAAATTTGCACAAAAGAAATTTTTTGTGCACATAGCCTATGAAAAATTAGAGGGAACACTGCAGAGTCTGACATTTTCCTCAATAAGATCCACTGCAAAAAATGTGATTGATTTCACAGTTGCTTTTTTCAGAGGTGCTCTCACTCTCCTGACAGCATGTTACTGATCCAGTAATCAAACCTACAAGACCCTGTTATTCTTTCTGCATTCAGGTCTCAGGTTACTGAGTCTTTCCCTCATACTAATACTTACAGGAAGGAGACATTAAGGTCGAACATTACAATCCTTTCGTCTAGAGGCTCACTGGGATGTGGAAAGTCCAAATTCCCAACATTCCAGAAGTGGAAAGGGTAGTTTATTCATCCTAGATCTGAATTAACAACTATGGTTTCATGAGATTGCTGCTCACATGGGGGTTATATAGATGCAGCAGACTCTTCACATATTCTGGGATAATGTGGACTGAAAGACATTGTAACAGATCATTCTGGTTACATACTTCAGTCCTAAAATCCTCATAAAGGTTCTGGCAATATGCCGGGTCAACTGAGCCAGCAATGATGGTTACAATCCTACTAAATTTGTGATCCACTTTGAGAAATTCTACAGTCAAAGGTTTTAAAAAAAGCTAATGTAATGGTTTCAGATATATAAATGTCATGGTGTTGTAACTACAGGAGCTGCTATGGGGATTGGGAGTCGCAAGGCAATTGGTGGGAGGGATGCTGGTGGCCGTGCTGTCTTCAGCGGTGGGCTCC
>ML682026.1:11343136-11362766 GCA_007922195.1 Podocnemis expansa
CATGCGAAAAATAAATCTGTTAGTCTTTAAGTGCCACACAACTCGGGGTCAGATGTTCAGGTATATTTCTTTTACCCTATAAAAGAAATATACCTGTACATCTGACAGATCTAGAAGGGGCAGAATTCTGGCCCTGACGAAAGAGGATGAAGCTGTTGGCTACCACAGTGTTACACTGTAAAAGGGAGGGGAAGTCCCTCTAGCCTGTCTCTTAAAGAGAGCAAAGAGGTCTTTACAAAATCATCTCCCTAAACCAGGGGTACTCAAACTTTTTGCAAGCCGGTCCACATTCAGCCTTCCACCTTTCATTGGGGTCCACAAGCAACTAGGATAGGCGAGTGGGAGTGGGGGGGAGTCTGCTGCCGGGAGTGGGGGGTGATGTCAGGAGCAGAGGAGGGAGCGGGGGGGGGGATGGGAGTGGGGGGCGGCTGCGCAGCAGGCTCTGTGGGGTGGGGGGGGAGTGCAGCGAGCAACAGGAGTTGCTCAGCTGCCACAGGGGTACTCAAACGGCCTTAGAGGGAACATTGCTTCAGGTTCGGATTTTTCATGCCAATAGGTAGCCCGCGGTCCACCAGAAACATCTTTGCGGTCCGGATTGTGGACCACGGGCCGCCGTTTGGGTACCCCTGCCCTAAACTATTCCCTAGGGAAAGACTGTTGCATCACAATTATTTTGCATATTTCCTTCCTCCTTTTATTCCCAGCATCATTTATGGAAACAGATTTTTGATTACTAAGTCAGAATGCAGTTCAGCTTGTGATGGCAGCAGAAGACAGTTCTGACTTTACTGGAGCAGCAGGGAGCAAATGCTTCCCATCTCCATATCCCCAGTGCATGAAGGAGAAAAATACAGATTAACAGAATGGTACCTAAATTAAAACAGTTTGTGTTCTCCACACACCCCTCAATAAAAGATCCAATATGAGAGAATCAAGTTTCATAGTCCCTATTCACATAGAACAGATGAAAATCAGAGACAACAGCCCTGATAATGCCATGGTCTTCTGCTTATGAAAACAGCAGCATTTTCTCACCAACAGTACAGTGAGTGCCTCTCTGCTCCACAATACCTCCAGAGAGTTTCAAACAAGTAGTTTATCTTGGATGAAGACACTATATGAACATATCAGATGAGCAGTTGCAATTTAGCTTTGAAATTAACAAAATCAAGAACCATTTTAGAGAGAGAGAGCTGTGTCAGTCTAGTTCAGCAAAACAAAAAAGGAGTCCTGTGGCACTTTTAAAGACTAACCAATTTATTTAATGCATGGGCTTCCTGGGAGAAATACCACTTTGTCAGATGCTTGAAGATGGAAAACCCAGTGTGGGAGAGAAAAATAAATGCAGAGAGGTGTAAATCATAGGATCAGCTCAGAGTATTTCAACAAATCAAAGAAGTTGCTTCAATTCAAACAGTATTGAACAACATATTAGAAAGTGGGGAAGAGTAGTATGTTGTTCCACACTGTTTGAATCTAAACAACTGCTTTGATTTGCTGAAACAGTCTGACCTGATCCTATGACTTACACCTCTCTGCATTTATTCTTCCCTCCCATACTGAAAGTTTTCCATCTTCAAGAGTTTGACAAAGTGGGATTTCTCCCACAAAAGCTTGTGTGTGAAATAAATGTGTGAGTCTTTAAAAGAGCCACAGGACTCCTGGTTTATTTTAGAGAGTTTATCAATCTCTATCAAGTGAGCCCACCACATCCAACTCTTTACAAACTGCACTTTAACTTAGCAAATATAATTTATTCAAAATAAGATCCACCATTATTAATATACAAAGGAAAGAGATTGGCAGCAGCATGTCACACAGGAAAAAGGCAATTTCAGTGTTAAAAAAAAAAAAATCTTAGTTTGCCCTCATTTAGAATTACACACAGGCATCACAGACAACATTCCTTAGGGGGAAAACTACACAACAATAGGTAAGCAGGACCCTAGCCAGCCATCTGGCCTACTCCTTTCATAGGGAACAATGAGATCGGTGCCTGATGAGAAGGGCAGTTCTATTTAAAGTGCTTCTCAGTCAAAGGCATCATCTTGTTAACAGCGTAAGACACAAACAACAGTCCTGCACCAAGAAATACCTACCAATTTTGGAAAACAGCCTTTGGTGGCAGGCCTTCAAGCAGGGCTAAAGTACTGGAATTTGATGGCTGGGAGGAAGACACAAGTCACTACAAAGTGGGACTGATGAAATGTTGCTTGTACTGCACAGCAGAAAGCTTCCCTCAACCAACTCCAACCTACAGTTGGAGAATATTATGGCCAGCCTTCCTTGCAGCAAGAAGTGAATAAGCTGGTTAATTTTCACTAGCTCTTCAATTTCTTACTTGTGGTGTTTAATATTCATTATTGGGAAGTTTTACAAACTATAGAATGTGATGACTGGTATTTGTTTCTGACCAAACCCGACTCCACTGCTGTGACATGGACATTCATTGTGCAGCTCAAAGTGCTCAGCCTCCAAGGAGAATTGTAACACACCAAAGGCAACTTAATACCATTTTTACTATTTCATTAAAAAAGAGTTTCTTTTATCCAGCAACATGTTGCCTTACATCCACTCTAAGAAGTAAACACAGCAACCAAGCCCATATAAGCATACAGGCCTTATAGGTTCACAACGGGTGACTGAGATAAGCACGACTATTTTTAAACCTACATCAGTTTAGCTCCTTGATTTTAAAACAAAATCCAACCAAAGGAAAAATGCATTAGAAGTTGAAAGAGGCAGCTCCTAGTCAATCATTGTGTGTTTCTCTCCCAGAAGTTCTGATCAACCCAGACAGGCATGCCAAAGACCTTGTATATGGGTTAAACTTCATTTGCTTTTCATGCTCTGGTTTGCCACCTGACTTCTCCTTGGTCCGTGTCAACTGAATGACAAGTGAAAGCGCTCACATGTAATAGTCATGTTATATGCCTTGTTAAAATAAAACTTCTGCTTTGTTCATTGTCTGATGGCAACAGCAGAGATCCTCACACTCATGCAGCCCCAAGATCTAAAAAGTCCAAACAGACCCGCTGTGCTTTTTGTAATGAAATTTTCAGGCATTGTCTTGTGTTACTGCCAAGGTGCTGGAAATGACGACTTGATGTAGCACATCCCCAGAAAAGGTCTATACGCTGGACTTGGGGGCTGAATTCAATGGGATTTCTTTGAGTTCTGTTCTCATACACAGGTACTCCCCAATCACAGCCATGAGTGCTGTGCACACCACATGCACTAGCCACCATGTCAGAGCTGTGGGAAAGTGCGCATTATAAATCCAACAACCCAGCAGATGGAAAAAATGAACCGTGACTGTGAAATCCAAACACTGCTTTCCTCGCCGGATAAAGTACAACAAGCCCAAAGCACTGCAAGAAGAAAGGAGACAGATTTATAATTATAATTAGACAAACTGCAGTGGCCATAGAGGGAGGGATCTAGGAGCAGTTATCAGGAATTATCTGTATAAAAAGAAATATTTACTGTTCTGAGGCTATGACTATTCTAACCTTGTTCAGTTACAGCAGTAAAACTTAAGCAGCTTGCAACATTTTAATTATGTGACGGCAGCGAAATGAGCTTTTAGTCTAAAAATTCCTGGCTGGCTCTCTCCCTTGTCTCCTCTGGCATCTTTGGCCGCTGGCTGAAACTAAGTATTTTATACCTTTTTAGCACTTTATAGATAAACACTTATTTACAAATTGAATTAATTTCCACAGACTCCCTTAGATGGAGATTTTATCCACAACTAAAAGGCAGGGAAACTGAAGCAATGCTTGTCCAAGATTCAGAAGAATCAGAGTCAGGATTAGAACCTGAGAGTTCCTCATTGCCAGTGCTGTCCTTAGATAGACCTCCTAACTGTCCCATTCAAGATACGATAAATGGAAGAAATTCTCAGGTCTCAGCCAACAAGAACATTTGCAACAACACAGTCCACGGTGAACTCAATGCACACACCTACACTCGAGGTAAAAGGACGGATGAAGGAGACACACGAGTCACCAGGACCAAATGACTTCATGGACCTTCACAGCGCAAGACCCTTCTAACTAGGGGTTAGTTCTGTCACACAAGATATAACTAGACACAATGCCAGCTGTCTGCTTGGACAGCTTAGCACAGGGGCACGGGACAGGAAGAGCCCTTAACCCTGGAACCTTCTGAAAGTAGGACTTATGCATAGGGTAGGAAAGTTGTGATGAGAAAAAGAAGGCAATTGTCCCAGGAAGATGTTCACAGGATGATATGTCTGGGATTGACATGTGAAGTAAGGACAGACAGTGGCTGACTGGCACTGAAGGATGGGGAAGAAATGACTGGCCTTAGGGGCACTTTGACCTGAAGAGTATTTTAGCAGATTGGTATGGAAGGGATTGGGGATACAATGTGTGCATAGAATGTGTGATCTGATTTTTAGAGGTTTCAGCTGCCCATCTTCCTGTTTCACAACCTACTGTTTGTAGCTCTCACTTGTTGCATCATGCCTACCATTTGCCGGCAAGTTCTTTAAGCAGGGACACTAAGGTTCTGTGTGCTTTGCAAGATACTGAGCAAGCTTCAAATGTCAAGAACAAATAAAAAAATACAAGTAGGCTCTCTCTTGCTGTGAGGTATTTAATTTATAGTCAAAGCCCCAGGCTTATACTCTGGATGCACAACTGAAGCATTTATATCACATCCCTTCAGGCTGCAAGAAGTACAATTTCTTACGAAGTTTGTGAGGTTCACCAGACTCAGACATCACAATTCGGGTGGAGCAAAAGGCTTCAGCTAGTTCTGAACCCCAGTCTACAATCCTATCACTAGCACAGCATGCGCCTCATCAGGAGCAGGGCAAAAAGCTGCATTAGCTAATGCATACTAATGCATTCATAGACAAGGCAGCAGTGTAGACTTTAACATGTGTTAAGCTGGTTGACTTAAAGCTTTGGTTTCTCACTGTGTTAGAGGCAGTGTGCCTTGTCTGCAATGGCCTTTTTAAAGGTGTTAGCCAGCACATGCTAACATCACATCTCTAAATTTTAATCTAGACAAGGCAATGATGGCTAAACCCACATAAGTGTCCAATCTCAGTATGGATAAACAGAAGCCCAAAACCTCACCACTGATCACTGGAGAGCTGACTTACCAGGTGAGTGCATTGAGGATGAAAGCCATCATGGAAAGTCTTCCAGGTGGGGTAGAGAATCCTAAGATCTATAAAGGGTTACAAATAAGACAGACGCTAAGATAAACTGCTTCAATGTGGAGACTACTCAGATCAGGTTCTTCACAGTGATTCTGTTCCATTATATTTGTTCCCTACAAAGCTGACAAATTGGTATTTCTAAATTTTTAAAAAGCAACAACACAAATACCCCAAACCAGTAACAAAAACATTTTCTTTTCCTAAACTGTGAATTTGTATTTAGAAAGTTAACTCTATTTTGGTATCTGGGAATTTTAGTGCTCTGGATGGAACTGTACTGACTTCACTGAACTTACTCCAAGACTGAGTCTGGCACAATAGATCTGAAGAGAATTTGAAGGACATCAATGACCCCAGCTTTTTCAACACAGCTTTCTGCACATTTCAGAGCAGGGATCTGCCCATGAGAAATGATTATAACAAGTGGTAACTAAATAGAGAATTTCACTGGCACTCTAAGATACTAACTCTTCTGCAGCACTCAGAGCATGGAAGATGGGGGCTCTAGAAGAATTGCAAACACCTACATTGCAAACAAGTGCTGTAGGGATCATGCTCTTCTTTTTAACAGTGGTACCGCCAAAAAAAAATAGGTCATAAGCCACAATCGGTAGTTGAATATTTTCATGTATATATTTTTGGTTAGGTTGAACCAAGATCTCCTCTGTGAAATCACCTTAATTCTGTGCTTAAGGGGTGCTGAAGACCTAAGATTCAATGTGGTCTGAAAACTCCAGATTTCAGAGTGTACCAGTGACCATGCTAGACTGTGCTGTTTTATTCTCTGAGTTGCTTCCATCTTGTTTGTATTTGTGAGACCTCCTCCATGTACTAGCTAAGAAAAAGCATCTTACCTCATAACTGAAAATCTGGTCAAGAGAAGGACTATTCTGCACCAGGCTGTCCACCAGTGCTAACCAGAGCCCCAAGGAACTGTAATAGACTGTCTGCATCAGGACGATCTGAGAAAGAATGAGGACAGGGTCCCAGGCGTAGCTACGGAACTGTCCTGCCATTCCCAGGGCAGCTTGCTGAAAACCCAGGGAAATCCAAGATGGGTCAGTCCTTAAAGGAGATACAGGGTGATTTCCTTAGCACCTGGAAGAGAAGGACAAGGGAATAGCAACAGCAGCTCCCAGCTCACACCTTGGCCCAGCCAGTGGCACCCATCCACCCAGCCCAGCCCCAAACGGCTCTTCCTTATTCCATGGCACCAACCTTGCTCTTGTCTCTTCCTTCCCCCCAACCTTTCCCCTTCCCCCCCAACCTTCCCCAGCACCTCCTCCCTTCCCCCTTCCCCAGCACCTCCCCCTTACCTCAACCTACCCCAGCACCTTCCCCCCAACCTTTCCCCTTCCCCCCCAACCTTTCCCCGCACCTTCCCCCCAACCTTTCCCCGCACCTTCCCCCCAACCTTCCCCAGCACCTTCCCCAGCACCTCCCCCCTTACCTCCCCTCCCCCTCCAACCCTGCCAGCATCTCCTCCCCTCCCCCCAACATCTCCCTCCCGTCACGAGCCTCCCCCCAACCCCCGCACTCCCGCCCCCCGCCCGGAGAGTGCCCGCCTCACCTCAGCCCCGCGCGGCCCGTCGGGTGGGGTCTGTCCCCCGCACCGGGCCTGTCTCGCCCGCTCCGCCGCCAGCGACGACCAGAGAGCCCGCAACACCTGCCTAGAGCGCCCCCAACCCCTCGGCCGGGCGGCTACCATAGAAAAGCCGCCAGATGCCTAGAGCGGGACGGGACTTCCGGAAACACCATAGAGAAGACATAAGCCAGAGCGGCCTCTCGACGTCATAGCGTTGCGTGCGTTCGGCGGCGCGGTGTGACGTTAGCCCTCCGTGTGGACGCCTCCCCCAGGGGTCAGGAGGGCGGGTGATCTCTGACCCCGTCAGGGCTGCACAGAATGAGGCGTGGCTTTGTGACCTTTGGTCCCAGTGCAGCTCTGCGCTGTGACCTCTGACCCCAGCCGCCTGTCAGGCCTCGATTGACCTTTGACACTGCAGGAGAACGTGGCCTTCTGGCCCCACCTGCCTGGCCCAGGTGACTCTGGTCTGTACCATGTGTGTGTGTGGGGGGGGGCCTGGACTCAGTGGACTGAACCCTCCTGCTAACACCATGGGGGGCAAACAAACGACTTTCAGTGGGTTAGCCACACAGGGAGCCCAATGGGTTCATAAAGGCTGAGGCCAGAAGGGACCACTGCAATCATCTAGTCTGACTTCTTATATAAACCAGGCCAGAAACTGCCCCAAAATAATTCCTAGGGCAGATTTTTTAGATGCTGCATTCAATCTTGATTTAAAAATTGTGGGTGAAGGAGCATTTGCCAAAACCCATGGGAAATTGTCCCAATGGTTAATTACTCTTGTTGTTAAAAATCTATGTCTTGTGTCCAGTTTTGTTTTGGAGAGGGACAGCTGTATTAGTCCATGTATAGCAAAAGCAGCAAGAGTCCTGTGGCACCTTATAGACTAACAGATTTCTTTAAGCATAAGCTTTTGTGGGTTACAACAAACTGGGTTGTAGCCCAAAAAAGCTTAGGCTTGAAGAAATCTGTTACTCTAACAGGTGTGGCCAAACTGTGGCTTGGGAGCCATATGTGGCTCTTGAATTAAAAAGTGTGGCTCCCGGAAGAATGTCAGCAAATCAGTTTAGGAAAGTAGCTCCAGCCTAGGAGTTCAGGAGGGGGTTGGGATGGTGGGGAGAAGCGAGGCATGATCGGTGATGGCAGGAAGGAGTGCAGCATGGCTGGGATTTTAAAACCTCGCCACTAGCCTTCAGTCTTTTACATCAAGCAGCAACTAAGTTTTTACTAGATAGGCCTAATTTTCATGGTAACCGTAAGTAATTATTAGAATACGACATTAGTAGAATCTGTTTGTCCTCTTTTTATGATAAAATTAAAGCATGCAATGAATTTTAAACTTAGTAATTTTGGAGTAGGTAAAAGTACATGGCTATATGCCTTAATGTGGCTCTCGAAAGTTTAGTAATCAACTTGTGTGGCTCTTGAGTTCCATAAGTTTGGTCACCCCTGGTCTGTAAGGTGCCACAGGACTCTTGCAGTTTTGCCTTGCTTCAGGGTCTAGGCATTACATCTTGTTATAGTTTTTGCTATCAGATTGCTAACAGCATGGATGGGACATGGTGGCAAAGTAACTGAAAGATCTCAAGGGTAAAGCAATGAGGTTGAGAAATTGTTCCACATGTTATACTGGTTTATAATTAAGACTAATAAAAGGGAGTTAAAGGGAAAATTTAGTCTGAATTTCAGGGAAATAATCTGCCGCTGAAATGTATCAGATTGTGGAATGATTGCCCAAGAAAATGTGGGGATCTTCTTCATATCAAATATTTTAAACAACTCCATTTTCCAGAAATGTTTGCTTGTACATGGGATTTAATTTCTTCTGATGAGATAGCCGCGGAGCTGTTTGTTGTGGTGCAGTACTGCCACACAGTCACTAGGTGGCAGTTATCTTTTGTTATGTATTTGGCGGTTTATTTTGCATAAAGCAGATTTTCCTTCAGGGTGACTGGCAATTGGCAAATGCTATTCATGTATCTGTATATCTATATCATCTATGCATGGAGAATTCCATGGTAACCTGAGTGGCCCAAAATAATCAATCCGAGATGGGCTACTAGGCACATTTGAATGTTAAATCTTGATTTTTGTCCTCAATTTCTGCTGCATAGTACCCAGAGCTGCGTTGGATGATATAATATTCCATTATGCTCCTTACTTCACTATGTAGTCCTGCTGAGCCAACCCATAGGGAAGGTAAATGCTCCATTTTGGTTTTGAGCAGTGGTTTCTACTTTTTTTTGTTTGCAGGTGGAAATGGAGATGTGGACCCTTTTGGAATTCTTAGCCATAGTCTGTGGACCCCCAGGGATCCACAGATTGAAAACCATTGTAGTATTCTCCCAATTATAGTTAAGATCCTAATCTAATAGTCTTCATTCTGGAGTTTGATTCTTGAGGCTTGTTTTAATTATCTTCAATGTTCCAAAACATAATTTGAACTCTGATGAAACCTGGATAGCCATTACCCTCCATACTGATTGTTGATAGGACTTGTTCTCCCACCTCTCTCTCTATCCTCAGTGCTGGGATTAGGACAACCTAGGCTCATACAGAAGCTGTTTGGGTAAATATGGTCTTCAGAAATTTACATTGGATTCACTGTGAAGTGTTAAATGCATATATACAGCAGTTATTTGAAGTTTCCTGGCTTTTCTTTATTATTTCTTGTTAGCAGTTCCCAAGAAGTGGTAGGCACTTTCTAAACAGAAGTAAATCACAGTTCCTGCTTAAGGGCCTTCCTCTCTACAGTCAGACAAAAGAACAGAAAGAGATTAGAAGAAAAGGGTACAACATATGTAGGTCCAGGTAGTGCTTAGCTGCATATACGACTAGATAACATACATCCCTTAGATTCCTCATAGGCATTACAGCAGAAGTGGGTCTTCAACAAAGACAAATATGGAAATGTTTGGGGCTCATGAAAGAGGGTGCAGAAAGCATGCAAGGCAGTATGGAAGACTGGATTTTCCTGGGGAAGGTCAGTGGATATACTGATTTTACTCTAGATAAGAAATTCCCCAGTTTAGTATTTGTTTTTGTCCAGTCAGGTGTGAGTGACCCAGTTTTTCCATGTTTTTTTAATTTGATCTCTTCCTGAATAGTGGGATTTTTTTTTTTTAATTTACTCAAATAATGTATTGAACTGTCATGGACAAAAGGAAACCTGGCTGCTGTACTTAAACAATTTGAATACTTCAATTATCCTACCTGTCACTATTTGTTCATTTCCTGTGGACTGTGAGTAGTTCATTGGCTAATCTCCAGCACTGGGATGGTGGAGTTACTGCAAGTTTTCTGTGAGACAGGAAGGAAAGAATCCCAGGTCTTTGTGAGCTGTAGGGTGGTAATGGATAGGGTTACCAGATGTCAGGCAAAAGGAGGACATGTCCTCCTTTTTACCTGCACGTCCTCCATCTAGCAGGCATTTTAAAAATGCATGATTTTGTCTAGCGTTTTACTTCCAGGGCATTCCACCATACTTTAACCCTTGTAACAACCTATTTTTAGGGGAAGGTGTTCCAGGGCCCCCTAAAAACAGAAGAATATTACATTAATACTACATTTTCTGCATGTGTCCTCCAATGTCCTCCTTTCCATGCTTTGATATCTGGTAACTCTACTGATGGAGGAATTCTATGTCTGTGTGAGATGGAGGAAGATGAAGACTAGGCAGTGTTTTGTGGCATGAGAAGGTAATGGAGGGAGGGGAATGTTCCTGGTATGTTTCATTTTCTGTGGTATACTCTCCTGTGATGCTTTGTTTTTTCCATTGACCCAGCTGGGAAGTTCCTTGGTGGTTTTACTGTTTCTCTTTCCTTCCCCATTCTGGTGACATCACTGCAATGAGATCACAGCTCTTGACAGGTTTCCTCCCCCTGAAGCCTGCTACTTCCCTCCTCTCAGAAGGGCTTACGCACAGAAGAGGAAGCTCTACACCGTTTTCAAAAACAACTGTTGTCTCACTATCCTCCAGGTAGCTTGATTGTGACATAATTTGTAGACCTTATGAAATACAAAATAGGTGTGGGAAAGTCCCAGACACTGACATGAAGGCTCTCACAGTTTATCTTTGCTGCTTGCTTATCTCAGAGAACTGTGAGCCACAGCACTGCTTCTTTTTGATTCTTTGGAGAGGTTAGTTTCTGGTTTCTAACTCTGCAGTGCACAGTGAGAACTGAAAGCAATTGGGTATATCTTAATTTACAATTTCTAGTTTCATTTTCAGTCTTCATATCCTGAGTTTACCTAAGCTGTTTTTAAGTACAAAAGAAACATCCAAATACTATGGGAATGGTGACTATAGAATTGCTTGTATTATAATAATAATAATCTCCCAGCAATCTGCTGTAGAAACCCGTCTAAAATGCTTAGCAATTGGCTCTCTGACTCAGCTTGCCATCATAGAGACTTTTGGATATTGTCTGATGTTTCTGGAGGCTATGGAATCGTAATCCCTAGTAAAAATCTTAAGACTTCCACTTGTACAGCTGCTGAACTATGGCTGTTAGGAGCCCACCAAGCAGCAGTCAAAGAATACTGACTCCTGCCACTCACTCGTTCTCATTCTGTGCTGAGAGATTGTAACTGGGATGGGACGTTAAAAGACAGGGTGGAAGGGAAAAAATTAAAATTCAGTTTTTTTTAATTTAAATCATTTATTTTTTTAAAATCAATAAAATACTAAATTTCTCTCTCCTTTAAAAAATAAGTTACAATTAAATCTCATCACAAATATGCTAAATCTACACTTATATTCTCATTAAGTGAATTTATGGCTCTGTTCTATCCAGCCTAACTACCAGTACTTGCCTCTTGAAAATTCTGGGCTCTCAGTTTCTGTTTTTCAGCAGATTAATGTCACATGTGCAAAGAAGGACACAAGCTAGATGGGACTGTTCTATGCTTGTGTGGTAGTGGAGCTGGGCCAACCAATGTAGAGGAATTAGTTAAGACACTGTCTTAGAGACAAGTTCCAGAGAGGTACTCTTAAAGACAGAGACAATATATAGGAAAGGACAGCAGCAGAATAAAAAAGGAGCAGTGGAGTGGACTGGAAAGAAAAAGGAAAGACATTATGTAGTACACACACAGCTCCTTATATTTCACCACACCTTTACAACAAAAAAAACTGTCATGGCTTCTGCGCATGAGAGAGACCCTATCTGGGAATATTTTTGAAGAAATTCCTTCCCTGGGTAAAAAAGGAGAATGTGTCAAGTGTAAGCAGTGCAAGAAGGAGATGTTCATTGCAAGAATGAAACATAATGAAAATGACTTGTTTGTAGAAAATGATTTGGATATGTTTGAAGAACAACGTGGATCGATGGTTTAGTAACTTAAATAATTCACTTTGCAATTCATCACTCCTCAGGAATCTCTCTATGCCTTTTAGTGTAAGTATGATTTTTAACTAGCCGTTTCCCAAGCTGTTTGCTATGTTGGACATTGCCAGAAAGAATTGTTTAGCTTAGCAAATCCTTATTGCTTATTTAATTAGTTAACTAGGTTTAGAATCTATCACCCAAGTATACAATACAGAAAACTGCAGTAAAAGAAATCTGGAGTTGCCAGTTGCCACTGGGTGTCATTTTCTTATTTTATATTACCAAATAGATGCCCCTTATTTTAGAATATCATGGCCACAGGTCATAATGGTGAGGCCATCAGGACAATTCCCTGTTTTATTTCAGCATAGCTTGGCTTTCCTGAGGGAACCCCATTCTAGACTTGTTTTCTCAAAAAATAGACGTGCCAGTGAATTCAATGGGGCTTACTGCAACATTAAGTGCAGGCAGGCCTAGCTTTTTTTGTAATTTGGAATTGCTGAAAAAAATGTAAATAGTAAATGGAATAATAGAGTGAGAAGAACAACTATTCAGAATCCCATTTCAAGATAAGACGGTGACTGTCTGCAATGACTTCTGAGTCATCCGTTGGTACAGTGCTGCAATTAAACATATTTCAGACAATAAAGTGTCAGATTCAGGAGCATGCAAAAGATTTCAATCATCCTGTAAAACCACCACCATGGATGGGTGTGTAGTAAGAACTGGCAAATACCAACAAGATACCATGAAAAATTTGAAAGGATTACTAGGTTATTTATGCCACAAGTTCTCTTTTTTGGATTATTACCAATAAATACTTTGACATGATTGAGTCCATACCATCAAGTTACACACCACCTGGTAGAGCGGACATTGGTGGAAGGTTGCTAGATACAGAATATGAGAAGGACCTTAAATAGTGCACAAGAAACATTGAGGGGGAATTTGCCAGTTTAAGCTTTGATGGCTGGAGCAATGTACGCAATGATGCAGTACTGTGTGTCTGTGTGACGACAGAAGATAGGGTGGCATATCTCTCAGATACACTAGAAACATCAGGAAATGCCAACGCAACAGCATATTTCAAAGAAGTGGCAGTGAAAGCTGTAATAAACTGTGAACAAAAAATCAACTGTCATGCATAGTTTTGTCACAAAGCTGCGAACATGGCAAAGATGAGAAGGTACATAGGAGAAGAAATGGAAGGATGCTGATTAATAACATATGGCTGTACTGTTCACGTAATACATCTTTTAGCCAAAGACTTAAAATACATCTTCTCCAGGAATAAAAGAAGGTGTTGAAGTCACAAAATACTTCTGTAATAATCATTCTGCTTCAATTGAGCATGTATGAGTTCTCCTCCTCACACAGTTGGAGAAAACATCAGTGACTGTTGAGAAGATGTTTAGGATTTACACATCTCATTTGCCCTGGGATTTTAAGGAGAGATGAGGACAACAAGCCCACAGAAAAGACTGATGTGACTTTGAAAGCAGAAATATTGGGGGAAATTAACAACAGATTTTTAATTTTTAAATACTCTTTCTCTTAGCTCCAGCTAAAGGGGAGGCGGCTTGCAGGGAAGGCTGGTTTTAGGGATTAGGAAAATATGTCTAGAAGCCACATAGAAATACTGTCACTTTCTGATGGGATGTGGTTATTTTCATCTTTTTTTTTAATAGGGTAGATATTTGCTTCTGAATCAAAACTCCTTTACTTTCCTAAACAGCAGCCAGTTTTATGCTTGTATGCCTGGGTCATGAAGAGCAGCAGATGATGAGAATAAATGGCAATGTGCCTAGGACACACCAGATGCCCTGAGAAAGTGTTTCATTGGAGATTACCCAGGCTCACCTGCACTTCTCATGGTCATTTCTCCATCAGTGGTGTGAACAAAGAATTTTCTGTTTAGCTAGGAATTCTCTCTTTAAGAAATGGCTATATGGGATAATATTGTTTCCATAATAATAGATCACTTCCTAATACTCTGACTTATTAGTCTACACATGCGTTAGGCATTTTTTACCTGGTGATAGATGCTTCACTAGCTGAACTGGTCGTTTTCACCACCCCGTGGACAAGCAAGTAGTAATAGAGCACTAAGGTGATCTTGGGGAGGGAGATGGTAAAAGGTAGATTTCCAAAAAAAACCCCCTCAGTGTCTGCAATTGGAGCCAGATTTTAAAAAGTGCTCAGCTCCCATGAAGGCACCCCAGCAAGTGTTCAGATTTTCACAAGTTGGATGCTGAAGTTTTCTGAAAAGCTGCAGTGATGGCTTCACTACTTAAAAATCAAGACTTTGACCCTAGAAACTGTGCAGAGAAAGTCTTGGCTAGATGTCATCTTTCCCTGGCCAGCCCAGTAGGAACTATGATGGATTTATCTAGAAAGTAGTCTTTGCTGGCTTTATGCATGGCCTCCTAAAAATTGTGGTTTATATAAGACAGAAGAAAAATATGTTTTTAGAACTACATCTTTCCGGAATTGTAGTCCCTCCTACTGATTTTTGTCACAGATTCACAATTACAAGTCAATTAACTTTTCCAGATTTTTTTAAATCTGAATTTGTGATCTGATTTCAAGATTTAATGGTCAGTGCCTTAAGTAACAGGATTGGAACAGCAGAGACTGAGCCAAGATTACTCTTTTTTCATTACTTTGAAAGCTTGTACATAGTATAAGCAGTGACCTACACCTAAAAATGTCTTAATTCACATGTCTGATCAAATCACAGCATTGAGATGATTGACTTTTTCTTTTGCCACTCATTGGTGGTGGGATTTCAGCAAAGAAAATTTCAGTTACTCACTCATTGTCTCTGTGTCCATTTTACCTGTCACCCTCAGTGAGCATCATGTACCTAAGATTTCTCCTGTATTGTTCTAGTGAAAGTAAAATGTAAACATTCTGAAAGGGGGCATTTGAAGGGCAAAATGAACCAGGTAATTTTGAGTCATAAATCCACAAGATAGTGTTAAGATTTTTAGAGTTGTATTTCCTACCATGCCATTTCTTTTTGTGATAGTAGATAGAAGACTTAACTTTGTGATAGAAGACTTTTCTCTCAAAAAGGGAAAAGATAATACACAAAATGTGCTCAGGCAGTCTGTCATTACTGGATTTATGCAAATTTACTCTGATGGTTTGAGAACGTATTAGAGGCAAGTTTCATTTCCCACTATATTTATGACTGAGCGGGAGCCAAAGATTTTATCAAGCTTTGGTTACAAAGAACTGAAGTTCTTATTTAAAGGGACCTTGTCAGGTTAAAAAGCATAAACAAATTCCCTGACTTGTGTTACTAATATCTTGAGAAGATTAAAACAAACATTTGAACAGTGCCTTTCTTTTTACCGTCCGTGACGGCTATTTGCTCTTTGTTCTTGCCTCTGCTTAGACACAGAAAACAGACCA
This sequence comes from Podocnemis expansa, assembly GCA_007922195.1. Taxonomy (NCBI): domain Eukaryota; kingdom Metazoa; phylum Chordata; order Testudines; family Podocnemididae; genus Podocnemis; species Podocnemis expansa. Next base: position 11,358,666 of record ML682026.1, read on the forward strand.
AGCAGTTTTGCTTTTCAGGTCTCATTCAGGAACACTGATGTAATTCCCCAGTTTCCAAACATGCAGTAGGAGTTTTAAGTTCACACAGAAAACTATTTTCATTTTTCATCAAATGTAGCGAACATTTGTATTCATGTCAGATTGTGTAAAAGTTACAAGCCTTACATTTTGGATCTATATTACACATTCATGTTCTTTTATGGATTCCATTCTTAATAGTAATAATTGGAGCTTAAAATATTAAAACTACCTAAGCCCCTATCTTGCAACGAGCTCCATGTAGAGCCCATCACCTGTACGAGGTTCACGGCTTGAATTGCTGCCTGTCCCAGGTTATTAATAACATTGAAATGCTTTTGTTATTTTTAAGGAAGGCTGGAAATAGTCTTTAAAATTCTATTTTGTTGGTCAAAAGTATATAGCTTTTAAATGCCTTACTGTGTAGCTTCCAGAAAATATATTAAAATGTTTCCTCCTAACATGAGCAATAGATTGTTGCCATATTCATTATAATATCTAAGCACACTATCAAAAAGGCTGTTGTGGTTGCAGTCAGTGTTCAGGGCCAAAATAGATTTTTTCCTGGAATTTTTTTTTTCTCATAAAGGTTTGCATGATAATGAGAACTTGCCGTGGCAACATCACCAGTCTTATCAGCTTAATCTTAAATGCTGGAGAGAATATTGTCATCAGGTCTGAGATGATTTTAATGTTGTTCTGGATTTAGATATTGGCCTGAATCCTGTAACGGTGTTTCACTGAAATGAATAGGGCTCCTCATAAGTGAAAGAGTCCAAGTGCATTAGTCAGATTTGAAGATCAGGACCTCATTCCTCCCATAAAGCACGTGCTCTGCTTGTTTCAGTAAAATGGTCAATGGAGAACTTTGAGACCCTTCAAATACGAAGTTTTTTTTATTTATTTTTTGAACATCTCTTTCCAGAAGAAGCTAAAGTGACCAATCTTTGTTAATTTTGTAGTACACTTTTGTTACTATTAATACCCATTGGCCCCTTTTGCTGTAATTTGTTATTTGTGAACTGCCATGTGTGCTAGGCTTTGTGTAACACCCAGCAACACAGACAGATCTTACTAGGATTTATAACCAACAGGAATGACCCAGAGAAGATAGGCAGAAAAGGCAAATCCAGAGGAGAGGATAATAATGAAAAACATCCTATAGCTATAAATATATATATATAAAATCATAATTAGAACAATAATATCCTAGGGTGGTTTCTCTCTGGTATGTTAGTTTTTAAGAGACACAATGGAGATGAGTTCCAAAGGGGCAGCTGTGTTAGTGTAGTTCAGCAAAACAAGTAAGGAGTCCTGTGGCACTTAAAGACGAACAAATTTATTTATTGCATGATCTTACGTTCCCCCATCTTCAAAGCATCTGATGAAGTGGGATTTTGTCCCATGAAAGCTCATTCAACAAATAAATTTGTTTGTCTTTAAGTGCCACAGGACTCTTTCCTTGTTTTACAGTGGAGATAGAATGCTTCAAAATTTGACTTACCATTTTCCTCCCTTCCTATGTGTTTATAATGTTATTGTCATCAGAAAACCAATAATTTTACAAACACATAGGAAGGGAGACAAATGGTAACTTAAATGGTGTATGGGAAAGTGGTGGAGAGAGGCTGATGGGAATGTAAGGGAAGTTTGGGAAGTAGGGAAAACAATGAGAGTCCTGTGGTACCTTCTAAACTAATAGATTTCTTCGGGCATAAGCTCCAATCCACTTGGTCAGATGCATGAAGTGGAAACTACAGTTGAGAGGTGTATATACACATGCCAGGATGGAGGAAGGCAAGTGTTAGCACAGTCAGTTCAGAGAGCAGATGGGGAACTGTTCACACCAGCTGATCAAAGGGAGAGAATGTGTGAGCAGAACAATCCCTTTTTGTAATGAGCTAACCAGGCTTGTCCAACATGCGGCCTGAGGGCCAGAATCCAGCCCGACAAGGGCTTTTATCTGGCCTGCCGAGTGCTGCCACAAGAGCCTGGGAACTGTGGCTGGCCAGGGCTATCTGGAATACTCTGTATCGCTCCATCAAGTGTGCGGGCAGACATTGACAATTTGTGCAAGCAAAAGCTATGCCAGCTATCACAGTAATCATTATTTTATTAAAGTTTATTAATAAAGATCAGTTTGCATGTCTCATCTATCAAAAAATTTCTCACTGGCTCCCCTGACTGAGCAAAGAATTGCAATGTGGCCCCTCACCCTAAAAGGTTGGACAGCCCTGGGCTAATCATTCCAAGTCCATATTCAAATCCAATCTGATTGTGTCGAGCTTGCACATTAGTGCCAACTCTGCAGTTTCGGGCTGAAGGCTGTTTTTGAAGTTTCTTTGTGGAGTATAGCAACTTTTAAGTCTGCTATTTGGGTATAGAGGGGGCGGTGGCAGGGCCTTCAAGGGTAGGGTTACCAGATACCAAAGCATGGAAAGGACAGGGAAGTACAAAAAGGAGAACGTTGGCGGCCACATGGAGAAAATGTAGTATTAATGTAATATTCTACTGTTTTCAGGGGGCCCTGAAATGCTTCCTCCTAAAAATAGCGTGTTCTGGGGTGTTCTAGCATACTTTAACCCTTGTAAGTAAAAAGCCAGACAAAATGATGTATTTTTAAAATGCCTGCCAGGCAGAGGATGTGAAGGTAAAAGGGAGGACATGTCTGAGGGTTTGAACCTTAACAACTGCTCTGATTTGCTGTTACTGTATGATCTGATCCCATATTTTACACTCCCTTGCATTTATTTTCATCCCATTCTATAAGTTCCCCTATCTTCAAAGCACCTGACGAAGTGGGATTTTCTCCCATGAAAGCTCATGCGAAAAATAAATCAGTTAGTCTTTAAGTGTCACAGGACTAGGGTTACCAGTGTCAGGCAAAAGGAGGACATGTCCTCCTTTTTACCTTCATTGTCCTCCATCCAGCAGGCATTTTAAAAATACATCATTTTGTCTGGCTTTTTACATACAGGGGTTAAAGTATGCTGGAATGCCCTGGAACCAGGGACGTCGCTGGGGCTGGTTTGGACCCAGGGCATGGGCCCAGCCCCGCCCCCAGAGGGCAGGCCACGCCCCCTGGCCCGGGATAGGGCCAGGGGGAGGCCGCGGCACTGCCGCTGGCACCTAAGGCTGCGGTGCGGCATGGCCTGGCCAGAAGCAGCCGCTGGAGGCCAGGCCTGCGGCCGCAACCCCAAATCCACCTTTTTCCAATGGGGCAGCTGTGTTAGTCTAGTCCAGGGGGGAAAAAAATCCAGCCACCACCAAGGAGTCGTGTGGCACTTAAGGACTAACATTTTTCGCACGAGCTTTTGTGGGAGAAAATCCCATTTTGTCAGAAAGCTCATGCGATCAATGAATCTGTTAATCTTTAAATGCCACATAACTCCTTTTTTTTTTTCAAATTTTGCTGTCTTCCTTTTGCTTGACATCTGGTAACCCTATCCAAGTGTGAAGGTGAAGCGTTAAAGTTGAAAGGGATAGCTGTGTTAGTCTAGTCCAGCAAAAAAAACAAAACAAAACACCAAGGAGTTGTGTGGCACTTTAAGACTAACAGATTTATTTTTCGCATGAGCTTACGACTCCTCTTTTTTTTTTTTTTTTTTTTTTTGTTAAAGTTGGAGCTGGGGGCTGTGGGAAGAAGAAGGGGGAAAAGGGGTGGTGAAAGGTACGGTGACCAGACAGCAAGTGGGAAAAATCAGGACACGGGGTATAGGTGAGGAAAAAACAAAACAAAAACAAGGAGTCCTGTGGCACTTAAGTTCACCCATCTTCAAAGCATCTGACGAAGTGGGATTTTCTCCCACGAAAGCTCATGCGAAAAATAAATGCTAGTCTTAAAGTGCCACAGGACTCCTTGGTTTTTTTTGCTGGACTAGACTAACATGGCTATCCCTTTGGAAATAGTCTTAAAACGCCACACAAGTCCTTGGTTTTTTTTTTGGTGGACTAGACTAACAGGGCTATCTCCTTAGAAATAGTCTTAAAGTGCCCTACGACTCCTTGGGTTTTTGTGCTGGACTAGACTAACACGGCTATCCCTTTGGAAATAGTTGTAAAGTGCCCCACGACTCCTTGGGT
>ML682026.1:11362776-11378629 GCA_007922195.1 Podocnemis expansa
GGCTATCCCTTTGGAAATAGTTGTAAAGTGCCCCACGACTCCTTGGGTTTTTTTGCCGGACTAGACTAACACGGCTATCCCTTTGGAAATAGTCGTAAAGTGCCACACGACTCCTTGGGGTTTTTTTTTGCTGGACTAGACTAACACGGCTATCCCTTTGGAAATAGTTGTAAAGTGCCCCACGACTCCTTGGGTTTTTTGCTGGACTGGACTAACACGGCTATCCCTTTGGAAATAGTTGTAAAGTGCCACACGACTCCTTGGGTTTTTTGCCGGACTAGACTAACAGGGCTATCCCTTTGGAAACTTAAAGCCCACGAGATTTATTGGTTGCGTGAGCTTTGCTGGGAGAAGATCCCACTTCCTCAGAGGTGCCCCGCTGGGGGCAGGGAGGGCTGGCAGGGCACGTGCAGCAGGGCGGGAATCTCTCCAGGAAGCCCCAGGGGCGGCTCTGCGGGCGCGCGGAACGCGGCGGGCCCGGGACATTCCAAGCCGCGCCCGGCGCCCAATGGGGGCGGGCGGGGCGTGGCCAGGCGCTATAAGAGGCGCGGCGCGGGGCGCGTTGCAGCTACTCGAGCTGCTCCTCGCCGCCAGCACCATGCAGCCGCTGCCCGCCGCCCTCCTGCTGCTCCTGGCCGCCGCCGCCTTCCCCCCCGCCGCCGCCGAGTCGGTGAGTGCCGGGGCTGTCCCCTGCCTCTCCCCCTCTTGCACCGGCCCCGCACCCGGCTGCCCCGGGAGCAGGGCGGGCTCGCTCGCTGGGGTTCCCAGATGCCGCGCCAAAGGAGGACGTGCCCTTTCGAGCTGTACGTCCTCTGTCTGGCAGGCGTGTTAAAAAGGCGTGATTTTGTCTGGCTTCTTACGTAGAGGACTTAACACACGCGGAACCACTCCCTTTTTAGGGGGAAGTGTTGCAGGGCCCCCTAGAAACAGAAAATTTGTATTAATTTTACATTTCCTCCCGTCTTTTCCTTTTTGCGCTTCCCTGTCCTCTCTTCCAGGCTTTGGTATCCCAAACTTTCCGCCCTGCCTGCATCTTGCGCAGGGTGAAGTTGTGCGGGCAGGGGTTTGGGTTTCCTTCGCTCCTCTTTCCCCCAAATGCCCTCTGAGGCTCTTTGTCCGCCCCTGACTTCATGTGGCATGTGCTGGTGGCAGAAACCTGGCTAGTCCCAACAGGAGGGAAACAGGTTTTGTGTGGGGAAGAACAGAAAGGCTATTCTTCCCAGTTGGTCTTATGTCGGCCCTTGCAGCAGCCAGCATCTATTATCTAGCAAGGGAACATGCAGTGTGGTAGCCTGGCTTTGAAATAAATATAACAGGGTTTTTCCTACTTCCACTGGCTTTGAGTAGGGCAAAGGAGCAGAGTTGCATCTAGGCTGGCCCCATCATGTGGCTTGGCAAAACCATCCCTCGGTTTGGCTGTTTGTTTTGAAAGGAGTGGAGTGAAAGGGAAAGTCTGAAGTTTTCATCTGAAAACATGCTGGTGACGGGACTGCCTAACTGGATGAACTATATATTGGTAACCGATTTCCTGCATTTGGTCAACTGTCCTTTATTTGGCTTGCCGTTCAACTAGATCGGTCATTTGCCTTCGCACTGCTATGCTTCCACATCCTGTTTCTAAGTCTACCTAACTTGCACCACACCTCAGGCTCAATCCATATTCTGTGCCCCCCTGATATCAAGTCCTGGGGAGGGTACTGTTCTGCTTCCTGTTTGCCTGGTCCTTGTTTTTTGCTCAGACTGTACCACATTCTTTCTTCCTATGCATCACACTCCTTTCCCATCTCTGTTCTTTGCTGACAAGGGTTGCCTGCCTCTCTCCTACACCTCTTTCCAAGCATTCACTAATCTTCCTCTTTTCTCCTCCCATCAGGTAATGGCTCTTCTGATGCCAGCCATACCCTCTGACCAACCTACCCATCCTCTTGCCTTTCAGGCTCTTTTTTATCACCATTAGTCCTCTGTCTCGAAGCTTTCCTCCTCCTGCTTATCCTACAACTAATCTACCACAAAGTACAGTTTTTCTTGTGTGCGCGCCCCCCCCCCCCCAACTTTAATTCTGTGACTGCATGGGCCTTGCTCTTCTTGCTTACCTATACCCTCTAAGGTCTCAAATGGATATAGCAGATGGCCTGCAGTTTAGACCTGAGGTGCGGCGATGGAGTTTGGGAAAAGGGGGAGAAGATGAGACTTGATAGCAAGGATATAGATTAGGATTAAGGAGTGAAGGTGTATGGGAGAGCAAAAGGCTGAGTGGAATGAACAGAAAGGGACTTTAGTTCTACTGGAACCCTCATTTTATGGGCATTAGATCCTCTAATTTTCAAGAAGGTGCACTGGGAGAGGGCAAAGACTCCCACTGGTAATGGAGAATGAGCCTGGGTGTTAGACACAAGGCATGTATGTAACATATCTTGTGAAACAGGGATTTCGGCTATTCACTTTGAGTTTCTCTAGCCTACCATCAGATCAAAGAGCGTCAAGATCTAACTCCTGTTTTCATGTTGGGCAGTAGGGACTGCATTGGGACTGGGACAGTTGCAAGAGAGTATCCCAAAACTAGCTTTGTCTCCATTATTTCACCTGGAGCTTAAGACTGTGTAGGCAGATCACTACCTACTACTACTTTTGGTTTTTCTGTTTCTGCTGTGACACTCTGCTGTTGTCTCATCAAAGGTCTGGTGAATGGGCTGGTGGTGACATAGCAAGGAAACACTCTGTCCAGCAAAAAAAACCCCAAGGAGTCGTGTGGCACTTTACAACTATTTCTAAAGGGATAGCCGTGTTAGTCTAGTTCAGCGCAAAAAAGAAAAACAAAACAAAACAAAAACCACACCCAAGGAGTCATGCCCACTCCTGTAACATTTGGTGGGAGCAGTCCTGTGACCACCAAGCTGGAGTAAATTTATGGATACAAAATCCACATCATTGCTGCTATTAGCTGTTCCCACAAGTAAAGCCACCAAGCCTCGCACAGGGCAAAAACTTCTTGGGTCAGTACAGCTTTTGGATGCACTTTGACTGTATTTGGTATGAAATTAATGTTTCAAGCTAGCAGGACTGATCCAACAGTAAGTTGGAACTAGATGGTCACCTAAGGTGCAAGGCCTTAAGGTAGGGGTCTCAAACTCATGCAGCCCTTGCATCCCCTAAAGTTATTTCTTGCAGCCTGCAATGATACTATCAGTATTGATATTTGCCATGTTGCTGTTGTATGAAAACATTTCAGTGGTGCAGCTCTTTTTGGGCTACCCTATTAGTCCTCATGTGTGGTGTGGCCCTTGGGTTAACATCCTAGTCCTCGGATCTCATGGTGATTTGAGTTTGACACACCTGCTGTAATGGGTGTCAAATTAGATGGAAGTGATTCCCCCCCCCCCACTTATTTTTCTCTGTTTAAATATGAGGGTGTGGTGCCAAAGTCATAGTTTGCCTAGGGTGCCAAAAACCCATTGGGTCAGCCCTGCAAGCTAATGTGTGTAGGGAATATAACAGTCTGTGGGTTTGCTATGCTGTCTTAAGAGCTGAGATGCCTCCAGTATTCACAGTTGACTCTGCAGCTCTTTGTACTGAGCTTGCAGGATATTCAGCACAATACATTGCCCTGTGTTTAAAGGTTTGACTGTAGTCAGGTGTTGCAGTACTGAATTCATTTACACCAACAAGTTTGCTTTAGTAGGAGTGCTTGTAATACACCTGATCCCCAGCAAGGAGGGGGCTGGTGGTGATGTAGTAGTTATGTTAGTGTGGGGAGGAGTTGGCCCCTTTTTAATAGTGTTGGCACAATATGCTGGATTGCACAGCATGTGGTTTGTAGGTTCTGTATGCGGGTGTGAATTTATTGTTCAAACTCCACAGGACATGGATTTTATTTCCTGTGTTTGTGTAAGGGCAGGGCCTTGAGTGCTATGTGATCCTGTCTGTTGATGTTCCCACAGATCCTGTACAATGCAAGAACTAGAAATGCTTTGGAGCAAGCTCTGTTTCTTCTAAGTAGCATGTGATGATGCTTCATGTGGCTTTTGCTGCAGCCAGATTTTCTCTGATTAAGGCAGCCTTACACATGTAAGGGGGCTGGAAATATTCCTGGAAGCTCGTTGGCATAATTCCTATCCTTTGTTTATGTTCACTAACAGACTGGATCATGTTAATGTGAAGTGATATTTAAACAGGAGAACATTCCTATTAGCCCCACTGGTTTAAGGTATGTAGGCTCAAGCTATGCTGCCCTTTCTAGGGGCCGGCATGTCCTATCATAGCAGAATGTCTTTTTGACATCTGAACTGTCTCTTTAGTCAGACTCTTAAGTGGTAGATGTGAAAGTAGAGAAGGGATTTGAATGAAGCATGCAGGCTCTGCTTTGCTGCAACCCCTCCCTTTTTTATTATTGTTTTGTTTAGTATTAAACTTCAGCACTCAGTGGGCATCTGACTGGCTGAGCTGATGTTTTGTTGACAATGGTGGTATTTGGAAAGTAGTGCAGTGTTATTAATATTTAAACCGGTTTGACTTGTCTTGCCACCATCAGTCCCTGAGGCTTGTTCTTTCTGCTCTTTGCCTAGTTTCTCACCTGTCCCTCAGAATCAAATCAAATTACCTTCATGTATAACTTTATTTTTCCATCTGCTTCACCTTCTGGCTCTGGCAGGCTCATGAGGGGTGGGGGACTTGTTAAAGCACATCCTTGCTGAACTTGAACAGAGCAGTACCTTTCCAAAACCTAATGGGAGCAGACTGTGTTACAAACATTAGTGCAGGGGTCTCAAACTCAATTCACCACGAGGGCCTCATGAGGACTAGTATGTTAGCTCCAGGGCCGCACCACTGAAACCTTTTCATACAACAATATTGTAGATATCACTAATGATGTTGTTGTGGGCTGCAGGAAGTAGCTTTAGGGGGCCATGTGTTTGTGACCCCTGGACTAATGCATGTGGAACAGTCTAGTTCTGAAGGAAAAAGAGAAGGTAATGAAGAGCTCTTGTCACTAAATCCAAACTAGTATCATTTGCCTTAACTTTTTACGTAGGAGTCCCAGAGCTCTTCCCTGTGGTGCAGAGAATAAAAGCCTTTGGAAATGAGACTGCCAAGATGAGTCCATGAGAAGAACTTCTCTCATGAAGCGGTCTCCAGAATGGAAGCTAGGGAATGAATTCCTTGCATTAGTCACTTTTGAGTTCCCTGTTTTGAGATGAGCTAAAGAGAGCTCTTCTGTTCTGAACAGGCTTAGCTCTTCGCTTTTCAGAGAACTCAAACATTAGGGTCCCAGACTCTTCATGTATGAGAAGTTAAATGTGTATCTTATCTTAATGTTCATCCTAGTCCTACCCGTTTCCACATTATTGCTACTGCCCCAGGACCTTGATGTCTGAATGACTAATGATAGTTTTGACAAAGATACATGGACTATTTGTCTGCTGAGATCCACTCCAGTCCAGCTATTTATGGTTAGGGTACCATGGACTTTCCTTTCTGGTTCTTGTTGGCCGTCTTTTGGGTGAGGGAAGCAATTCCAAGACTTTTCAATGTGCATGATTTGAATCTTTCAGGATAATGAATGTGGCTCTTCTGTCATCCTCCTGTTCCTACCTGCCATATTTAGTGTCTTGTCTTGCAAAATTTCTGTCCTGTTTTCCGACTGGAAGGCTGAGATCATTTAACTCTACTTCTAGCCTAACAATGGGGATGAGATTCTGGCTGCCTTCAGCATGCAAACTTGAGCAGAAATCCTACAGACTGTATTGACCACGGTCCAAACTCGTGCTGCTGGATGCTCTACTGAAATTGTATTAGTCTCAAGTCCGTTTGGCTGACTGAGTCCTCTCTTGACTTTTCTCTGATTATGGTATTTGAAAATGAGAGGTTGTCCTCAAATGGAAGAATCTTTGTTTTGCTCTATAACTGATGCTTATTCAGTGCCAGTATGATTTGGGCTGAAACTGCCTGTCTGGAAATAGTGGTTCTAGTATCTGTGAAATAAGTGATGTCTGTCAGAAGGAGCCCTGTTTCTGACTGAGTAGAATTAAATTTTTGGGTAGTGACTGCTGGGGAGTTCTCTGGTTCATAATCTTGTATATGATAGACTCCTCAAAATAGACATCACCACACAAATGTCTGCACTGTTGTCACTTCACATTTGCTTTATCCTGTCCCTACAGAAGGCATGTTCTCCTGACTGATTTGAACCAGTCTTTTTCCTTTTGGATACCACTGTAACTGTTAGTTTTTAGCAATGGATTGTACTTGGAAGTAGAATCCCTTATGTCGATACAGTTTTAGCACCATAAAGGTGATGAGGAAATAAAGCTATTGGTGCATCTTATTTCCATCATCATCTTTTCAGTGGTATAACCGTGTCAAACAGTAGAGGGCTATACTTCACTAACTACAGTTCCTGTACAAAAATTGTGTAAACCATCCATGAGTGTCTGATCTGCTTCTGTCAGTGAGCATGTGGCTGCTTGCTGAAACCTGGTGGAATGCAGGCCTTTTAGACTAAGGCATGAAATGATTTTCACTAGAATGAAGTTGTTGCAATGAGGCAGGGTTGAGTTCATTGCTAGTGAATGGAATAAGGGCGGCCAGTTAAATAGTTCTCAGGAAAGCAGTAAATCCAGTGTGTTCTGTAAGATCCTACCTGAATGCAGCTGACTGACTTGGTTGGATTAATATTTCAGACTCCCATTTTCAGCTGGGACAGAGGCTGAGAATTTTCTTTGCACGTTAGACGCACAGCTTGAATTACACATTTGGAATCCAGTGCCTTTTCCTCCTCCAGATGAGATGGTGACGTATTAAGCCACAGCTGCCTCTGTTTGGAACTTCTCTAAGAAGCAGTTACTAATGGTAATACAGAGGTTATGCTCTGACCTGGACACATGAAGTCACACTTCTGAAAGAGAAGTCTGTTGGATTCTGAAAACTACTTTTTCTACAAAACTTGCTGTGGTTCAGTAAATCACTTGTTACTCCTTGAGTAACAGTTTCATTTCTCTTATCAGAAACAGTGACTCACTTTCCTTGCTGCTGCAGTTAGATCTGTGAGGAGAGACTGCATTTTCTGGAGAAGCTGCAATTTTTTAATTAAAGGAAAAAAAAAAAATCCCCCCCATCCTTTTTTTTTTTGGTTGTTGCTTTGCACTGCAGACAGCCTTAGCTATAGCAGCCATAGATGAATTTTTTCCTGTCTGTAATACCAGGTTCTGATGACTGGACACTCCGCTGTTAGACCAGCGGACAGATGGAGTGTGGTGGGAGGGAAGTACACCTAATGTGGTGGTCCATTGATCAAATTTGATTAAGCTAAGCTGCAACTCCTAAATGGGATTTCTTCTGACAGACAGTGTGGAATAATTTGGACAGTTAGTACAGTACTATGAGGGGTTGCTGTGAAATCCACAGTCTCTTCAGATCAGGTACCTTTCTTTAGAGTGGTAAGGATTCCATTTTACTTCTGAGTGCATTCAGAAAGACTTTCTGCTCTCAAAGGTGGGGGTGGGGGTGAGGGAAGCCTCATTTGCCAAGAGGATTTTTGTCCAAGAAAGAAAAATATTTATTGCAAATAGAAAGGGACACTAGATCCTGAATCTCTCTCATCTGCTAAAGCCTCTTATACAGAAGCTGTTTATACACTGGCTGTCTTGGCACTAATTCTATCTAAACAAAAGGTCAAGCATCAGAAAAACAGTGTTGTATAAACACCACTACTGTTAACATGCCTTGTCTTCATTGCATGCTAGTAACTAGTTTTATTACCTCTGAGGCCCATGCTTCCAGAAACTGAAGGAGTGAACAAACAAAATGTTGTGGTCTTCTAGGTTAGCCTTCGTTTAGAATAGCTTCCTGGGTCTAGAAGAGCTTGGTGGAGCCTTCCTTAAGTCTGTTCTGGATTAACAACACTCTAGCAAGTTAAGTTATTCTAGTTTTGCTGGCATAGCACATTAGTTTAAACAAAAAAATCATGCAACTGTAAACCAAACTCTTTAGGCCTCTGGATATGATTCAACTTGGATCGTGGGGAATGGAAACATTTTCAAGGTATAGCATCAATCTCAATTGTACAAACAAGCTTAGATTAGCTGCCTGTTAGGTCGGCTTAGCTGTACGTTCAGACAGCTAGGAAAGGCACCAAACTTCTGCGGTGCCTAAGTCCCTTTGAAATCTGATTTCTGCCTGTTCTAATCTTGCTAACACTGTTACAAAGGAATATAGAAGTGCAAGACACACTTCTGCAGTAAGTTAAAAACAAATAGCAGCCCTGCAAGAGAACCTGTGATTTGAGATGTGTTCTAGGAAGGATCTTAATGCGTTTCCCTCAGGTGAGGAAAGAAGCAGACTAAACTTTGGAGAACAGGTAAATTAGACCAAAAATCAATTCAGTGTATTGTTCTGGCTCTCGCTTCTTCCTACACAGTACAGGCTTCAGGATCCAACCTCAGTTTCTGGGTTTATTTTGGCAGCTTGTGTTGCACTGAGGACGCATGAGTCGAACAGTTATGTGACAGAGGTTGGGTGTAAAGGGGAGCGAGAGCTGCTGCTCCAGTGTTGGATGAAATGCACAGCGGCACTTCCTGTTGCTGAAAGTTCCTGGCACGATTGGCATGGGAGACTCCAGCTTATTGAAGTGCATATACACACAGAAACCTTGATTAAACTCTCTCCTTGGCATGGAAGCCAGAGGGGCCCTCTTTCCTTTGAATAACATGGAGCAGCAAACAGGCACCAAGGATGACCAGAGGCGAGAGTGAGGCAGTTAACGTAGACTTGTTAGTGCTTGCTATGCATTGATATAAGTAGGTGTGACCCTAACTTCAATCCAGGTTATTTCTGCTGCTCTGAGGCGCACAAACAATTTCTTCAGAGTCTCTGCCAAGTTTATGTATGTGAAGGGGAGTTTTGGAGCAAGGAAAAGAAGCAGCCTTTTCTGCTAGTGAGACTTGGGGCTTATCTACACTACAGTGCAGAATGTAGACACTTTCTGCAGTGACAGATGTGGCAGGTAGCCCATCTTCCTGAGCCACAGCAGCACCGAGATGAACAAAAGCTTTCTTCCATAGGCCTAGCCTAGCCACACCTACACCAGCTGTCACCGAGATGAACAAAAGCTTTCTTCCATAGGCCTAGCCTAGCCACACCTACACCAGCTGTTAGGCTGGCATAGCTGCAATGCTGAGGTGTGAATTTTTCATGCCTTTGAGCATCTTAACTATCTCAATTAGGCCAGCCCATTGTGTTTCCCAGATGGGAATACATGCTGGACTGCTGATGGCAAGAGCCCCATCAGCTTTCAGTGGTTTGGGACAATCCAACTTCTAGTCTTACTGTAGTAAGCACTCTCTAGAATTGTCTTAAGTAACTCTGGCTTCTGCAATGATTTCCTTCTGAGAGTCCTCTTAATGAGAGAGGAAGATATTGGCTGTGCTTCCAAGGGGCAGGTGGATGGTGCCATACTCTTTGGGGCTACAGGACTGGAGAAGCTGAAAGGGAATGATGTCTCATGTTTTGGATCCTGGAGTTAATTTAAAGCAGTGGTTCTCAGCCTTTTTCAGGTTGCAACACACTTGGCAGCATATTGCAGCCCTGGCCTACAGGAGACACCAACCCTCCTCCCCCAAGCCAAATCCAGTGATTGCCCCAGCTCTCCATGATGTACTTACCGCTGTGTGGTGACAGTAATGTCCTGACGCGGTGGTTGAGAACCACTGATCTAAAGCATCTCCTAATAGGAGGGATCTGTCTGGTGGAATCTGTAAACAGTACTGAAATGAACTGAGGTTCAGGTAGCTTAATAGCAGAGTTCCTTGGAAGGTTCTTCAGGAGAGTTTGTTAAAGCAGCTGTCTGCTGTGAAGTTAAATCCTTTACAACAGATAGGAGTAAAGACAAGTACCATAAGTAAATCAGATAGAACCCATGTGGTTGGGTGGAAATTCCCTTTTGTCCCCAGCTTAGCTCCTTTGTTTCTAGGAACATGGCTTTTGCTCCCTTGCCTACCTTGTCCTCACAACTCTTCCAACATGTGCTGGCTGACCTCAGGCCTTCCACTTTAGCATCCAATTTCCAGTGGTTTACACGTAGCACTGAATTTAGATACTTTATTGTTGCCCCTTTGAACAGCTAATGTCAGGAGGACAGCCATGGAGACTTTAGACTGTCATCTCAATAGAATCAGCAGTGAAGCTACATGTGTGTAGCCTACCGGTGTGTCATCTCACATCACTGCCCTATTAGGGTTACATCTAGCACTTGCACAGTTCGTTTTCCATGGTCTACAAACCTTAGTACATGGCCTTTTGCTGCTGAGGTGTCCAGCAAGGGGGCTATTAGTGTCAGTTGTGATAGCTTTTGTGCAGGTATGTTTTTTTTTAAACAAGATTCTTGAGTACAGACCCTGGAGCTGTTTTGTATTGTGCAACTCCCATCTGGAGAACCCTTTAACTTGAAATCATTACAGCAATGTCACCTCAAGCAATATCTAGGGAGGGTGGGGCTATGTTTGGTGTCATAAGATAAACACCACATACCGTTCCTTTCCAAATGTCCCCCATCAGTACCTCTGAAATGAAGTCAAGAAGGAACACACTAAAAAGTAATTGAGTTAAGCAGGCTATGTTGTAATAGCGCTTGTCTCTCTATCACAAATTCCCAACTAATACAATAGTTTGTAATGACTCTTCTGCTAGCCCCTAGATTCACATTTACACAAACTGCTGAAGGTCTCTAGGCTGTGATCTGCATCTTGGAGGGAGTCCCAAGCAGTCCCTTGGCTGACAAGTTCCAGCATATTCTCAAAATTCTCCAACCTGTCTGTAGTCTTTCTTGAGTGGTTACAATTAAAAGCCCTACGCCTCACTATGGACAGCTCTGTGGAAACTTTCTGCTCATTTGTGCAGTAGCCCTGTAAGTAAGAAACAAAACTAGAATGCGTAAGGAATTAATTGGCTGAACATGAATTCTGAAAAGACTTGCTCAATATACCGTTCTGTAAATTAGTGGCATGCCCTGACTTGGAGTGTTCAAACTTCTGAACGTTGTGTGTTCAGAGATAGCAAGGGAAATAACTAGAGGAACCCAGTCTGTTGTCTTAAGAGATCAGAAGGTAGATCAGGAACTTCTCTCCCTTATGTGTAAGTTCCTTTATTTTTGTGTTCGGTGAAACTGAAAGGTGGCAAGTTCAAAACTTGGAAGTCTTTTCACTGTAGCATAATTGCACTGTGGAACTCCGTTGCTAGTGTATGTTGTTGAGACAAACATCAGGGTCGAAGTCCAAAGAATAGATTTCTAGTGTGAACAACTGGCTGGTCTGAGCAGGATAATTTCTTCAAAGCATAAATCAACCACTAACCAAATTGGGAAGAAGTTTCCCATGTGAGCTGTTTAGTCCATGAGTGTCTCAGTTTGGAACGCCTAACTCCTTCCCCTGTCGGACCGGATGCTGGCCAAGATGGATTCCTTGTCTGATCCTATATAGCCATTCCCAGACTCAGTGGGGGAACGTGCCCTAGGACTTCTATGGGTAGGGGTCCCTTCCAATAAGTACACATCAATATAAAGAGTGAGAGAGACACCTTCTGTTGAGTGCCGTTAATGAAGACCAGTTCTTAAGCTCCTACTTCTAGTGTTTGAAACTAAGAACCACAGAGGTTTTTTTTACTACCTGTAAACACATGAGTGCAGCTCCCTTTACCTCTTTTTCTGCAGGGTGTAGATAAGTAGCTGATTTGCTTCATTTCCTGTCCCCTCAAATTTGGCTCAGGTGGTTCATGTTCTTTCATCTGTGAAACATTGTCTTCAAGTGTATGAAGTGTTCTCTCTCAAAACTTGTGTGTTAAATGCATTTGTTAGCTTTAAAGTGCCACACAAGTCCTTGTCTTGACTTTCACCTTGGGCCTGTTTGCTCCTGGGTTTGTGTACGCAGTGGTGGGAAGCAGAAGTGCTGAAGCAAGTTTTAGGGCTCCGTTATCTGGCTTATTGGAAGTCCTGGGTAGTCCCTATCTCGCTCACTTTCTACCAGTCTTCAGAGAAACCTAGCATGAATTCAAACATTCTCCTTTGAATGGAGACAGCAACCAGCACTAAATGCTGATTGTGTGGATTTCACATCTGGAAAACTCTGCTCTTGCTCAATAGAATGTTACTTGGTTTCTGCTCCGGTGAAAGGCACGTAGGCAGCAGCAGTGGTGTGGGCTGGAGAAGGCAGGCAGCCTTGGTTAGAGTTGACAGTTTGTCTCACCTAGTTGTCTCAAAACTGGTTGAGGAAAGTCCCATGCTAGGCGGGAATTGTGTGGGGTGCTGTGTGCAGACAGCACTCCGAAAAGCAGCTAGTGGTGATCTGAGCTCCTGAAATGGAGCCAAAACCACTATGAAACTGGATTCCCTCCTCCGGAGAAGGGAATTGGATATCGCAGCCCCGCCACCTCCTCCACTTGCTGCCCTAAGTATCTCCTTCTACCCATTCAGTGTAGCTGCCTCCCTTGTATCTTGGTGCTGCTAGTGTGCTAATTCCTCTAGTACTTAAACATTAACTTGCCCCATGTGGAGCCCCCTGAAACAGCAGGTGAAGGTAAGAGCAGAGTGCACGCATACCTGCATGCTGCTGTTGGCAGCCAAGAAATAAATCTCTTTGCGGCTGGTAGGCAGGGGATGGGTTCTCCCTCCTCCCCCCCAGCAATATTTATTAATCTTACTGGACACTTGCTATGGGTAAAAGCTGCTTAACATTCAGAAGAAATCCTGCAAGTGGACGTGGGCAGGAGTAACATCCTTCTGTACTTAAAGGGCTCTGGTAGATAAAAGCGTGCTCCCTTGTTGGGCTGGCTCAGCTGCCAGAAGTAGGTAGGGCTGTGCAGTCACTTCATGTCTCTGAAAAGCATAGCTGGGCTCAGCCCTTGAGCTGGACCAGCCCTACAATAGCCGATGACAGAACTGGCCATAAGCAGCTTAGGGCAGATGCTGACCTCCAGCTGGAAACTGCCATCCTCCACACTGCAAGGGCCAAATGCTTTAGAAATGGGGTTAGAGGCTACACCCCCAGGGCTCTGAATTCCCATCTGGAAGGGCATCCATCTCCTAGTAAAGCTGGTGTAGATTGAGCACACTATACAACTTCCAGAGGGGTAACCATTTAGTCTGTCTACAGCAAAAACAAGAGTCCTGGGGCACCTTAAACTTCTTCAGGCATAAGCTTTTGTGGGCTCGAACCCACTTTATCAGATGCAACATCATGCAGTCCACGAGAGCTTATACCTGAAGAAATTTTAGTCTATACTCCATACAATTTTATCTACTGCTGTGAGTCAGTAACCTTGTTAGTATTTTAATCACTTGTATACACACTGAGTTTGTGTTTTGATGAATAGGCCCCTGTGATATCTGAACCTGGCCTATTCCAAAGTACCCACTAATAGCAAATGTCTCACTGTCTTAGTCAGATCAAAATCACAGATGAGTAAGTCCTTTTGGACCGACTCACTGATCCAGGCTACTTTCTCTGAGCCTCCCTCATTAGCACTCTGTGTTGTCTGCCTGGCAGCTGTGATTCACTCCTTCTGAGCACTGTCTGAGTGACTGACACCTGACAAACACCTGTCTGCCCTGTGGCCTGCAAAGGAAACCTGCTCATCCCATTGCTGTTGTACTGTATGAAAGCTGTTGTCTGGGGAATGTACCCCAGATTGCTGAATAGTAGCCTGGTGGCAAATAGAAATCAAATGCTTTCTGTATGTTGTTAAAACTTCATTTTTCGAGCTGTGGCCTGTGCTGCAGTATTGCCCTGGGAAGCTGTGGTGTCTCAGCTAGCCTCAGATGGAAGAAAAAGTTGTCCTATAGACAACTTATGTGCTGGCAGTGCCCCCCCGCCTTATGTATTTAACAAATAGGATAGTCTCTGCACAAAAGAATAAATGGACATCAAATCACAACATTCAGAAACCAATAGGTGAACACTTCAGTTTCCCTGATGACCTGTTTGACAATTTAACAGCTGTGCTGAAACAAATGGATAACAAATCAAGGCTTCAAAGAGAAACTGCAGAATTGGAATTCATGTGCAGATTTGACACCTACCTTAGGGCTAAATAGGAGCTATGGGTTTTTCTTATGACAACAGGTCTTCTGACCTCACCTCCCTCTATGCTCTTCCCCAGTGTTTGAATTGAAACTACTGCTTTGATTTGCTGCAAGTCAGACCTGATCCTGTGGCTTACACTTCCCTGAACTTATTTTTCCTCCCATTCTGTAAGTTCCCCGTTTTCAAGAATCTGATGAAGTGGGATTTTCTTCCACAACATCTCATGCGATAAATGTTAGTCTTAAGGTGTCCTGTGGCACTTCTAGTGTGTGTGTGTGTGTGGGGGGGGGGAATGGGGGGGTTGGTGGGTTGTTTTTTGTGTGCGTGCGTGTGCTAAATGATCAGTGATCTTGAGAACGGCTGTTCCAGGCTGCATTTCTTGCTGTCTTAGTTGGGGCATAATGGGCGGCAAGTGTCTGCCAGCATTAGGTTCTCAAATATTCTTGGTTTTTTCAGGATGCTCAGTCAAATACTTCCTGGTCCCTTTTGACTCTGAAGGGAATGTCGCACACCAAAACTGCCTGAAAAGCTATTGTGCCATTGTTCTGGCCCTCTTTGAACTTGGGCTATGAGGAGAAGCTTCTCATTGATTGCAGAGCCTATTGGCTGGGGGCACCCCCTACTAGCTTCAAATAGGGATGCAGGTCACTGAGGTGGGGGGGAAGAGCAATTGTATCTGTCACTGGTGTGGTCCAATGTTAATACTGCAATTTTTAGCCCAGCAGCCTGGGCCCTCCATGTCAGCTAGGGACAGCTGGGGCCATGCAGCAGAGAAGCTGCTCTCTGACTCACTTGAAACTTGCAGTGAGAAGTCTGAGCCTGATTACGAAATGGCAATGGTCACTACCAGATAAGGCAGCATTCCATGGAAGTGGGGGAGTGTAGAGTGACTGCTTTGGTGGAGAACTAAATGTTAGTTCTTTCCTCATCCCCACCCACTCTCCACTTTCCCTCCTTTACATTCAATCCAGCTTAGTGAATCTCTGCTGCCTCTCCAGGCATGGAACAGGTGTCCAGGCATCAGAGTTGCTAGGGGAGTGGAACAGATGGCAATGTGAATGACTAGAAAATAAGGCTAGAGAAACATGGTGGCAGCAGCACATCCCTTCAGTTTGCACTGTATTTCAACTGTAGAGAAGGGGTTAAATCTCTTCCCATGCAAATGACGTCATGGCTGTGGAATTGTCAATTGCTGCTGGCATTCTCCAGCAAACACCACATTGTGCCAATTTGGAAGTGTGGCCCATCCATGATCTCAGAGGTATGGAATCTGTGCCTGGCTTGGCCCCAAAGTGTTACCGTTATGAATTCCAGTAACTGGTCTATACATACATTTGGCCTTAACTTTCTGCTTTTGCCTCCTTACTCTTCAGATAGATGCCCAAGTGAAAAGAGCTCTAGCTGAAACCATCGCCCTGCAGTTTATCACTTTATTCTTTGCAAAGAATAATCTATCTGGGCTCCTTTGTATGCTCTCCAGGCTGGCTTATCTGTGAGCCATGCTGGCGGTATGGCTTTCATTTCAGGAGGGAAAGGCTGAGCTGTTTGCTTTTAAATTGTGTGTGTTGAGGGGCACTTCATAAAAGTGAGTTACTGTTTATAAGACTTTTGATCTCATTGTATGGTTCAGAATATACTGGGAGAGGCAGGGAAACAAATCTCATTTTATCATACAAAGGTTAAAAGAAGGTGAAATAATAAGGCTATTAAACATACTGAATTTTAGGTTGTTTTCTGCCTATCACAGTGAATTTATTGCCTGCCTCCTTCCGTACCCCCCCCCCCCC
>ML682026.1:11392676-11445153 GCA_007922195.1 Podocnemis expansa
TTTCTTTTGGTGTTGACCTCCCCCACCTGCCTCAGGCATTAGGGCTTTATTAGAGCATCTAAGAAGGTTATTTGATTCCCCCCGCATGTTCCAATTATCCTCTCTTCTATCCCTGGAGTTACAGTCCCGGCACCCCCCAAGTTCCATCCCATCCCCCTGGTCTCCCACATTGACACTTACCTGTGGGCTTTGGTCTCCTTCCCCCTTCAGACCTAGTTTAAAGCCCTCCTCACTAGGTCAGCCAGTCTGCGTCCAAATACGCTCTTCCCCTTCCTCGAAAGATGGAGTCCATCTCTGCCTAGCAGTCCTTCTTCCTGAAACAGCAACCCATGGTCGAGGAAGCCAAAGCCCTCCTGACGACACCATCTTCGCAGCCAAACGTTCATCTCCAGGATGCATCTGTCTCTGCTCAGGCCTCTACCCTTGACCGGAAGAATCGAGGAGAACACCACCTGTGCTCCAAACTCCTTCACCCGCGCTCCCAGAGCCCTGAAGTCACCTTTGATCTGCCGAGGATCACCTCTCGCAGTATCATTGGTTCCTACATGGATGAGAAGCATGGGGTAGTAGTCAGAGGGGCGGATGATTCTCGACAATCCCTCCGTAACGTCTCGGATGCGGGCACCTGGCAGGCAGCATACCTCTCGAGAGATCTTGTCAGGGCGACAGATGGGTGCCTCCGTCCCCCTCAGAAGTGAGTCCCCAACCACCACAACTCTACGTTTCCTCCTAGCTGTGGTGGCTGTGATCCTCCCAGCCTCGGGGGTGCATGGCCTCTCCTCTTCCACCTCCTTCACCGTCTCTAGCACCGCATAACGAGGCCTGATATGTGCTAGATAATCCAGTTGGTTTAATTACATCAATTGGGGTGTGAAAAATCCATGCTCCGGGGCAGTGTAGCTAAGCCATGCTGAGTCCCTGTGTAGACAATGACAGGTGGATGGATGTTAAGTTAGACCCTGGAAGAACTGTCCTTTTGCTCTCAATTGCTGCTTCCACAGGTGAATGAACTGCACCATGGTCATCACTCTGTGCCCGGCCCTTCTCTCGAGCTGTGCAGTTTTTCAAAAGCCAGCATTATGGGGGTGAATGCTAAAAAGGTGGTGGTGGGAAGTTAGTGCTGACTCTAGAAGACAGATGACACTAGCTGTCATTTTACTTCAGCTAAAGCCTGATTTGCACTAGAGACTTGTGGACCAAAGTCAGCTTTCTGCAGAAAGCAGTGGCAGTGGACACACTTCAATCCCCCTCCCACCCCGGCTGACCCAATTCCCCTGATTCTGCAACAGAATAAAACCACTTTGCTGAGAGGTGTAAGGTTTTTTGTGCCAAAGTTTTATTGACAAAGCATCAGAGTAGACACAGTGCTTGGTTATGTCACAGTAAATGGCCTCCAGGAAGCATCCCACAAGCCATTTGAACCCTGCTGCCATGCAACCATTCACCCTTCCCCTTTTAAAGTCTCGGGAATTTTTGAAGTTACACATCCTGCTTAGTCTGGACTCTGGTTTTCCATCTTGGGCCTGTCTGTAGTTCCCTTGTAAAAAGGCAGGGGGCAAGGGAGGAGATGAAGAGATCCAGGCAGATTCCTGAGTCAAGAGAAAAGCTGGTAATGCAATGTACTGTACTGCCAGAGTGGAAAAGAGGGCAGAAGGACTGGCCATTCTCCTGAGGATTTCCAAAGGGATAGCTGTGTTAGTCTAGTCCAGCAAAAAAGTTCACCCATCTTCGAAGCATCTGACGAAGTGGGATTTTCTCCCACGAAAGCTCATGCAAAAAATAAATCTGTTAGTCTTTAAGAGCCAAACGACTCCTTGTTTTTTTTTTTCATTATCCTGAGGGCAGGACAAGCGTAGGCTCCAGCCACAGCATATTAACAGGACCCTGGTGATGAGCTGATAAAAAGTAGAGGATGAATTGCTCAGTGTATTTAGCTAAACTCCTGTATCAAGGTTAATATTATATTAAAAATGCCCAATTTATAATTAACTCCTGTTCATTTTGTACTCTACTGCCATCTGCTGGGCTAGTGCCCTCCCTACTTTCCTGGGCCATCAAGCCACTAAGTGCCCCAAGCTACTCTGGGAACGGTTTTGTTCCATGTCCGTGACATCATGGTGAAAAGGAAATCAGCAGGGAACTTTTTCCAGCCGTGGACCCAGGCATGCTCCATTGACCGTGGCGTGTGCATGGTAATGTGAGATAAGTGCTCGCCTGCAGCCTCTGCCTCCACATTCAGATCACTCGCTTCCACGCACTTTGCAAGTCAGCAGTGCTATTTTTTTCCACCTCAGGGGGTGAAATGGAATTGGGTGGGTGAAAGGGGCACTATTTCTATCCTCCCATATCTCTCCAGCTCATTGCTGCCTTGGTAAAGCGGCTGTTCCTGTCCTACTTTAGAATCTAAAGTTTAGATCAGGGGTGGCCAAACTTATGGAACTCAAGAGCCACACAAGTTGTTTATTAAACCTTTGAGAGCCACACTGAGGCATATAGCCACATACTTTTACCTACTCCAAAATTACCAAGTTTAAAATTCATTGTACACTTTAATTTTATCACAAAAAGAGGACAAATATTGATCCTACTAATGTCAGATTCTAATAATTACTTAAGGTTGCCATGAAAATTAGGCCAATACAGCAAAAACTTAGCTGCAGCTCAATGTAGAAGACTGCAGGCTAGTGGCGAGTTATTTAAAATCCCACCCATGCCACACATCTCCCTGCCATGCCCGACCATGCCACACGTCTCCCCACTTTCTCGGACCCCTCCAGAACTCCTAGGCTGGGGCTGCATTCCTAAATTGATTTGCTGACGTTCTTCCGGGAGCCACAATTTTTCATTCAAGAGCCGCATGTGGCTCCTAAGCCGCAGTTTGGCCATGCCTGGTTTAGATGGTGACCTGAGATTGTCCTGGTGGCAACAGAATCAGATGGTTTTATATTGAAATGACACTTAAATCGAAACTGTTAAAGTGAAATAATGCACTGTAGAAGCATTATTTCAATTTAATGGTGGGTTACTTACTAGTAACCATCCTTCTTCAAGATGGGCTGCTTGGATTCATTTAGTAATAGGTATCTCCATGCCGGAGCGCACGATTGGTCGGAACCTTTTTCCCTAGCCTGTCAGAAGAGGGCAGGCAGCCACCACCCCCCGCGCAACTCTGTGGCTATATATGTGGCCGCCACCTGGCCCCTCCCCAGTACCTAGGAGTCGCCAACTCCAATGTGGGGATGGAGAGAGAGTTCTGAATGAATCCGAGCATCCCATCTCGAAGAAGAACGGTTACTGGTAACCAACCCACCGTTGTTCTTTGAGCGCTGCTTGAATGCATTCAGTAATAGGTGACTGCTAGCCATGCTGATGGACGGCGGGTGGAGTAGGCTCTTCCACCTTCAGCACAGCATATCTCCGACATGGGTAGTTGTCCAATGAGCAAGGTTCTCGAGGGGTCTAAGGAATTGACCTGAGGACTCTGATCCCGGCAAGGGTACCCTGGGATTGTAGGATCTAACCCAGTGGAGAGAAGTAGGCCCAGTTCGTCCGAGCACCCATTGGTGTGCATGGACAGGACGGCCTGAGGTCACCCTACACGTAAGTGTGGTACCAAGGCATCATGGCTATGGTCAAGGAATGCATATCTAATTGCTCTACCTGAGAGGGTATTGGCAGAGGCCAGAGGATTTAGTGTTCTAGCAGCAACACGTGTTGGCATAATTCCTATGAGGGAGTTCACAAGGCCTTAGGATTGCCAGGCTGGCAGTGGTGGTTACTGACCCTGCAAGCAGCAGTGGAAGGGAGATAGACCATCTTTCCCTCAGCCCGGCAGTGTAAAGCACATGCAGGCCATGGGCCCGAAAATTACGTGAATCTGGCGCACTTGGTGTCCCACCGGGGGGGATGGGCTACCAGGAGCGGGTAGGGAGGATCTAGGAGATTTTAGTTTGTCCCGGTTTAAGGAGGAACACGAAAGACTGGAGGTGACAGCTGATGACCTCACACAGCACACTTATAAGTGATGCACTTGGATTGGCATGGGAAAAGCCGGGTGCTTGACCCACCCTACGTATAAGATAGATGCATGTGGGACTTCCAATGGGCCTGAAGAGCATACCCCAGGCCAACGTAAGCTTACCGACGACACTGTAATGGTCCCTTTTTGGGGTGGGCTGTCAGCATCTGTAACATTGCGAAGACACAAGGAAATGGTATTATTGCCATTTCCCCCTTTTTTTTTTTACTATTTGGATTCAGTGGCTGGCAAATGGCCGAAAGAAAATAAGGGGCGAGGAGCTAATTGCAATACAGGCGATGCCTGAAGGGTAGGCTCATGAGCCCCAAGAGCCCCTGATGCCAGACCCCGTGGCCTACGGGACCAAACTCCTTTGGCCTACGTGACCTCGTACCACCGGGAAGAACCCTCCCCCATATGCCACCAACCTTAAGCCTGGTGCTGCACAGGGGAGTGTATCAGGTTTGAGGCTCCCTGTGAGAAGGGGCGATGAGAGAGAATCGGGATGTACGAGAGGAGGAAAGAGTCTCCTCCAAAAGGAGCAGAGCAAGGGTACGCCACTCCGATGGGGCACATCTGGCTGTCTCCCTTTAAGACACTTGCGGTTTATCTGAAGTGTCCTCTATGAACGTTCTATCGTTGTTATTGGATCTTACCTGGGAAGGTGAATTCTATCAAGGGTCAGCTAGTTCCTGAATTCCCGGTTGCTGATAGGAATTTTGGGGTGGATTTAATCTTAAGCTCTATCAAGTGAGAAAAAACCCTATTAGAAGCTTAGCACAGAAGTATAATATGCCAAATTGTGACTACTAAGGCTAGAAGATCTTCAGATCGTGATGAGGAAGAAGGAGCGGTACCCGCGGGACTCCTGAGTGAGAGGGTCCCGCAGCTAGGCAGGGGTAACCATGGCGCTATAGCTGTCCCCAGAAGGTGAGCTATATGAGAGCCACCGCTGGATAAAACTCTGGGAAATGATGATTGGGCCTAGACTTGTATCCCACCTGCAGAAATGGTCTCCAAACCATCACGGTGGGACTGAGCAGTGACTGTGGGTGTAGCGAAGAAGGCAGATGGATAAGTTTCTCCACCTTTGATCAAATGGCAAAGGGGTGGGATCCGGTTGACATTATTATTATGGCATCTCCTCTGGTTCTCTGTGACCTGAGGATCTCCTGATTTAAGTGGAAGGAAGTGGCCACCTGAGAGAGAGAGAGAGAGAAAGGCAGTGGCACAGGTCCCACTTTGTCAGGGGCAAACCCCAGATATGGGGGGTTCTGACTTTAGGGCATGTCCTGGGTAGCCGTGATGGACGAGGCAGGAGGAAGTGATTCATTGTTCATTAACATTGCCTCTTTCCCGTACGGGGCAAGGGAGGGTAGAGTAAATGAGGTGCAGGCGCCAGCTAGTGCGACCTCTCTCAAATGCACTCACCCAAGCTGTGGATCAGCTGGAGGTAGTGAGTACCGGAGGGTTCATCTCCCCAGTGGAAACCACGAGCGATTGGCCAAATGCTTGCACCTGGTGGCTGAGCTCCGGCATTTGCGTCTGATACTTGGCAGGAGGGGACGGTTTGCCTGCTCCATGGGTTCAGGAGATGTTGGAGTAGCCCCGACCTGGAAGCATATACCTTAGAACCCTGGATGAGGGTCAATTAAATGCGAGCTATGTTTGAGCACCAGCTAATTCCCACTGGTGACATAGGAGAAAGGTTGGTTAGGGCACATATAAGAAAGGGTGGAGAACTCCCTGCAACTTTGCAGATAGGGAAGTGAGAGCCTTCTGTGAAGAGGGGAGCAAAAAGCTGATGAAGGGTCTCCCGAACATCTGTTTCAAAAGATAGGATGATGAGACCTTGCCCATGGGGAAGTGTGCATGAGCGTAGCTCCCCGTGGAAGAGGCCCTGCTGGAAGAAGGCCCAGATATTTTAACTCCCCCTCGGGGTCATGAGCGGTACCCAAGATGGCAGAGGTCTCTGGTGGGAAGAGGGCATTGCCCCCAAAAGGCAGATCAAGGGCCACTTGTTGGGAGGCTGGGGGCACTGTAGCTTCCTGTAATCACGCTGTACGGCGCAAGGTTACAGCTGAGGCCATAGTGCAGGCCACCGTATGCACCGCATCCTGGGCCGACAAGAGGAATTCCTGGGAGGCTGTTTTACCCTCCTCAAGGAAGGCATCATGCTCTTCCCTCATCTCTTGTTGGAGTAAATGTCTAAATTTATTTATTGACTCCCAAATATCCAACATATATCTGCCCACTAGGGCCTGGTTATTTGCAACACATAACTGGAAGGCCGAGGAGGAGTATACCGTCTGGCCCAGTAACTCTAACTCCTTTGCGTCCCTCGATGTTGGGAGCGGATTGTGAGGATCCTGCCCCGGCCGTCAGGTTGTCTCTACCACCGCTCGAGGTGGGATTGGGTGATGGATGAGCGAGGGGAACTCTGACCCTGGAACTTGGTACTTGAGGCCTGCCGTGTCTGAAACCGGGGAGATGGAGCCTGGGTTCTGCCAGCGGGACGAGGCTAAATCCCAAATGCCGGGGTGGAGGGGGACCGTGACCAGCTCCGCCGAAGAGAACACTGGCCCAAATAAGGTGTCTGTGGGCCCTTCAGAGGACTAGACCTCCATTCCCATGTGGGCTGAGACATGGCATGGGAGGTCAAAATGCACCGATAGGTCCCCCGTGTAGGAGCATGGCACTGGATTTAGTGCCCTGATCTCTGCTGAGTGGGATGGTACCAACGTGGGAGCTGTGGTCTCTTGTGGGGACCATTCATGGGGATGGTACCGAAAGGCAATGGCGCTGAAGGTCGGCACCAGGGCCATTTGGAGCCCTTTGAGGCCCCTTCCCCTGGGCTGGGTGGGGGGGAAGCATCTCAGAACCCTCGAGATGGTACTGGGGACGGCAGGGTGATATGGCACCGAGGAGACGGCTCAATGGTACTGCGGCTCAAGGAGGTAGTGGGCTCCAGTGTCGGAGAGCCCAGCTCCAACAGCGGAGAAGGCGCATGGTGTTGTTTACGCTGCACCCAGACCTTCGAAATGAAGGCTAGTTTTCCCTTTCTAGCAGCCACTGGAGAGGTAGGTGCAGGCAGTAAAAGGAGCGCCCTTCCTGCCTCGACTGCCTCCGGGGTTATTGGAATCTGCACCGACCCTGCCTGGTCCCATGGGGAGTCCTGTGCTGAAGATGTGGAGCGGTGCTGGTGCCATGGTACCGATATCAGCACCGAGCTGGTCCTGCGGCCTCTGTTGGCACAGTGCCAGAGGGGCTCCTGTGCCAAACTGGCACGTGGTGCTGCAAGAGACCCCGAGGCCTCAGGGGAAGAGTGCCGAGCCTGCTCGGAGGCCAGGGCACGGCGCCTTTGCTCCCTGTCCTTGATTGTCCTTGGTTTAAAGGACAGGCAAATGAAGCAGACGGTGACCATATGGCTTTCGCCCAGGCACTGGAGGCACTTCTCGTGGGAATCGTTCCATGGGAAGGCCCTGCTGTGTTAGGCACAGGGTTTAAACCTCAGCATGATGGACGGCATAGGAGCGCGATGTTGATGTTCCAGCTCGAGAGGGGAGACCTTCCTCGGTGGAACTAGGTCCACAAATAGGTGCTCCCAATCAAGTGAAAGGCTCATAAAGTAGAACAAAGGACAGGCTGCTTGCGAAGCGCGAGGAGTGGGCAGTTCCACAACTGACACTAAGATGGAAGAAATTAAACTGGGGGGGGGGGCCGGGTGGCGGCCACATATACAGCCACGGGGTGGAGCAGGGGGCAGTGGCTGCCTGCCCTCTTCTGACAGGCTATGGTGAAAAGTTCTGACCAATTGTGCGCTTTGGCACGGAGACACCTATTACTGAATGTATCTGAGCAGCAGTCGAAGAAGAACTGTTATTTCAATTTAACCCTTTTTGCCCTTCTCCCTCCGGGGTGCCTTCCTTCTTCTATCTATTGGGTGGAGGCATTCTGCTTCTTGGGGGTCATCTTGCCACAACTCCCGTGGTGCCCCTCCCCTAAATCCAACTAGCAAGTCCTGTCCATGGACATGTTAGTTCAGTCGGGGTTTCTAGTGGGGACATGTTAAATTGATTGAACTTAAATCTATTTAATGATTTTTATTTCAATTCAATTAGATCAATTTAAGTTAAATCGATTTAACAATGTAAGTGTGGACATAGCCCGTGGGTTTACATGCACGCAGCATACTGATGGTGGGAGTCAGAACAATCCCCAGGCTAGGCAAGCACAGATCATGCTCCAGGAAGCCCACATCACCTTGCCTGAACAGAAGGGGCCAAGGTAGGATGGGTGCTGGAGATGGGTGTTGGGTGCCCAGACATGGGACATGCTAGGTGTCCAGAATGAGGTACGTTCTTGTGATTTATGGCATGATAGTTAGAGGACATATTATTCCTTCTAGAGCATATTCTCAATAAAGCCCCAAGAACCAGCAACTGATGATGAGCTTATCTTATTCAGTGTGGCCTCCTCTTGCAACAGCAAAGAGTGGTGGGAGTGGTGGTGTTACAAAGACTTGGCAGGCTAATTATTTCACAGGTACACAATGCCACTAATCAACAGCCAGCTGATAAAGGCAATTTTAACGGGCCCTCAGTACTTAGATGCAATATCACAGTGAGGAGCATGGTAATAAACCCTCTGCTAGATAAGGTTCTGGGAAGTGGAAGCAGAGAGGAGATTTGTAGTTTAGAAATCCAAAGGGCTACCAAAATCTAAGTTTTTAGTAGCCAATTTCTAAATCATGGTAACCTAGACCATTTTCATAATAAAAAAATCTAGGGAAGGTGAGTAATGCTCAGTGAAACTAGGAGGCTAAAATTCAGCCAGCAAAACAGTGCAGTGGGCAGGACTGTTGAATAGGGTGGGAAGGATTTTAAAGGGTTCTAGAAAGAGGCACAAAGAACATATGGAGAAAGGAACTAAAGGATCCTGTGTGACACCCATGCAGTGCAGAGGAATAGGATCTTCTCAAAGAGGCAAAAATGCAACAAACTGGGCGTAAAGGGTTAAGGAGGAAGATCAGTATGGCTGGGTTATCCTCAGATGCTCAAGCATGTTTCAAGATGTTCCTTTTGGACTTGCTAAATCAATGCCTTCCTCAGCAGTGAGCTGGAGCAAATACAGGGCCTGTGTTTGATTCAGGAGGTGGAGCAGTTCCCAACTCTCTGAATTTGCAGCCCCGTAAACCCACAATGAGCAGGATCAAGACTCCCAGGCAAATTTTCTGACAAGTGTAGGGTTCCCAGATACCAAAGAATGGAAAGGAGGACAGGGAAGTATGAAAAGGAGGACATTGAAGGACACATGGAGAAAATGTAGTATTAGTGTAATATACTTCTGTTTTTAGGGGGCCCTGGAATACTTCCCCCTAAAAGCAGGGTGTTCCCAGGTATTCCAGCATATTTTAATCCCAGTAAGTAAAAAGTCAGACAAAATCATGTATTTTTAAAATGCCTTTCAGATGGAGGACATGAAGGTAAAAAAGAGGACATGTCCTCCTTTTGCCTGATATCTGGTAACCTTGGACAAGTCAGAGTGTTTTGTTTGTTTGTTTGTTTGTTTGTTTTTTTAAGGGGAATAAGCCCTTGTTGGCTGTGATTGATCAAATAAGGGAGAGATCCCCATGCTTCTTTGAGAAGAATTATTCCCTGCCTTCAATCTCTGAAAGGAGGCCATCAGTGAAGCATCTTTCTGATGCTGATAGCTGGAGAGTTGGAGAGACCATATTTTTTATTTGGGGGTGCTCAGTAAACCCTTTGCAAGGACACAGGAAAGCAAAAAAAGACCTGTATGCTCCCAAATTATGCTCTTATCTTTGCAACGCCCAAAAAACACGTTGGGCAGTTCACACGGCCAGGGCTGCGCTCCAGAGAGCTTACTGTTCCATGTGTAAACAAGATGGTGGACAAATAGAGATTATTCAACTTAAGTAGATACCTGCTGATTGAGGTGTAGTTTGCCTGAGTTCAAACATACCATTCCCTGAGTGTAACCAAACCTTCCAATGTCATCAGAGGACCACAAAAGGACATCGGCCTGGTCTTTTTCCTTCCCTCAAAGAGTGAAAGGCAAAAAGAGAAACAAGCAGCAAAAGTGGACAGAGGCATGCAATCAATTTTCAAAAATCTCTCTGATTCAGTAACCTCTGATGACAGTAACTTGAGAGAGGAAACTGCATTTTAAAGTTATACAATTTGTCCTCACAGCTTCCCTTTAAAAATGGACTGTGCCAACTTTGCCTAAGGAACCAGCCATGCTTCTGTGCAGTGTTCCCTCTAACTTCTCATCGGCTGTATGTGCAAAAAATTTCTTTGTGTGTGGTAATATTAGCATGGTTGAATTTTTTTGTTCATGCTTTATTTTGTTGTGTGCGCCGGTTTCACACCTATGTGTGCACACAGCTTCGAGGGAACAGTAATTCTAGGCTCAGCAGTTCCCTGAGGTGCAATGTATTTGCAAATATTATTACAGAGCTTTCAATCCCCAGTTTAGGGATGCAGCACCTTTGAATCTAGTGACTTACACATGTCAGCAAACTGGCTCCTGACCCCAGCTGGCACCATTGTTCACTGGCTTTCTAGAGTCCTGGTTTTTGCTGTCCTCTCCACTGTAGGCCTTTGTCTGATCCGGAAGGACAGAGTATCCACCTATGGAGAGGGCATGGGAACCTCTGTTTAAATCAGTGAGACTGTTTCTCATGTCCAGTGGGACCCAGTGGGCTCAAGAGATTGTTCCAGTAGCAACTGGTCTCCATATGTGAGACGAACTGGTAAGTCTCAGCCCAGTTCCAGGCAGACAGGGGCCCACACCTCAAAAACAGCCACCACAACCTGCACCAGTCGGCCTCTTTGTTGGCAACTCTGCTGGGGGAAGGATTGAATGAATGGGTGTTGATGACAAACGTGGGCAGAGGGATTTGGCAGAGGCTGGCTGGGAAGCTCTCTGTGTCGTCCCTGCTCTCTTGAACAAACAGGGCCTTTTTGGCCTACTACGGGATTCTCAGTTTGACCCTTTCTTGCTTTCTTTCAAATGGAGAGGGATCCTTGTCCTTCATGCTCCTGCCCCAGCCTGATCTCACTAGCCTCCTGGCCTCTTCCTTTTACTGAGTCAGTGGGGCCCATCAGTGCCTGCTCATGGGCCATAAGTGTTTGCTTTTCCCCTTCCTCGCTCTCAGGTCTTTCCATGCTCACTCATTCCCTGCAGCTGCCAGCCAGCCTGCCGCCAGCCGCCTTGTACACAACTTAATCTCAGGAGTCCTGGGAGGGGCAGTCAGCACAGACCTGCACTGGAGGTAAACACAGCCGCAGGGGTGTGTCAGGGCTATTGAAGTCAATACACTGAACAGTGACAGGATCCAGGGCTGTGTCTGGTGTAAGCCTGAAGGCTTGAGTGGGAAGGTGTTTTATGGACCAGAGTATATTTTTAAAGCAGTCTCAAAGTCTCCTCCTCTTCTTTCTCGACTGCCTCCATGGGCCCCAGGTCATTAGAGTGGCTGTGGGGTAAGGATCCTGTGTTAACAAAACACAGTCTGGTCCATTTCCTTTGGGGCTACGTCAATAACGGTAGTAAATGAGTCTCCCTTCAACCCCGCCCCAAGTACCAGCTATTCACCCTCCTCGGTGAGAAAACCAGTCCAGGGAGAAGAATCCTGAGCCAAGTCTTTCCCTGTCCTTTCTGTAGCAGCTTCTCAGAGCTCTCAAGGCAGAGCTTGCCAGCTTTTGGCAGCAGAGATGCCTGGCTATGGCCCAACCACAGTCCTGGTGAATGCAGCATTACCACATACCAAAGCATGGAAAGGAGGACAGGGAATTACGAAAACGAGGACATTGGAGGACACATGGAAAAAATGTATATAATGTAATATCTTCTGTTTTTAGGGGGCCCTGGAATGCTTCCCCCTGAAAATAGGGTGTTCCAGGGCATTCCAGCATACTTTAACCCCTGGAAGTAAAAAGCCAGACAAAACCATGTATTTTTAAAATGCCTGCTGGCCCGGATGGAGGATGTGAGGGTAAAAAGGAGGACATGTCCTCCTTCTGCCTGACATCTGGTAACCCTAGGTGACCGAAGATACTGCTGCCGTTAAAAACCACAGCCACGGTGTGCAGCAGAAACTCCCTCTCTCCATCCTGCCTCAGGTAGTTACATGACATCAGGACCGCCACTGGCCCCAGAAAAGACCTGGGGCTCGGACGCTGGGACTCAGGGCTCAAGCCCCATAAGCTCAGCACCAGCAACGTCCCTGCATGACATTGTCCACCACCCCGGTTTCAGCCATGGGACCATAGCAAATGGTCGGGGCTAGGCCTGAGCATTGTGGGCAAAGCCTTAATTTGACTGGACACAAGCTTATTCTCACGTTTCATGGCACATGAACCAAGGAACAGGATGAAATCTTAAATGCAGTGGCTGGATGGTTGCTGTGTATCATTATGGTATTTTCTAGAATTCAGAACATGCAAGAAACAGGCAGAAACAAAGCAGGCTGCTCCCTAAAACAAGCACTATTCACTTTATCTTGTAGGCTGGCTCTGGCTGGCTCCAACTAACTTCTGATAACATGCTTCCCTCCAGAGACTCCTAGCTTACCAGGAAACCCTCCCCTCTTAAAAGTGATAGCTTGCAATTCCAATACGGTCCTCATACACCACTGTTTTTAACTGAGGTGACTCCAGGGCCTGAGGGAGGCCTGCAGGGAGACGTTTTGTGGCTACTCATGAGTAGGTTGCCCCTGTTACTTCCCAAAGCTCAGTCTTCCTGTGGATTTACTCTTCTGGAGTAGGGTATCATCAAGGTTGGGGTCAGTCCCTGGAAAGGAAACAAAATTTCAGAAGAGTGGGGATGGGGGTGGGCCTGGGGAAAGATTTTGACTGCAGACCACCTAGAAAAGCTACACTGTTCCCACCTCCTCACAGCTTCCCCAGTTTCCAGGGAGAGCTTTGCCTGCTAAAAGGTGGATTTCCATACTGGTTTCTCCTAGATCTCCACAGTCCGTGGGGCAGATTGGAAGAGTCTATCCAGATCCTTGCCCTGGGAGATGGCGTGTGCGCACCTTCTTTCACTTTGCGTGTGCTCTTCCTATTGCTTTGTGTCCCTCATTTGTGCTTTCACATTTCACTGGCTCTTTCAGTGTAACCCATAAAATGAGACTTACCATATTTTCGGACAAGGTTGTACTGAGCATGCTCACACCAAGCTGAGCATGCTCAGTAAGTTGCCAAAGCCATGCCCTCACATTTGCAGTCACGTTCTTCTGCCCACTCTTTAGAGGGACTAAAAACAGGTGAAAGGGGCAAAGTGGAGGTAGGGGGTGGGGGTAGGGGTAAGCAGTGCATGAAAACGTTGCAGAATTTTACTGCTCTAGGTGGTAATACACCTGGAGGCGGGGGCAGGAGAGGTGCTGAGGGGGAAAATCAGGACTGGGGGGGGGATGATTCAGGCTTAGTTTAGGGGTGAGGTACTCCCAGCAGGTGAGACGGGGCACACCCCTGGTAGAGAGAGGAGAAGAGCCTGTGCAAAGATAGCCATGTTTGCTCAGGGAATTACTTTAAACCCCACCCACTCCCTGGAGCATCAGTAAATAAACCAGGGAGTGGCCAGCAGTGAGCAAAAGGCTGCATGGCTAAATAGGTATGCTGGCAGACATCAATTGTTCATCACTGGGAAGCAGCAGGTGGTGTAGTTTGCAGGGAATACCAGATTTGCCACTGATCTGGGCTCAGGGAGCCATTTGCCCAGTGATTTTAGAGTCACTGAAACACGTGCCCCACTGACAGGAAGTCACATAGTAGAATCCAATTTCTCTGCATATAACCTAGTAGAAGAAACTGGAGGATAAGGATTTGTCTTGAGCTGGGTTCTTTGGGAGAAATGTAGCCATAGGCTGGCCTATTGATTGTATTATATATAGCCAAATCCTCTATACCATCCTCGCTATTGGCTAGCTGGTGGCGTGTGTTTTGTTATTTAGATCCTCCCACCCTCTCCCACCAGAGGGCAGATGGGCAGACAAGATACTTAGAAACACAGAATTCAAATCTGCCTGGGGCCAGATTTCCAAAAGAGCTCAGCATCCACCCTTGATGCCACTTGGAAACCTAGCCTCATGCTCTGGTGCCCAAGCAGGAGCTTTTTTTTTCTCCAGAAAATCAAACCCCACATCCAAGCATTTTCGGAGTGAGAGTTGAGACCCAAAGTCACTTGGAATGAACCAGTCATTTCTCTTCTCACTGCCCGTCTTCAGGCCCAGGGCTGTCTGAGCTCAGCTCACCAGGTGCAAGATTGTTAGTGTCTCAGCACTGCAGTTAAAGACCATAAAACCTCGCATTGTCTAAAACACTCCTTTCTGCCTGTTTTCCCACTCGTTATAACCCACTGTTCTGTTCCACCTCCCTCCTCGCTGTGCCAGGCATTCCCCACGGTGGCTGAGCTTCTGTCTGAAGAGAAACTGTCAAGGTGCTCCTTGCCCAGTATTGATTTTAGTTAAGTGAAAGACTTGTTTTATCACTAGCTGATTAGTCCAGGCTACATTTGAAATCAGAGGTGGGGAAAAGGGACCTGAGTCCCCAGCAGTCTGGCGCTGATGGGAACAATGAGTTTAGTGTTTGTTTGAACTGTGTTATTCCTTTCGAAAGCCTCCAGTGGGGAGTTGTCAGCACATTTCTATTCCACCACTCAGGTATAATTACACAGGATAACAAAGAGCCCTTCAAAATCACTACACACCAGTTTCCCTGTGACAGAGCTGGAAGGGGGGTGGGGTAGGCAAGGCAAGAAATTCCCGCCAGTGTAGTGGCGCTTCAAATAGTGTGTGATGGAGTGCAGAGGAATTGCTGAGTGTGGGGCAAATGGCTGGCTGTGGCACTGGCTAGTGACACAGCGTTGGTTTCTTTTCATAGTTTCTAGTGACCTAATAAATGGAATCTGTTGAGCAAGTCCAGCGCCTTCACTTAAAGGTCAAAAATCATTTTTTAGGCCCTGAAGATTGTGTTGCAGGGAAAAGCCCAGGAGTGAAGAGAACCCCACAGCCGGGGAACCCCCTCTCTCTCCCCTCTGCTCTTAGTAAGGCTGCCTGCTGTGTTCAGGGTGCCCTGGGGAATCCCACAGACACCAGAGTATAGCCGGAGCTGGTGTAAGTCAGTGTGGGTAGCAATATCAATGTCAGAAACTGCAACACTTATTTACATCGCTTGGTCCTCTGACCACATGTCTTCTGCACCATTTGGTTATGTGTATTTGTTACCAGTTCCTTCCAACCTCTTTTATAGGGCACGGGTCTGACTTTCATGTGCTGTGCTCGTGTGTGTGTGCGTGCACGGGCAGGAGCTGCACTGCAGCCTGCCGTCTGGTAAGTATCTTCCTCTGGCTAAGCTAACAGCAAGATATGCAGCCTGCAGGCAGCTTGTCCCTTGATGCCAGGGAAGTACCACTTCACCCAGTACAGGAAGCTGCTAGTGCAGGACACATTAAAACAGGGACGTGTCTGTCAAGTCATCCTGCAGAGGCTCATGAGCATGAGCGCTGACCTTTGGGCAGGCTGTTAAGAGGCAGGGCACAAACCCCAAATGAGCTGTACATTCTATACTTAGATTCCTGTATAGTGTGTAAACTACTCAAACATGATAACAAGCCTGGCCATGGAGCCACAGTGTACTCCAATCTATCTTGTCACTGAGGCAAGTCTCCCTTTGTGCTAGATGGTCCCTTATACTAAAAAGCACAACAATTTATTTTAAAAAATCGTATATTCTCAAAGGATCATTCCTTCAGTCACAGATTAACTCTTTCATCAGAACCAACACTTGTAGCCAATCCTATCAAGAGCTATCAAAAAATTGATTAGTTAGGAAAATTAAATAAGAGAAAAAACAGCAAGAGTCCCGTGGTACCTTAAAGACTAAAAAATTTCTTCAGGCTTAAGCTTTCGTGGGTCCAACCCACTTTGTCAGATGCACAAAGTGGGTTGGAGCCCACAAAAGCTTATGCCTGAAGAAATTTTTTAGTCTTTAAGGTGTCACACTCTCATTGTTTTTGCTGTATACAGACTAACATGGCTGCTTCTCTGAAACTTGAAATAAGAGAGTTATTCGCAGGGTTAAAGCAGGCAAACGTGCCCATCAATGAGCTACGGTCTCAAGTTTCAAAAGAGAATGGAAGCTTCTAAATTATAATAAGCAAACGTTATATGTCCCTAAGGGCTAACCTAGGCTAAACACTGGGGATCTCTTGCTTATACTTAGAAAACCTTGCTCTTGCAAGTCCAAGCAGTATATATAGAGATACATTTTGACTTGCCAGGGACTTTTATTCCCTTTTCCCCTTCTCTGAGCTGCCAGTTCAGCTGATGGGAAGCATTCACTTGCATGTCTCCTCATAATGTGGGGGGGAGTGGGAGGGGGAAGAGCAATCAATAAAGTCTTTTGTCATCTGATGTTCCATAGTTCATCTGATGCTGATAGGCCTTCTTTGTCTGCTAGAGATTAGCATTTCACACTGCCTGATGATTTACAGTCACAGAAGCTTACCATGTAAACACCTTATCACATAAAATATGTAAATTCCCCATCTTTAAGCATCTGATGAAGTGGGATTTTCTCCCACAAAAGCTCATATGATAAATTTGTTTGTCTTTAAAAGTGCCACCAGACTCCTAGTTTGTCTACTCCTTTCGAATTTACCATATAAGATGGGCTATGGGCATTATAACATGCCTGGTAATTTGCAAGCACTTGATAAAGTCTAAACCTTAAGGACATTTTTAGCTCACTAATAGAGCGCAGGTGAGCTGGGCTATTCTGACTGTGAGATTGCCAATTTTCAGATGAGATGTGGGGGCCTTGACATGGTCTTTCAGCTTTACAACCTCTGGCCAGTGTCGCAATGATCTCTTGCCTGGTCTGGCTTGATAGCTGCTGGCCAGCAGCATCTTATTCCAGTGTTTCAGCCAGGGCTGGTGACGGCTTCAGTCAACAAAGGCTGGGCTTGGATGTGGTGTCACACTGCCTCCATCTGCACTGGCAACAGCCTGTTGTGTTGAATTCCTCCTCCCTAGCACTGCAGCAGCATGTCAGCTGGGGGTTGTGGTGGTGTTGGTGTGCGGCCAAGTTCCCATTTCTGTAGCCAGCAGGTGAGGAGTGAAGATCAAGCCCCTTCCTGCTCTGGTGGGTCCGTTAAGCCTCTTGCTAATCCAGTTGTTAACTGGAACCAGTTTAGCCAAACACCTTTTCTGCTGCCTGGGGGTGGCTTCTTCCTCTCCTGCCGTATGCTTTTAGCAATCCTGCACAGACCAACCTGTATATTTCCAGTACCCACTGTGTTCACTACCATTCAGGCAGGCTGCTCCTGACAGACCCGTCTCAGTGCTACTCAGTGCCCAGGGAGCTAAGGGAACAGGAAATTACCAGTTAGCAAAGATGAGCTGAGCGGCCTGGGGGTGGGATGGGAGGGACAGCAGAGCACCAGGGACCATCCTTCTGAGGATAACAAGAGCCCAGGCCAAGAGGGACAAGGAAGGTGTCAAGCTGTGAGGTCAAGTTGCAGCCAGGTCAGGATGTTTTATCCTAATTCACCTGTTTAAATTTCTGATTCCGCTCCAGACTGTCTCCCACCTTGCACCTGATATATCCAACCCCTTTTCCCCATCAAGGACCACCCCAGGCTGGACCATGTTGCCCTTTGGGCATGGATTGCATTCCTGGGCAAGGCACTTAGTCCCAGAAGACAGGGAGGACAAAGGACACTTTCCTTTCCTCCAAGCTGACCTAACTGGAGGTGTGCATCCCCCCGGGAAGAAGGAGCAGTCGGGGGCAGCTGGTCCAGTCGCAGGAGGAAGTTTGGCCAAGGATGTCACACCATGGGCAAGCACTGAGTGCTGTGAGAAGCGCAGCAGGATCTCTATGGCCCAGGTGGAACCTCCATTTGGTGCAGGCTCACCCCAGAGGGCCCCCATCCTCCCCAGGAAGTTATGGGGGCTCAACATACGTGCTTCAGGAAGGAGAAAGGCTGAGTCATCCCGCCTGGGAATCAAGCTTGCGGTGCCCGGGGCTTCCCTCCAGTGAGATCTATGCTGCTGCTTTGACCATCCTAAGTTGCCCTGTCCTTCATGTAGCATTCTGACCTGCTCCCAAGGCCTGTGGTGTGAGCACTGGTTTGGACCAGGCTTTCCAAAGAGCTCAGGGCTGAGCTGACATATGCCCCTTTGAAAACGGCCACAAGCATGCCCATGGGAGGAGAGCAGCCATTCGGAAATCTGACCCATTCTGGGATCTGCACTTCAAGAAACAGGGACTGTCTCTAACAGAGAAGGTGAATCGGCCCCTGCCTTCCCACAGCTCTTTCTCCCCAGGAGCATTCTCTTGCTGCCAGCATTCGACTTCTGTATTCCATGCCATACCTCTGCTGCACTGGGTGATGTGCACATGGGCTGCTCTGCATGTTTGCAGGCCAGTGGGTCTGTGTATCAAGGCATCAGACACCTCTCCTGTAAACAAGACTGCCAAGGGAGGGGGGTAATTTTTATCTCGTTTCTCACTTAGCCTCATGTTACTCCAGTGCAACTTTGCAGCATCATTCCTGATTTACATCAGGATGAGGTCATTAGTGTTTGCACATTGTCTGTTTATGCAATTGGAATTTACAAATATCCTGCTTTCCTGGAACAGAAGTCAGGCCCTTAGAGCTCTCAGTGGACAATAGCAATTGGCAGATGTCCCATCTGTAACGCTTACATCTCCAGGCCAGGGCATGGGCCATAATACTTGCCATGGACTAAGGAACGTCACTGCTCCCT
The DNA here is from genome assembly GCA_007922195.1 of Podocnemis expansa. Classification (NCBI taxonomy): domain Eukaryota; kingdom Metazoa; phylum Chordata; order Testudines; family Podocnemididae; genus Podocnemis; species Podocnemis expansa. The sequence continues at coordinate 11,411,492 of ML682026.1, forward strand.
GCCATGCCAGTGCTGGGCACCAGCATCCTGAAGGGAGGTGGGCTGCTGTACGGCGGTGGCGCAGAATAGTTGTGTACACCAGGGATTTCACCGCAGTCACTGGCCTGCGGGTGAACGGTGGTCATGTGGTCACTTGCTGTGTTGCAAAAGAAGCCACCAGCACCCAGCATGAGAGGGAGGAAGGTTTTTGTGCTACTGCACGGACCTAAGTGAGGTGTAAGCTGCTCATGTGCAAGGCAGAAGTGAGAGGAGTGGGAGGCAGGACACCAGTTGTAGCTTCATTAATTGGAAGGTGTGTGCCAATTAATTTAAGAGGAACATCAGCTGGACTCACACAGCTTACCAGCCAGGAGTGGCCCAAAAAAGACTTCAGCACAAATTCAGGGCTAGGTGGGGAATCTCTAGCTATGCGTGGGGAAGAAACACAGGACTAAATCTATGGAAAACCTTGGGCCTCACCCCAGACTTGGTAGGAGGAGGGGCCGGAGAGTGTTAGCAGCCCTGTTTATTTTTCCTGCTGACCTCTAACCCTGCTCCAAAGCCCAGTGTGATGTAGATGCTTGCGGGGCTGGTTCCAGTTTGCATCTGCAAGGAGACTGATTCCAGCTCTCAGTTTTTGTCACCAGCGCCCTCGCTCCCCAGTGAGCCGCTTTGGTACGCTTCCAGCTCTGGCCACACCTGGCCCACGTCGCTCTCTGGGATGGTTCTGTCTGACTGCGCAGTCATTTGTTTCCTCACTCTTTCTGTCCCTGGGGCTTGCATCACTGTAGCATCTTCAACAGAAATAAATGTCCAGTGAGTGAATCACTGGAAAGGGCAATTTCTGGGCAAGGGAGTTGCCTTTTAGCACTTCTCTTCCTGAGCAAGTCTAGTGTCTTATTCCTTTCCTTTCTACACTGGGCTTTTGTTTGCCAGGCAGAGGAGGGAGCCCTCCTCATAGGGACCCCTTTCTAAAGGGCATAGAGTTGGACACGAAAAGGCCTTCCTAAGCCAATGTGTTAAACATGCTAATCAGAAAACAGGCAAAGGGCAGTGGAAAGTTGTTGGCAGAAGCTTGCCGCATACCCCAGGCTCATACAGCAAAGTGCTCTGCTCCTGGCTTAATGCCTCCAGGGGGCTTCTAGAGCCAAACTCACTGTCTGGGAACATCTCTGTATTTCAGTGTTTCCCAACCAGGGTGCCATCAGGTCCAAGCAGATATGCCACAGAATTTTTTGAAAAAAATACCGTAAGAGCTCTGGATTGGCTCATTGGCTCATGAATATTCATGAGTTTATTTGGGCACTATATGGTGGTGTGCCTCAAATTAATTAAAGATAGTAAGGTGTGCCATGGCAGAGAAAATGTTGGGAACCACTGCTGTATTTGACTGAACTCTGCTCACATGGGAAACTCTTGAGAGTTGATTACCAATTTCCTTGTCAGTCATGCCCTGACATCCCCAGAATTGCCAAATGCCATGCTCACTCTGAGTCACAGAGTCACTAGCAATCTGGTTTTCACAATGGCCTGGCCAGACACCCAGAATGCCAGGGGAAGTCAATCAAGAGCATGCTGTAATAATCTGTGTGCACCCTGGTGATTTCAGATGTTCCCTTTCTTCTCTCTAATCATACAGGGTGGAGGGAAGGAAGTAGTCAAAGCAGGGAGGGCTAGGACTCAAGGCACTTGGGATGGCTTTTTGGCTCCAAGAGCAGCTTCTGCTAGTGTCTTCTCAATGGGTGGGATCAAAACTCCTCATGCCCCCACCCTGCTGAACCACTAAAAAGAGGACATTTTGCTGTTCTCCATGAGGATGCAAGAGACCAAATTCCTTCCCAGCCAGTCTACTAAAATCCGAGAAGATACACCAGAGAGCTGCTATTCCAAAGCCCCTCCTCAAAACCTGGAATCATCCCCATGTTGAGACTTAGGCATTTGTCTTGGAGGTAGAATAAATAACCACATCACATGGCAAGGAAGCCACACTGGAGAAGGGTTTGCTGTTTAATTGGTCAAGTTAAACAAAACACAAGTAGGGCTAATTTATTCTTTCAACTATTGGGTTCATAATCCCACCCCCCACAGGAGCCAGTATTGGGGTGTGGACTAGTTATCCCAAACCCAGTGCTGTTTGCCTTGGCTAACACTTTTTTGAGGCAGTTGTTTCATTGATCTCACCACTTCATATTCAGCTAGCTGCACTGTCCATTTCTAATGTGGCTTGTTTGAACATTTAAAGTGTTTTGGATCAGATACAATTTATACAAGGCTGTGTTCACATGAGCCTGTATACACATATAGCTTTAACTTTAAAAAGGTTTCAGTTCTTCTGGACAGGAGAAAGGTTTTATTTGTTCAGATGTTGCCTGTAATTTGGGTAGGCCTAGACTTGCATGCCCCACTAGTACACTGAGAAGGGGTTAGTGTGACAACACACTGCAGCAGTGAAACAAGACAAAAAGTGTTACATCCTCTTTAAAACTGCAGCAGGATTCCTTGTTTGTGTTGCTTCTGACTTCAGCAATAACATTCAAGAGCCAAGAGGGAAACACTTCAGTCTCCCTGCTCACTCCACTGATGATTTAATAGTTGTGCTGAAACAAATGGCTAACAAATCAAAGCTTCAGAGAGAAGCTGAAGAATGGGATTTCAGGTGAAGATTTAACACCACTACCTTAGGGTTAAATAGAAACTATGGTGTTTTCCCCCTCCTTATTACAACAGTGTTTTGACCTCACCTCTCTCTACATGCTGTTCCCCAATGTTTGGCTCTAAACAGCTGCTTTGCTGTTAGTCCACCCTGATCTTATGATCTACACTTCCCTGCATTTATTTCCCTCCCAATCTGTAAACTCACCATCTTCAAGCATCTGATGAAGTGGGATTTTTCTCCCACAAAAGCTCATGCAGTAAATAAATTTGTTAATCTTTTAGAGCACCCTAGGGCTCCTTGTTTGTTTTGCTGAACTAGACTGACAACTACTCCTTTGGAAGTCCTCCAAGCACTGTGAAATAGCTGTCCTAGAGGTAGAATGAGCAACATAAATGGGCTAGCCACTTCCCAAGTGCCCCCGCATAACTCAGGTAGCCCTGCAGCCTCCCTACCTCCATTTCCTTCTTGAGCTCACAACCCTACAATTATTCACACTTCTCTGATTCAGCTGCAACCCCCTTTAGCACTGGATTTATTAAAGTGAACAATCAGTCCTAACAATGTTCTCAAGCTACCCATCAAATCCACACACCCCATATCCTATACCAGGGGTTTGCCTTAAGCCAGCTCCCCAATGACTCAGGGGGCCCTTACTAGCTGCCTCAATCCCAGCAGTCCCTATCACTGCTGTACCATGCCATACCCCCTGCTTCCCACTGATTGTTTTTCCTCTCCCAAGCATTAGTAGGTATATAGCAGCCTACTGCCTTTTATAGCGGAACCAGCTCATCCCCACCCAGCTGCTTCTGCTAATGAAATCCCAGTCCCCATCTCAGGGGTTGTAGCCAGAGGTAATTGGATAGAGCTGGGCAGTTCCAGTCCTTAAAGAAACAGGGCCCCACCATTGCAAGCAAGTCCTGAGAGCTGATTAAGTTGTCTGTGGTGTCATCTCACATGTTGATGGATCATGGCAGGAAGTTTCTTACGCTCTCATCTGGCTCAAGCTGAGGCCATAACTGAGGTGACCAAGGCAGGGTATGCGATGGGACAGAGTGAGAACTTCAGCCAGTTTTGGTGGTTCTGCACAGTCCAGGGCATGAGAGAAGTTGGCAGCAAACAATTGCCAGTTGAGGGATGTGGACTCACAAGCCTGGTCCAGCTGCCCCTGATGACCGTGTTCACCTTAGCGGCCATCAGCAGGCAGCAGGGATGGGAGCAAAAAAGAGGCAATTTTCTCATTATGATGATACACCAGCAATGCAGTCTCCTGGCAGTCTAGCCAATGCTGGTCCAGAAGACAGGAAGCCCATGTCAGAAGGTAATGGGAGGAGGCTGATAGCCATCAGTGATGTCTCCTAGCCCAGGCAGCCCACTTCTGCTTTGGTGGGTAGAACTGCGACATCCCCAGGGTCCTAGGAAAGTACCAGTGTGAATGACTGTGCCCATGCCCTGGCCTGCCTGCTGCCAGCAGCGTTTGCTCACTGCTGCTCTGGGTGCTTGCTGAGCAAAGAGCAGTTGGAAAGCCTCAAGTTCCTGATAGCTCAGGCTTCCTGTGTCCAGGAAGCAGATGTAAGACTCAAAAGGGCTCTATAGGCACCCAGACAGCTGGCAGCTGGTAAGAAGAAGAGGCTGCCGTGGGGGTCCCAGAGCAGCCTCGTTGGTGCAAGGAATCTGAGACATGGACAGCTTGGTGCCCAAACCCAGCATTCCCAGGGCAAATTCTCAGTGCTGGGTCATCTGGGGGCAGCAGCATCCAAGAAACATGATCACTGAATGGCTTTGTGGTCTTCTGCGCATCCAGTAAGATGGCCAGATGGTGTAGGATGGGGGGGAGCAGGATGGGCTTCAGTGCAGGGTAGGGGAGGGAACTGGGCAGTGCCAATGGCATGACATGACATACCCTGTCCTTACACCCCCATGCAGGCGGTAAGAGGAGGAGGGTGCCTGGGGATGCTAAGGCTGCTCCAGTGTCTCAGGAAGTCACATTCACCAGGAAGGAAGCTCTGGGCTTAACAGAGCTTTTCCCAAAGTGCTGGGGGTTTGGCCCCCTTGTTTCTGCTTATCCACCCTCTGTTAGGCAGTTTGTGTGGGGAACTTGCCAGGGCTGCATCAGAATGAAGCCTTTGCCACTTGCCCCAACTTTTTCTCCCTTATGTATTTGTGTCCTATCCTATAAAGGAGACTGGAGGATGAAGGTGACCCCACTTGGTTGGCAGGGGTAGTTGGGACCTAGTCATTCCTTTCTAAATCCTGAATCAGTTTGCTAAACACATTAGGGATGCAATTGCCTGCCTTATTTGCAGGTAAAATTACAGTGAATGTGCACGGAAATTAGACCCACAAAGCCCATTCTTTGTGTAAGGAGCTATTAAAAAATTTACCTTCCTGCTCTAGTGAACCTTGAGAAAGACCAGCAGCATGTTTCTTTTGAAACGAGTAAACAATATTGCCAGAAAACAACAGGGCTGCTTCTGAACACTGTCCCCAAGCCCTTCCCCATTGCATCTCCGTACAGGACCCCCTTTCCCCACCCCCCAGCACAAAGTGACTCTGCAGCCTGTGAACTGCCTAGGAAGAGTCAGGCCTTGACTGGTTTATGCTCCAGTTTTTGGGTGTGAATAAATAGTACTTAGGACTGGCACTCCAGATACTGGTCTGGCTAGTTCATTAGTAATTCCTCTCAAGAGGCATGACTAGGGTGGATAGGTCTAGAGAGAGCGAGCCAATCCAGATCAGACCTAGGACCCCATCTTGTTTCCTTTGCTGCGTCTAGCAGGGGGCTGTAAAAGCCCATGGCCAATGGGGGGACTTTACTCGGCCATAGCCGGTCATCAACCTAAGATCTGCCTGCCGCATGAGACCTGAGCGCACTAGGCAATAGTCGGCATTGCAGCCTTTTACAGACATGCACAGGAGTCGAGTGTGAGGTGGTGGCGTTCTCTCATGATCTCAGCCCAGTTATTCCGGTCACAGTATCATGAGACCTGTGTCATTTCTCACCTGTCCCTGCACTGGCAAACTGCCCTGCTGGCTTGTGGGGAAATGGGGCTATGTGGAGCTTTCAAGGAAATTTAAAAATCTGATTTCTGTGAGGTGTTTTGGGTGTCTTAGAAGGACCCGCTGGAGCTCATGCCTCATGCACCAGGGAAGGAGCAGCAGCATTGAGATGTGTCCGGAAATCACAGCAGCTGTGGATCTCTGGCTCTGGGACAGTAGCCAATAATACCAGAGTCAGGTGGCTCTGATTTTAGCCTTGGCTGTATCTGATCCACACAGTGCTTCATGCTCCTTATGTTTGATTCTGGGCAGCAAGCATATCTGCGTGGGCTGGTCCTGGAGTCCTTTGAGCAAGTAACTGAAATTCCTCTGCAACCAAATTCAACTTGGCTTTGGCCAGTGGATCATTCTGCAGACCAGCTGCCCCACACAGCACATTTATAATCCTGACAGCAAAAGCATGAAGTCAACAGCTACTTTACGGACTCTGCTGATGGTACCCAGCCCTACTATAGTGCAAACAGGCTGAGGGGAGACGTGAGGAGACCTCAGCCAAATGCTCAGCCAAACTGAGCAGGACGTCCCTTTTGAGGTGACTGGGGCCTGCTGTCTAGTCCCTGGGAGGCTTTTCAGGCAAATGGTGCATTTTCTCTCCTAATTTGCCCCCCACCTGGCTTGCAGACTCATCTCCCACCCTCATGCCTTCAGCACATGTGCTCCCAGGCCAGCAGACTGTGGCGGCTCCAGTGTAGAATTATCTAATATCTTAACATGGATGATTGGTCTCAGAAAAGGACCATTTGGACACGCTTGCTTTGATGGATCCGCCAGATGGGGCACAGGGCTTAGAGACAGTGATGACTAGTGGCACTTGCCACTAGAAAGTGGTCAGAGATGCCCTGAGACTGCCTTCTTTAAATCAAAGCTCCCTTTTCCAAGACCTACATTACGGAGGCCTGCACAACAATTGGGTTGAATCTCATGATATATCCTCAGTGCCGTATATCACTGCCACTGCATGTGAGCTGCTATTCTGACTCCTTCCACCTGCTGCCTCTTACTTGGGCTGTGGGTGGATTTGGAAATACTTGGCACAGATTCTTCCTGTTTTCTTCCACCTCACTGTCTGGGATAATCAAAGGGCTTGTGGCTGACTTTGTCATGTGTCCTTTTCAGTGCCCCGCAGCAGGCTGTGCCCTTGTGAACACTGCCAGCCAAGCAACTACTTAGATTTGGTAGTTGGTATACGGGGAGGGGTCTCAGCCAAAGCACTTCAGACATCTGCCCTGAGCCCCTCGTGCCAATGCAAGTAGCACCGTAAGCAATTAGAGTGAAGCCAGGCAACCAGATCAAGGACTGGAGACCAGCCCCATGGCTATGTCTGTCTGTGCCAAGCTGCATGTGAAAGGGCCTTGTCATAACAGAGTTAAGTGTCTCTTACACTTCCCACATCAATCTCCCATGATACTTCTTCCCCACACTATGCAAACACTTCTTCATCCCAAATCCACCTCCTCCCTCATTTTCAGGGCTCACAACTCTGACAAAAACTCCCTCCAGTTTGGTGTTTCTGTTTGTGGTGACTAGAAATACTGGGTCCAGGTTTAGTGGATGCAATTCAAGAAGGATGTTGAAAAACTGAAGATGGTTCAGAGATTCATGAAAATGATGGAACAATTGGAAAATCTGCCCTGTAGTGACAGACTCAACAAGGTGTTCAATCTGTGTAGCTTCAACAATTTCAAGATAGGGGTTTTTTTTAATGCCAAAACTTCATTGGGCTTTTCCACTGATACACATACATCACTCTGCCTAATGAAAAGCTACAAGGAATGAAGAGGCAGGAAGTTCCTTATCATGGGGAGTCTGGAACGTGGGCTTGGACTGCAGAATGACACTCAGGTTATGCAGGGAGCTTCCGGACTCGGGGAGCTCCCAGGCTGTGTGTGGGGATTTCTAGACTGCAGCCAAGTTGGGACTTAGTCAAGAAGTTTCTGGATTGTACAGGGGCATGCCAGCTATTTCTAATTTTTGTTCAGGCATCTGGACAGCACGTCAGCTTATGCAATAAATCCTGCTCTGGCATAGCTGGTCCCAAACCACACACTGCTCTGCTGCACTCTACTCGCTGCATTCAGATAGTAGCTAGACAGAATCAAACCAGTTCACAGATTAGCTAATAAAAGGCAAATGACACTCCCTAAAAGCCATGTCAAAGAGAAGGTCAGAGAAACTGAATGGCTGATGAGCTATCAGCTGAGCTGTCATCTTGTGACACCATCACGGGATGGGATGAGGCCAAAAAACGGCTTCTTGGGTAAGCTGACTCAGGGTCACAGGCATAGCTGCTTCTTGGATTACTTTGGTAGCTGTTTGCTCATCACTCCAGGACACCCCAGCTTCCATCCCATACTGTCATGTGGCCCCAGGAACAAACGCACCAGCAAAAGTTTGTGATGTGTTGTGAGTCATAACTCTGGTTGTGGGTGGAGGCTGCTGTACAAGCGCTGGAGCACTAGATGGCAGCAGTTGGTTACACAAATAAATTGGAGGCAGAGCTCTGCCAAGAACTGAGCCAGCAAACAGTTTGTGACCTGGCAAGCCAGGGCCCCAGCTAAATAAGCTGGTAGAATAGCAGCACTGGTTTCAAAGGATTTGTCACCGCACACAGGTATTGGAGACAGAAGACGGCAGGATTTACACCCCCCTCCATCAACTGTCTGGGAGATTTTAGTATTTGTGGGAAAGAGGCGATAGAGCTGTAGAAGCAGGCTGCAGCCTGGTACAGATAGTAGCAATAGCTCACTTGGTAGGCTGGGCACAAACAAACACTATGCATTTTAATATGGCTAATATAGATGTATACATGTAAAACCAAAGGCCCTTGGCCTTACAGCATGGGAGAGTCTATCCTGGAAAACCATGACTCGGAAAAGGATTTGGGGAGGCATGTGGATAATTAGCTGAAGATGAACACCCGGTGCCATGTCATGGCCAAAAGGGCTGGAGGAATCATTAGATGCATAAACAGAGGAGTCTCAGGTCGAAGTGGAGAGGTTACGACCGCTACTGGAATACCGTGTCCAGTTCTGGTGTCCACAGCACAAAAAGAATGTTGATCAATTGGGGAGGGTTCAAAGAAGTGTTACGAGACTGATTAAAAGGATCAGAAAACATGCTTTTCAGCGACAGACTTATGGAGCTCAATCTATCTGAGTTAACAAAGGAAAGGCTAAACGATGACAATTATAATCTGTACATACCTAAATGTGGAACAAATATTTAATAATGGGCTCCTCTGTCCAGCAGAGAAAGATATAAGGATCTAACCGCTGAAAGCTGAAGTTAGACAAGTTCAGTATGGAAATAAGGTGGACATTTTTACTAGTAAGAGTAATTAACCATTAGAACAAATTACCAAGGGTTGTGGTGGCTTCTCCATCAGTCACCAACAATTTTTAAGTTGAGATCAGGTGTTTTTCTGAAAGATCAGGTCCAGGAATAATTTTAGGGGAAGTTCTAGGTCTGTGCTGTGCAGGAGTCAGGCTAGATGATCCCAGTGGTTCCTTCTGGCCTTGGCATCTATGAACCCTGGGTTGCGGTTATTTCAGTAAATTATTGGTGCAAAGATAGTTTGTTGAAACCTTTCAGAACTTGGCTCCGCAGCATCTTCTTGCAGCATTTGTTACTATCATGCTGAAAATTCAGGAAGGACAAAAATCACAGCCCAAGCCCCCAGGCTGGTGTCTGAGCCCATAACTCAGCATTTGGGAACCTCCTTCTACATGTATTGTCTGAAATCAAAGTAGTTTCAGAACCCTCCTTGCTCCTTGTGCTAGTCTTACTAAATCTAAGGACTTGAGAACCAAAATTTTCACTCTCTTTCTGCTGTGCAACTTGAATGACTTCAGTGGACCCACTTCTGATTTATAGCCAGTGTAAGTCAGAGGAGAATCAGGCCTCAAATAGAAAAGGAGTTAAAATGTGACCGAGACATGTTGATCTAACTGCCTGGGTTTGATCCAGATATCGCAGCGAACCTGGTGTGTGAATCACCTTGGGCCAGGATCCCGCTCAGGTACCTGCACTGATGGGAAGAGCAGCTGCTGGCATTGCCACTCCTCCTGTTTGTTCTTCTACCTCAAATCCAAGAGCTTCCTTTTCAGAGGCGGGTGAGGCGGAGAGTCTACAGCAGTGCCAACTTGCTGAAGCTATGCCTGCACACTATGCTACAAGTGTTACAGCGTCAGAGCTGCCTGCTGTGGCATAGATGTTGGCTACTGCCATGGAAGGGTTTTTCTGCCACTTTTAATAAGTCCATCCCCTTGAGAGGAGGCAGCTAGGTCCATACAATTCTTCTGTTGTCCTAACAGTATCTCTGTCAGGGCTTAGGTTGACTTCAATGGTTTCTCTCATAGCTAGGCAGAACTAAGTTTTAGGTGTACGCTAACCTGAGTGTGAGTCATTGAGTGATTGGGGCCAGGTACCCCAAAGAACTGCTATGGAAACCCAAAGCTGTCTTCAGTCGAGATCTTCCCACAGTTTGCGCAGGGAATGGACTGCCTGGACATACAAGGGGATTTAACAAGCTTCACTAAAGCTAGTGGGAAAAGTCTTGTGATTCTCAGCTGCTAGTTCATAAGTTCTGGATGGAGGTGACCCGTGCTACTCAAGCCTAGGTAGATCCTGCTGCTCTGGTGCCCGTCAATACTATTGCTGGGTCATCAGGAGGAAACAGGATACAGTGGGAAGACCTGGTGCTGCCTACCCAGGTTGGTTAGGATCAACTCAGCTCCGCCAGGTAGCCAGCACTGCCTTAGTGATAGCCCAACAGCCCAGCCATCTTCCTTTGTGTAAAATCCAGGGGGTAGCACTTGCTGACTCTCATGGTTTTATATATGCCTCATGGTAGCTGATGTTTTCTGAACCTCCAGCTTCTGGAGTCCTGTGATTAGGAGGGGTTCCCAACTTCCATTTTAACAGAAGTGAGTTTCTAATCTTCACTGTTGTGGATAAAAGCTTCAAAATTTATCCTGGGTGTGCCATAATGGCTCAGGAACAGCAAGATGAATACAAGAGGCCCCACGTTTATTAGTTCCAAAGGGCTAGCTGTGTCAGTCTAGTTCAGCAAAACAAACAAAGAGTCTTGCTGGCAACTTTGTCCACATAGCTGCACAAACTTGCATCATAGGACCTAATAAAACCAGATTCTTCATTCAGGGCTCATTCACCTGCTCCATCAATGTGATTTATTTCATCATGTGCCAACAATGCCCCTCTGTCTTATACATTGGACAAACAGGACAGTTTCTGTGCAAAAGAATAAATGGGCACAAATATGACATCAGAAAGCACCACATTCAAAAATCAATAGAGGAACATTTCAATCTTTCTGCTCACTCCATAGATGATATTTTAATTGCCATACTTAAGCAAATTGACTGCAAATCAATGCTTCAGAGAGAAACCGCAGAGTTGGAATTCATGTTTGGTTTGGCCATTACTGTGGGTTCCAATAGGGATTTTGGCTGGTTTTCTTACTACAATAGGTGAGTGTGTCCTCTCTACCTCCTCTCTTTCTAATATGCTGGCTACACTGTTTGAATCTAAATAACCGCTTTGATTTGCTGAAACAGTCTGACCTGATCTTATGACTTACACTTATCTGCATTTATTTTCCTCCCATTCTGTACGTTCCCCATCTTCAAGCATTTAATGAAGTAAGATTCTTTCCCGTGAAAGCTCATGCAATAAATACGTTAGTTTTTAAAAGCACCACCAGACTCTGTGTTAATTAGTTTTTCTTTAAAAAAAAAAAACTTTAATGATTTTTAAGCCAATCACATGATTTCTGAAGCCTGATGTGTGAGTTTTTAGGAATGTGTAGGGCTGTCAATATTGTTGGGGGCAGGCCCTGAGAAGGGCAAGCCCGAGAGGAAGAGTTTGAGCTTTCAGCACCTCTCGCACAATTAGCACCTCTTCCAGCCCTGCAGAACGGAGAGTGCTGGCTTCAGCTTGAGAGGCCAGAGTCCTGAAAGGTGCAGTGGGGGGGTGGGCTGAAACGCATGAAGTCAGGGGCTCCCTATGTGATCATGTGCCTTAACACTTGTTGCTTTATGTGACATTCCAGTAGGAAAGAGGGGCCTGCCACTTTGCAGTTGTAGAATGAGGCTTTATGACTTGAAGGCAGGCATCCATCAGAAATCTGTGTTATTCAGCAATTATGCATATAAACAGTGCACACAAGTGCTGCCAGAGCCTCTGCTGAGAGACCAAGCACACTGTCCTGAAAGGGGTGGATGGAGCCACCCCTTTAAGAGTGGTGGACTTCTGTTTGCAAACCGCTTGCAGGGATTGCAGAGAAAAGCAGAGGTAAAATGCACATGGGCTGCTGGTATTTCCAGCTGGTTTATGGGAGGATGAAATTGATCCTGCCACTGTGCAGGAGGATAGGTGGGGCAACACAATTGGCGTTTCTTCCAACCCAAAGGAGCTGCTGAGTTTTCCATCTCGCCATGTGATTCAAATTATTGCAGCTGTTTGCACAACCCATTAGACTTTAAGAATGTGCTGCTTGCTGCTCTACTGGCCTTTCTAGCAAAGTGCTTTGCTGTAAACAAAACCAAACCAAAGTTCATTGACCTTTTGTGCAAAGCCCTTGATGTCTAGTAAAAAAATGTCACTTCTCTACAGAACATCAAATGCTGCTAAATACAGCAACGGGTTCTTTCCATTCACAAAATCTGAATGGCATACCCCGTTCTGTTGGGAAGCTTCAAAGGGCTGGGGAAGCGGCTCCAACAGATTGTTTGTTCTGTCTTTCCCACCACTAGAACTGAAGAATTAAGATACCCACTTAAAAGAGTCTCCTATCCTTTCATGCAATTCCAGCTCTTCTCAGAGCAGTTCTGGGTGGAAATAGTTTCAGGAGGTTTAGAGCAGGGACTTTGTCACAGGGTCATCATTGCTTTAGGGGCTGTTTTGGGCCTGATGTTGACACGAAGGTCCCTTTTCACCATTTTGGTGTTCTGTAAATCACCCTTAAAGTTGTGTAAATATAACTAATGTAAGTCTGTTTGAATACTAAAAACTGCTTTTGCTACAGTCTGATCTGATCCTATGACTTACACTTCCCTGCATTTATTTGCTTCCCATTCTGTGAGTTCCCCATCTGCAAAGCATCTGACCAAGAGGGATTTTCTCCCACGAAAGCTCATGTGATGAATAAACTTCTTAGTCTTTAAGTGCCACAGGATTCATTTGTTTTGCTGAACTAGACTGACGCGGCTGCCCCTTTAGAACTTAATTTCAGTGAAGTACGTCTTACTGACACCAGCTGAGGTTCTGGTCCCGCTATCCCTGCACAATAAAGCCTTACTGGAATTCCCACAGCCAAATAACTGATCAAGCATTGTTATTATTTTATCAACTGCAGTTGCAGTGGGAGAACGTTTAACATTATTTAAACCAGGCTTAGTTAGAATAATGTGTGATTTAAGCTTTAAATTATCATTACCTGTGCAGCTGTCACCATGACATCCCTTGCCTGAAACAAGTGCTGAGAAGTTGGGCTCTGTGCTGGAGGCAGCCATTCGAAGGTACTCTTTGTGTGTTGAAGACCGACTGGTTAATTGGTTAATAACACAGTAAAGGCATCCTGAGTGGTTAATAATATAAATTGGTTAATCAAATCACACAGGGTTTTAACTTCATGTGCTGCAAAGAGCCTCAGGAGACACATGACAGAATCATGGATGATGAGGGAAGGAACTTTAGGAGGTATTTAGTCAATTCCTTGCTCAAAGCAGAACCAACTTCAACTAAATCATCCCAGCCAGCGATTTGTCAATACATAAATGAACCACATGCAGCTCCTCAGCTTTGGGATTTGAGTATCACTGTGCTAAATTATCCTGTAATTCCTCACCTCTCCAGTTCTGCAGGATGGTTCAAAAATATCTACAGAAATGCATCATTTTATTTCTCTATTATATTGGATTCAGCTTTTCACAAAGCTGTCATACCTCTCACATTGCAAGCTTAGGTACACACAATCATATTGCCCCTGCCAACATGCTTTAACTCTGCCCTGGAAGGAACCTGTCTTTGGATGAGAGAAGGGTTCTGGCTGCACCCTGGGCCGCTGGTGTTTAGACAAGTAGCTCTCAAGTGGTCTAATAGCTGGAGCAGAAGACTAGGACTCATGACACTTAGGGTTTATCCCTGGCTCTACTACTAAACTGCTGGGTGACCGGGCAAGTCAGATCATGTCTCCATAATGTACGGATAATGATCCTCCCTTTCTTCTATAGGTAGCTTTGTCCTCTGATAAAAACTACTGTTTAAGTGGTGACTACTATTGTTGCTCTGGAATGTACACAAACTAGTTCTAATACTTTTGCAACGCCAGCAAAACCTGGATCTCCTGGAGAACTAAGTTCCTTTGTGTTATCATTTTATTTCCATCAGTTTTCTTCTTTAAAGATGAAGAAGGAACTAGAAGATTCCACACCCCAATGATAGAAACAGAAAGATAAAGTTACACGGTTACATACTCAAAAGTTAGGAAATGCTAAACTCTCTGCTTCTTTCTGCATATCTGTCACGATGCAGGCCTTACTTGCAAAAAGCAAGTATTATTTCTAAATCAATGCAATAGAATAACACACGTTATTGCCCAATAACCTGCAAAGAACATTTGTAGCATTTATTTTTGCAATTTTTTCTATTCATATTCATTTCAATGACAAAATAATCCAGTACTTCTTTATCATATTATCTCTAGATCTCTACTGGAATAATTTTGTCAGCATCTCTGACCTATACATTTTATTTTCAACTCACAATACACCTGCAATTCATTTAGCTGTGCAGATCGGAGGCCTATAGAGTAGGTCTGCCAGAAAGATTTTACTATTACTCTGTTGGGTATTTACTGGGTATATTTGTAATTAATACCGCACTCTTTTCATCAGTAAAGTTCAAAACACTTTACAGAGGCGTTTCATTGCTACCATTTTACAGATGGAGACTCTGAGATGGGAGCAGTGAGGTCACTTGCTCAGGGTCACCCACAAAGCCAGGGGTAGGGCTATGAATAGGACCTGGGTACAACCCAGTTGTCTATGTCCTAGGTCACACTGCTCCACAGCGAATAATATTAACAGGAGGTTGTATTTTTTTCATAAGAATTCCCTGGAATCTGTTTAGCTTATGTAGCCTTTGATGTAGCACTACATGGTGTGGCACCAGCAAGACTAACATAAAAATGGTCATAGTGGGTCTGCTTAATGATCCAGCTAGGCCAGTATTCTGTCTTCAGACGTTGGCCACTGCCAAATGCTTCAGCGGGAATGAACAGAACAGGGCAACTAGTGAGTGATCTACTCACTTTTGTCCAGCTCCAGCATCTGGTAGTCAGAAACTTGGGTATACCCATGATAGGAAAAAAGCAATATGCTATGCAGCATTTGAGACTTAGCATGTGGTCATGTAGTAAGGCATGTTCTGTATTGCAACTGCAGGGAGTACAGTGAGCTTGAACAGGAAACCTTCATGTTGGCATTTCCTGGCTTCTCTGGGCTGAATTGTTTCCTTCATGTTCCCTTAATTTTGTTTTTATTGGACTGGTGTGTCTCTCTGTGTGTGTGTGTGCATGCGCTCGTGTGTGTATTATATATATATCAAATGGTGTAAATATTTATTGAGCTACCTATGGTATCTCTGAAGTGTCTCTTTAAACCCGGATTTCTTAGAACACCAGGACTGTCCCTGCCCATCTCTCCAAAAACCTATCCTATATATCCGTTTTCAAAATGTCTACGAAGTGAGAGTTTCTTCCGCAAAATCTCATGCAATAAATACATTTGTTAGTCTTTAAGTACTACAGGACTCATTTGTTTTACTGAACTAGATTAACACGGCTACCCCTTGGATCTATCCAGTATTATTTATGGATCTTGGGTGCAGAAACAGCAGAAAAGTTTCTCAATTGGTATAAATGGTAGTAGCACCATTGGAAGGTGCTGGAAAAGGGCCACTCATACCACTTGCACACTGGTGCTATGCTGAGTTATGCCAATGTACTACTGTGTGAAAAATTCACATGTACATCCATGTCTTTCCTTCTGTGACTAGCCCAGGGATGTAGTTTTAGCCTCTGTGCATTGCTCAGCCAGCCCCGCCTGTGAGAATCAATCCCAGTAATAGAGCCAACACAGAACTGGTTCCCATAAAGGAGAAATTGACTCGACCCCAAGTCTGTTCTGTTGGCCTCACCTGTTTCCAGCTGGAGCCAACACAGCCAATCAGACATTTTTCTTCTTACCACTCTTGCTGGAATGGTCTAGGGCTACACATTGTGCCATTCATGCCTAATGCCCTTGGGACTACAAAGCTGCCAGAGCTGCCTGGAGCTCTACTGTGCAATATATCTGCCCCTGCATCAACAGAAAGCTCTGTGTAATCGATGGCGAGTTGCCGTCTTATAAACAGAATGGCTCTTTTTTCTTTTTGTGCTAAAATTAGAATTAACGGACTAGCTCAACGGAATACAGGAAACTATACCATGGGGAGCAGTCTCTTGACTCATGCCCTGCTGGGACCACAGATGTTGCTCTCTTCTGATCCATCCGCTAGACACTAGAGGTGCTGGTCGGGGAGGCAGCAGGGGTGAAAGGGCAGATTCTAGTGACAGAGTAGCCAGGAGCGTTGCTGCCCCGGGGAAAGACCCGGGGCTCGGGCATGGGTTGACCCCTGCAGCCCCGATTCTCTGCCAGGGCCCAGTCTGGCCTCAGGCTCTTGCCTCCGCCTGCCTGGCCCTTGATCCCCAGATGGGGACGGGGACAGGAGAAGTGGGCACCGCTGCAGGTGGCCCAGCCTGAATTCCTGGCAGAGGACCAGTCTGGGAGCAGCAGGCACCACCGTGGCCGGGAGAGGCAGGTGCAACCACCAGCAGCCAGGCCCTGGATCTCTGGCCTGGCACAGAGCCTGGAGAGGCAGGGGCTGCCCCAGACATTCGGGACACTAGTGCTGGGACTCTGGGCACATGCCATGTGTACCAGGCACCAGCGATGCCCCTGAGCGTAGCTAGGTGTTGGTGGTGGTGGTGTTAATAGCCTTCTGCCCTTCCTTAGCACTTTCCCCTTCTCCAGGAGCTTTGCAAATTATAATGAATTGAGCCTGATAAGTCAGCAGAACAAACAAGGAGTCCTGTGGCACTTTAAAAGACTAACAAATTTATTTTTCGCATGAGCTTTTGTGGGAGAAAATCCCACTGTGTCAGACTCTTTGAACATGGGGAATTTACAGAATGGGAGGAAAGTATTCTGTAAGTTCCCCATCTTCAAAAAGTCTGACAAAGCGGGATTTTCTCCCATGTAAGCTCATGTGATAAATAAATTTGTTAGTCTTTAAAAGTGCCACAGGACTCCTTGTTCATTCTGCTGAACTAGACTAACACGGCTGCCCTTTGGAGTAAGTCAGCAGACAAGTCAGAACCATTAGTTTCAGGATTCTAAGGAATGGAAGGAGCAAGAGCAGCAGAGTAAGGACAATGAACTTCTAAAAAAGCAGACTTCAACAAACGCAGGGGACTGGTGCTAGGGCTCATTTCATTAAAGGCGCAACTGCAAATGCCCTGATGTGAGGGAAAGATAGAAAGACTGATAAGTGGCCATCTGGAAAGCTGTGCTGATAACACCATCTCCTTAAAACAAACCAAGAGTCCTGCGGCCCTTTTAAAGACTAACAAATTTATTTATTGCATGAGCTTTCGTGGGAGAGAATCCCACTTCATCAGATGCATGAAATGGAAACTGCAGTATGTTGGGTATATATGTACCTACAAAGAAGGCTGAGCCACAAGGCAATTTTTTAGTTTGTTTTAGCAAATCAAACAAGTTGTTTTGATTCAAACAGTGTCCATGTAGCCTTTAAAAACCAATAGATGAGAAGGGGTTAATGTTAAAATAGGGTAAATTACCCATTATAAAGAGTTAACCAGGAATGTATGAATGAATGAAAGCCATAATGCAGTTCCATACATCTCATGAAGTGGGATTTATACTCATAAGAGCTCAAGTGATAAATAAATTTGTGAGTCTTTAAGGCTACGTCTACACCTAAAATCTTAGTTTGGACTCTCTTAGTCCAAACTAAGTAGTTCGAAAGTTAATTCAAACTCAGCGCGGTTTTTTAGTTTGAACTAACTTTTTAGGTCAAACTAAAAAAGCGCTGCTAGTTCAAACTAAAACTTAGTTTGAACTAAGAAGCCGTGATTAATTCCAACTAACTGCTAGTTCAAAATTATTTAGTTCGAACTAGCATGTCTCCACTGGGCTAGTTTGAACCAAAAATGCAAATTAGTTTGAACTAAGCAATTAGTTCAGACTAACCAGACCATCAAACTAGTTTGAGCTAAGCAACTCAAATTTTTTTTAGTTTGAACTAGGCAAAGCCTAGTGTAGACAGGGTTCAGATTAGTTTGGAATAAGCTTGCTTACCTGCCAGTTCTCTGCAGGAACAAAATGAGAAAGGCTATTATGGAACCAAACAAGTTCCATATAACAAAGAACATAAAGGCAATAAGAGTTTTTAAAAATACATTGGGGAAAAGAGAAAGATGAAGAAAAGCATACGTCTTCCACTTAGCAGGGAAGGAGAGCTGATAACTGAGGACATCAGGAAGGCTGGGGTGTTTAATGCTTTTTTTGCTTTGATTTTCACTAAAAAGGTTACCGATGACCAGATACTCAACATAATTAATATTAATAACAAGGGGGGAGGAATGAAAGTCAAAATAGGGAAGGAATAGGTTAAAGACTATTTAGCTAAGGTAAATGTATCAAGTTGGCAGAGTCTGATAAAATTCATTGCTGAGTATTTAGAAACTAGCTGAAATAATTTTGGAACCATCAGGAATTATCTTTGAGAACTTATATAGGTCCTGGAGGAATGGAGAAACATGAACATAGTTGCTTTCTTTAAAAATGGGAACAATATAGGAATTGTATTTTTTAACCTTTTCTCATAGATCAGGTTTTCTCAACTGTGTTGCACTCCTCTGAACTCTCTCCAATTTGTCCACATTTCCTAGTAAGCAAAGGTTTTTGAAATGCACTATTTGTTGTTATTTCATGTTGTTGCTATCTCAAGAGGTTGTCATCATGGGGAATTTCTGTACTGAAGATTTTTATTTTATATTAAATTTTTGCATAAGAACACAAGAATGGAGATATTGGGTAGACTAGTGGCCTAGCTAGCTCAGTATCCTGTCTTCCAAAGGGGGCCAATGCCAGGTGCTTCAGAGGGAATGAACAGAACTGGGCAATCATTGAGTGATCCATCCTGCTATCATTCTTGGCTTCTGGCAAACAGAAGCTAGAGACACTGTGAACTATGTCTATACTTCTGGAGCAATTTGGTGACAGTTGATGGGAGATATACAAGCTACATATAGTAGCTTACATATCTTCCATTGACTTCCTAACTTCTCCTTACCATGGCTATGTCTACATTGTAAAAGCTCAGTCAACTTTATTAAGTCAACTTAATAAAGTCTACTTAAAGTTGACTTTAAGTAGACCTTATTAAATCGACTTAGTGAGTCCAGATTGCCTTAAGTCAACTTAACGGTAAAGTCGACTTTATAAGTGGACCGTATAAAGTCGACATTACTGAACCCTAAAGTCGACTTTATTGCCCTGCAATGTAGACAGGGCTCTGTTTAAGTCGACTTAAGAGCCCTTAAGTCGACTTAAACACATAGTATAGACGTACCCCATGGCATGCAGCAACAGGAAATGCCCTTCCATTGTTACGGTGTCACTCTTTTTGGCAGTGGTGAATTAGTGGCATTGATTTCTGGATCAAATAAGCATGTCTCCACTGTCACTCACTCAAGTCCCAAAGAATCAATCTGGTACTGCCAACAGTGCCATCATCAAGGTAGACACAGGCTCAGAGAATGGTGTTACGTTCCCACCAATCCTGGCTAATAGCCATTGATGGACCTATCTTCCATGAACTTATCTAGCTGGTTTTTGAACATAGTTATAAGTTTTGGCTTTTATAACATCCTCTGGCAAAAAGTTCCACAGGTTAACTGTACATTGTGTGAAGTACTTCCTTTTGTTTATTTTAAACCTGCTGCCTATTAATTTAATTAGGTAATCTCTCGTTCTTATGTCATGAGAAAAAGGAAATATTTCCCTATTCACTTTCTCCACTTCATTCCTGGGTTTATAGACCCTTATCATATCCTTTCTTGGACATCTTTTTTCCAAGCTGACAAGTCCCAGTTTTTTTAATCTTTCCTCATATGAAACCTGTTCCATACCCTGAATCATTTTAGTCGATCTTCTCTGTACCTTTTCCAATTCCAATACTTCTTTTTTCAGATGGGACTGCCAGAACTGCATGCAAGATTCAATATCTGTCTGTACCATGGAGTTATATAGCAAAAGTGGAGAAGCCTGGTTTGCCAGATTAATCAGGACAGCCAACACTGATAACCTACGTGAAAAGGCTTCAAAACACCAAGCCTCCGGCCTGCAACAACATGCTGAAATCCTTATAAGCTAGCAAGTATCAAAGTCAGTTTTAGAAGATGAGGCCATTAAGAATACCAGAGACACAGCAGAGTTAAGATGAACAAACATGGCTGTCACATCACACTGTACTTTCTATTTAAGCAAGAGATACTACATACTACAAACTGGAGACTAAAGTTCTGTACTTTTGTCACTTGTTAATTCTTAGGTTGGACACTGGTCCCAAATAAGATGGGCAAAAGGTCACTCTTTTTCTGCAAGAAATCCAACTGACTCATAAGAAGCATGTGATGTAAAGGAAAGATTCAGACTTAGCAGTTGAAAAAATGAAGAACTCTGTCACCACATTCAAAAATGTATTAAGATACTATGGCCATTATGTTGGTGTCAGTGGTAGGCCAATAGATGCATTTCCAGGTGCTCAAGTTACAGAAGACACATTGACTGCATCTATAACCCTCATCTCTCCTATACACACAGCAGAGGCCACCTACTAGTAGAGCTGCAGAATCTTCAAAAGACATTTTGAAAGCCATATGCTTAATGTCTTCTTTATATTTTTTCAGCAAGAGTCCATGAAAAACAGAAGATTTGCAGGGATTGAAGTTCAAATTTATCCAGCTTGAGAAAACACACTGTTTTTCTCATGGATGATTCTTGGCTGTTGTCTTAAAACTACTGAAACTATTATTACTGGCTTTGGAAAGTATCCACTGCGATGACACAGAGCAAAGAAGTGAGACTGATGGACTACTTTTGCTACTAACTTCAGAGAAACTTATTGCCATTCTTTCTTTCTAAGTCCAGTGCTGAAACCACTTAGATCATTAAACAATGCCATCCAGGCATCTGCTACAGTAGTAGTAGATTTTTGCCCAACAATAGAAGCTACGTTTGGGTCAATCAGAGAGATATCCAGTGAAAACATTCTGGAAGAAACAAAGATTTTGGCACAGAAGTTGGCTAATGAAGGAATTGATATTAAATCTTTAAGTAACAGGAACAAGAAGTGTTTGTTAAGCCAGCTGAAAAGGTACAGACTTGATTCTTACAAAGCTGTAAGAGAGGTTTCTGAATTCTACTCAACCTCTACATAGCGTTCACAGATGCCAGTCTTATGAACACCAACAGTTGAGGGGGAGTGAAGAATTAACAGCAATATGACTTCTATGTCATTAGGACAGAGAAGCTGAACACAGAGTGGAATGTCACACAATGAATTGACTGAAGATTTGACTTCAACTTCTTTATCACCACTGTGGTTGGACCCAATCTTTGTGCTATGTTTCCTGATATGAAAGAAATAGGAATTCATCTCCTTCTATTCTCAGTCACAACAGCTACAGTCAAGCATTCTTTTCCCCCATTGAATACAATTTTGTGTTCTGAAAGAAATCACCTTCTGCTTGACCAGTAGCATATCATGAAGGACTGGAAGTAGCAGATGCACGAAGAAGCCAGCAAAGATGAGCACGCTACATTCAAGAAGCTCATTAACAGAGTTCTGCAAAATCACAAGAAGAAACCAAAAAGGATGCAGACGTAGCTTCCTAATAGACCTGAGTAGCTGACTACAATTTGTGTGGTCATTTTAAAACGTGAATGAATTATAATAAAATGGTTGTGAAACTTTTTTTCAGGTTTTGCTATGGGATAACACATCCCACCCTCACCCTCACCATCTCACCCTTTGTCAGTCACCTCCTCTAAATTTGAACACTCCTCCTCAATTCAATTTCTGGGGAAAATCTGCTCTCTGCTCTGCTGGTTGGCTCATTAGAGCCATTTCTAGGCACCAAAGGCTGCTAGTGAATAAGATGCACTGATCAAAGTGATGGGTATCGGACAAAGAGCACTACTTGCCTTTCTTCCCCAAAAGGTTAGTTTGAGCCAGTTCCAGCAGAGGTGTGCAGAGCAGTTACATTTGGGATTCTCTTCCCATGGCACGCTGCATGGATGCCATCATCACAGTCTTGCCCTGAGGTGGGGCAAGACCTAAGCCAGGTCAAGCGTGTCTTTCAGTGAAAATGATTATAGTGTCTATTGAAAGGGCAGTGGCTCCAGCAAATTTGCTGTGTGCTACAGGGATGAGCTCTGCTGTCAACATGCTTGGTGCATGAGGTGAGGATGGGACCACAGACAAACCAGATCAAAGTATGGAGCAGTGCTGGGGCTAAATTCGAGTTAGTGGGGGTTGTGTAGATCTGGAAAAGAGAAGAATGTGGTCCAGGATCTTGGGCACTAATAACTTGGGCACTGCATAACATTAAAATCCATCTCCCAAACCACTGGGAATAAAGTAACCCGTGTAGCATAATCCGGAGCACACCAGCCACAAGACTGCACGTGCCCGCAAAACAGCCATAAACAGGAGGATCTTTCAAAAGCAGAGCCGCAATTAGACAAGCAAAACAAAGAATCATCTATTGGAAAGCTCACCCAGCCCTCACAGGATTCTGAAGTCTGCTCAGCAGCAGCATGTTTCTTCTGGGCCTCCTTGTTTACCTCCAAGAGTTCAGCGTAGGTTAAAAGCTAGTGCGGCTTTGGCAATTAAGTCACTTCTAAATCAATCTCAACTGCCAAAACAGTGTGTTTCAAAATACACCATAGGCCTTTTGATGGCACAGTGATCTGAAGACTGTAAATAGTGCTTTAAAGCCCACTTGCACACAGCACTCAGCGTTCCAGTTACATGACACAGGGCTTCTTCTTAAGGCTATTTTAACGTAGCACCTAGCTACTGAGCCACAAAGGAACTGTGGGTGAGATGACAGGGCTAGGAATGGCTCGCAAAGCTCACACTTTGTTACTTTTGACTGAAGTTTCTCTTTGTTTAAAGCCAAGATTATTTTTAAAGACATAACTTGTTAGAGCTCCAAATACAAGTACATTTGGGCTCAGATTCTCAGCTGCTGTAAACCAGCATAGCTCCCTTTAAATCAACGGACTCAGTGCAGGATTACTGGGTGAAAATCTCTTATGCATCAGGCTAGGTGATAGTGATTGTCCTTACTGGCCTTAAAAATGGATCGATCAGCGATGCTATCCCATATTAACACAGGTAAAGATCTAAACCTGGAAATCTGAATAATGTCTAGTAAAAAATCAACTGAACTAGTTAAACACTCATTGAGGCATGATTTATTTGTTCACTTTGTTAGTAAATTTCACAGAGGGGTGATGTATCCTTTAAAATAATTCTCAACAAATAAAAAGAATAGACTGGGTATTCTATGCACAGACAGAGCACCTGGGAAAGGATTACGCCCAGGGCTTACAGATCACAGGGATGTTTGTACCCATCTCTCATCCTGTCAATTTCTCATAGATGCTGGCAGACTTTCTTCCAAGTCCTGTTCCTGTGAAGATCCTCTTTGCCATTTCAGGCTTGCTAGTTCTGCACAAAGAGGTGAAAATTGGTCCTAGTAAATTCCTGATGGATGCTGTTAAGCAAGGCATCCGAGTCCTGCGTCAGCTCTGGAAGGACCTGCAGAGGTGGGAGGAAGCTCTGCTCCGGGGTGTATGTGAAGGTGAACGAACTGGAGTAGATCAGCCCATCACTCCTGATCAGTGAGAGTGGGATGGTGATGGGGTATCTCAGCCATCTCCAGTCGTTGCCAAATGCTGAGATGTCAGGAACAACGCACACTAAGGACTTGGGGTTCCTGGGAACAATGTGCAAAAAAAGAGACAAAATTTATTACTGTTGACTTTCCAGAGCAGAGCCTCTGTGCCCCACCTTGCTCATGATCCGAATGCAGCCTTTCTCCCCGTGCGTCTTTGCAAAGGGAAAGCTTTGGTTTGGCATTTAATTTTGAAATAATGGTGGTTCCTGATTTGTCCAGTCTCTTTTGTCTCTGTCCCCCTTTCCCCTCTGTTTTGGAGGGCTCCATTCCACAGTTTGGTCCTTCAGGTGCAGACATTCATCCTTGTTTTATTTTTACCTGATGTCCCATGCTGCAGATGAAGCAGCAGAGGTAGCCACATAGTTTGGGAAGCAACCTCACAACCCCACGGAGGACACGTTCTCCTAGCCTGAGATCTCTTGCTGTAACACTGGTGCACTAGTTGAAGTCCATTGAGAGCAATCCCAAGCTGGTGCAGGAATAGGTCAGATGCCCTCTGAAGGCTTTTCCATCTCTAATTATGGTGCTTGTGTACATGTGGCTTATTTCCTAGCTCGTCCTGTTTTGTCTCATGGGATGCCCAGCACAAAACTCCCACCTAAAGCAAAGCTCCCCAGGCCCAGGGTGATGACACATTTTAAAAGGTGTCCCAGATGTAGTCTTTAGGAACCAGGCCATTTCTGTCACCCCACCAACCTGTATTTAAACCCCAGCTCACCAGACTGGTTCACTGCTTTACCTGTACATCGTCTCAGCTTCCACATCTCCAAACCACACCTTCAGATCTGCATGGAAGTACTCGCCCTGCACCTCCAACATGGCCACGTCCCCTCCGCCCGTCAGCTGTTGCAACCAGAGCACATGGGAGGAGGTTATATACCTTGCAGTGGCCCAGAACTGTCCTGCACGAGGTGACATTCCTCGCAGGAGAGCTTGCCGTCCTTCCCACAGAACAGTGGGCTGTGCTCACTGCCTTGCCCCAGGAGAGGAGAGCAGGGCCCTGAGGTGGCCGAGGAGATAATACGACCAGTTATTGAGCAGACGGGCAAAGATTAAACCATACTGATTCCTCGGATCATCTGTGAAAAATCTGCCCGTTCATGTGCACAGAGAGCAGCGTGTGGCAAGAGGCCCTGGGGCAGGGGGAGCGATTCAGAGGCACAGGCAGATCTGGGAGAGGTGAAGCCACTTGGATTTGCAGCCTCATGTGTTTCAATAACCTCTGTTAGCAAAAGCCTTGTCCTGTCCTCTGACAGGTGGTGAGCCCACCATACCTCCAGCATGGTGATTAGTGGAACCGGGCTCACAGGGTCCTGAACACAGGCCAGGCCGTCACTGAACGTGTACTCCACAGTCTCCGTTCCAATGATTGTCCAGCAGGAGCCGTCATTCAGTAGCTCACGGTTTGCTTCCTTCGGGCATGGAGATGCCTGCATGGAATCACACATCACAGAGGCCATGTGCTGTGGCTGTGACGGCAGGGGACAGACAGCCAGGACTCCTGGGTTTTATTCTGGACTCTGCCACCATCTGTGTGACTTTCAGCAAGCCACTGCCCCTCTCTGCATCAAATGGGGACGACAATACCTCTCAGCTGGCCTTTGTAGCTGGGTCTGAGAGCCTTGAAATGGAAGGGGCTGTGCGCAGGCACCTTGTTATTAGGTAGCTGCTGTCACTCCAAGTTCAGGGACAAGGATATGAACACTGTGCTGATGGCCGCAAACGAGCTTTACGGATCACCCTGTAATGCTTCTGGCTTTACAAAAAATCAACGGAAATATGGCTATTTGACACTGCAGCAGGAAAGTTGGGGCCAAGTGGGGAGGGAGATGGACTTGCCACATTGGAGTGAGCTGACAGGTAAAATTAGAGCAAGACCCACTATGGGCAAGTGAGGTTAGAAGGGGGTTGGGGTTCTCTTCCTATTCCCAGAGCAGGTCACGGGCTGCATTTTATTTGGGGCTTGAGGGAGGCTGGAGTTAAAGGGTGTTTGCTCTCACTAGCACCTGGAGGACTTCCCAGTCTGTGCTGCGTTACCTGGAACTGGATCACTTTCTCGGTCGAGAGGCACAGGTACATCCCATCACTGCCTTGAAACTGGAAAGCACACTTGTGGAGCTGGGAGATGGGCTCCTCTGCATCTAGCATGGCGTACTGCTTGGTGACCTTCCGAATGATCTGAGGGAGGGACACACACGTGGGTTAACCAGCTGCGGGTGCAGCACGGCACCTGGAGTGAACTGTCAGCTCTGGAAAGTTCAGCATGCTTACCCTTTGAAGATTTTCTCAACATCTCAACAAGCCTGTTCTGGGGCCAGTCCTGGGAATTCCCTGCTCCCCGCCCCATTGTATGACATGGACATGCAGAACAAAACCAGCCCACCTCATTCTGCCAGTCTCCAGCCATTCACCCCCTGAATTCACTATGCTTGTGGCGCATCACTTTCCTGCAAGCTGAGTCTACTGGGATCCGGCCACTCTTTGTTAATGAAGGTCAGGGTGGCTGTAACCTGCTCTGTATTATGCTACTGCTGGCCACTAGTGGAGTGAAGTCGGGGCATGGGGCTGAAGCCAGAACTGTTCTCCATCCTATCCTTTGTCTGAGTTTCCTGATGGTCTTACCAGGGGAGGTAGGGTAACACCGGTGGCTGTGCAGATGAGCTGGATTACGGAGCCGTAGCGAATGTACCCTTCCCGCAGTGGGAACTCACCCCGGGTGCACTGCTCATCGGCTTCCCATGGAAAGGAAAAGAGATGGAGAGTTACCAGCCTGGAGTAGGAAAGGGGCAAGAAGAGCTGCAGAGCCACAGCATGTGGAGCCTGGCCTTACAGTGACTGAGGGGTTCTCTGGACACTCGCCAGGCAACTAGTAACTTTCTTAGTAAGAAACGTGCTCCAGCTTGCACAGCCAGGACCTCTTAAATTTCATACAAGGCAGGCCTGGTGATCAGGCGTTAGCCACATGCCAAGATGGCCCATGGGTAGACACAGCCGGCGTGCCCTTGTTCAAGACCAGCATGCTTTTAGAATCTGATCCAAAGCTGACTGCAATCAAGGAAAGTCTTTGCACTGCCTTCAAAGGGCAACGGGTCAGGAGGAAAGGGCTACGGGAGTCAGAGATGAGGTGAAGCCGCTCTCAGCCCTTTGCCCTTCTGTCTCCTGCTTGGAGAAGGACCTACACCCAGCCCAGGAGAAGGACACCAGATTGTTAGAGTCCAGGCAATGCTGTCACTCCAGAAGACAATTGTAATGACATAGGAAAGTTAAGGCAACCAGGAGAGCACAGCCACTGGGAGGTGCTGCCTTTCCTGGAACACACAGAGGATAACTTCATGCTGCCTAGCAGCACTGACAGCAGGTATTGGAGAAACCAATGTGGTCAAAATAAGCACTGTCGCAGATCTGTTTTGGGTACCTGGCTATCTGGCCCCATCAGTGTAGTATTGGGACACTGCCTGCTCCTTATTCTCATGCCACTGCTGAGAGGCAGGGCAGAGCTGGGCTATTTCTCCATGTTACAGAGAAGGGCCAAGGCCCATACCCTCAACTGTGCTTAGGCGTCTAATGTCTGCTGTAATCGGCGCCGATGTGATTGACCCAGGGTCACGTGGGAAGCCAGAGCTGGAGCAGAGACTTGAACCCAGGTGTCCAAAAGCTCACACTAGTCACCTAACCAATGTGACCCATCCTTTGCTCCCCCCTCAGACCTTTGTCTGATGACAGGGAGGAGCAGTGGGCTGCAAACAGACACAAGCCTCCTGTTGCAAGCTAGCCTCAGAGGTTCCAGATATTTTTTTAAAAAGCTTCATCTGGTGACTTGTGATTAGGACTCATTAAAACAACCAAGCACCATTGTTCAGATTTGATGGGATTTGTTATTCAATATCGCTATGCTAGGATGGTCAAATCTATCCCTGCTCTTAATGGCCACAGCTCCATTGACTTCCCGGGGGGTGTCTCAGCAATGAATTTAGCCCCATTTATACTGCTGGAGTTTGCTGAACATAGAGGGTCCTCACCCAGGTGCAGTGTGAACGCTGCCCATTGCCTTGCGCTAGCGATGAAGGTGCCATTCTCTACAGACAGATACCGGGTGCTGACTGTCTGGGAACGGAGGCGGTTAAAGAGGGAAACCTTGGACCCGGATGAGATGCACACTGCAAAACAGACAGACAAACAGATGTCGGCATTAACACTGGGGGAAACACATCAAAACCAGTATCAGCCCACCTGAATATCAGCACATGGCAGAGGCCAATTGTTGATTTGCATTGAGTCGGGAGAGAGAATGCAGTGAACCATCATTTCCAAAATCTTTTTCTTCTATGAGTCTTTGTCCATGTGGATGCCATAGTGATGTGTGCACATCTCTTGGGATCCAAACCGACAAAACACATTGAAGAACCTGTGACTGTAAGGTAAGGAACCATTCTTTTTTCTGTTCTGCTAATGCTTCATAGGAGCTTCAAAATCAGTGTTAGAAAAGACCTATTAAGTCACATCTCATCCACTTTGTGGCTGCTTTTCTCTGCTCTACAGAACGTTAGCTTCACTTCCACATCAGCAAGTGCTTGGAAAGCACTGCTCTGTCTTTCTCAGACTCCCCTACACCAGTGGTTTTCAAACTTCTTTTCTCAGGACCCAGTGGAAAAAAATAATTTATGCCCATGACCCAACAATTCCATCTTCTGGCAATGCATTCCAGTCTTTTGGTGGCTGCAGCAGCGGGTGCTGAGACCCAGTACTGGGTCCTGAGCTGTAGTTTAAAACCACTGCTGTACACTATCACACTGGGCCTGAGCTGAGCTGGTGTGCACAACAGGAAATGAACACTTGTCCTTTCTGGCCACCCTTCCCTTGATCTGAGTACCAGTGGAGATGGCCTTTTATGAAGGCTGGGTGATGGCTTTATCTGTCGATGAGATCATTGACCAGAAACCCTGAAGAATGTTCTGCATGAAAGCTTTACATGATGTGGTAGGATAAATTCTCAAGAAAGAACACAAATATGCCACGATTCAACCTACTGTTACTTCATGGGCCTTAGGATCAATAGCACATAAGCCTGCTATGCAAAGGACACCGCTGATACTCAATCCAACGTCTGTGTTTCTTGTTTGCTTTACATTAGTGCTCCTGTCTGATAGAGCACATGAAAAGCCCATTCAAGTATCAGCGGCTCGGAAACTGAAATGGGGCATGCTACTGAAACAGCAGAGAACAGAGAATAACACAAGAGAGATTGCTGGTCGAAACCCTTCAGCACTCAGCTCCCACTGACGAGACTGGCTCGTCTGCTACTTACAGTCTGTGTTCTTCAGGGACTGCTTCTTCTGGGAGGGCTTGGAAATCACTTTGATCAGCTTGCTGTGGAAAGTGCCGATCTCCTGCCCATTACTGAAGAAGAGTTTCAGAACCAGCTGGAAATGTTTCCTCTTCTCGGTGTCGGAGATGTAGAGTGCTTTGGCACAACTGAACTCCTGCAAGTAACAAGAGGCGAGACTGTGCCTGGAGGTTTTGGGTGCAACGTCGCCAAAGATACTCAAGAGAAGGGATGTTTAAGTGTCTATCCTAGATATAGAGAGAGACATCTTTGCACTTGTGCATTTCCTTTGCAGGTGGGGGGGCTTGCTTTGGTGTGAAAGTGAGTGGATGACCGGTAGGATGGTTCATGGTTGCTCAGTGCAGGCAAGGTCCCTTGATAAAGACACCTCTGCTCCTACCCTGTTATCTCTGGGCAACAGACTTGATTGAGCAGGACATGTTAAACATTGCAGGATATTATTAAAGAGACATATGGCATCTTCTGGCCCAGGAGACTTGGGAACACCTAACTATCACAGTGATGGGGCATTACCATTTGCAGTATTTACTATTTGTATTGCAGTAGTACCTAGGAGCCCACGGCCTGTCATAGATCAAGACCACAGCATTGTGCAAACACAGAACAAACAAGACAACCCCCGGCCCCCGATGCTGACAAGCAGGGTACAGGTGCTCATGGTGCTTTCCAGACAACAAGCAAAAGACACAGTCCATTCTCCAAAGAGCTAGTTATTTAGTTTAGATTGCATGACAGAGGCAATGACAAGAAGCCAGGAGCAGTTAGAGGCTGCTGCCACGGCCATACCAGTCCTTCTACCAGATCACATTGTGCTCATTTCATTGGTCAGGATTTTTTTAGGCAGCTAGTACATGTGTGAGAAGGAAAAAAAAAATTAATGCAGTTTTGCCCAAAACATTTCACCGTTTTGTTCCAAACTGTTCTGTTCCCCAGAACTTTTTGCTCTTCCTTGGAATGCTGATGATGTGATAGTTTAGGTTTCTCTTGTTGGCACAAAATGTCACATGAAGCCCAGGAAATTAACTTCCTCATGAAACGCCACACAGAAGCGGAAGCACTGGGAAGTGGATGTGGAAATGCTATTTTTGAAATGCTTCCTTTGTGGATTAGGGTAAGCGAGTGAGGGTGAGAGAGACTGAGAACTGGGGGAACTTTTCTTGTGCATGTCTTTCTATCTCTCTACCTGTCAGAGATGGCTAGCATAGGCCCTGGTCCTGCAAATGCTTACTCCCATGCTGAACTTTACAACTGACCTGTCCATGCTCATGGTTGTGGGGGACATTAGACTGTATGCTCTTGGGGCAGGTGTGTCCCAGGCCTCCTGGGATAACCTCCTGAATGTGCAAAAATCAGGGAGAGCTGCAAAGCCAGGGGCCAAACTCCTAAACCACTGATGGGTGATACTTAATCCAGGTCTCCCACTCTGCAACAGAACATGCTTCTGAATCCCCACACCAGTCATCACAAAGCAGACCAAAACAGAAATAGCCCCCTTTATTGAACATCAGCTCTTCTGGTCCTCACCGAGTCACCGGGTCCCTTAAAGAAATAGGTTCTCCTGATCTCAAAGGGCCAGCCACATCACCCAGAACAATATAGGCTTGGATCTTACCCAAAACACCATGCTGCCAGGCAATCCTTTAGTAACTACAACTAAAGGTTTAATACAGAAAGAAAAGAAACAAAATGAGAGATGTTAAAGGGTCAAAGTGAATCACATATATATAAACGAATTAGAGTCCACATAAAGCAAGTCCTTGAAGAATTTAGAGTTTCCAGGTTAGTTCAATTCCTCTGGTAGACACCCAGTACCTGGATGGGCCTAAATCCTTTGTTTAGTTGCAGCAGAATAGTTCCAGATGTAGGTGTTGGCTGCTGATTGGAGACTGAAGACAAAATGGAGATGGGGCCACTGCCTTTTATCACCTGTGGCCTTCCCCTTCTGTGTGTAGGTTTTTGCAGTTCAAAATGCAGTTGATTCACATGGACACGTCCCAGCAGTTTTACTGGTTTCTCCATGAGCTCACTGTACCTAGGAGCCTCCTTAATCGGCCATTAGGTGGACAACAGTTTTACAGCCACCCAGTCTGAGCATGCCTTAGAATCCAATAACTTAGAACACAAATAAAACAAATATATTCCTAACTTCTAATACCGATATGACACCTACATATAAACCATTAAATCAATGTTCCCTCTAATTACTCATAGACTGTGTGTGCAAACAATTTCTTTGTGTGCACAAAAACATTTCTTTGTGAGCACCAATATTAGCACTATTGAATTTTTTTGTGCGCACTTTATATTTTTGTGTGTGCAGGTTTCATGACCTGTGTGTGCGTGCACATGCGCACAGCTTAGAGGGAACAGTGTATATAATCATTCCTAGCAGATTACAACCTTTCTGTTGGCACCAAACATGCGATATCACACAAGGATTATTGTAAATATGAAATATTACTATGAAAGAATCATAAACAATCCCCTAGACCCCGACAGCATCACAGGAAGAACCGTATCTCCATACAGGTTTGCAATGCACCCACTGCAGGAAGGCCCTGATCCTGGCTGGAGCACTGGATACTACCATCATCAGTAATACAGAGAGAAGGAGAACACCACATCTTCCTTTCACAGCTGACATTAGGTAAAGGTATAAGTAGCAGGCAATCCTTTAAACCAGAGATTCAACCTGCCCCAGATTCTTGCAAAATCTGGGTGTGATAATGTGTGTAGAAATGAACCACGGTGTGCCCAGTGCTATCAACTAGCTCCGGTTAGCCCCCAGCTCTCTGAATAACAAGGCCCGTGCCTCCCCTACAAATACCTTAAATATCACTCTGTGTAAATAAGTCCAATGTTCCTTGACAAAGACAAGTGAAAGGAAGCCCTTTCTGCTGGTGTGGAGATGGGAGACCTGTTCTGGGCTGCAGGCATCAGATGCCTGTTTTACTCTGTCCTTGCTTATATGCTTTGGGTTTTCAGAAAGGAAACTGCCCGCCCTGCACTGTGCTGTGTGTATTTATAACGATTCTTAGGCACAACCCTGGGGAGGGTTCAGAAGACAAGACCCCCTTCACTAGGAGTCAATGCTGCCACCACCATCTCGCTTGGTACACTGAAGAAAATGCACTGTAGAACAAAGCTGATTCCACAAGGCCACAGCAGCTCCCACTAGGACATAATGGGGTCCATTCAAAGGAGCTATGGGTTCATTTAAAGGGGGAAATGATTAGAGATGTTATTACAGGTGGAGTGAAGAGCTGAGGAATGGTGGAGGCTTTATTTACACTGGGGCTAGAGAATTCCAAATGGAAATTAATGTTCACATGTGATTTACCCAACATAACACAAGAAATCTCCCTAGGTTTACAATTTCCCAGTCATCCTGGCGCTTCGTCTGCACTGATATGCCTTCCTGCAGCCATGCGGGAAGCACAGCAAACACAAAGGTCCTTTTTGTACTGTTTCTGGCCAAACGCAGCCCCCATGCTCTTCAGAGCACCAAGATAATACTTGATATATTTCTTTCCCTATAAGAAGATGCCAGGTTATAGCTCCAGCCCTTGACATGTGTGACAGGTCAGTGTTTTTGTTAGCTGTTTATCTGTAAGTGAAAGAACACGCTCTCATTTTGTGATGAGTGGCCTAGCCATTTGTCAGGAAAATACCATGCACTGGGGAAACTGTGTAATCCCTGGCAGTCCTTCAGCCACGAGGGCTGGGAAGCTGAAATGATGGTGACAAAGAAAGATAGGCTCTCACAGCCTGCAAGGAAATCTGTCCGACTTTTCTGGCAACCACATGAAGATGGCAGAGCAGGAGAGAAGACTGATTTGGAAGGAGGAAGAAATACAAAGTCATCAGGCAGACGATAGCGAAACCAATAGATTTTAGGAACCTGAGCTTTCTGTGGGCAGCAGCAAACATTCAAACAACTCTAAGATTGTCGGAAAACTAAAACCGTTCCCCCAGGTTTAGGGAGTCTCAGTAGGTAGCAGAACTGGGAAAGAGCAGTGGAACCTCAAGGACGCGTAGATACTGCTGCTATTCTGCCAACATCCGAGTAATAGACTTCTTCCTGTGTTGGCACAGCCAGCTGGTTTTCCTGTCCTACCCACTGACAGCTGCTGCAGGGTAAAGAAATGCCAGCTTTTCCTACAGCTAGGAGAGTCCTGCAATTCCTGAGCTTTACAAGTGGATCAGCTGATCACTGCCTTGTTTGTACATGACAGATATCCCTGTGGCTCTGCCAGCCGGTTATAAGAGGATGGAGCTGAGTTAATCCAAAGGCAAAGCATCCCTCAAGGGCTGGGCTTTGTGTGAGTTTCCAGAATGTCACTGTAAAGGAGACTTGATGAACGAGAAGCTTTTGGGGTCCATTGAGCTCTGTGCAGATGAGCAAAGAGAGAGCTCCCCTGACTGAGTTGGTAGGAGCTTGTCTTTGTTGGGAATTATTTATTCCCTCTCACTTCCTCCAGGAGATGCTGCTCTTGCCTGACAGTTGA
>ML682026.1:11445553-11461488 GCA_007922195.1 Podocnemis expansa
ACTGTGACTCCTAGGAGCTTCTCAACACTTATTATTAGTATTACTTTCATGCTCTCAAACACCAGAGGAGACAGTAGGGTGACCAGATAATAAGCATGAAAAATTGGGGTGGGAGGTCATAGGCACCCATGTGAAAAAAAGCTCCAAATAACGGGACTGTTCTTGTAAAATTGTCACATCTGGTCACCCTAAGAGAGAAGGAACGAAGCTTGATGCACCCCAAAGCTTGTGAGGAAAAATGCTGCAGGAAAATGTCAAGTATTGGGTGGGGGAACCTCAAGAGGTGTTGTGAGTGTGTATCGGGGGAGCCGCTTTACTCAGTTTACCTTGGAGTCAGGCTGCTCCTCAAAGTTGAGCTTCTGGGTCTCCATTTGGCTGCTGCCCATGCTGTCCAGCCCCATGTATCCACACACCCTGAAACTTGCCTCTCCCAAATTCTTTGCTGGAAAAGAGAAGAAAAATCATTCCCTGGGCACAGCAACTGGGACATCAGCTGAGACCAAGTGAGCTGGGACCATGGAGCTTGGAGCAAGAGGTTCTGAGCCCTGCTGCCTTCACTACTGGTAGCTGTGGAGAGTGTGGGACAGCTGAGAGGGAAAGAGAGAGCTGCATAGCTATTAGCTCCCCTGAGAGGGACGGACTGGTGAACTTCCCCAGCCGTCAGAGTAGCAGCAGCTCCTTTGGAACACTTGGACACGTCTGGTCTCCAGACGTCCTGACATGAGATGCTGCTTTCCTGCATCTCACCCTCCCTGCCCTGCACCTTAGGCAACCTTCAGCTTCTCTTGCTTCACGAGGGTTGTGCCCCGCCTCCATCCCCCTCATACCTCTGACCTTCCTGCTTCGCTCCCCCTTTTCTCACCATCCCTCAAACTCTTTTACCTTCATGTATCTGCCGCCCTATATGCTGCACATTCCCTTCTGCAGAGTGCGAGAAGCCCCCACCTCTGCTATTCCCACTCCAGTCAGGAGCCTAGCCAGCCCCTGTTTTCTGGCCAGCCCCTGAACATGAGGGGTGGGCTTGGCTGGCCTCATTGCCACAGTGGCAAAGTTTGCATTGCTGCTAGGTGTTGAAGTGGGTAGGCTTCATTTCCAAGTGGGTGGGCCCAGACCCACTGAGGCCTACCCATGACTATGCTCCTGACTCCAGTGTTTGCTGCTGCCACTTAGTGTATCTTTGTATGTCATTTGGTTGTGAACTCTGTGGGACAGGACTGGAGTGGAAATCCTTAACTCCACCAAAATCAGTGGCATTGCTTCCTTTGACTTCAGTGCGGCCAGAATTTCAGTGTGTCTTTTTCATTTATTTGTCTTCTGCATGGTTCCTTGCATGCTTTGGGGGTGCTGAGTGAGTGAATAATGAAAATAAGAGAGTGCTGCCACCCCCAGGTCAGAGCTGTATGGTCGCAACTGAAAACATTCCATTTTCCCAGGAACTCAGGGAAAAGAAAATTTTTTAATGTTTTACCAGCACCGAGAACGCTTTCATCCAGTTCTGCAGGCCACACCAATTGCAGTGTTTCCTTGCCTTACGGGCACCCACACTCCTTCAGTACTTATTACTTTGGTACTGTTTATGCCATGATGCTTTCACAGTGATCATAAATAACAGTTGCATGTGGCATCAGCATTAAGCTCCTGCACTGTCTGAAATGAGCATGCCCATTGCTGCCCTGAAATGACACTGCACTCACTGCCCCTTTTAGCAGGGCAGCCACCACTCTGAGCCCCTGCTATGTCAGTGAATCTGGAAGCCATCAAACTCTTTGCAGGCTGAACACGTTTCCTGTAGCTGGCAGCATGACCAGAGCCCTGTTGTGGTAAGCGCTGCCATGTTTACTCAGGCTCTCGGCTGGTGGGTTGGGAGGTCCCTTGAATCTCTCCCAGTGATTGATCCCCTGGATTATGCCTCTTCAGGTATGTCTACACTGCAGTTGGAGGTGTAAGGGCAGCTCACATGGGCATAGCAACACTCACTTTAATCGAGACTATGGATTCTTTTCCCATTACAAGGGGTAATTTGACTTCAGGCTTCCCATGGTTTGAGCCTGTAAACTGCTTTGATTTGCTGTTACTTTATGACCTGATCCTATGGTTTACACCCCCTTGCATTTAGTTGCATTCCTTTCTGTAAGTTCCCCCATCTTCGAAGCATCTGAGGAAGTGGGATCTTCTCCCACGAAAGCTCATGCAAAAAATAAATCTGTTAGTCTTCAAGTGCCACACAACTCTTTGTTGTTTTTTTCACTTTAATCTAGTCAGCATGGCTGAAAACAGCAGTGAATACATGGGGGCATGGACGCTGGTACAGACTGTACAAACCCACCTTGGACCCTGGGTACATATTTGTGTTGCTAGCACATGTTGGGTTCAGCGTTGCTCTGTCATCTCTACTATTTTAGCCTGGCTGCCTAGATTAAAGTGGGGATGTCTACATGCCCCTGCAGCCTAAGCCGAAGTCAATTGACCTGGATTTTGAGACTTGCTGCCGCAGGTTTTTCATTCAGTGTAGATATATGCTAAGGGATCTCGTGACCAAGAATTCTCATGGTCAAAAATTCTCAATCCTAAAAATGGAACATGGGCTGCGTCTTCCCAGAAGCTCAAGCCTAATTCCACGTCTTAGCTGCTTTTCATCACCCCCACTCTCCCGTTATAATGAACTTGCTCAGGGAGCTAGACAAATATATAATCTGATGAATTTAGCCTTCCGGTCTGCTGAGGAAATGAACTTTGTCATCTGTCATGGGTATTCGCTCTCTTAAAGCTTGAGCACTCTGTCACTAACAGGTCAAATATACACTCAGACTAAAATGCCTTCTCAGGCCTGAATGAAGATTTGCAGACAACTTTCCCCACTTTGCTTAGTCCAGCTTATTGGGAATGGATGACCAGCAGGAGTCCTGCTCTCCAGGCACATGCAGTTTTCTCCTCCTCTTACCTTTTATCTGTTCCCGCTTCAGTTTCCATCCTGGTCCAGTCAGATAAACACAAGGTGGGGGGCAGAAAAACCTGCCAAAACAAAACAACTTTGTTAAGTGAATATGGTAAGGGACTTCACCAAGAAGGACTGTTTCTTTA
Organism: Podocnemis expansa; assembly: GCA_007922195.1. Classification (NCBI taxonomy): domain Eukaryota; kingdom Metazoa; phylum Chordata; order Testudines; family Podocnemididae; genus Podocnemis; species Podocnemis expansa. The sequence continues at coordinate 11,448,635 of ML682026.1, forward strand.
TGTAATTGTGCCTCCTGAATCTTCTTCATTGCTTTACAGCCAGAGAGATGCTTGGAACCAGCCTGCTTTGGTCCTACTAATGTCACCATATATCTGGAACAGGTCTGCAGGGCAGCATCACATGCTCAGATGGTTGGTTATCTCTGTAGTGCCAGACAGATGGAAGCTAGTACTGTAGGGAAATTAGTCTGGCAAGCCACTTAGAGTTAACACACTGAGAGGGCAGTTAGGAAATATCAGGAGTGCTACATCAGCTGGGGCAGAAATCATAAAGCTCATCACACCCATTGTTCTGCCACTCCAGGGCATGTTCTTACAGGGGGTATTGCTCACCAAAATGTGGATGCCCGCACTGCATCTGTATTTGCATGTGCGGATGTGCGTTAAGGTGCAGTCTGCATAACCTATGGTGGGTCCTTGTAGGCAAAGAATCATAGAAATGTAGGGCTGGAAGGATCTCAAGAAGACAGCTAGGCCAGTAGTTCTCAATCAGGGGTACACCTGCCTCAAGGGGTAAACAGAGGTTTTCCAGAGGAGACATCAACTCATCCCAACATTTGCCGAGTTTCACAACAATAAAAAACCCTAGCAAACCTAGTACAAACTAAATTTCATACATATGATGACTGGTTCACACTGCTCCATGCTCAGTACACTGAAATGTAAGTACCGTATTGATCTTCCAATTGATTTATTTTATAATTATCTGGTAAAAAATAAGGAAGTCAGCCATTTTTCAGTAATAATGGGCTGTGACATTTTGCATTTTTTTTTCACATCTCATTTTGTAAGCAAGTAGTTTTTAAGTGAGATGAAAGTGCGGGGGTGGGAAAAAGACCAGTCAGACTCCTGAAAGGGACACAGTAGGCTGGAAAGGTTGGGAGCCACTAACCTACTGTAGTCCGTTGCCCAGCATGATGAAGTATACCTAGATTGCCCTGCTAGCTGCTGGGGGTCACCATAGGAGGGAGCTCAATACACTCATTATTCCCTCCTTTCTTTGTCCTAAACAGTCTGTTCCTAACCTCTCCACCAGATGTGCCTGCAGAAGACGTGAAGGGAACAGCTGTTCAAGCGTACAGAGAACCATTAGCAAAGGTGGCAACATGGGTTAGCATGTGCCTCTTTTAGCCAACGACACCTACTGTCCTGCACAGCACTGGAGAGGTGAGATGGCCTCTTGCCACAAACTTCAGATCCCCCTGCCCAAGGCATCTGCATGCACAGCCACATCTATCAGGTGCTCTGTTAGTGGAACATGCCAGTCCTACCCTGGGGCACATGGCTAAGAGGACGCTTAGGGAAAGCACACATCGGAGCTTCCCCTCCTTGTGTGAAAGGAGAATTTGTCACAGTGACTTTTTCAGCTTGGAATGTGGCAGTTTCAGTCGGTTGAGAACACAGTTTGTATTCAAAGCTAGTGCCTGGGACCAATGCAAATAAATTTATAGCCAACATTTTGGAAACACATTTTCCTGGGTTTTATTTGGGTTTCCACTGTCTTGCATTCATGTGAAAGGTGCAGATTCATCCCATATCGATACTGTGTAAAATCTTAGGAGTGAAAACATCAGTCTGGGTTGGTTCTATATTTCTGGGTCCTAACGTCCCTGGATATGTGTTTATTTAAACAAGTTAGCTGCAGTCTAGGACCCTGACTCCCCATATCCAGGAAAAATAGCAGTAGTTTGTTTAAACTTTAACCTATAAGCTCTGTGCCAGCTCATAATCACTTCTTAGATTCTGCTTCTGTTTTTCTTGCCAAACCCACAAAAACATGCTTCCCAGCATCCTTTGTGCCGTATCTGAACCAGTGTGGGCCAGGGCTAAGTTTTTGGTTAGCCCTAGTGACGGAACAGCTCCACTCACTGATGCTGGCTCAGTGGCCAGGAAGATAACAATGCCAGGGCTGTCTGAGATGGGCTTGAACCAAAATCCCAAATCTAAGTACCCCTAAGCTCCAGAGAAGGCTGGATCTGCAGCTGCATTTTACAGCTGGCTGCCGTCTCTCCAAAGGACCAAACAAAGCACTGAGAGACATCCTTTGAGGAAGGCTGGATCTCAGCTCTACACTTCTGTGACAAGTATCCTGCACTGATCCAGTGGCAGGAGAGGGCATAAAAAAAGCAACCCCACCTCAAGTATAACAGGGTCACTCTCAACATCTTAAGTGGGGAGAGAGGACTAGAAGGAGAGAACAGCATGGGAGGGAAGACCAGGAGAAAGGAAAGAATGGCAAAGGGGGAAGAAGTCTGGAATCTACAGTAACCAGCCCGAACAATGACTGTTAAATGGAGCGAGGACAGATGGCAGCAAAGACCAATTGCCAACGGCAGTCCAGTTGGAAATGAAATGGTCAGCGGCATCCTACATACCGGAGTTAGGGTTCAGCTCTTCATCTATGTCATTATGAATGACTGTAGCATTATTCGGCTGTGTGAAGGTTGAAAAGGAAGAGACAGTAGAATACACTGGGGTTATGTTACCTCATCAGATCAAATAATGGAACCCTAGACAGTCTGAAAGGGAGTTTTGGAAGGCATGATCTAAAGGCAGAGCTATATAAAAAGCCAGACAATTTTCCTACCTTTTTTCACTGCCATATGATTTCTGTGCAACTTTTGCATGCAGTATCAGAACAGTCTGATCGGTGGGGAGCTGCAGGTATCTACGCACTCCATCCCGGAGAAGGTCAGTGTGATCTGGATTGGATCTAAAAGAGAGCCCAGAGTAGCCCCGTAACAATAGGGACACACAACGCTTGGCTTCCTACTATCCCCTCTATGCTTGATACCACCCCAGAGCCATCCTAAGGGGTATTTAACACGGAGACAGATGGACATCTTAGCTGTTGGTAAAACAAACAAGGGCTATGTCCACACGTAGCTTTTAAATCAAAACAATGGTTGTTGTTTCAATTTAAGAGTTGTCATGTCTGAACAACGTTTTGTTATTTCAAAATGACGAGCCCCGTCATTTTGAAACAACGATCCTTATTTCGAAATAGTAAAACTTAGGCTGAAATCGAAATAGCCGTTATTTTGAAACAGTTGTTTCGAAATAACACCATTTAGACATGTTATTTCGAAATAACCATTATTTCGAATTAAAACTTTTGCCCTCCTCCTTCCCAGGGCGCCTTCCTTTTTCTATATATTGGGTGGGGGCATGGCCCAAGGAGGGGGCCATGTTGCCACACCTCCCATGGTGCCCATCTCTTGATTCGAAATAGCAAGGCCTGTGTCCGGACTTGCAATTTCAATTTGAGGTTTTTGCTTATTTCAATTTAAGTTAATTTGAAATAACGATTTTATTTCAGATTAGCTTATTTCAAATTAACTTATTTCGAAATAAGCGTCTACATGTGGACATAGCCAAGGAGTCCTGTGGCACTTAAAGAATAACAAGTGCCACAGGACTCTTTGTGTGTTTTGCTGAACTAGACTAACATGGCTACCCCTTTGGAACTTGTTCTGAGATTGTGTATAATAATATGAGGAGCAGTCACAGCAGTTTTGAAACAACGCCCTTCCTTGGTTCAGGATGTGCAACCAGTCAATGAGGCTGGTGTCTCTCCGGGGAGGAGCTGCTGTATTAATAATACAGCCCAGAAGGGGCCCAGTTTAGTGATGAAAAATAGGAGAAAAGGAAGCGGCTCTCCCGTTAGAATGCATTGGGAATGGGAAAGTTTCAGTGCTACGGTAAGACAAATCCTAGCATTAAAATTGCTTGGTTTAAGGAGCTGCGTCATCCAGCTTTCAGTGAAAGAAATATAGGGAAAACTTACCTTACAGCTTGAAAACATTCCCATTTCCACTACTTCCTAATGGGAAAGCACATGTTTTCACTTCTCCTCCCGGTCCCATCTCAGATAACGTTATCGTCAATGACTCCTCCTTATAACTGATGATAATATTTGCAATCTCACATATCTTGCACTGCAGGTTTCCATTGCATAATGTGACATCTTCAAATGTGTTCTCTTTAAGATGTATTAATTTTTACATCACCTCTGGTGCATTGTGTTTATGCTACGAAGTAATGACCAGGCCTAAGGAGCTATTAGTCTTGGGAGCTGTTACTTGTGTTGCTGTCAATGATTGTTAGGTGGCTAAATCCCCATTTTGCCTCACTGTGAACTAAAACAAAAGGTCAGAGTCTCAGCTAGTGGAAATTGGCATAGCTCCAGTGACTTTCGTAGAGTTACCCCACCTGAACATCTGGCCCTCAGACTTGTTAACATGTTAGCTTATGTTTCCACTGGCTGAAGGAAGATGATCGTGGTCCAAATCACACAGCCCTGTGCTGTGTTGTATCCTGAACACAGGATGCTTGTTTTAAAAGGAAGTTGTTTACAGGCACCGTGGAGATGTGACGTACGGTGCTGCTGTTCCACCATTGCAAGAAGTGACATTCACCAGTGCAGAACACTAGAGTAGGGCACAAAAAACATCCCACAAAACCATCATAGCAGGTACGTGAGTGCCTGGGCCTTGCGCCAGTTATGTAATGGAAGCAAACCTGATTGGATGGACCTCTTCTCATTCCCACACGGAGCGAAGACACCTTTTTGGTATAGGATGATTCAGTGAAGTCAATGGAAGTATACCGCTCAATGTAGAGCAAAAGAGGCCAAAGATGGCAAGGACATCATTTCAGCTGAGCTCTGTGGTTTCTTGGTTCAATGCCCAGTGCCACACACAAATGGAGAGTGTTCATACACACAGCGGCAGGCACAACCTGGACATCTTTGGCTTGCTCATGATTGATAAACCTATATGAAAAATTCACTGCTGGGGTCATGCACAATGTCAGTTTCCTCAGAGAAACGATGATCTGCAGGCTCAGAAACACCAGCTGCAATTAAAAAACCTTGTTTTCAGAAATGTCTCACAGTGGCTTCCTAGTGCCAAGAGTCTTTTCTCGCTGCACAAACTTTCAACCCACACGAGTGTGCAAAGTTAGCCTTTAAAACACAACAGAACCTTAGATGTAAGAAGGAGGAGCAGAAGCAAGAGGCCCAAATCATAGCTGCAGGCACAGGCTGTACTACTGGTGAGACAACGCCAGGTCAAAGCAGCCACTGGTGATTGGCTCAAGGGATAAGCGGGCTAGTGGAGATTCAGGGCTGGGTCTGCTATAGCCCAGTGAAAATCCTGCTCTACAGACTCAGCTGAGCTTTCATTGAAAAAGTAACCATCCCAGCTCTCAAATAGACACTACACTAGTCAGAAACTATGAGTAGCAAATAACAGAAATACCAAAGGTCTGGGAGCAACTACAAATCTGATCCCATCCCAGGAGTCCAGGCCAACTTCCGTTGATCTCCTGAGGGAATCAAAGTAATGTGGCACCTGTCTTTAGAAAAATGGAAAGAGAAATAGCAACAAGTAATCTGTGCCTCTCTGACAACCTGAAAATCCCCATGTTTCACCTGCCAACACTGCACTTTTCAATACAGTGCAAACCTACTGGAAAAGGGCAGCACCCTTCAGAGTCTACTAAAAATACCACACAGCAGCTCATGCCTGGGGCCCTTTGCACCAAGATTCATCATCTGGTACTATAAGGCGGATGGCTTTAGTGTATCCTGGAGACTAGAGTAGGCAACAACACAAGTCTTCAGCACATGAATGTGACAACCTGGAATCTTCTTTTATCTTCAGCTGTCCTCTCATAATAGTTGGCTGCATTTTCATTGCGCAATCTCTTCTGCCATGGTTTTCCTTGGCTTTTAAATAAGCGCCCTTCATCCCCTGCTCTCCTTGTTCCCAGGGCTTTCCTGTATGGTCACTAAGGTTATGTTTACATTAACTCAGTTAAGTCAAGTTAATAAGGTAGACTTACAGTCGACTTTATTAAGTCGATTTAGCAAGGCCCCGTTGGTTTAAGTTGACTTTATAAAGTCGACTTAAATGGCTCTAAAGCACTAAGTTGATTTTATTAAGTTAACTTTAATGGGCACATTGCGTTACGTCAACTTAATCCTTAAAGTTGACTTTAAGGGCAGGAGTTATTAAGTCGACTTAAGCAAGTGCTTAAGTCGACTTAATCAACTCCAGTCGTGGCCAGGGAGTTGCTTAAGTCAACTTAAGCCTGCAGTGTAGACATAGCCTAAGTGTCTCCAATGTGTGACTCAGATCCTCAGCCAATCGAGATGGGTACAACTCCTCAAGTCAATACAGCCATTCTGATTTATACACCTGACAATCTGGCCCTGGGTCACCTGACACCATTAGCTGCTGCTCTGCATCTGAGAAGTGAGGGATTTATGGCTACTGAGCCTGTTCATACCTGCAGACCACAAACTACAACAGGCAATCTCTGGCGATCAGATGTTTTGTTTCACCTGATGAAACCCATACATCGGCCAGAATTTAATACAGTAGCAGTTGGTGCTTTGCTTTCTGCAGACAACTTCACTTCATTACTTACTGCCTGTCACCAAGAAGTTCCTTTGCCAGAGCTCTGTGGCCATATTACTTATCAGATGTTGTTCAAAGCATCTGAAGACTTTCACTCCTGATCCATTTGTGGAACTTTCTCCATAGCTGTATCCCTGGATATCAACCAATGGCTCTATTACACTAAAATTAGTTATTTTATCCTGTCATGTGGCTAATTCAACCCTTAGGTCTATGTAATGGTTTACTCCCAGGCCTGGCCAAAAATAACTAATACGGCAGGGAGCTAGCACATTGACCTAACAATGGCACACAGTCCATGTCATCATATGCCTCCTAGGCAATGCTGGAAGACCAGACTGCAGTGTACAGCTTGCGCTTCAGTTTGTCATTGCTGGCTTCTTCCTCATTTAGCCCAGCAGAAGAATGATCTTCACGCACGGACAGGTGTGTCTTTGCCCTTTGGGATGAACAGCTTTGGCTTTTGGGTAGAAAACATCTTGAAACGTACTGCACATCATGGGACTGTCACATTGCGCATGGCCACTCTCTAGTGGCTCCTGCTAGCCAAACATAGCGTGGACAACACTTCTTGCTTCTGTTGCTTGTTTTAACGGATCTCCTGGGCTCTCCCCACATCACTCAGCGTTGGAGGTGCAGCTTAGCTACTGGCCACGTCACAGACAAAAACTTAAGCCCTTCTGGGATGACAAGCACAAATTAAGGAGTTCCAATAAACAAAAAGGTTCCTCGACCCTCCATGGAATTCCCATCAGCTCACTTTCTGGGCCCTGTTCCCATCCTTTCAGAGTCTTTCTGGCTCTAGGATTGAGCACTTGGCACCCAGGCTAGTTCCCCTGGAGTCCTCAGCCTCTTTATGACCCTGGCTCAGAGCATTCCTCAGGAATCAGACCATTCCCAGTGATTTCACACTCAGGCAGACCTTTCTCTGCTCTTCTATGAGATCCAGGTGTTCTTTAAGCTTCACACCTGACCCTCTTTAATTCCACCCTTTCAGGCTGGGACACAGCTAATTAATTACTGTACAGGTGTGATTGGTGCTCAATTGTCCTGCACCCTGTATATTCATTTATGCCAGTGCAAATGAGTGAAAAGTAAATGCAAACCATTGGTATTTCCATTTGGTAGCATTTTATATTCACTTTGCACTGGCGCAAATGATGACACAAGGAGAATTAGGCCCAAAGACTCTGATGCTTTTTGCAGACCCTCAGCCAGTCTTGTGGGAGCATTTGCAGGTCCCAGTTCAAGTCTCAGCCACGATAATGTGCATGGTTCTGGCCCTGGATGAAAGACTCCGTTAGCAGCTTCAGAGAAAGACTGAATTTGTGCAGAATAAATCACTGGGAAAAATATGCCACCCTTATTTCTGTGTAGCCCTTTTAAAACTTCTGTCTCAAAATACTTATGCCGCACAAGAGGCAAAGTTTCTGTCCTATCAGTCATTCATTCCTCCCAGTGTGTTTTCATCCACCTGCATAGATATCAGATAGCTCCAGATCTGCAGACCAGCTAGAGAGCCCCAGCAGTGTGAAAGCGGATCATTGCCAGAGTTTGTTGGGAGGAATGGAACTGGTGTGAGGTCTGTAAACTCTTTGTAAAGATGGATTCTGCTTTGAGATTGTCCCTGAAATGCCAATCCCAGGTGGAGGCAGAAAGGAAAGATGTGAGAAAGGCTAGCTGCCCACCATGACAAGTGCTAACTTTAAAAATAACCAAGGCAATTACAAAATTGGGAAGAGCTACAGGATGAGTAGGTGTAGGAGGCAGCCGCAGGAAGTACTGTTTAGGTGGAATTAACCACAAGGTTTGCAGTAGGATTGAGCAGATCATCACTGAATGATGTCCCCTGCTGCATGGGTTTACACGTGAGGATATTTTTGCATAGGATTACTTTGAGGACTACTGTACTGAATGTGCCGTTGAACATTTGCAAATAGAACCACGGATATGTGGGTTATTGCAAAGGGCTTACTGGAGTTTGTAGTGGTATAATTGCTCACGTGTAGTTATTTGCATAGGATGGGGAAAGCAAGTACGGGCCAGATGCAGACAAGCAGATTTTCTCTCTCTGTGCAGATTTGATATCTGACAATGCAGTCTGAGAATCAAAATTTGAGGTGCTCTCCCCATCCTTTCTCTGCAGCTATTGCTGTCTAAATATTTGGATTATATTGTTTCACTGACGCACATTTAAACAATGTACACCATTTTGAATGCAAGGGCGACCACCCAGAGTCCATCATCTGGTTTAAATTTGCCTCGTGAAAGTAAAAGGGCCTTTGCCAGAGGACCTTAACAGAGCCGCTTTGCAGTTTTCTGGCACCTACTAACTGTTTAGAGTTATAGAGAATTATTTACTTGGTATGACATTTATTATATGGAATTATTAAAATGCTTTGATTACAGCATTGTGTTATTACAGGATCACATTTGCAGACTTCATGGGCTGCGTTTTTGGAGTTCTTTCTAAAACCTCTTGTTCAGCACCTGAATTCCCAGCTAGAAATCGAATGTCTTTGCACAGAGTGAAGTATTGTTTGGAAGCAAAATAAAATAGAGGATTTTTCCTTCCCCACCAAGACTTTTTCTGATTCACTAATTTTTGTAGCATGCACTGTATTGAAGAAAGCACTGCTTATCCCCTGGACTTTTTAGTTTCTACAGGTATCATCCTTTTCAAAATGGTTGAAGGAAGGGTTAAATTGTAATTTACTATCAGAGGTGGTTTGACCTGTGACTAGGAACTGGTGTTGCCAATAGAGTATTTCAAAAATAAGGGACTGTTTTCTTAACACCCCAGCCCCATCCCACCTCCTGATATTTTTGTTTTATTATTAATAATAAGCAGCAGTCACCTATGTTCAGCAGGGGTATTTCTTGCTGCTTTTTTGCAGCACTCAGCAACTCCTGATATTGTTGTATGGAAATGAAAAAATAAGGGGCTGTTGCCAACCTTAGGAACTGAAGTTTATAGGCAGCAATAAACTTCTGGGTAACTAATGATCTGCTCCATGATACTGTTTCAATCAATCCTTTGTCTTGGTTCCACAGTCCACTTCTTCCTTTCCTTCTCCCACCTCTCCCAGCTGGCTGGTGTGACACCATATATTTGCCATTCACATGCTGCCTTAAAATCCACCTTCCATTTTATGCTTACACTCATCTGGGCTTTTTTGCTAGCTGGCCCTATAACAGGCACATGTCATGGGATTATATTTTGCAAATAACGGATTCTTTTTTTTAAAAATAAACAAAACTGAGGTGCATATTCAGCTCAGACATCTCTGGACTCTTGCAGTCTACCCTTCTCTGCCATTTAGTCACATACCCCTTACCGATTCAATTATAACTGCAATTTATTGTTCCGTGAGAATACCGCAGGCAGCAATATGTATCAGCTGGTTCCCAGCCTAACCTTCCATTTTGTGGGGGCAAATCAGGTAATCATCTGACCCACAACTCATAGTTGTGCCCACAGATGATGGCAGGTGCAGAAAAATATTGGTACAATTTTATATGGACAAAATGCACTTTTCTGGATCTTTGAAATTGTCGTTCTTTGTCTGTAATCATAGCTGGGATGTTTACATGCACTGTCTATCTACACTAACAAGTTTAAAACTCATTTCTTCAATGGTAATGATCAGCTATTCTGGTCTCTATGTAATTAAAATAGAAGCCTATGAAGATCAAAATAGGTTCTATATATGGTTAGGGCCTGATCCTTCAAGCCTTGAGCCATGTAATACTTTTCTTATGTGAATACGCCTGTCATGAATAAGAACTGCTTGTGAGATAGATTTGTGGGGCTGGGGCCATAAATTATATTTTCACTTTCTCCTGGTTGAAGGAATTAATTGTTTTGCCTCTCTGCCTTCTGAATCCAGATAAATTGCAGCTTGCCTGGGGGTGTTGCTCTTGCAGTGAATGAGTATGGTTTCATACAGTTATGGCAATTGAACAACTTAATAAAATAAGAAAGCCATTTTTCATGCTGGTGTTGCACCTTTTACTGAGTGCTTGTCATAGCTGCGGACTACGTTGCTCATTTTTATGGCATCAGTGCTCTTTTGTGTGAAAGGAAAAGTCACTAGCCAGCACTGTGATGGGAAGTCTGCAGTAACTGGAAGCCCTAACCTTTCAATAACTCTTTCAGTTCAGAAGAACCAAACTCTGATGTGTTGTGTGTGCATGTGTATTTATAAATGATATATTTTGGTGGCTTCACCCACAAATGAAATACAGCCTTTTCTGAGACTGAGGAATGTACTGCTCGGTTACCAGGAGCACACACTGCACAGTAGCTGAGAAGAGGGAGTGAAAACAATGTGGTCACTTGGATTTCACCAGGGAACCTAGGCCAGCCAGCGACTTAAGTCATATTGCCTGCCAGTTCTGAGGGGCTTGTGGAAATCTACTGCAATACAATACTAACTTGTTTCCCTGAACAGTGCAGGGAGGAACTGATCTAGCAGATTTAACCCAATCCATCTAACCAGTCCGTGCCTAATTTCTCTGTACCCAGAGATCACAATATTGTGCACAAAGGGACCTGTACTATGCTATGCAGAAGGTCGGACTGGATGTTCATAAGGGTCAATTCTGTCCTTAAAATCTGTGACCTCAGAAATACTCTCTAATCTCTAAGTATTACCTACGGGAACCTGCCAAGTCAATGAAATTTGCATATTTGGACAGGCACATGGACTTTCACAGTTAAAGGGTTTTCCAAACATGTTCCCACAGTGGACTAGAGAAGAAAGACGAAACCACTCCAGGCTGTTTGAGTTGCGTGCAGCTAAAGGCTGGACTGGTGTAAATAATTTTTCAATTACATAAAGTTTGAATTTGATGGACATTTTGTATGACTGAAATTTCCACGTGCACAGAGCTTTACTTGCCTCCCTATTCTCTACGTGCATGAACACAAAAAGCTGAAGACAAATCAAAAAGATATATGATTATGGCTTGCAAAGGACATTCCATACAATTAACCACATCACTACATAATGTAATGAAACTTTCTCTCTGTTCAAATTCAGTTCATGTACCGGGCAACAAAGTACTCTCAGAACCTTACATTTCAGCTTGTGCCAAGTTTATTTCTGTTTAGATTTGTGGGAATCATGTACTTTCGACATGCTCCGGTCTCTAGCCCCCTTTCGTTTATACTCATATAACTTCAGTGAAGTCACTCCTGATTTACCTCAGCATATAAAAAAAGCTTGCCAGAGTCAATTCTGGGCTAGATCATCTCACAGTGTAAATTCATTCAATGGAGCATGCTGCTGTAAATCAGGAGTAACACTCCAAGTCAATGGAGCTATATCCATTTACACTAGCTAGACCAGATTTGTACTTGATTCTCCTCTTCAGTCTCACTCATGCTAGTATAAATCAGGAATAATGCCAATCAAATAAATTAAGTTACATAATTATATAAATGGTGTAAATAAGAGTGGGCGATCAGGCCCTGTCTCTGCTGGTTATTACCTGAGTGCTGCAAATAAACAGAGCATGGTATTTAAACCAGTTGATGATGAGTTTCTGTAAACGAATATAGAGACTATAAATGGGTATCACACTACTGGACAGCAAATTAAAATCCAAGGAAATCTTATTAACATCTTGTATATTTTCCACAAAAATTGATCCATGCTATGAAGACAAAAATAGTTCTAAAACTGAACTGCCACTGAGGAAGGCATCTTTGTTCTTTCTTTTTACCACGTGGATGGACAGGGGTGTACATATAGAGATATGCACTGGTCTAAATGTTTAGATCTGTAGATGCTGTGTGTGTGTGTGTGTGTGCGCACACGCGCACTCTGAGAGAGCATGTGTGTGTCTGTGCATACATTCTCTGAACATGTATGTTCTCGGAGACTGTGTGCTCTCCGTTTGTGTGTTCTCTAAGTGTGTGTGAGTTTGCATAAGTTCTCTGAGAGTGTGTTTGTGTATGTTCTCTGAGTGTGTGTGGTTTCAGTCTGTATGTAAATTCTCTGAGAGTGTCTGTGTGTAAATTCTCTGCGTCTGTGACTGCGTATCTTCTCTGACAGTGTGTGTGTGTCTCTGTGTGTGTTCTCAGTCTGTGTAAACTCTGAGAGCTTGTCAGTGTGTAAATTCTCAGTGTGTGTGTCTGTGACTGCGTATGTTCTCCCAGGGTATGTGCGTGTTTGGGTGTGTATATCCTCTGAGAGCGTGTGTGTGTCTGTGCGGATGTTCTCTGAGAGTGTGTCTGTGTGTGTTCTCAGTCTGTGTGTAAATTCTTGGAGAGTGTGTTGGTGTGTAAATTCTCAAGTGTGTGTGTCTGTGACCATGCATGTTCTCCCAGAGTATGTGTGTTTGTGTGTGTATATTCTCCGAGAGCATGTGTGCATCTGTGCGGACATTCTCTGAGAGTATGTACGCCTCTCTGAGTGTGTT
>ML682026.1:11461498-11596951 GCA_007922195.1 Podocnemis expansa
TCTTTGAGAGTGTGTGTGTATATTCTCTGAGAGCGTGTGTGTGTGTCCGTGCGGACATTCTCTGAGAGCATGTACGCGTCTCTACGTGTGTTCTCACTCTGTGTGTAAATTCTCAGTGTGTGTGTGTATATTCTCTGAGAGGGTGTGTGCGCCTGGGCACAGGGTCGGTAAGAGTGTGCGTGTTCTCAATCTGTGCCTAAATTCTCAGAGAGTGTGTCGGTGTGTAAATTGTGTGTCTGTGACTCTCTTCTCTGAAAGTGTGTGTGTGTGTGTGTGTCCGCTCCGCACCCCGGCGTGGGACCAGCCCGGCACTCGGGCGGCTCCCCGGTGGCCGGCTGGGTGGGACGCCCGGCGCAGCCCGGCCCCTCTCCCCGGCTCAGCCCCGCGCCCGGCCCCCGCCGGGTTAAATGCGGCCGCCGCCGGCCGCCCCCTCCCAGTCCGGCCCCGCCGCCCCTTACCTGGACCAGCAGCGCGGGGGCGTCCGGCCGCCTCCCGCCCCGCTCCGCAGCCGCGTCTCCGGCCGCCCCGCCCGGCCCCGGTGAGTGAGCGGCCGCGGGGGCTGCGCCGCACCTGCGGGCAGAGAGCAGCCGTGGGAGCCGCCCCATCCCGGCCCCCTTGGGTCTAAGTCTCCTACTAGCTGGGGGGGAAGGTTGGGAAATTTGGGGTGTTGGGGAAAATCCCCCTCCCAGCCTCCGGGGTCCCCGCCAGCTGCTTCCCCGGGACTTGAAATTGGGGGAGCCCATTCATTTGGTCCAGCACTTGTCAGCTGAGGAGTGGGGGGGTAGGGAAATCCCTGCTGCCCCCGCAGAAGGAGCGAGCCTGGTCCCTTTGGGGTCCCCACCAGCAGCTTCCCCAGGACTTGATATTAGAGGGGTGTCAGGGGCTATTGGGGTGCTTCTTACACTGTTACTAGCTGACAACGGGGGTGCTGGGAAATTTGGGGGGTAGGGAAATCCCCACTCCCAGCTCCCCCTCCCAGCCAGGGGGGGCAGTCCTGGTCCCTTTGGGGGTCCCCACCAGCAGCTTCCCCAGGACTTGAAATTGGGGGTCGAGGTGGAACTCACTAAATTGGTATAACTGTTACTAGCTGACAACTGGGGGGTGTTGGGACATTTAAGGGGTGTTAGGGAAATCCCTGCTCCCCACTTCCAGCCCCTCCCCCAGTCAGAGGGAGCAATTTTGATCCCATTGGGGGTCCCCACTCCCAGCTCCTCCCTGCTCCTTCCCACCAGAGGGTGCAGTCATGGTCCCCTTGGGGCTCCCCACCCCAATACCTCTGAGAAGAGACAAACTCATCTCCCCAGTGGCTCCCCCTGCCCGCCAGAAGGGAAGAGCCCAATAGCCCCAGTGACTGTCTACAACAGCAGCCGCTGAACAATCGAAACCCCCTGAGGAGCATCCACCTCAATGCACCTGGAGGGGACACAAACCTTGATTCCCTTAGGGACTCCCCATCTGTCATGCCCCTTGCCATCCTGAGGGGAGAGACCGTGCTGGTGGTGCCCTGCACCCAGAGCTCCCTCACCCTTTGCTCCCTTCCCTGGGGGAAGCATCTTTGAATCCTAGGAGCTGTCCACGGAAAGTGACCCCACCCCAGCTCCAGTCTGAAGGAACCAACTACTAGGCTGATTTTTTTCCTCTGTTGGTCCAGCTCCTAGCACAAAGGAGTCCTGGTCAAGATCTGGCCGTCCTCGGCTCTACCCCGCTACAAACAAATTGGGGTTTCCCACCTGGCATCTTTCCTACCGTTCCCCATCCCTGCCTGTCAGGGTAGATGAGCTGCCTGTGGTTTTGTCCTTTTGGAAGGCATTGGATGCAACAGATAGGGCTAAGCATCAGGATGGAGAGGGAGGTGATGGTGTGATGATGTTATGTTATGTGACAATGTTGTGCATAATTTGTATAGCACCAGCAGTATTCTGGACATTGTGCGTGGTGTTAAGGGAGTGGTATGGGGAAAGGAATAGTGGTGTACGTCTCAGGAAGAAGAGTCCCCTTTTAGCTCAGTGTCCCCCATGTGACTGAGAAAGGTAGGCATCTGCCTGATCAGAGACGTTAGGTGAGTTCATCTCCCTGCTCCATTTGGTGTCCAGGAAAGCTGTAAAGGTTAGACTGAGTTAGTCCAACTTAATTCTCTGGGAGCTGAGGTCCAGAATGGTGCTTGGCAGGAGCAGAAGCTCACATGAGCCAAGACGTGGCCTGGTGTCTGCAGACAGCTGAGGGAATGGGAGCTCACAGCATGCTCTGTGGAGGGCACGGGAACCCACAGGAGCCAAACTCCAGCCTGGGCTCTTAAGAGACTAGAGCTCCCAGAAGCAAAGAGCAGGTATGGTGTTTGGATGCAACAGCTGGAGCTCATCCATTCTGGGCTCTAACACGGTGGTCAGGGGGAGCAGAAGAGCCCAACTGCCCCATATGGAGACATCACTGAGAGAAGTTGAGCTCCCAGGAGCCACATCCTGGCCCCAGAGCTCAAAAGGAGCAGAGTCCCAGCATGTCTCCTGCACTAAAAGCTGCCTGAATGAGAGGAAAGAAAGGATGCAAGGATCTGAAGAATAAAATACCTGGTCAGAGGAACCACAGCATGAAGGAAATCAGAGAGAAGAAAGGAAGGGTCTGTCCCACAGCACATGCTCTGTACATTTACTGCCAGCTTCCCCTGAGACCTTGGCCAGAGCATGCCAAGAATCTCCTTTCTTCCATGCCTCCCCATCCTATGCTCTTCATCCCAGTGCAAGTCTAAGATGCAGCAGTACAGGTCCCTTCTCCCCCATTTTCTCCTTCCAGTGCTGAGCAATTAGTGAGATGGTATGACGGGAATAACAGAGCATGCTCAAAAATATGTTGCAATTCAGGAATAATTTGAACTTGCTCTGTAGAACACTTTTCAGCCCATTGTGTTCACACTGGAGCTGATGCTCCAACCATTCCCAATTGTGGAGGTGATTGAGTTTAACGCTGGGCACGCACCATCTGCCTGTATTTAGGAAGGTTCCTGCAGATACACAGGCTGTGATATAGCAACAAGCAGTTGTGTGGCACTTTAAGACTAACAGATTTATTTTTTGCACGAGCTTTCGTGGGAGAAGATCCCACTTCCTCAGATGCTTCGAAGATGGGGGAACTTACAGAAAGGAATGAAACTAAATGCAAGGGGGTGTAAAACATAGGATCAGGTCATAAAGTAACAGCAAATCAGAGCAGTTTACAGGCTTAAAGAATGGGAAGCCTGAAATCAAATTACCCTTTGTAATGTGAAAACCCATAATCTTGATTGAGTCCTGCTTTCACAGAATTTAGTTTGCATATTAATTCGAGTTCAGCTGTTTCTCTTTGGAGTCTTGATGTCCCAGGTACACCTCTAACGACAGTCGTTAACAAATCCATCATCGAGTGATTAGGAAGATGGAAGTGCTCAGCAACTGGTTTCTTTGTTCTTAAGAAGATCCTATGTTTTACACCCCCTTGCATTTAGTTTCATTCCTTTCTGTAAGTTCCCCCATCTTCGAAGCATCTGAGGAAGTGGGATCTTCTCCCACGAAAGCTCGTGCAAAAAATAAATCTGTTAGTCTAAAAGTGCCACACAACTGCTTGTTGTTTTTTTACTGGACTAGACTAACACAGCTATCCCTTTGGAAACTGTGATATAGCATACTGAGCACTGTTGTATCTCATCTGGGTTGTCTAATGTGATAGGCGCTGTAAGAGATTTGCCGTCACCACCACCTGCCCACTTTGGCTACCTGTCTGGTCACAAATGACTCTGAGCCAGGCCCCTCAGGTTCATTGATCCAGTGCAAACTTATTTACAGAGCACACAGTCCCATCAACTTTCTTAACACATACCGGGGGCTTACTGGGCCAAGCCTGACCTCTCCTCTCCTTGATTTTTCCTTTCCCTGCCTTGCAGATGGGTCTGTTTATAGCCCCTGCTTAATTAGGCACACAGATGTTTTTTTTCCAGCCTGGAAGCCAGTACAGATGTTCCCAGTCATCACCAATCTACCTCTCTCAATTGGGGCTGGCCTGACACGGCTGGCTCAGGGATCACTGTCCCTCAGTGTGTTGCAGGCACATAATGGTGCTCTTAATTTGTTTGTATTATTACTGCAGTCCTACATGCCAACTGGATAATTGGATAGGCAGATGGTAATTATGTATATTTGCATAAGCATGCTATCATCATAATTATGCAGGAAAATTAGGCATTCAGTTATGTGCACACATCATAGCTAACTTGTTTGGAAAATGAGCCTGTTACACATTCATACTTACAATAATTTGAACTAAGCATCTATAGGACATGAAGCTGTAGGCCATTAATTTGCTTTCTCCCCTTGAGCAGGATGCAGAAAGAGCAGCATTTGTGTTGGGACAGAGAATCATTGGGATTTTACCAAAGTCCTTTCTCAGACCCTTTTTGGCCTGTCTTGCAGTTTTAGAGTGGAACAGTGTTGTCAGCGTTAGTGATTAGCAATGTCCCACCTGCCAAATTTACCAAATGGATGAGAGATTCTGAGAGGGAAGGTGGGGTGCTCATGGTGAATACTAAATTAGGAGGCTAGCATGCAAAGGAATGCTCTGCAATTTGAAAGGAGCCTACCACATGTATACCATGTGACATGGGAGAGGAGCCTGGGATTGATACTGGCTTAATAGGGCCACAGCTGCCAGGAAATGGATCAGTTTAATATTGGGAATGTAGGGCCTAGTCACTCACTAAGGAAGCTGGTGGGGCTTCTGCCTCATTTGAGCCCATTGGCCTGTAAGCAAAAGTTGTTACCGTGAAGTTCCCATGCAGCTGCTTCTCCTCACCTCACATAGGAGCCTTTGAGAATGTCTAGCAGATTTCATAATAATAAGAATTAATAAGACACTGAGCATGTATTTCAGAACTACCGTTACAAATTCATTTTTGGAAGCAGACCCAGGTGGGTCATTTTGGGTTGTCTATAGATTTGCCATTGCCTTTGATGTACACTAAAACCCACAGCAAAGGTCCTGTTCTCAAATCTGCCTGGTGTAGCGCAACTCTTGATAGTCTCCTCTCAGGGCATGATGCATGCCTTCCCATCTGGAAGGTATGCAAAAGATCTTGGCATTTTCAGTAAAATGACACTGTCAGTCTAAGTGAACAGGCTATTATAGCATCTACATGGAAACTTTGTTGTTCAAACACTTTGTAAGTTCCACAAAAAGAATTAAAAACCCTTGAATCAGGTTAGATAGTTTGCAACTTGGGAGTTGCCATTAAAGCTGCTTTTATTTTTTGGAGACAACAATGAACAGAAGGAACACAGGCTGCAGTTGTAAGCAGGCAGTTTGTGGCCCCAAAGGAGGCTGGTGCTGTGATTGCTCATAAAATGCAGTATTTCCCGGGAGGTTTCCAGGAGGGTTGAAGGTTTTGAAGGGAAGTCTTTGCTTAAATAGTTGAAATGTTTCCAATAGGTCTCCCTGTGTTAGATTTCTGAACAGTGTATCTCCCTTGTTAGAAACAGGGAAAAATCATAAAAATGCAGTTCACAAATGTTTGAATAAACTGGGCTGAAACATGAAGGATGAGTTGTAGTGCATATGGGGGCGAATGGCTGCCAGATGCTAGTATGAGCAAATAAGAGAGAAAAAATGTTTGTGAAAATAATTCTGTTTTTAGAGAAACGTATTGGAAATATGCTATTCCTAGAAAAACTGACTATCCTATCTATCAGTGGTCCCAACCTTTTTGGCTTGAGGGTCACAGATGCCATTTTTACAACCCTGAAGGGCCACCAGTCTCTGCCAGCAGGCTCCTCGCCCCTGCAACCAGAAGGAAGGAGTTCAGCAAAGAGGCTGCCTCCTAGCTGATCTCCCATCTCTCTGACTGCAGTAGGGAAACCACGTGTGTCCTGTAGCCCCATGCATTCCCCCTGGGTTCCTAGGCAGTGGCTACCTTCTGCAGCCAGAGGGACGGAAAAATCAGCGTTCCCTTCTCTTTGGCTCCAGCAGGGACCCCAGCGCCCATGGACCAGGTGGAGTGTTTTGGTCTGTTCTCTGCTACACACAGGGGAAGGGGAGCATGCATCTCTTATCCCTTTGGCTGCAGCAAGGAGTCTGCACTGGTCTGTTAGCCGTGAGGAAATGCAGCCGGCCTGGGTCCTTAAGCAGTAGCTACCTTCTGCAGCCAGCAGGAGGGAAGAAACAGGCCACTTTGAAAGCCCCATGGGCCACTTTTATTTCTCCCCCAACCCCAAACTACAGGTTGGGAACCATTGCTTTATGCCAATTGTCAAACGCAAGCATCAGCTGGGAACGGTACAGGGCTGAACTGCTCATTTGGCTTGTGGACAGTAGTAATTGTAGCATAACTTTATTTCCACCTCTGACCCACAGAGTAGCAGACTGAATATCTGGGTTCAATCCACTTAATGTGAACTCACCCAGATCTTAAAAAGAGCTGCCATAAGGATTTCATTCAGAGATTGGTCACTGCAACCCAGCATTCACACTTGGTTACCTGCTAATGGGTCTGGAAGAACTGGCTGTCTGTGGGCATTTCCAGCACAGACAGAGCTTTAATGTCATGTAACATTTTTAGCAGTTAGAAGGGTTATTTTCCTTTTCCTGTATTGGCAAGATAAGGTTCTAAAAATAGTTCAGTTAAAACAGGGAATGGTATTGAAATGCGCCTTGTGTACTCTACTCACAGCACACATTCTTTTCTTTAGGGGTTGGGGTTAAAACTGTAGAGCATCTCATTTCAGTTTTAACTTTATGAGCTCACAGCAAAATGACATACTTTATTCCATCTCTAAATGCAAATGTAGGAGCAGGCAAAAATCATGATTCCATCTTGCGTTTCTATTTCCCTGGGATCTGGTGAGCTCCTTCTGTCAGTAGGGGTGTGTTGTGGAGCGGCAGAAAATGATAAAATGGCCCTAGAGGTAGATGGCTCACTATCTATCAAAGATACTTATATGAACCACTCTTTCCATAGTTAATTTAAGAACCTGATAACCTTGAATGCTTTCATCCTCAGAACACCTCTCACAAGATGGAGAAATGTTGTTACTTCAGTTTATGGGGACCTGAGGCACAAAGATACAAAGTGACTTGTCCAAGCTCACACGGGAAGTCTATGACAGAGTCACCCTTCCAAGTCTCAGGCTGCGATCCTAACTACTGGAGTATCTTTCTCACCTACAGTTGTGAGATTTAGGTGTGCCTGATGAGCTCTCTAGACCCATTAGTAGAATCCGACTGTCTCTTCTGTCTGTCTTTTATATTGTCAGGCATCTAACACCTTAATATCTAAGCTCCTTTTATTTCTTTTGACCATAGTGATGTATCTTATCAATGGTATATTCTCTTAAACATGTACCTGATCAGTGTAAAACATCCAGTTGGGCCATATATACTTCAAACACACTATTTAAAAGCCTGAGGCAATTTTTCATGTTTTTGCATTTAGCAATAAAGGACTTGGAGGAGAAGACTAGAGACTGAAGGCAGGTCAGGTGTAAGTGGTCGACTGGTGACAGGGGAGCTACAGTGCATAAAATAGGCTCTTCTCCTAATTAAAGATTTTATTTTAAAGGTGGAATGTGGGAAAGCTGCACAATTGCCCCATTGGGTTGGAGAGAGATTGGTATCAGATAAGAGACAGCTGTATCTTTTAGACCCAAACTTCATATATTTTCCTAGATGCCAATGGGAACTGCTTAGGTCATTTCTGCTGTGTCTCACATCTGGACATGTTAGCAACCTTAGTTATTTTCCCATGAACTCTTTAAGAGAAATCAAGATGGCATTTTGTATGGCAAGAGCATAAGCATTGAACATAGTTTAACAAGTCCCAATATTTGGAAAGTCTTGGGCTCAACAGAAGCCTTTTCCCAACTGTGAAACCTAAGAGGAAAGGTTCAAGTTTACCATGGGTTTGCACAACCCAGATGGAGGACTTGGGGCTATACTGGAATTACTAAGTAACTTTTTCTGGAGAACGCAGCTAGGTGTCAAAACTCTCTGGAGAACAGGAGGAGCAGCAGAAGTCTCGGAGTGTTCCTAGATCTCTAGATATAACAGAAGAGTTTGCGTGCAGCTCTGATGAGACCTTTGTGAACACAAACCAAGACAATGCAAACTGCAGCTGGTTTACAGATGCAGATCAGACTCAGACCAGGGCTAATTTCAAATGCGCCCGAGGTTCAAGTCAAATGCTTCTCAGCAGCGACCTAAATCCTGCTTTGTGGAATTAGAGACATTTGCTGAATGTTTCC
The DNA here is from genome assembly GCA_007922195.1 of Podocnemis expansa. Lineage (NCBI taxonomy): Eukaryota > Metazoa > Chordata > Testudines > Podocnemididae > Podocnemis > Podocnemis expansa. The sequence continues at coordinate 11,469,754 of ML682026.1, forward strand.
ATTATGTGCCTCTGTGGGCACATCTACATTGCAGCTGGGAGTATGCTTCACAGCCTGTGTATACAAACATGGGCTAGCTACACGAAACAGTAATGCAGGCTACAGGAGTGTGACTTCTAAAGTGCACTGTGATGTTGCACGTTAATTGGTTCCTGTAGATCAGACATGGCCAAACTATGTCTCGGAGAGCCACATGTGGCTCTTGAATGAAAAAGTGTGGCTCCTGGAAGAACATCAGCAAATCAATTTAGTAGGTAAAAGTATATGGCTATATGCCTCAGTGCGGCTCTTGAAGGTTTAATAATCAACTTGTGTGGCTCTTGAGTTCCGTAAGTTTGGCCACCCCTGCTGTAGATCTTTTCCCTTGTGCACTGAAGACTCCAATATACACTGTTTGAAACAGTGCTACATTAAAATGAACTAGGGAGTATTGCAAAAAGCTTACTCATTATTGTAATATATAATATGAATAATGTGCATTATTCATTATAATATATACAAAGAGAGAGCCTTGAAACCCCTCAGTTTTTATATAGCTACATAGAATGCAAATATTGTTAAAAAGGAACTCCACCAAATGAAATGGATAAATCCTGCAAAACAGGTTCTGTAATTATAATGTAAATATCAATAAATATATGGTATTTAATGGTCTATTTAATATTATATTACACTTTTTTAACATTATCAGCCTGAAGTGATTGGACACTATTGAAATGAAACATTTTGTTGTTTCCAGATGGTTATTTTTCAGAATTCCAGTTTCATGGTAAGTTCAGAAGGCTAGTGTTTTGTTCCTTTTTGGAATGAAAATGGATTTTGAAATGTAGGCATTTCCTGCAGGACAGACATTCTCTTTTCCCAGCCAGCTCTAGTTTTAAGTTTTGTCCTTATGGTACCAAAGGAAGATGAAAGTATTGCACTGCAGGGCAGGTGTCTTTGTAGCTACGAACGAGAAGTGTCCAATCCTTTGTGTCACCCTTGCAATATCTGCAAATAGTGTAGTGGCTAACACCTCTGCTTAACATGCAGATGGTCCTGGGTTCAATTCCCAGGGGGTTAGACTTGATGATCTCATGAGGTCCCTTCCAGCCCTATGATTTGATGTGATCTGGAAGTAGCTGGAATGTCTGGCAAAGGGACTAGTGCAGAGTCTCTTTCAATATGCCTGGCAGCAGTTCTTATTATAAACAAGCATGTAACATAAATGACAGTCAGTGACTTGACCATGCTGTGTTCAAACTTTAACTAAATTAATAAACTCTCAGAGCTTTAATTAAATTAATAAACTCAAATTCACCTTGAAGAATTGGATTACAGGGGAACTCCCCTTGACTCAACCCCTCATTGCAAGGCATTGTTGACCCTGTCATCTGGAGATCTGGTAGAAATGGGGGCAATGCCAGGATCACCCATAGACATTAGGTCTGAATTTGGCATTCACATCCCATGATGAGATGTTGCATAGGAACATTAGTGGACTAGAACAGAGAAAAGGATTGGAGTAGCATATGTGGGTTCTCCAACTGTCTCGACATGCCAAAAGCTTCTTGGTTCAAATGAATCAATTAAGGTTGGCCTCCTTAATTCACCCACCGTTTTCTTGTTTGTTAGATATTTCATATGTATTTTGAAAAGCAAAGTCAAGTTCACTGGTAGATGTGGAGGTAATTTCTATCTTCTGCTGCATCACTGGGTCAGAGTTTGTATAGTTGGTTTAGGCTTTTTGTGCTACTCTATGCTTAGATGTGGTGCAGGAATAGGCCAGAGCCCTACAGAAGCCTGCTTGTCATCTACGCTCATGTTATCCTGAAAAACATCCAAAAAAGGCACAGATTCTCTGGAAGATGGAACTTGCTATTCAGCATATCACTCCAAAGTTTCCCTTGCAGAAGCATTTCAGATGTCACCACTTAGATCCTAAAAGACAGTGATCAGCAGAGTCCACTCAGACGGTAGCCTGAGACTGGAGGGATGTGACTTGAGACTCTCTGCCTTCAAAAGAATGTGTACAAATTAATAGCCTGCATGCATGCCTCTCTTCCTGAGCCATGTAGGATGCTGACTGTCCCAGAATTGTCAAATGGAGTGACACAGATTGGGGATGAGATTTGGTAACCTTGTGTCTTGTTGATACTGTATCCTTTGGGGAGAAAGGGGAGAAGAGTGCCTTGAACACCCAGAAAGGGAAGTCTGTACGGCGGTTCTTATGTTGCAATATGATTGGCTTGCATCAGATATGGAGCATTACATATTGTTAAAGAAACTATGTTCCCTTATAAACACAGCACTGTCTCTCCAGGATCATTTTGTCTCAGAATGGCTACCATCCAGCCATAACCTGAGAATGCCATGATGTCTTGGAAATGCCCCACTCCCATGTTCCCACACACAATTCCTGGACCAGGATTTTAAGAACAACCAAGGGATGGCTTAAAAAACAAGTTCCTAAAAAAAAAAAAAAAATCCATCCAAGATTTTACAGGAGGCCCTCTGCTTAGACAGGACACTTTAGTTTTTTGGTATTAGGTCCAAGGGACATCCAAAATGTAGGTGGTCCATAAAAATGGTAGCTTTTTATCTGCTAAAACTGAATTGATCATATGAATTCCAAGGTCCTAGTAATTTGGACCCCACATGCAGCAGTTCTGGGGGAATAAGTTGTGAACCCTTGAACCTTTGTTGTGAAGCCAGCACTGCCAATAAAAGAGAATTGGAAATGCTCCTGTATCTGGTTTGAGTGCTCAGAAAAGCGTAGCGATGTATCAGTGCAGAGAGAGGAGATGCTATGCAAGGGAGCTGCATGCCCACTGACTATAAGCCTGTAGAAGCCTTTGATTTGGGTGTATATTTGGATACAGTTAAAATAAATTGAAATGAGAGAAGAAGAATGGTTTCCCTTTATAAAACATAAAGGGGAAAATACCCTCTGCTCAATCAGAGCATATTGTGCTGCTGCTCCTCACACCCTCAGCTATCACTGATCCCAACAGCGAGGCCCCTGGGTCAGGAACTGACCCCTTAGTGGAAGCAATTTGTCATTGAGAGAGGATTCAAGAAGGCGTCACTCCTTTACAGAGACTTGCCTGCTTTGGAGTGGAGTGTCCAGCAAAGGGTGTGGAAAATTCATCAAACTTTCTTGAGAAACACTAGCTGATCTCCTGGCTGTTGTGCTGTGGATATCTTAGAGCAGACACCTGCTGTAGATACTGTTCTGTCTTTCTCTTTTGCTTGGTTTATATAACATCTCCAGCTGTGTGAACTCAGCACAGCTGGTGGGGAAGGCAACATTCAAACGCAACCTCTTTTATCATTCTACTGGAAAAGGGTCCTGCAAAGCGGTGTCACTGTTACACGTGAAATGGAGCGGTGTGTGTGGGTGAGAGAGAGAGAGAGATTCTGGGCTTTGGAGGATAAAAAATGACTCCCAAAACATTAGAAAGACCTAGGCTTTGCTTCCCCCACTAGAGAGAAAGGGCTGCAGTTTAATGCAACATATAAAAGCTTCACCCCTCCATTAAATCAGGACCAGCCTATTATTACAGTCTTGTGGTAGAATGTAAGGCCCCTGATCACAGATGAGGGTCCCATTCTGCTAGGTGCTGTATAAACACAGAACAAAAAAGTCACCGTCTTAGGGAGCTGACAATCTCAGCAACTCCTGGGGAGATAGTATTGCTAAAGGCACAGTATAATAGTGGTATGCTCATCCTGACCTGCAGCATGAGAATTTTCACTCCTCAGCTAGCTGCTTAAATTGCCTCTCCCCTGCCTCATCCCAGGAACTTTTTGGGGACAGAGGAGCTGCTCTTTTCAGTTTAGCATGTGGCACATATTTTTGTGTAGGGTTCTCAGGCCAGAGCGGGAAGAAAATAGCTGAATAAGGATGGTCCTCAAGAAAATCAATGGGACATCAAGACTTCAAAGAGAAACAGCCGAAATCCATTTTACATGCAGATTAGATTGTGTGAAAGCAGGGCTGAATTGTGACTATGGATTCTTTTCACATTATAACAGGTAATTTGACTTCACCCTCTCTTTATGTGCTGTTTCCTAGAGTCTGAATCCTTACAAATGCCCTGATTTGCTGTTGCAGTATGACCTGATCCCATGCCTTACACTCCCCTGCATTTATTTTCATCCCATTCTGCAAGTTCCCCCTCTTGAAAGCATCTGATGAAGTGGGATTTTCTCCCACGAAAGTTCATGCAATAAATAAATCTGTTAGTCTTTAAGTGCCAGAAGCCTCCTTGTTTTTTTTAGCTGAATAACAGTATGTGTTTCAGGGGGCTGGGCCTTAATTCCTAGCAAGAAAGTGGTTAGGCTCCATCAGACTTGGGGGTTGAAGCAGCAAGGCAGGTAACCCTATAAAATCAAATTCTTGCAAAGCAGAGGGAGAAACTGCTTGAGAAAGGCCAAGTGTCTGCACCTGGTGAGGTCAGGATTGTCCACGTGGGAAGGGTGCTGTGTGACTGTTTGGTTTTCCCTAGCCTTTGTGCAATGAACAGCCCTGGAAGTCACTGAAGAATGAGGATGCTTGGGGCCTCTTTAGGTTGGTTGCTATGCCAGCTTCAGTGCTCAGTGTGCTGTGAGTGTTGCAAAGTATTTAGCTAGGTGGCTAGCACAATGTAGCGAGCCAGTGAAGAGTATGGATCTGTGAAAAATCAGCTGAATGCTCTGTGTGCCCCTGGCTCTGCAGCCTGGCTGGGCTAATGATGGCCCAGCTAGAGATTGGTGTCTGGGAACCAGGACACCTGTATTCCAGGTTCTGTCATTGACTGGCTGTGTGACCTTGGGGAGGTCCCCTCTGTGGTATAGCTTCCCCTCTGTGAAATGGAGAAGATGATACTGATCCATGCTGCTTTCACATCTGTGGAAGCAATGCTCTGTAAAAGAGCATTTCTATTACACGGAGGATTTAGAGGTATCAAAATCCGATTGGGAACAAAACCCTCAAACTTCAAAATTCTCCACAAAAGGAAATGGCATCTCAGTTCTGGGACAGTCCACGTGGTGGGTTGCCACAGCACCTAGAAGGTCCACTGGCTGCCACAGAGCTGCGGACCCTGGAAACAGGCCTGCTAGCAAAACCTGCCTTTAAATCCTGCGTGGCACGCAGGACTCTGTCAGAACAGTGCCTGGATTCCATCAGAACTTCAGCAAAATCAGGCGGTTCCTGCGACATCTTTCAATTTTGCTGAATTGGTAAATTCTAATGAAAGGATATGAAGGTGGTATTTTTCCTACCAGCTCTAATTATTGCTTTTGTCCCCTGTGTGCATACTAGGTGCTACTGGAGCAGTTCAGGAAACGTTCTGTCCTCCACCAAGTTTCCAGAAGGTTTCTTTCTCATGTACTTTAAGATTTGTACCCACCCACTGACCCTTGGGGAGAAGCCCCACTCTTCTCTGGCCCTTCATCTCAATGGAGCCATCTTTGCTGTTGCAGTATTTGCCAGCAGAACATGCCATTCTGCTTGAGGGGTGCTGAGTAAAACAGCAGAAATCCTAGAAATGCAGACAAGCTGTGTGAGTCACAGGAACACTATGGCACGTCCAAGTCTGTGACTCCCAGGATCCATTTCTCTTCCTAAGACGTGAGATTCCAAGATATTTTTCAGTCTGTGAAAGTCCTTTATCCCCTTTCAACTTCCGCCCCCTGTCTCTTCCACCCACTCGCTTTCATAGCAATGGGAACACAGAGCTGATCTGCATCCCCACTGCTTTCAGGTCCCTGACCTGTGATTATGGGTCAGAAGTGGAAGATTCAAAACATTTCTGTTACCGGTAGCCAGGAAACAAATTGCCAAGGAGGCCACACTGAAATCTGAAGCTGCTGTTTTTCCTGAGACTGAGGATTTGGCAGATAATCCAGACAGACAGGCAACCTGAGCAGTGAGCAAAGCGAGAAAGTTGGCATTTTGCTCGGATGTGCCAGCATATGGCAGCAGCGGCACACAAAGGGTGCTAAGCTGACTTACCTGTTTGTCCTGGGGGATCCATGGTGAAGTGGGAGAGACCTCTTAGCCAGTGAGTGCTCTGTGAGCTGAGATGAGTCTGTAGCCACCATCTACCTTTCTGTCGCTTACTTTCCCTGTTCTCTCTGCCTTTGCTCACACATCAGCCATGGGATGAGGCATCTTTCTGACTACTTACATCCATATGCCACTCTGCAAATCAAAGAAGTTCTGTCCTGGTGGCTCTCTTGTTTTGGAAGTCTTTTTCTCTCCTTACCATGAGCCAAAGTCCCTGTCACCCAGTGGTGCTGGAACAGCTCCTGGCAGCCTTTACTTTGCACAATCGCATCCTAACTGTATCTCTTTTATTTTATAGCAGAGCTGTTATCACCAAGGTCGCCTGATTATTTCTTAATTTTTCAGTCCGGCCCAGTATTTGCTTTTCCTTTCAGCACCTGTTTCCCAGCTGCGTGCTTCCCACACCTCTCCCACCTCCACCAGACAAATAGCAGTGGTGGCAGAGAGAGACGGAGAAGGGAGAGAGAATCAAACAGACATCGCTCATGGGGCAAATCCCACTTTTCCCACAGGAGGGAGGAATGATGAGGGTCACCCTTTGGGCTGTCACGGATAGGTGGCATGGCGTGAACAACAGTGGCACAATCTCTGGTATCCTAATCGTGTCATCAGGCATTTATGTCCGGTACTGCAGGGCTATATGCTGTAATGGCTGATCATATGATGGGGATGTGGCCTGCATGATCGTACAGACCTTCTCCAGGTAGCCATTAACTCTTTACCAGTGCTGAGGAACTTTGAGCATTAGCAAAAAATTGAGAGGATATTAAAAAAAAATATCCCCAGCTGTTGTTTCTTGTTAGTTTCTCTCTCTTATAGTTCATTCTTCTGTCTGTGCTGGCTTTGAAGTTACCTGGATACCAACAAATACAGGCTCCATGCCAGTCTTCCTCTGGAGTAACCTCGCACTCCAGAAACTTACAGAAGTGTTATGCATGGCACACAACTGCCTAGAAATATTTTGTGGTTAACAACTGCTTTTTCCTGGAAAAATGTCTGTGGAAGAAAAATCTGCTAAAAAGGGGGTGGAATGAAGCAGATTTTGATGGTGGCAAATGTTTACTGGAGACTTTCGCTTGCAAATGTTTAGCTGTATCAGAACACGTGCTGCTAAACTGGGTGAACCCATGTCAAAGAAAGTGGGTGGTTGGTGTGTTGTGATAATTTAATACCTTCTTACTGCTCATTTCAGGAACATGCATTCCAAGATGCAAGCTAATTAGCATTGTTCAGAGAGATTCATTGTATCATAGATTTTTACAGGTAGGAGGGATCATTGGGTACGTCTACACTGGAGCCTTAGGTTGACTTAAGGAAGGTTAAGCTGACCTACAGACCCCCGTGGCCACACTGGGCTTTTATTAAGTCGACTTAACCACTTCCTTCAGTTGACTTATGAATACGACCTCTTAAAGTCGACTTAATGCTTAAGTTGACCTTCTTAAGTTGACTTAAGCCAATGTAGAGGGGAAAGCCCTTAAGTTTACCTAATTGGCCTCCAGGCCCCCTCCCAGAGTTTCTGGCCACCAGGAAGGGTAGACCTAGCACCTGCCAGCGTGAATGCGGGCAGTTGACAGGAGTTTTCAATGTGTACTTTCTAAGTCGACTTCAAGTCAACTTAACAGAGCCTCCAGTGTAGACATACCCATTACGGTTTTCTGTTCTGACATCCCTCATATAACCCAGGCTAGAGAACTTCATCCAGTAATTCCTTCACCAAGCCCATAACTTCTGATTGATCTATAGCCTCTCTTTTAGAAAGGTATCTGGTCTTGATTTAGAGACATCAAATGACTGAGATTCTACTACATCCCTAAGTATATTCTTGTTTCTGTGTTTAACTATGCTCACTGCTAAAAATCTGTGCCTTGTTTCTAGTCTGAAGTTGTCTAGCTTCAACTTCCAACCATTGGACCTCACTGGAACTTTTTCGATAGGTTAAAGAGCCTGCTATGATCAGAAATCTCTTGCATGTGTAGGTGCTTACCGATGGTGATCCAGTCAACTCTTAACTGTTTCTTGCTTAACACAGATTTAGCCTCTTAAATCTCTTGCTATGAGGTATGTTTTCAGCTTTCAAATCACCTTGGTATTTCTTTTCTGATGTGCAATCCTTTCCTGTTTTCCTGCATCCTTTCTGAAGGGTGGACACCAGCACTAGACACAGTTTTAAGATACAGCTTTAAAACCTACTAACTGGGCCTGGTTTCTTTCAAGAGATTGGATTCAAGACTTGTATATTGCCAGTAGGCAGTTAAATAAACACTCCAGTGATTACTAATGGCTGTGACCTTAGAGCACTAAATAAATATTTACTGATGATTATACTTAAAATGACTTTCTAAAAAAGCAATTTTTTTTCAGTATCTCCATTCAGTAAACGGTGCTGCCTCTCTCACAGGGAGACGGCTTATTAATGATATTTTCCATCATGGGGCCATAAATGTGCCCCACATCCACTGCAAGAGACTGGTTTCCAACATGTAGGAGAATAGGAATTGCCATACAGAATCAAGGACCTAGTAACAGAAGCCAGAACCAAGTGATTCAGAGGGAAGTCTAAAAGAATTATGCGGTAACATAGAAAAGAGAAATCTGCTTAGCTGCAGGAAGTTTGTGATTGGTTCCTGTCCTGGGCTTGAGGACTGGCATAGGGACCACGTTGGCTTTAAATGGAGAGATAGCTCTCAGTCCTATGCTGCACTGACTGATTCACAGACTATTTTCATGCACAGTTATTGCAACTGCACACATGATCCAAGTAAATGCTGGCAGAGATTAGGCATGCAAGTTCACACATATTTTGCACACTTGAAAGTACACTGGCATTCCTTAAAATGTAGGCCCTAAATATTTTTGTAGTGATTTTGTTTTCTTGGTAATTAGATGAAGTAAATAGAATCTTACCCTTCCTACAATACAAACAAGCAGTTGCTATGGCACTTTAAAAGGCTAACATATTTATCGCATGAGCTTTCATGGGAGAAAATCCCACTTTGTCAGCTGCTTTGAAGATGGGAAACTTACAGAATGGGAGGCAAATAAATGCAGGGAAGTGTAAGCCATAGGATCAGGTCAGACTGTTAACAGCAACCCAATGCAGTAGTTTAGATTTGAACAGTGTTTTCCTTTTGTCATTAGGCAGGGAGATCATCTACCAAACAATAGCTTCATATCCTGACTAAGTGACTGACCCAGACCAACACCCTTGCTGTGTTAGGTGTCTTTGGTAACCTGCCATTTCAGAAGTGTCCTAGTTCAATACCTTGTTGTAGTTCAACATTCAATGACACCGGTCATGGAGTGTAGTTCCCAGGTGCCACCATGGCTGTAGCTCAGGTAATGACACATCACCTCCCTTGGCAAAGAATGATAAGTGTACACTGGTCTTGAGGACTTATTCCTCTGTAAGCCACTTCAAGGGAGGGGATTTATCCAGAATCAGAAAGGAAGAGAGACTACTGGGACTGATCATGGGACTTGCAATCAACTTCTTTGCATACCAAAGACATGGTGCCTTAAAGCTTCTCTTTTATCTCCTTAAAGTTGATATTTCCTGAGACTTGCCAGCTATTTCCTTTCCATGGGTCCAAATTGGGTGACATACAAACAGTGCCAGATCAGGCCCCAGATACATCCTGCTTCCCTCCTTACTGTGGTACCTTTCCGGCTCCCATTGCTTTCTGGAAGAGGCTGTCTCTGGGTGCATTCCTTGCTTTGGATTGTGCTGAAATTTGCATTTTAATGGCTGTTTGAGACACTCCCATAGACTGCTGGGGAATCAGAGCTGGTCTCCCATGTTGGCCTGTGTATGGGGGGGGCATGGGGTCTCCTCGCTTCCTCTTGGAGTGACTGTGCTGCCCACAGAGACCTCAGCACAAAGAGCTTCATTGTGCATTTAATGAGTCAGAGCTAGAGCTGAGTTTGAGTTTCAACGTGAAAATCTGTAAAGGGGAGGGAGGAGAATTAAGTTATTCTGAAGGTATCTAGATAATCGTTCCCTTTTCAGCTTTCGTCCAGCATAAAGCCCTATTGTTTGGCCATTAGTATTCATTTATGTTATTCATATTGCAGCATGACTGGTGCCTAATCAATCAGTGCATTAATAAAAACAGGCAAGTAAACAAATATCCCCAAAAGAAGACAGGCAAGTGCAATGAATTACCTACACAATCGGGAATGGAGGAGCAGGGTGGATGTGAGGTTTTGAAAAAAATAAACAAAATGTTTTTCCCCCTAAGAGCCCAAACATTCAGGTGTCTGCATCAGACTAATAAAATAAAATTTGGCACACAGAGGGTACAGTAGAACAACCCACCAAGGAATTGTCCCAAGAAGAAAGCAGCAAAATACTAGAGGTAAAGGTGACATCTCTCCACAGACATCTCTGCTGGATTCTGAGGGGAGGGATCTCAGACATGAACTGATGGCCATTGTTCTTCAAGGCAGGGAGTGTCACTTATTCTATGTCTATACAGCACTGAGCACCATGGGGCCCTCTCCTGGTTGGGCCCTAAGCACTACTGTAGTATGTATGTTAGATAAGAATAGTAATAATTGACAGCTGGAGTATTAAAGACTCCAAATGGAGAGGTGCTGCATAGATCTTCCAAAGTACTCAATAACAGGACGGCAGAGGCAGCTGAACTTGGAGAACTTGAGCCTGACATGTTTCATGCACTTGGGGTAGATCTATTTCCCTAGTTAGGTGAAGCAATCTGAACTCCAACATTTCAAGAGGGGATTTGAAACCAGATTAACATAGGGCCACCAGAACAAGGAGGACACATTTTCCAGCTGTCTTTTCTAAATTGCACCCACAAAATTTTCACACACAAGTGGGGGTCCCAGTGCAAATAACCCATTTTGTGTGAGCGTGTGTGAACTTTTGATTGGGCGTACATGGGTAACTGCAAAACGGAACTGGAGTCAAATTGGGAGTCCTTGGAAAAATGGACCCTGCAAGTGATTAGCAAACAATAACAGCTTTTGGCTGTGTTGGCATTTCATTTATGAGTGCTCACCACACAATTGGGGCCCCTCAGGCCTGTCTGATGATCTATAACAAGGACAGGCAAGTAGGTAACTGGTTCCCACTTTACTTGGTACAAATGTCCTGCTTGTCTGTCGGTCAGCTAAAGAGGGCTGCTGTGTAGCCAAATAAGGGAATATTTACAAGTAAGTCAGATCTGCTCAGTTCATACAATAAGGCTTGCTTGACAGCCAGCTCAGCCCACTGTCTGAAAATCAAACTCATCTCTTTCTGGTCAGTGCATCATCACCCACTGTAATGAAATTTAACTGCAGTGATAAGTGTTGGTAAATCACAAAGGGAAAAATTCACTCTTGTATTAAGAGGAATTTAGAGTTCTGGTCTGCAACTGCTGGTGTGCTAAAGCTGAGCTCTTCAAAGATGGCTGAGGCATTTGGGCACCCAGTTCCCATTAAAACGAACTGGAACTAGGTATGTCAATCATTTAGTATTTGGAAATCTCATTCTTAACATTTGTTAAAACAAGCAAGGAGTCCTGTGACACTTAAAGACTAACAAATTTATTTATCCCATGAGCTTTCATGGAGGAAAATCCCATTTCGTCAGACGGTTTGAAGATGGGGGAACTTACAGAATGAGAGGAAAATAAATGCAGGGGAGTGTTATTCATGGGATTAGGTCATAATGTAACACCAAATCAAACCAATTGTTAAGATTCAAACACTGAAAAACAGCACATAGAGGAAGGTGAGGTCAAATCCCTTGTTGTAATGGGAAAAGAATCCATGGTCATGATTTAATCCTGCTTTCATACAATCGAATCTGCATATCAATTCCAATTCTGCAGTTTCTCTTTGAAGTCTTGATGTGTTACCCATTTGCTTGAGCATTGGCTCTCCCTTCCGCACACCGGTCACTGTCTTGATTTCCCACTTTCTCCTGTGATTATCATTCAGACATCTTTTTGAAATGGTGGTGCATCCACCTGTGTAATGTGGTATTTTGGGTCATTCACCCTAGGCCAACATAGCAACTATTGCTAACTTCACACTTCCTAGTATATGTTTGTATTTGCCTTATAAACATCCCAGAGTCACATTGTGATTTCCCTGTCCTCTCCTTGCAGTGACCCTTCTTGTCTCCAGAGGCTGCTTGGTGTTGGAGCTGAATAATGAAGCTGCTACTAACGACTCCTCTCCTTCTGCTTGTCTTAACGACGTTAGAAGCCAGACCACCGCCTGCAGGTGAGTAGCTGGCCAAAGCTGTGCAAATCATAAGCAAGGATCCAAAGTCTTGGCTAGTTCAGATGTGCAAGAGTGTAAATCAGAGTAATAGACACCCCATACAGTTAGCTAGAGCCTATGGTTACCCCATACATCATTAGTGCTTGCTTCTAAACCTGTCAGCATGGCAGAATCTAAGGGCAGCTCTGTACTGACAATGGCAAATTTGCCACCATTGATTCGACCTTCAACATTTGATCAAGGAGTCTGTGAAGACCCATGCAGTTGGTCAGGAGGTTAATCAGTGATGTCTACCTCCTCAAGTGGAGTACCGCTGAGTCAAAGGGAGAGCATTGTCAGAATAGCGGTCAACAGGCAAACCCCAAAAACAAGGCCTAGATGAGATCTGAACTCTTAGCCAGTCCCACTGGAGTGTTTGCCCAAGGTCCGTCCTGAGTTCTTCGGAGACTGAGATTGCTCGATACGTTTCAGTATTAGGAGCAGCAAAGATTCCAAACTGAGCAGATGGGGTGCATCAAAGATGTCCAGCCACTTGAGAACAATAAAGATGGCATTGGTAATTCTGGGCATCGGGCATGGGGACTGCATGTGTTTGTATAATATTTAGAGTCTAACTCTCCAAGGCATGTGTGACAGACCACCATTGCCTGTCTCATGCAAAACCTTGCTCCTCTTTGCATTCACTGATTGGCTGCGAAGGGGAGTTTCGGCCTATTTGACATGGCTCACCCACTGTGGGATTCTTCTTGTCCAATGATTTTTATGGTTCATTGTCTGTCTCATTTTACTTTCTCATTGAGCAGAAATGGTTGTTGGGCAGGAGCCTACAAAATGTGATAAAAATCCAGGCAATGCAGAACTTTGAGGATAATAAAAGAATAGCCGCCACTAATGCTAGTTCATGCTACGACTATTTAATATTTGCATTAGATGAAGCCATGAAGTGCTTGTGCTTGTGGAGCCTTTTACTGCAGCAGTTAAAGGGCCATGCCCTCTCTTTCACATACATATGAACTGCTCAGAGGTTCATAGAGGGTAATGATACCTCATCTGTTGTAGAGCACAGACAGACAGTTGTGGTAACATATTTTTATGTGCCTTGACTCCACGAGGTGGTGCAGTGATGTCAGTGCCTCTCACTAACATAGTCTCTCACAGCAAAGAGTCAGGAGAAACTGGACTGGTTTGATTTCCCAGAAAAAATATTATAAATATTATAAAATTCTTTGGTACAAGCCAATAGGTCAATAGCAGAGTCTGCAGCCAAATTCTAGCCTCCTTGGAACAGAGTGGGATTAATAACTGACATGCTGACAGCTGGGACAGGGAGCGAAGGGTTAATTTCTACTTGAAGTTGAGTGAGAGGACAGGCTCTTGTTTGGGATGCTTATGAGTGAGTTTGGAGAAGAAGAGGCCTCAATCCTGAATCCTGTTCTGGCCCCTGTGTAGTAAACATTTAGGCAGGGAATCCCCAGCATTGGGGGAACCCCTGGGTGTCATTAAAACAGGGAGCCCGCCCTGTGACATCTGCCTCGCCTCACAGTCCCAGACATGGGGAGCTGAGGGTGGAAAGGGGTATGGCTGGACCCGGCTGTGTGCCGGCAAGGCCTGACTGATGGAAGGTCTCTTGAGGACGTATCAGCCAGGCATAATTTTGAGCAGTGTGTGGGCAGCAGAGAGTGGAACTTAAAGTCTGTGAGTGGCTCCAACATCTCCAGTGAGATTTGTGAGGCGTGTTGGTTGACATTATTTGACAAGAAGCATTAACAGGACTTGACTAAGCCAAACATCCCTCCACAAGTGTTTGCCCAGGGTTAGTGTTACCAGATACCAAAGCATGGAAAGGAGGACAGGGAAGTACGAAAAGGAGGACATTGGAGGACACATGGAGAAAAGGTAGTATTCATGTAATATTCTTCTGTTTTTAGGGGGCCCTGGAACGCTTCCCCCTACAAATAGGGTGTTCCAGGGTATTCCAGCTTACTTTAACCCCCACAAGTAAAAAGCTGGACAAAATCATGTATTTTTAAAATGCCTACTGGACGGAGGACGTGAAGGTAAAAAGGAGGACATGTCTTCCTTTTGCCTGACATCTGGTAACCCTACCCAGGGGTAGTTAAACATGACAGAAACAGTGATCCCTCACTATATGACTACTCTAGAAGCACCACCCGACAGGGGACAGCAGCAGGCCCAGGGGACTCAGTTTATGGGGGTTGAAACTGGGGAGGGTGAGTTCTGCGCAGCCCATAGGGACCCTCATGACTGCAGATTGGTTTCCCTGTTTTTGGCAGTCTTTGGAACAGGCAGGGCTTGGGGCTGAGGAGAGGGCTTGTGAACATCTTCTGTATGTGTAAGCCCACATGTCCACACTGGCGCCTCGTCAGCACTAATCCATATGGGCTGCCCATTCCCCATGCCCTTGTGTTGGCTGTGGTGGGTCCCTCCCATTGATATTCCTCCACTAGCCCAGACCAGGTTTGGGCAGCAGATGCTGGGAACAGAGTTTGAGACCTTGGATGAGGGGGCAGAAACTTCCCTGCAAATTCAGCCAGGAAAGTTTCAAGCTTCCCTCAGACATGAGGGTCTGTCTCAGAGCGCTGTACTGGGGAGACACCCGGCCTCCAGGAGAGCGTGAAACGTGGAGCAGAGGGATATCATGAGTCTCAGTGAAGCATGAGCCAGTATTGTGCCCTGCCCCTGCCATGCTACCATGAGCAATGGGTGTCATTATTATTAACACTCGAACAGCTATTCTATTCTCTGTGCAGCAAGAGAGCAGTTGCTTGGAGTTCCTCATTCCCTGAGCTCATTCAGAGTCCCTCATGACATGGGGCAGCTGAGGATTGTGTGTCATCCCTGAGGCAGGGACAAATCTTAACCTTGCCAGGGCCACTGGTAGTGGGACAGATGGCATGTCTTGTCCCCTTTTTTCCTCCCAGTCTGACACATCCATCTCCTCCAGCCTCTGCTGAGGTACCATCTCACCCATCTCTGTGGTAGTGGCAGGATCTTAGAGGAGTTACAGATTCAGTCTGTATTTTGATGCAGTTCTGTGATTCCTGCTACTTCTGTGGAGCCATTACACCAGAAATAAGAGGGGCTGCACCAGGCCTGATCTTTCACCCCCACCCCTAGTCACAGCTGCTGGGACTCTTTGTGTGCAGCCTGATGTAGTTGGAGAGACTGTAAAGTTGCCTGAAGGAGAAGGGAAAAATTCTGTTCCCTCCAGCTCCCATTCATCCCCTTCTCCAAATACAGAAATTAGGGAAATGAGACGAATTCTTTTGCTTTCTCCTCCTCCAGCAGTGAAATGTAAGACCGGCCCCCTGGACATGGTGTTTGTGATTGACAGCTCGCGCAGCGTGCGCCCCTTCGAGTTTGAGACCATGCGGCAGTTCATGATCGACATCATCCACAACCTGGATGTGGGGCCCAACGCCACGCGGGTGGGGGTGATTCAGTACTCCAGCCAAGTGCAGAACATCTTCTCCCTCAAGACCTTCTTCAAGCGGGCTGACATGGAGAAGGCCATCAACAGCATTGTGCCTTTGGCGCAAGGCACCATGACGGGGCTAGCCATCCAGTACGCCATGAAAGTGGCCTTCACCCCGCAGGAGGGAGCTCGCCCACTGCACAAGAAGATCCCTCGGGTGGCTGTCATTGTGACAGACGGACGGCCCCAGGACCGTGTGACGGAGGTGGCAGCCCAGGCGCGGGATGCTGGCATTGAGATCTATGCTGTGGGTGTCCAGCGGGCTGACATGAACTCTCTGAGGGCCATGGCTTCCCACCCGCTGGAGGAGCATGTCTTCCTTGTGGAGTCTTTTGATCTAATCCAGCAGTTCGGCAAACAGTTTCAGGACAAGCTGTGCGGTGAGTGAAGGGAGCAGAGAGCTAACCACAGCCTGTGGTGAGAACAGACAAGCCCTGGGCTTAACCACCCAGATGTGGAGGGAGGGAAAGAAACATGAGCTTGCAAGAAGCTGTGCGGTGTGGGGATTCGTACTATTCCTGCGTGTTCTCTGCAGACTTGGATGCGGTGATCATGGGGTGTCTCCTCCACCTCACAAAACCATGGTGCAATTCAGAGCAGCTGTTACTGTGCTTGGGGGAAACCTGATAGTTGAGGAAGAGAGGGAACTCCAAGGGCATGTTAAAGAACTGAGGATGGGATAGCTGGATGTGCTGCAGCTTCACGACGAAGGTCATGGGCAGTGCAGTGGAGAGGAACAAGGCAGGAAGAGCAGGCACTGATGCAGGTCCAGGTCTGAGGTTCATTGGCTGATCTGTGTGTAGGAAGCTTGCAGGGCATCTGTATGCACTATACCTGTTTGTAAACAGGCTTGAGTGAAGACCTGTGTCTTTCAGGTGCGAATATGTGGAGACAGCTGGGACTTCAGTTGCTAGCACCTTTATGTCAACATCCTAGGCCCCTTTTGTTGACTTCAGTGAGCTTCAGACCATGCCTAACAGAACAAAAGCAGCCCTTTGCTAAGTCAACTTCTGCTGTGTAAGAATGGACCAGAAAGGGTGTAATGTTTGCCAAGGGCTGCATGGAAAAGGAAATGTGATTCTGATGCTACAGACAATGAGGAGAGAACCTCATGCCAGATTCCTTGAGATTATCCCTTTAAAGAGAGTCTATTTTCTGACCCTTGCCCTTTATTGAACATAACATTAAAGGAAGTTTCCAAACAGTTCATTAGCCAGCACATTTAGCAGGCTATAGCCTGATGAATCTGCCCTCCATAGCATTTCTGAGCTGTGTTCACTGAGGCAGGGTGAAAACAGCTCAAATGGAGTGATAATATGGATTGTTAACTCACAGACACATAGAGCAGGCCTCCCCCCGAAGTGAAGGGGTGAGAGGGATCATAGATCTCAGAAATGTGGATTGTTTCAGAGGTCTTTTGCAAGGTTTGGAATCTTTCTTGCCTCATGTAGTTCTGGATGGGCAGATTTCCTGCCCAGCTCCCTGGTCTGCAAGTGCAGTGCAGTAACTGAGATTTTCCCACTATAATTCTGTATTTAATGGAAACCTGGTCTGGTGTCGCTTTCTTGCAATCACTTTGTTGGTCATGAGCTGGCTTGTTCCACGGCAAGCTGCTTTGCACTGCCTGCAGCTCCTCTGCTGGCAAATGATGCTGAGCCTGGGGGACTTTGACTGGGAGCTTAGGTTGCAGCCACTCACTGTGACCTTGCAACTTCTAAAGTGGCTGTTCAGTGAAAGGACAAAAGGACACAGTCAGCTTTTCTTTGTGGGAAACTTGATGCCCTGTGAACTAGTGTCCATCCCGCACAATTTGCTGTCCCATTCCCTGCATTTCCCTACCTTGGTATCTATTTCATGGGCAAACTGGAGGCCTCGTCTCCACACAAACATTAACTGGTTTAGCAAAATTGGTGCAAATGCTCATCTCAGCACTTTAGATGATAAGTGGCATATTGCAGTTTAGTTTAAGATGTCATCTATTCAGTTTAAGCTGCTATGGCTGCAAATACCCAGCTTTTACACAGAACTTATTGGTAAATCTCAAAGCACTTAACAAAAAAGTTGACTTGCCCTTGGTCATCCAGCATGTCAGTGGAAGAGTTAGGAATGGAAGCTTGTCTTCTGAGTCACTGGTGCTTTACCCAACCATGCTACCTCCGTAAACCAAAGCAGGCTTGACTTAAAGAAGTACTTCTTCACTTAACACATAATGGGTCTCATTGCAGGGGGATGTTGTACAGGCCAAAACTATAACTGGATTAAAAAAGAATGAGATAAATTCATGGAGGACAGGTTCATTGATGGCTGTTAGCAAAGATGATCAGGGATGCAATCCCATTATCTGGGTGTCCACAGCCCTCTGACTGCCAGAGGAAAGAATGGATCACTTGGTGATTATCCTGTTCTGTTCGTTCTCTCTGAAGCATCTGTCATTGGCCACTGTCAGAAGACAGGATGCTGGGCTAGATGGATTGGTCTGACTCAGGAAGGCCATTCATAATCCAAAATTAAGGCATTCACCTAGTCTTTTGCACTGGTTTAACTATACCACTACCATGTCACACGTGTAGTTAAACTGCTGTAAATCTGCATGTAGACAGGCCCTGCACCTATGTCTGTGGGTTCCCCAAATTCAGGATATGTGCTGAGACTGGAGCATTTCTTAGATTCTTTGTCTCAAGATCCAGAAATGCACAGCCTTGTTTATCAAAAGAAATCCTAAACAACTAGCATGTGCATTATTAGCAACATGGAAAACTGTAATAAGAAAAGAAAAGCAAGGAGTCTTGTGGCACTTAAAGATTAACAGATTAATTTATCACATGAGCTTTTGTGGGAGAAAATCCCAAAGCATCACTAATTTGTATGACAATTAAGGACCCAGCGCAGCATTACCAGTGTGCTGCAGGTAGTTGTCATTTCCCCTGCGGAGGGCAAGTGGTGTATGTGTGTACATAGGTTGGAAATCAATCTGAGAGGCATGGGTGGAGTTTATTGAAGGCAAGGCCTTCCCTGATTGGCTGTGGTGACCCCACTTCTTTCCCTGTCACCTGCCCTCTGTGTGGGGAAGACAAAAGCTTTTATGCTTCATGCAGCCTGGTTTGCTCAACTGCCTGGGAAGCTAGCTGCATGCCATACCCTTAGGCAGTGTGAGACTGACATCAGCCATCTTAGCAAAACATAAGACTCTTCTCCAGTCAAGTTTCAATTTCATTGCTTAGATGAGGGTTGGCCAAACTTATGGAACTCAAGAGCCACACAAGTCAATTATTAAACCTTCGAGAGCTGCACTGAGGCATATAACCATATACTTTCACCTACTGCAAAATTACTCAGTTTAAAATTCATTGCATGCTTTAATTTTATCATAAAACGGGACAAATATTGAACCTACTAATGTCAGATTCTAATAATTTCTTAAGGTTACTATGAAAATTAGGCCTATACTGTAAAAACTTAGCTGCTGCTCAGTGTAGAAGGCTGCAGGCTAGTGGTGAGTTTTTTAAAATCCCAACCACACACACTTCTCCCTGCCATCCCTGACCATGCCATGCTTCTCCCCACCATCCCAACCCCCTCCTGAACTCCTAGGCTGGGGCTGCTTTCCTAAATTGATTTGCTGACATTCTTCCAGGAGCCATAATATTTCATTCAAGAGCCACATGTGGCTCCTGAGCCACAGTTTGGTCATGCCTGGCCTAGATGAAAAAGAAAAGAGGAGTCTTGGGGCACTTTAAAAACTAACAAATTTATTTTTGTTGGTTTGTTAGTCTTTAAAATGCCACAAGACTCCTCTTTTGTTTTGTGGAACTAGACTAATATATTCAAAAACAGGGATAATACTTGCCTGTCTCAGAGTATTGTGTAGCTCAGTGGTTCCCAAAATTTTCTCTGCCGAGGCACACCTTGCTACCTTTAATTAATTTGAGGCACACCACCATATACTTTCTAAATGAACTCATGAATATTCATGAGCTAATGAGCCAATCCAGAGCCCTCTGAGTAGTTTTCTAAAAAATGTTGTGGAATACCTGCTCTGGCCTGACGGCACACCTGTGTTGGGAAACACTGGTGTAGCTTACCTCACTGTTTTTGCTTAGGTGCCTTGATGGAAAGTACTTCAGAAGTGCCAAGCGTTTCCACAATTAACCTTTCATTCATATGCACACCTCCTGGATCACTGCAGAGTGGGATTTTATGGGACTCCTCCTCCCACTGATGCTGTCTGCACCCCTCTCTCCTTCTGCCCAAACTTTCTGTCTCTTTCCCAAGCTTCCTGATGGGGGTCTGTCTAATGTACTGCCCAACACTTGGGTCTATCACTGCCCCAGTCAGTTAAGGAGAGAGGAATAAGCTAGTGAGTGAGTCATTCTATAGCAGCCCCAGTCCTGCACTGACCCAGGTCCTGCCTTTGGAGGGGCGCATAGGCAGCTGCCTCTCATGCTGGGAGGGGAGTGGGGAGGATAGGTAGAGGTGGGGGAAGGAGAGAAGAGGAAGAAGTTAGTCAAAGACCAATGCAGCAACTGTGGTGACATGTAGGGAAAGAGGCCTTGGGTGGGCAGGTCTGGGGAGGGGGCAGGGAGCTTGTTTTCCCCAGGGGCAGCTTCAAAATCCATCCATGCCGAAATGCTTTTGGGAATGAAAGCATCAGAGGATGTAAGTGATAGGAGTGACCACTAAACGCTATATGCAGCAACAGGGGCCATAAAGGAACTTAAATAGGTCTCCTGACACACGCTGAATATTCAGTGAATCCTGAGCATGGCCAATTGCATCTTTCAGGTGTGGATATGTGCACAGAGATGGACCATGGCTGCCAGCACACCTGTGTCAGTGTCCCAGGCTCATTCTACTGTGAATGTAACCGTGGCTACAAGCTCAACGCAGATGGAAAGACATGTGCCCGTAAGAGCTTATTTTATCTGATCTGTTTTTATATCCTAGATCTCAAAGCACTTTACAAAGAAGGCCAGCATCATTATTCCTGCTTTACAAATGGGGAAAGTGATACATTAAGGAGATTTGCCTAGGATCACCCTACAGGCCAGGGCAGAGCAAAAACCAGAAACATTTCTCCTGAGTCCCAGGCTAGTGCGTTACCTGTTAGGCAACACTGCCTGCCATTTCACTAACGTGCTGGTATCGTGGTGGACATAGGTAGTAGCGCTAATTTATTTTTTCATGCTTTTTGATCATGGCCTCAGGTCTGCAGTGAGAATCCTTACAGACACTGAGAGGAACTGTCTGCAGACTGGACATCATTCTGTTTTAGTTGATAAGTGTGTGTTGGAGATGGGACTGACTCATCTGAAACATAATCCCCAAAATTGCAGAATCTTGTTTTGTGGGGTTCATGCAGTTGGAGAGTAAAAGAGGGCACCGACCCTGGTCAGAAATACAAGTGTATTTTATATATGTCATCCCTGCATGGTGTCACCAGACAAGTGCTGGGGGGGGGGGGGGAAATGTGCACTCAAATGAGCAAAAGATAAAATGTGTAGGGCAGCTCTGTGCTTTGGAAATGTGGCTGTAATTTCATGATTCCACAATGGCCATCAGGTCTCATCTTTGGGTTGCATGTGGGAGATCTCTAAGAATATCTAGCCCTGATCAAGATGCCGGCTTTATCATGCCTCCCCAGCCTTGTTTTAGACAAGGAGTGGCCAAACTTATGGAACTCAAGAGCCACACAAGTTGATTATTAAACCTTCGTGAGCCACACTGAGGCATATAGTTACATACTTTTACCTATTCCAGAATTACTAAGTTTAAAATTCATTGCACACTTTAATTTTATCATAAAAAGAGGACAAATATTAATCCTACTAATGTCAGATTCTAATAATTAAGGTTACCATGAAAATTTAGGCCTATACAGTAAAAACTTAGCTGCTGCTCAGTGTAGAAGACTGCAGGCTAGTGGCGAGTTATTTAAAATCCTGACCATTCCACACTTCTCCCCGACATCGCCGACCATGCCACACTTCTCCCCAGCATCCCGACCCCCTCCTGAACTCCTAGGCTGAGGCTGCATTCCTAAATTGATTTGACGACGTTCTTCCAGGAGCCACAATTTTTCATTCAAGAGCCGCACATGACTCCTGAGCTGCATCTTGGCCATGCCTGTTTTAGACACATACTATCTGTTCTGACGCCAGCAGGGCAGATGTGAGGGTGGTTCCCAGATGTGGACACTGAGAAGGGAGATGGTGAAGGGATGGGTAAGAAGCTGGTACCCTTTCTTCTGCAGCTATTGATGCCTGTGCTGATGGGAAACATGGCTGTGAGCACCAGTGTGTCAGCTCTCATGGGTCCTACACCTGCCGCTGCCGGACAGGTTACAGCCTCAACCAGGACAAGAAGACCTGTACAAGTACATGACTATCTCCACCATGCCTCCCATTTGTTGTCCTTTTCCTCTCATCACCCCAGACATTCTCTTCTTTCTCACCCTGTCCTCTGTGTATTTTCCCTTGGCCTCCTCTCCTTCTAGTCAGCCCTTGTGGGGAGCCAAGACATCAGAATCTTACTTTTGCCAAACCCGAGATGCTCTGCTCCCTTAGGCCCTTTTATGACAGAAGATGGGGGAGAAGGGCAGGGGAGAGTCTGGAGCCTGGAACAGGCTGCCGGTCGCAGTACTCACCCACCTTCTCCCATCAGCTGTAGTCCACAAGGAGAGATTTAGTTTAGAGAGGAGGCTCACGCAGAGATGCTATATCCAGACTGAAAGGCCAGCATTAGCAATGCCATGGCCCATGCGTACTGTCAATAGATGCTTCTCCTCTGTCAACAGTGTTTGGAGCCAGTTTGCCACCTTGAGGTGGCCTTTGCCTCGAGCCATCTGTGGGAGCCCCATATTTCCAGAGCCATGTTGGGCCTGAAGAGAAGTGGCAGCAAAGGGCTGGTAAAACTCCAGCACAGCCCACCTCTGGGACAGGCCCAGCAATGGTCGGTTTGGTCTTCACCTAGGCCTTGGGCGATCTGTGTGAGGCTGATGTCCCTCACCAAGCCATTCTAGTATGTCTCCATCTCTTTCCAGTGATTAATTACTGCAACTTTGGGAACCACAGCTGTCAGCATGAGTGCATGAGCATCTTGAATGGACACTACTGCCGGTGTAATGACGGCTTCACCCTGCGAGCTGATGGAAAGACATGCCAAGGTGAGTGAGGGCTGCACCTGCAACTCAGCTGCAGAGGGCACCATAACTCCAGGGAGCACAGGTGGGCCACCAATGTGGTTGCCAGCTTTAGAATCCGAGCAAATCTCATCATTTTGTTGTCCTTTGCGTTGATGCACTCATTTGCATGTCAGTACCCAGAATGCCCTTCCAGCATGTTAGTGTATGGAAGGTGGGGGAGTTTATCAGTGTGTGCTCGGAGCTCCCACCGGGAGGTGGGGACATGTCTCTGGTGGTTCCACTGATTCCTTTAGAGTCCCAAGAGGAATGAGTTCCTGCAAACCTTGGGTTCCAATTCTGAGCCCCTCCAAGGTCTGGGGTACACAAACCCAAGCTCCATTGAGCTGAACAAGTATTATCAGTGCAGACCAGGCAACTGAACAGCCCAGCATCTGCAGCGAGGGACCCACTTCACTGCAAGCTAGTGATTGCTCATACAGCTCCCATTGGGGTGTGTGGGTGTTTCCCTCATCCCTGTAGCTCTCCCTTCCCCCTGAAAAGGGAATGTTCTCTGCATGGCATTTCCTTTGTAATCATACAGGAAATGATGTGTCCTGTAACATGGTATCTTTCTCCTTTTGCTTTGTGTCTTAGCTAATGACATTTGCAATGGGATAGACCACGGCTGTGAGTTTAAATGTGTCAGCACTGCTGGCTCTTACCACTGCATTTGCCCAGAGGGACAGCAGCTCCAGGCTGATGGAAAAACATGCAACAGTGAGTATGTGGCACACAGCTTAAGGGCAGGACCGATAATGTATGAGGCTTCTGTCTGTAGCTATTCAGGATGTCCGCAGTGAGAACTGGGCAGCTTGAGATGTGAAATTCAATCTGAATCCAGGTGGGAATTTAAAAGCACTTATGGTCCAGGAGTGTTTGCTCTTGGGCTACTGTTCCAGACTCATCACCTGCCAGCTCCTGTTCACATGCAAAACTGAAACAGGGATAGGAATTCCAGGCAGTTCTTAGAAGATACAGGAGGCATACCATCAGTGAAACTGCTGTGTAACAACATAGCCCCGTACCTGGTAAAACTGGGCATGAAAGGACCAGGAGAGGAATGTCGGACATGAGTAGGGTTACCAAATACCAAAGCATGGAAAGGAGAACAGGGAAGAATGAAAAGGAGGACATGGAAAATGGGTGGTAATTAATGAATGCAGCGTTAAAACTGCGCGAAGTCAAGTGTTTTTAAAATTATTTTAAAATAAAAAAAATTAGCAAAATGTTTTCTTTTACCAAAAACTGGATTTTTCATTAAATGAAAGTTTTTCATGACCCTTTTATTAATGTTCATGAGACTAAAAAAAGTTAAAAAACTAAATTTGCAAATATAAACTTAAAAAGCACCTAAAAGTAAAAAAAAAAAAAAAGCAGTTAATTCACCTTTCATTTTTCATTTTCTACAGCAGCCTATTTTACAATTTAAAATAAAATTGTCCTAAATTGTTTCTATACAGTTCAGATGCGCCCCTTTATTTGTTTTACTTAATTGAACTCATTAGTAATTTTATTTATGGTGTACTTTATTTTCCTTCATTTTTATTAGTGTCCCTATATTTATTCCCAATTTAGCCCTTTCATAGGGAGCAACAAGCCAAAGAATTGAAGTGCTTAACATGGGTCTCAAAACCATAATCCTGAGATTAAGAGATTAATTTTCTACCCACTGAGCTAATCAAGATGCTGTTAGGAAATATGGGTCAGCTAAAGCCACAGGCATGGGATTCCCACCTTAGCGAGGAGTGGTTTGTGCTGAATTGCGATTGGGCTATGCATGCATGTGACTGTCTCCAAGTTCACCGTTCTGATTCCCAGCCGCTGGGGGAAGGTCCCTCTGTTGGGCTTGGGAACTTGGCTGTTGTAGGGCATTTTTTTAACATCCTGTTCCTCAGAAGGAAGAAGCCAGACAAAATCACCTATTTTTAGAATGCCTGGAGGACAGAGGACATGAAGGTAAAACGGAGGACGTGTCCTCCTTTTGCCGGACGTCTGGTAGCCCTACACTTGAGGCACAAGGGGCTGGATGTGCAGGGGAGGCTGACACAGACCCTGGGAGGAAGCCAGTCTTGTTGCACTCGAGAGAGAGGTCTCTGGCTGGTTGAGAGGTGATGACTGGCTCTGAATGGAAGGGTTACGTTACTATCTGGTCCTCTTTGGCCAAAGGACAGGGGCAACAGTGCAGGGAGTCTGTAAGCTTTGAAGGGGATGTAAGAGGGAGGTACAGGGCCCTCTGAGGGAGTTATGGGGAGTGGGAATTTGGAGGGCTTTGACAGGGGTGCCCAAGAATCCCTGGGGCTCTGTTAGAGGATGGAGTGAAATTTTCAGGACTGTATGTAGTGTTTTTGCAGCCAGGTCTGTCCCAGGATATTAGAGAGAGGGGGTGAGATAATATCTTTTACTGGCCCAATTTCTGTCAGTGAGAAAGGCAAGCTTTCCAGCTTTACATAGATCTGAAGAAGAGATCTCCTCAAGCATGTCTTTCTCAACAACAGAAGCTCAGACTCTAAGGTCAGAAGGGACCAATATGGTCATCTAGTCTGACCTCCTGCACATTGCAGGCCACAGAACTTCACCCACACATTCCTTCAATAAACCTCTAACCTGTGACTGAGTTATTAAGGTCCTCAAATCATGGTTTAAAATCTTTAAGATACAGAGAATCCATCAGCAAGTGAGCCATGCCCTGTGCTACTGAGGAAGGGGAAAACTCCCAGAGCCTTTGCCAGTCTGGCCCAGGAAAAAATTCCTTCCCAGCTCCAAATATGGTGATCAGTTAAACCCTGAGCGTGGGAGCAAACTCACTAGGCAAACACCCAAGAAAAAAATTTTCTGTAGTAACTCAGAACCCACTCCATCAAATGTCCCATCTCAGGCCATTGACGTATCCACCACCAATAGTCGAAGATCAGTCAAATGCCAAAATAGGCTGCCCCATCATACCATTCCCTTCATAAATCTGTCAAGCTCAGTTTTGAACCCAGTTAGGTTTTTTGCCCCCAACTGCTCTTCTTGGAAGGCTATTCAAGAACTTCACTACTCTGGTAGTTAGAAACCTGTGTCTATGTTCAAGTCTAAACTTCTGGGTGGTGCTGAACTTAAATAATTCTTCCCTCTCGTGGTATTTATTCCCTCTGATGTATTTATAGAGAACAATTATATCTCCCCTCAACCTTCTTTAGCTTAGGCTAAACAAGCCAAGCTCTTCAAGTCTTCTCTCATAAGGCAGGTTTTCCATTCCATGGATCATCCTAATAGCCCTTGTCTGCACTTGTTCCAGTCTGAATTCATCTTTCTTAAACATGGGGGACCAGAACTGCACACAATATTCCAGATGAGTTCTCACCAGTGCCTTGTATAGTGGGACAAACACTTTCCTATCTCAACTGGAAATACTTCATCTGATGCATCATAGAACCACATTAGCTTTTTTCATGGCCACATCACATTGGTGGCTCATAGTTGTCTTGTGATCAACCAATATACCCAGGTTATTCTCCTCTGTCACTTCCAACTGATGTGTTCACAGCTTATAGCAAAAATTCTTGTTATTAGTCCTTAATGCATGACCTTGCATTTCCTGCTATTAAATTTCATCCTGTTTCTGTTAGCTGGCCCAGTAAAATATATCATCACCCACACCTTGTTTCTCAGATCTGTGGCATAATAGCTACATTTTTTTTCCATTTTTTACTGCATCAGCTGCAGCCATGCAAATAGCTCAGCAAAGAATCCAGGGGGAAGAATCCCTATTGAGTCCCAGAGCACATTGACTCTGCTCCATCCCACACCTGCTCTTTCTGAGGTCTTGCCTTGTGTCCTCAGGGGACAGAGCTGGTGCCAACTAACCTCTCACCTTCTCCTTTGGTGCAGAGTGCAAGAGTGGCCACATTGACTTGGTGCTGGTGATTGACGGCTCCAAGAGCGTTCGGCCTCAGAACTTTGAGCTGGTGAAGCAGTTTGTGAACCAGATTGTGGATTTCCTGGATGTGTCGCCCCATGGCACCCGGGTGGGGCTGGTCCAGTATTCCAGCCGTGTGCGCACCGAGTTCCCACTCAACCAGTACAGCACAGCAGAAGACATCAAGAAGGCGGTGCTGAAGGTGGAGTACATGGAGAAGGGCACCATGACTGGCCTGGCCCTCAAGCACATGGTAGAGCACAGCTTCTCCGAAGCCGAAGGTGCCAGGTCTCTTTCCCAGAACATTCCCAGGATTGGGTTGGTCTTCACCGATGGGCGCTCTCAAGATGATATCTCTGAATGGGCTAGGAAAGCAAAGGAAGCAGGTGAGCATGCAAGGGGACAGGGTGATGAATCATAGGTTATGTCCACACATACATCATTATTTCGAAATGAGTTATTTTGAAATAAAGTCCTTATTTTGAAATAAGTTAATTCGAATTAAGAAAATTTTAATTCGAATTAAGGGAAAGCCTGCTTTCAAAACAGCTGTTATTTTGAAATGGTTATTTCGAAATAAGGCCCTTTGGACATGTTGTTTCAAAACAGTTGTTTCAAAACAATGGTGTTGTTTTGAAACATGTCCAAACGGCGTTATTTCAAAATAACCATTTCGAAATAACAGCCATTTTGAAATGAATGGGGTTTAAGCTGTTTCGAAATGATGGTTCTTATTTCGAAATGACAGAGCCCGTCATTTTGAAATAAGAAAACGTCATGTGGACCTAATCTTTTTTATTTCGAAATAACCAGTGTTATTTCAGAATAAAAGAGACGTGGACATACCCATAGAGGTGTCACAACTCATTGGGCTCAGTGTGGGGGAGACTCCAGGAATGCTTTCCATGCACTCAGCATTCCAGGCAGGTTTTCCATAGCAGCCCTTCACTGCACAGAGCTGGGGGGTTCCTGGGTGCCTGCAACACAAAATGCTCACGGCTTCTCAGTGTCTGGCACGCTGACACATCTGGTCCCTAGTGCACACAGCCTGCTGGCTTTCAATGGGGGCATATACATATTAGCTTACAACTGAGGCAGAGGAAATGAGGGGTTGACCAACCCCTTGCATTTACCTCCAGCTATCTGCTGGCCCATCTATGTGGCTGCAAAAGGATTCTTCCAGAAGCAGCCAGGGCATTCCCATCAGTAGCACCATGGCAGGATAGGCACAGCTGATTTCATTCTAAAATGGCAGTCCAGAACAGGCTGTGTGGGCATGTTCAGGGTGATCGAGTCCAGCATGCCTGTAGAGCAAGATCAGAACCCTTCTTCACTCCCTTGCACAGGGATCATCATGTTCGCGGTGGGGGTTGGAAAAGCTGTTGAAGAGGAGCTGAGAGAAATCGCCTCTGAGCCAGTGCAGCAGCATTTCTCGTACTCTGCAGATTTTAGCACCATGACTCACATCGTTGACAACCTCAAAGTTAACATCTGCCCAGGTAGGTGCTGGACAGGCCTGTGCAGTGGGTTCCCTGAAGCTGGAGAAGGCCTCTCAGCCTTGATTTCCTTGATTTATAGTGTGGAAGAGCTCAGAAATTTCTTCCTTTGGGGTAAACAGAAACACCTCAGTTTATTCACTATAGACTTTTTCTTCGCCAAGCAGCCAAGTATGTGAATGATCAAGCTAGGAGGCTGCATGAAAGTGCCTGTAGCTCTTATTGTGAAGCACTTGCAGGTAAAAATCCAGAGGCAGACGGTGGCATCTGTGACACTGAGGACCCAGGTCTTGCATGGTTAGCAACAGAGCAATGTGCCCCAGTTTGAGTTTTGTTATATCACTCTGCTGCGGAGGCGCTGCCTGGAAGCTTGTTTGACAAATATGGGGAACCTGAAAATGGGAGTGTGTTGTGCAGGGCTGTTTGACGTGAGGTGTTCCCTGCTTATCTGATAAAACCTGACAAGCTTATCACCACTATATATGCATAGCCCTTGTGAATATACTCTCTTCCCCTTTACCAAACCAGCGTAGCTCCCGTTAATGTGCGTGGGACGTGTCCAAGGGGCTCAAAGAAAATAATACCCCCATGGTGGTTGGTGTTTTTGCCTGACATGGGACGTTCCATCCAAATTGATCGACAGTTTAGTGGGTAAAGCACAGGGCTCCTGGGTTCTAATTTACTTTCTTTCCTATTCTTGGCCCTGTTGCTGAGTGCCTGCACATCTCTGAGTAAGTCACCTCCCATCAGTTACATGGGGAGTTGTTTACCTCGCAGAAGAGCCATGGTTAATGGCCATCAAGTCTTTTCAGAGGGTGCTGATGCTGTTCAAACTCTTATTTTTAAGAGGAGGGCAAAGGGGAGACCGAGATCCGGAGCCCATGTGAGTGTGAGGCCATTGTGCAGTTCCAGTCAAACACCGTGGCCATTCTGGAAAACCTGACAGAGAAACATATCCTTTGGGGTCATCAGTGGGAGTCTTGACTGCTCAGCTGTCATTGAAGGAATCAAATGGAGCTGGATTTGGTCCAGCTCCCGTAAGGACAATGTCCACTCTGATTTTCCTTCTATGGTAACTCAGTCAGTGCGGCTTCATGGGGTGTGCTGTCTTCCAGGGCAGAGTGTGTCCTATGAGGTTTACAGTATTGACCAGGCAGTGATAGATAGAAGAGTTGAATTCCAGTTCATTTGTGCTCCTCATCACTCTGCAGGAGGAGCAAGGGGGCCCCAACTTCCTTAACAATTGAATAGTAACGAGGGTGAAATGCTTACACTACCTGGGCGTTGGGCCTGTCTCAATTATCAGAACTGTATCGAGCTTTCTCCTGCTGGAGGGAAGGTTACTGTAACACAGGCCTCTGTATGTGAGCAGAAGAGTGAAGGAGGTCACTATAGAAAGTGGGGAAATGAGTGCAAATTGTGGACAAGTTCATGTCTGTGGTTGTCCAAAGCTGTCTTGGGAAAGACTTAAATTGTGACCAGGGCCCTGTTACAGATCTCTCTCCGTCTGGGCATGGTGCACCTAAATGAAGGATGGCTCCAGCAGACACAAAGAAGGACTCCCTTCATTTAGTATTTGTGAAATATTCATGCATTTAGTTAGTTGCCCGATTTTGTTGGGCTCATAATCTACCATTAAGTCCCTAGCACTCTTCTCACCAGCAGGCTTCACTGGCTCATTTCTGTCTCAGCTTCCTTAACACAACCACTTGCTCAGATGACGGCGAGACTTGAAGATTTGGAAAACCAGATTGCCAACAAGAAATGATCCCTGCAGATGGTCAGGCTGTACTTGAACCCAGGGGCAGAAACGTACTGTTGCTACATGTCATTGTTACTCCTAGATTATTGTAAAGGGTCATTGTTTGTTTTTGTATCACAAAATGCTGACAAGGATTCAAGAGCACAACTACCCCCCACCCTCCCAAAACCAAATCCTGTTCCAAAAATGAATGGGTGCAGCCTTTGACACTGTTCCATTCCTCTGAACTAGCAGGGTCAAGCTGAGGTGTGATGAATGAGGTCAGTTTGGACCTTCAGAGAGGAGATGGGCATCAAAACAACCAGCATCTTCTAAAGCACTTGCCAGTACTTGGCCACCAGTCTCTCCGATGATGCCCCAGTACAGATCTGAGAGCTTCCCTCAGGCAACAAAATGTTTTGTGAAAGAGGCGATTCCATCGTGAATTGCTCCAGTAGCTCAGCCACTGCTCAGCCGTAAGTAGACTCTGTGTAGGTAGGGGAAGGAATTAAGGTAGCTTCTGATACACTTTCTACCCCTGCCCTATGTGGGAAAATCCCATCACTGGCCTGCTAATACTGACTGTGAAATGAAAGCACCTACAGAAACCTCTTTGCCTCTGAAGATTTTTGCTTTAATTGTGCAGGAATTTAAATGTGCTTTTTTATTTCAGCTAAAGGAGGAGAGAGGGCAGAAAGCCCAGGATAAGTCGTCAGACAGAAAAGACGATTCAATACAGCTGGTATAGGCCTGATCAAATCTCCCTTCACCCTGATTTTGAGGCAGTTGTTGCAGAATTTGTCATTAACTTTTTTAAAAAATCAAATGGCAAAAAAATCTATAAATATATATGTGTATATATCTTGAATTCTGAAAGCAGGTTAGTAATATTTCTAAACACCTATTTTTTACATATATATAAAACTGTCTGTCCTGACAATAAACATGCTGGAGATTTTTATGACATTTCTCTCTCCTTTTCACTGGGAACCATGGAAAATAAAGTCTACACAGGTGTCTCAGGACACAGTCAGTTCATGAGATTCACAAAGCTCTGGCAACCTGTTCCTAGCTAACCAGCCATTGGGCCATTACCACTCTTTTCCCAAGGTGAGAAAACCAGCTGGTATAAAAAAAATTACAGCAGTTCCATTTGATGGGAAATCATCATGGCATTGTGACAGTGCCATTAGCTTTGACTCATTCCTTTTTCATGCCTGTCACCTCCTTGAACTAGACTCCTTTGCCTGTTCATGTTGCCTAATGGATCCTGGCCTTCGAGGACAGCTATTTGATTCGACTTGATTCGATTATATGTCCCAGAAGTCAGCTGGTATAAGTCAATGGAGCGATGCCACTTGATCCCCTGCTGAAGACCTGCTCTGTGGCTAATGAATAATAACTTGGGTCCAGCCTTGCAAGCTGACCACGTGGAGCCCTTCTACAAAATGGGTGCAGGAATATGCCCCAGATGTAACAGCACTAACGATAGTCTTCCTTATTAGACTGGCTTGTAATATCCTTTCGGGATGAGATGAGTGATCTTCTAGGTCTTTTCTATCTCCAACTGCTGTGACAGCCGGAGTGCTATGGTTTAGAATAGTGGCTAAACCAGGGTTAGAGAGGAGGTGGGAAAATCTGCCCCTCGTTAGTCCCTGTCCATTGTAACACTATGGAAGCCACATTCCTATGTGATTAGGGGGTGTGCTTGGGTGTGCCCCACAAGCCCATCACACTTTCAGCACAACAGCACTGCTGGGGATGGAAGGTCTCCCTGTAACCCGGGGTGTGTACACAGCAGGTCAGAAAAAACCAGGGTGTTCTCAGGGCAGTGCCACGCATGCGGGCATCCCTTCTGTTCCTGAGCCTTATTTAAATGGCCACCATGTGCCAAGGAGCTCATGGGCCCACAGCACTGCGATGTCATATGTGCTGTAGAGTGAAAGCAAAGGGGTGCAGCAAAGTCTCCTTTTCCTCATTGCAGCTGAATCTGTTATAGAGGCTACTCTTGCCTGACTTTGAATCCCTTTAATAAAGAGCTGTTTTCCAGACACCACCTGGGTTTGCCTGGTGTTTTAGTTTCAGGACTGTTTTGTGCCAAGCGTCAGCCCCATAATCTGACACTAAATGCACAGATTGGAGCAGCACAAGGTGCAAATCTGAGCTCAAAGAATGACACCAGAGGTCAGCCGCTTTCTCCCCAGATACTAGAAATTGTCGCTGTGTAAGGAGCTCCAGGTGCTGTGGGGCATTGGGGGGGGGGGGTGTTGCATCCCTGCCCATGCTGCTGATTCACCTGGGCCTG
The DNA here is from genome assembly GCA_007922195.1 of Podocnemis expansa. Taxonomy (NCBI): domain Eukaryota; kingdom Metazoa; phylum Chordata; order Testudines; family Podocnemididae; genus Podocnemis; species Podocnemis expansa. Next base: position 11,502,144 of record ML682026.1, read on the forward strand.
GGAGGTGACTGTTCCTGATAAAGCTGTATGTGCGCTTCCAGGAGACTGGATGTCTAGGCTTGAAATTCATATGCCAAACAAGCAGGGAGTTTCTTTACGAATGTGTACAGCCCTGGCAGCGAGGAGGCAAGTTTCCCAGACAAAAACACGCATGAACCTGCTTCCTAGACAGTCCCTAGGTTGGGAAACCCTGGCTGGAATGAGCAGCCAGACAACTCAAAGCTGGGTCATTAGCGCAGATGATAGCCAGTCCTCGAGGGGAAGGCTCTAGCTCTGCAACGTCTCCTTGTGTTTCATTAAAGAATAAGGAGTGCTTTGGATGCTTGGCGGGAGTTCATACAGCACCCAGTACTGTCTAATCAGTGATGTAGTCCCTGCCCTGAAGGTCTTATGGAGGACGGGATAGGAGGCTGCTGCAAAAATCCACTGAGGACTCTGGTATGTTTTCCTCTTGCTAGCCTCATCTGAAGCCTAGTCCACTCTGTTGTCCCTGCTATTTTTAGCCATGCTAGCTAGATTAAATGTGTAGCAGAGAGCATGGGGTCCAGGGCAAAGCTTGAGGCCTTAACCAAAGTCAGCAAGAGCCAGGCTATGAATTAACATCAGGCCCTGTTATAAAGCAGTTGCTTTCTTCCAAGGTCACTGGCTGATGTATGAACGTGGCAAAAAAACTGCTCACGTGCTGGATATCCATGTAAACACTCTCCTGGGCAATGTTTCAGGAACCCAGCGACCGAAGGACAAAGGTGGGAGGACAGGATGATGGATGGAGGCGTTTTGTTCAATCCAGGAGGTACTAGGTGGGTAACTAATGATGTCCAGACTAGTTCCAGAGTTGTAGCCTTGTCAGGCTATTGTTTGTATGTCTGGACTGTACTATGCAACTTGTTTGTATCAATGTATAAAAGAAAACTCATGGGTGGGGCGTCTTTGTCTAGTTGAGGGGGGTCCTGCTGCTGACTGAGCCAAGCATTGTATTGCGGATGCGTATTAGCATATGTGTAGACAGGGCTGTAGTACCATGCACCACTGACAATAAACCCAGCCAAGCGCCTTTGCCACCTAACCTAATTGAGTCAGTTGTCTTTTGGGTAGCAGTGTGGAGGTCTCCTGGGACAGTTAGGTGCACAGAGCTGGTGCAGCACATGGAGAGACCTCACAGGCAACAGGCATGGCCAGCTAACAAAAAAAGCTAGCACAGGTCAATTTACTCAAGCTAAAGTCACACTTCTTAGTATAGTGTAGCCAATAAACCCTTAGAGTTACATTGGAAGCAGCTTTCCCCTCCATAAATACAGGGCTTGAGGTGCCAGCATTCAAGACCTGTTGGAGTTCCTGGTGGCAGTGCAACAAATTAGAGGCAAACGGGACCCATGACACTTCAGCAGGCAGGGCATCAGCACAGAGAATCCTGCTGTTAGGAAGCTATTCACGATGAAAGATGGAGCCTGCCTGTTTCTGGGGGAACAAGATGGAAGGAAGGAGAGCAGCATTTCAAGAAGAAAAAGGTCTGATTGTCAGGTGGGGCCATTAAGACGCACAGAAGTTGCCTGTGTTGCTGGGAACTGGTATATTGTGTGTATTAGGCAAACCCAAGAAAACAGTCCATCTATGCAGAACCCTCCTCCCCAGCAACTTCCAGGCCCAATCTGCAAATGATGTGAAACACATTTAAGAGGCTCAGGGGGTCCCTGATTATGCCGAATCTCATTGTGGCTTAGTTACTTTACTTACCTCCCATTCTACAATCCCAGCATTGCAACCCCTATAGAGCTATAGACACAAAGGGAAGAGGCTGGGTCCTGCAGTCTAACTCTTGTTTATTAAGGCTCGGAAAGCCTAGCTAGTAGCCAGAGGTTTGTAGTACATCTTGTCCAGCTAATCCCTGGTTCTGCTGCTGATCCCCACGGCCCTGATTGTCCCTATCCTTGTATGACGCTGGCTGCACCCACGTTAGAGGTGGTGGTGCAACACCTCACCCTCCTCACTTCTGGGCTGCCTTGAAAGCTAACACCACCCCTTACCTTCAGTTCTGTCCACACCCTGCAAGGTTGGAGGAGTGAGGGAGGTACAGATTTAAGTTCATGTCCCTAGCAAATTGCCCATGGATCTTCTGCTGCCCGTGCTGTTTGAATGCTGCTGTCATTGGGGGATGCCAGGTCCCACGGAGAAGATGAAAGCTGGGGCAAGGGAGCAAGCAGAAAGAAGCACCTGCCCTGTTGTGGTGCCCAGCAGGGAAAGACCACAACAATGTCTACTGGAAATGAATAGAGGGCCTTGTACTGGGACCCTGCAGCCTAGGAGTTCAAAGTTCTTGGTGGACATTGACAAATCTGTTCTCATAAGTGCAGTGTCCAGGAGCTTAGTATTATTATCTCATGTTACAAATGAGGAAACTGAGGCACAGAGGGGGAAAACAACTTCTCTGTGTCATGCAGGGCATCGTTGATGGTGTCAAGAATAGAATGAGGATCTATCTGACCACCGAGACGGTTTTCCAACTCAGAATCCAGCCAAATGCACATTGCACTGTCCTCCTACCCCTTCCCTATCTCCCATGTCCTCTGCTGCGTAGCTGGGAAGTGTGAATTCCTGCAGTTGGCTTTTGCCACTGTAACTAAGAGTTTCTGAGTTTAGGAGATGCTGTTCCCTGTTTAAGCCCCCACAGGACCTTGGTTTGTCCAAGAAAGCCACAGATATTCTATCAGCCAAACCAAAGACGCCTTGCAGGAGACAAAGCAAGAGCTTACTAAATATGGCTAGTCAGAAGCAAATTCCACTAAAGCCTATAATACACTAGAGGGAATGATATCACAGAAATAAGGGGTATACAGGTTGCTCCACCACCTCCTGAAGCAAAGATGGGGCAATCTGTAATCTGAAAAAGTACAGATCTTAGACCAACTTTTAAGTAAAGTAACAGCAAGTCTATTAGTGACAGAGAAAAAAACACTTTGACATGTAAAAATGAGGCTAAGGTAGAATTTGGGGGAATTAAAAGCCTTTTCTAAAAATTATTTTGAACTATCCACACTAGGACCAAGATTTGGCCTCTCAACCAAACTTTGTCTCTTTAGCCCAACTGCAATGTTACTTCAGCATTAAAAATTCTTAGTACTGAAGAAATTTCCCACTATATGAGCTGGTAAAACAAGGCACCTTCTGGCGTAAAGCTAAGGGTCTTTTGTTTTATGTCTTTCTAATAAGCAATCCAACAGCCCAGAGACTAAGCTTTATTCCTAAATGACTAAAGGCAGAGACTTGTTAGGCAACCTTATAGCTTCCACTTAATTTGTGCCTGGTTCTTCTTCAAAATCATGACCTTGGTTTTATTTACAACTAAGACCCAATTCTTGAGAATTAGAATGAGAAGGAAAGCATGACAGTAACGGGCAGAGGCCTCTTGGAGTTTGGGATAAAACCGCTGCCTCAGCAGTACATACAACATTGCAATAAAGCTGGCCTTGATTTGCCGTGAAGAGGAATTATCCTTCTTTAAAAGAGCCACATCATTAATACACACATTAAAAAGAAGAAGTGCTAGAAAGCATCCTTGGCATATTCTCACAGAAATAGGGAAAACATTCATGTATTCTCCATTGACTTTAGTTCTCACTCAAGCTACATTGTTATTCTGTAGAGCACCCAAAATATACAAAAGTCCTATAGTGACACTCATTCCTCTTAATTTTGCCCTAAGTTTGTCTGAGTTAATAGAAACAAATGCCATCTTTAGCTCTATGAAAGTAGCATGCACTGTAGTACCCTTCACCACAGTAAGTTGATAAATTATACAGGATAAAATTAAACAATTATGATCTGTCACCACACCAGTCCTAAAGCTGGACTGCTCTTCATCTAATAGATTAGCTTTACAGCTAACAAATGAATGGGTCTATATGAAGCAGGATGCTCTGTCCCTTTTTAAAAAATAGGGGAACTATGATACTAAACTTCCAGCCAGATGGAATCCATCTAGCATGATTAATGAGAGTAAATAATTTAGCCAAGACAGTGGACCACCAATCAAAACTCTCCTGTAAAAATTCAGCAAGAGGAAAACCTTTTTCTGGAGCTTCCTTCCATTTTTGGGCTAAAATAAATGACTATACTTCACTGTCCATTACTGAAAGCCAAAGCTGTAGATCAAAGAAAGACTCCTTCGTAATAGTTAGGGAAAATCATTAAAGACCTGGCCAAAATGTGTTTAATATGGGAGTCCTCAATTAGAATATACAATATCTACCAAAGCACCAAGGTTGTCATCTTCTGAAACATGGAAGAATTTTTAGCTGCTGCTTCACAATCCTCCCACAAGGATGTAAGGTATTCTTGGGTTTGATGATACGTAGAGCCCTGAAAATCTGCAGCTATCCACATTATATCTGCGGATATCCGCATCCATGGATACAATGCAGATATCCTCAGACCATTTCTTGTGGATGCAGATAGGATACAGGTCCACATATTTTTATCTTCACAGAGCTAGAGCCCTGCAACTATGCAGATATCCGCATTATATCCGTATTTTATCTGCAGATACAACATGGATATCCGCGGACCATTTCTTGTGGATGCAGATCAGATACGTTATCCACGTATTTGTATCCATGCAGGGCTTTAATGATACATACAGCTTTATATATTTTGGGACACTATGAAATACGAGTGACCATTTATAATATTATTAATACCAATGTGACAAAACTGCAATGAATCTTACAAGATAGTATAAACCAGGGGTCTTATGGCCCTTTTAAAGACTAACACATTTATTTATCACATGAGCTCATGCAATTAAAAAAATCTGTTACAGTCTTTAAAAGGGCCACAAGACTCCTTGTTTGTTTTGTTGAATTAGACTGACATAGCTGCCTGCTTGGAATGTGTCAACAAGATATCATCTAAAGTATCAAAGGAGAAGTTATAATTTGCAAAGTATGATAACCTAGCTTGTATGTAGATATCATCTTTATATTGTATGTTATTAATATATGTGAATATCTGCATCTAAAACTTGTTTTATGCTGCTGGATGACAGCCACGGCAGCTTAGCATCAGCACTATCTAGCCTGCTTGTTGGCCCATGAAGAGCAATCAGGAAAAGAAGCTAACAGCTGCACCTGGCTATGAGACAACAGGACGTGTAGGGACATGCCTATGGACAGGGGACCCAAGTGTTTTCCTATGCCCATGTGTTGTCTGACTGTGAGCTTCTGTTTGGGACAAACTGCATGGCACTGGATATAAAAGGCAGAAACCATCTCCATTTTGTCTTCGGATCCGCTTATTACTTCTGAATTAACTTTTCTTCGAGCTGAAAGCTTTGAACAAAGGACTGACAGACGAACCCAAGCAGGGCTGGATTAAGGCAGGGGCTTTAGGGGCTGCAGTCCAGGGTCCTGGGGCTAAGGGAGGCCCCAACAGGACATGCAGGAGGAGAGGGGGGCCTGACGCTAGCCACTGCTTCCACTGGCAGGGCAGTGAGGAGCCAGAGCCTTGCCTGTGTGGGGTGCCAGTCCAGCCCCCCTGCTCAGGCCGATGGGTGAGGCAGCCCTGTCCAAGCCACCTCTCCCACAGTTGGCAAAGCCCTTGCCCAGCTGGGAGTGCCTGCTCCCCAGCCCAAGGCACAGTGGCGTACCAAGGGGGAGAGTTCCTGCCACCAGTGCTAGCCTTCATCCAAGTACTAGATGTGCTTCAGAGGAACTTGACAAGCCAGCAAGCTCACTAGTATTGCTAAGAATCTGATATATATATCTATATCTATATCTATATATAGAGAGATATATATATCTATATATATATGGACTTCGGAGCCATATGTTACTTATTTGATTGCTCTGATCATTTTACAACTCCTCTGCCTCTTTCTGTTACAATAAACATTTGGTTTTAGATACTAAAGGACTGACAGCATGCCATTTTGGGTAAAAGCCAAAATAATACTGATCTGCTCACGTGACTGACCCTTTCAGGATCAGAAGGCCATTTTGTAAAAGGAAAAGACTTTTACATAACTGATCTCTTTACTGGTTATAGTTACTGATAGGGAGCCGGAGACTGAAGTGCAATAAAAGGAACTGTGTGATTTCTTTTTTGGGCTAAGCCAGGGGTCGGCAGCCCCCGACACCTGTGCCAAAAATGGCATGGGGACTGAGCCTGAGTGGCACACAGCACAGCTTAGGCTTCCCCACAGGCCCCGCTCCCCCAGCACTGCGTCGGCTTGGCAGAATGAGCCGCTTGCCAGGGAATGACTTCCAGCCCCCTGCTCACCCCGCCCCCTGCTAGGCAGGTCTGGAGGGGAGGTGGGTGCTGGTGGTGACTGGTTGGTGAATAAACCATCAATGTTAACCAGAGATTTGAGAGAATCTGCTTTTCTTTTTCAGCCTACCCTGACCTTGGCATTTGCAGTGTGGACTACCCTAGCCCAAGATCAGAACTGCTAGCCCGTAACACGCAGCTGACCAACTGTGCAGAACCCAGCATTCCTAAATGAGCTAACCTTGACAGGCTATCAAGAAAAGTCTATCTGTCCTATTAGGAGTGATGAGCATTGTATGCTTAGCATGTGTAGTCTAAGACCATAAGAACATAAGAATGGCCATACTGGGTCAGACCAATGGTCCATTTAACCCAGTATTGTGTCTTCTAACAGCAGCCAATGCCAGGCGCTTCAGAGGGAATGAACAGAACAGGTAACCATCAAGTGATCCACCCTATCGCTCATGCCAAGCTTCTGGCAAACAGAAAGCCCTGCTATTCTGTTGATCAATTGTTAATAATATAGGTTAAGGATATTATTGAAGAAGGTTCTTTCACTGGTAAAAGGTCCTACAGACCTGTAGAGTTCTGAATCCATCAGGAATGGTTGTTAGTCATGTATTCACTGGGAACAGGTGTGAGCCCTGAGCCCATGAAAGGGTAGAGTTGAGTCCCATGTTCTCCGAGTTCCCTTGAGGAAGGGTAGCATACATGAGTGGGAGCCATATACTGTGCAGGTAACAGAGTTAGCATGAGTTCCTCTCCAAATCAATCAGTGCCAACCAGTTCTCAACTTAAAAGTTCTATGGTAGCTTCACAAATTCCTACAAGGAAGGAAAGACTCCACACCAATTAGGCCTCAAGTCCGGGATAGATAGTACCCCCTCCCACAATCTTCACCTCTTCCAATAGACTCCGTCAGATTTCAATGTTCACTACATCTGGCACTTGCTCCAAAACTACAGATCCTCCAAGGTGACAGAGCAATATGACCATACAGAAGAAGCTCCCACTTGTTTACTCAGCCGCCCAGACTCCCAGCAGCTCATCCACTACTCCCCAGCTGAAGGCACCCAGCCCAGCGCTTTCTGAAACTTCATAAGGCTACTCCTCCTTCTGGGTGCTGAGCTCACTGGTAGGAGGTAGGTTTGCTTCCACTGTCCTGTAGCAGCTTACTCTTCAGGCATTCAGAACACCACAAGCCAAAGGTGAGCAATCATCCGTGTACACTCCCGGGGTATCCTACTGGCCTACATTTCAACCCGGTTGCAGCAGAATCCCATTATCACAGCAAGTGACCAGTTCACCAATGGATTGATCATTGACTCTCACAACACCCCTGAGAGGTAGAGAAGTACCGCTATCACCATGAAGAAGTAAGGCACCAAGAAACTAAAGGGATTGATTTTTAAAGGTATTTAGGTGAATAATTACCATTGAGATCTACAGGAGGTAGGCACCTAAATACCTTTAAAAATCTGCCCCAGAGTACCTAGTCCAAGGTCACACAGGAACCCTGTAGCAGATCAGTTCCCATGAGCAGACCTACAGTCTAACCACTGAACCATTCTTCAGCTCTTTAAAATCATAACTCCATAGTCAGGTCCCTAAATAAGTCACCCGGTTTTAAAAAATGCTGGCAGCCAGCAGCTGTCTTTGTCTCCCACTCTTGAAAATTAGACCGCTGATAAAGATGTCTAGCTAGGGACTAATCGCGAGTCTTAACTTTAGCCACCCATTTTTCAGAATCCTGCCTGATACCCTGAAGAGCTGATAACTAAAATAGCACAAGTGAGACATAAATCAAACAGTGAACCTTGGCTGTGTGGTGATATACAGAAAATGGTGCTCTAGTCTCTGCACTCAATGGCTTTTGCATTTGGAGCCTTGTTCAGTTTGCCCTGCTATAAGTGGCACTGGGGAGGGCACAAAAGAAGGATTTGCCACCAGGGAGTGTTGCACATAAGGAGACCAGCTAGCAAGTGTGAAAAATCAGGATGGGGGTGGCTGGTAATACGAGCCTATCTAAGAAAAGTCCTGAATATTAGGACTGTCCCTATAAAATCAGAATCTCTAGTCACCCGTCTTGCACAGACTCTAGCAACTCTGGCATGTTGTTCAGAGACCAATTTTATTTACTGGAGAATTTTCCCTCCCTCTTTGGACCTTCCCAGGAAGGTGTGAATGAGTGACTGGAATGAATTATGGTCTCGTTTGATATGGTATTCTTAGGACCATTTGTGACAGAAGTAACCTAAGCTTCAGGTTGTCATTTTTCACGTGTAACTAGAGACAGAGAAAAATCAAACAATAAAGAGCTTGAGTATGAAAGAATGAGCCCTGCTCATGCTTCCTTGGCAGCTGGGAATAGGACGCACACCCAGGGCTCCTTGTAATTTACTCTGGAAGTGTTTAAAGGTGATCTTACAATGTTATGAGCTCATCGGTATCTTGAAGCATAGAAACTTCCTTGAAAGGGAGACAAATGGTTCCACTGTGTCCCCTCAGCACCTACAGAGTGACAGAAAGGACCTGGAAAGACGTTCTAAATGGGCAGCTGAAACTGCCTCCTAGCGTAAGGAACCTGGCTAGTGCATATAGTCCTTTGCAGGTTGCTGCAGCCAGCATTCACTGGAGCAGTTCTGAGGATGCTCTAACTTGTGGCAAGGGCTGAACCAGAGCCTGTGATCCCTGGGGAGCAGGGGACAGCAAGGATGGGATGGCATATAGGTACTTTAGCTTACACATTGAGCAGACCTCAGTGGCACCCAAAGATTGGGGCCAGGGTGGCTGCTTAGTTCAAATGCTTCAAACTGTTCATGCCAACAACAGCCAAGATCTCAGCTGAAACCAGGAAAGCAGCAGAAGCTAAGTGGATGAAACAAACAGCACCCTCTAAAAGGGTCTGTAAGCGTGAGTTGCACATGCAAACAGTCACGGAGCTAACTCTGTGAACAAAGTCACTCGGACTGCAGCCAGCAACCAACCACAAAATTTAGCCTACTATTTTCTCCAAGGAATTTTTTAAGGGAACCCTCCCCTCCCCTCCCCTCCCCAACTCCTCCCTCTGGTTTTTTTGCCTTGAGTGCACCAGAGAGCTACACACAGTTAGGCTGTTTGACTAGGCGGATGAATAGGGCCACTGTGAAAGGCAACTGCCTTGTGGAAAGGAAAGCCAGGTACCGACCTTTCACCCATGCCTCAGAACAATCCTTATTTTCACACTGAACAGAGCATTGAACCTGAAGACCCCCCCCCCGGCGGATATTCCCTATTAACCCATTAAGAGCCTGGCTTCCACAAATTGAGCTGCCAGTCCCCCTCAGAGCAGGGGGAACAGCTCAGCATAGCAGGAACCCATGGACAAAGCTCTGCAGATTAATAGCTCTGAGTATCTCAGAGCTGATGCCCAATGCAAATGTGAATTTTTCCTCCTTGGAGGCACATAAAAGTGTCCAACACCCATAGGTATTTCAATCCCGAATAGGCCTTTCATTCCCCAGGATAAGACAACCGCTCCCCTGATGAGGCCAGATCAAGGCAAAGACTCCAGAGTCCAGACCTCCCTGATTTCATCCCACAGGCCCCCCACCCATGCCCATCCCCTGTGGGCTAAATCAAACGGTGCCCTGTTGGGGAAAAAGGACAGTTTGTGTTCATGTTGTTCTGAGCTGGTTAGCAACTGCTGTGCCTCTGAAGCGCCAGGTGAACGGCCCATCCCAGAGAGCATACAGCTGGCTTGTTGAGCCAAGGGGAGCTTATTGAGCGATGACGCTAGCCACAAGAGAGCCTGGGCTTGGCCTGCTCATCCGGACCCTTTGCCAGAGGTGTGCTTGCGGTAAGGTGGATGGCAGGGAGGTGAACTGAGGTCCTCAGCCAGGATGGCCTGGGAGTTTTCAGGGGGAATTCTGAGCCCCACATGACACTCTGGGCTGGTCCCTGGACAGCAGGATGATGGCCACATTAGAAACACCTATGTAGGAGGAGAAATTAGGTAGATTAAAGTCTCAGACCATATCCAGGCCAAATATCAGAGAAGCATGGACAGCCTGACTCTGAGCTGCCTTATTCTGAAAGACTAACATGAGGCCAGTGATCCAGGAGTGGACGTGCCATCCCAGTGTGGGAGAGCACAATCCTCTCTCCACAGCACATACAATGGCCTCTCCAGACTTCTCTGCCAACATGCCTTGCCCCGACCTGGGGACTCATTTCTAGAGGCTGGAAGGGCTAACTATCCCCCAGCCCATGTAGTCCCTAGGCTCTAGACAGACAAGTGGAGAGGAGGGTGGGGCAGAAGGATGGATCTGGCCAGAGCAAGTTTCAAGCATTGGCCTACTTAAGATGTTTGAGACCTTGAGGGCACTGGTTGAGAGAAACCAGCCCCGTGACAGCATTACACAGCAGGGCCAGCTCATCAACTAGGTCAGCTCTGCCAACGTGCAAGAAGAATATTGGGACAGTGACTGCACAACAGGCATCACGCAACAGCCATGGTGATGGCGTTCAATGAACACTAAGTGTTTCTTCTGCCCCTCTGACTCATCGCTGAGACTAGAGGAGAATGCAGTCCTGCTGCACATTTAGCTTTGGATCCCTATCAGATTAATCAGGGGAACTAATGGAAAGGTGACCTCATTCACCCCTCCATCTCCCTCCATGATATGGGGAAGGGTGAGGAGCTGCTATAGAAATGAAGTAAAAGCTATAGCTCTATTGGGGCAGGGATTCGATCTAGAAATCGTTATTCTCTGGCCTGGGCTATGCAGGAGGACCAACTCAGATGAGGTCTTAATAGCTTTGGCTCTGTGAATTCTGTTAGCATTCTTGTTCTTCCTTGCCCATCTGGGCCTGTTTCTGACTTTTCCTTGTAATGGAATGCCAGTCTTGCAGCCTTTAGAGTGGGGCTGGATTTTGGGTTTGTTTTGGGTGCTTCCTGGGACCCTTTGGCTCCCACAGCATGGAATAATGCTGATGTGCCCAGTCAAACCCCTCCTGTTTGCAGCCAAGGTCAGCTTCAGGAGTGCCCCTGGCCCAGAAAAAGATCCAGGGCTTGGGTGCCGGGACTCAGGGCTAGTGTGCGTCAAGTGTGCCACTGCTGCAGCAGCCACTGCAGTGTGCCAAGACTCAGGGCTCAAGCCCTGTAAGCCGAGTGCAGTGACACCCCTGGTCAGCTTCACAGTCTCTGAAGCCTGTCACTGAAATCTACTGTTAATTCAGCCCCAGAGGTTCAGGCCCTCCTTGAGGTGCCCGGTCTCTTGTATTCACACAAGGCCCAGGTTGATGTAGATTCACCATGGAGCCTAACAGCACCGGTCTGTGCTTAACTGTTTGTAACGCACACCACACTGACGAGGCCCATTCACTCCAACCAGCAGCCCAGAAAGTCCCCAGGCTTCCAGGGAGAAAGGGCTATTGTGAAGCATAGGACTCCCTGTACCCCAGTGAGCATGCGCTTCAGCCTGGTCAGTGGTTAAGTAAATACACAAACCAGGCAGGCTTCTGCTCTCGAGAGAGCTGAAGGGGCTCACATTCCTCTGTGTCACTGTGAATTACACCCTCTATGCTTGGATAAAGGAACTCAGACCCCTGCACCCAGCCCCTGATCATTTTAAAGAAAATAAAGTTTCCTTGCTCACTACACAGGCTGACTTGCAGAGCAGGCTGCCTACCAGAGGTGTGACGACCACAGACTCGTGGGGCTGTCACTAATGGAGTCTGGAATGAGGGGTGCCAGCAGGAAAGCATAGCTTTCTTTCCTGGAATCCTGTCTGTGTCCAGCAAGCAGTCCAGGGTGCAGCAGACACAGGGACCTGTTGGTCCCTTTCCTTGTCTGTCTGGTTTTCTGCAAACAAAATACAATCATGCATCCAAAGGCAGCAGGGCATGGCCACAGGAGTTCTCTGAGAGGCAGCACACTCGCTTGTACCCGTGTCACCTGCATTGCTTGGCGAGCTGTCCATCCCCAGTGCAACCCTGCAGGCACCAATGGATGTGACGTCTACAGCTTGACAAATCTGGCTTAATAGGTAAACAGAGTAATGAAATCCATAGCAATGGCACATTCTCTTATGCCAGGGATCAGCAACGCAGGCTCAGTGAGCCACCTGTGGCTCCCTGAGCGTCCCCTTTTGGCTCCCTGGCAATCTCCTCCAGGGAGTCAGGTATGCTCTGAGGACTCCCAGCTGGCCCCAGCATCGAGGCCGAATAAGGGGGCTCCCGGCTGGCACAGGTCCCCACTTTTAGGGCACCAGGGTCACCCTCACCCTCCCACCACAACTGCATGATCTGGAAGCAGCCCAGCAGCTGTGCCGTGGCCCCTAGCACTGGTGGAGGGTGTTTGGGAGGTGTGCACTCTCTCTGTGAGTCCCTCCGCTGGTGAGGTGGAGCAGTGCTGCCCCACGTACCCGCAGCCGGCCATCCCTCCCAAAAATGGCTGGCGGAGAGCTGCAGTTTACAGAGGTGGGGCCCTGGAATGGCCTGCTCCACAGAGTTCAGGACGCTTCGATCTGGCCACTCCAGGCCTGAACAGATGCTGCCTTGCTCCCAGACCCTGGATCAGGCCTGTTCAGCCCTGGGATGCCTGGGTCAAAGCATCCTGAACTCTGCGGAGCGGGCAATTCCAGGGCCCCACCTCTGCAAGCTGCAGCTCTCTGCTGGCTGCTCTTGGGAGGGACGGCCAGCTGGGGGTAGGTGGAGCAGCACGGCTCTGCCCCACCAGCGGAGGGAGGGATGGAGGGAGCGTGCGCTGCTCCAAAACCCCCAGCCAGTGCTAGGGGGCTGTGGTGCAGCCGCTGGACCGGCTTGAGCTCATGTGGTTGTGGTGGGAGGATGGGGGGAAATGGCTCTTCTGCTCTGTTGAGTTGCTGACCCCTGTCTTATGCCAGCTTCTGCTCAGTCATGCTGGAGCCAGTTCTGGCCACCCTGCCCTATACTTTAGGGTGGGGCTAATTCCCAAACGCCACTCTGTGAGACTAGTTTGTTGGAGTACCCTCTCCACGCTCTGTTGGGTAGAAAGCCGATCTCAGGCATATGATTATCTTTACCTTGATGTTCCTGAGCGGGAGATGCTGGTGAAGGCAACATTTATACAAACAAGCAAGGTATTTGGGGCATGACAGAAGAACTAAAAATGGCCTGAATGGACTGAGAGTCATGTGATTTAATGGAAAACACAGAAGGAGCTGGGGCAGTTACAAGTGGCTGCAGTGTCTGGGGACCATCCTACAGGGCAACCTTCAAAAATCAGCTAGGGTCAGACTCCAGTTCAGCCTGCCAAGTGATAGCAAATGAGGGCTAAATCGGCATAGGGGACCCTGCCTCCTTTTGGTGTTCAGGCACTAACAGTGGGGGCGTGCCATAGATTAGCCAGGAGCTGAGCAAAGAATTCATACTGAATAATCACCCCCCAAAAATGTGAGATACACTCCCAACTGGCTCAGAAACACAATAGGACGTTCCTCCTTTCAACGGATCTTTGTCTTGCTGGACAGCCCTCCGCAGAGGCAGCCATAGGCAATTGGGGTCCCTAGGAGAAGGCCCATTGTGGGGCCCCCTATCAGCCCCCTACTGCCACCCTCCCTGCAGCCCCCGTCCCTCCTGCAGCCCTAACCACCCCCCTCGGACTCCTTGTTTGTTTTGTTGAACCAGACTAACATGACTATCCCTCTGGAACTCATAAATTATTCTTGGGTATGATATTGTTAATGATCTTTCCATCATGAAGCTTGTAAATTGCTCATCTTTACTTAACATAAATGAACTAATGCTGAACTACAAAATTAAAATGATCCCACTTCCTCAGATGCTTTGAAGCGTCTGAGGAAGTGGGATCTTCTCCCAAGAAAGCTCATGCAAAAAATAAATCTGTTAGTCTTAAAGTGCCACACAGCTCCTTGTTGGTTTTTTTTTTTACTGGACTAGACTAACACGGCTATCCCTTTTGAAATTGACAAAATTAAAATGAACATTGTAAAATAATTTAAAAAGTATGCACATTAACAAATAAAAAGTGGAAAAATTAATGATGGCTCAAAAAGAACTAAAATACCACATTTAAAATTTTGGCAGTCAAATCTTACAAATTTTTCATATAGGTTTGGGTTTATGTGCACTAGAAGTTTAATATAAATAATTATACTGAATAAAAGTAAGTGAAAAGAAGGTTTCTAGTGTGTTGCTGTAGATGAAAAACACCAAATTTCAATGAAATTCTCTGAAGGACTCAAGTTTATAAGACTCTGGCCCCTCAAAAATATTAAATGGTAAGTCCAAAAAAGCTAAAAAATTACTTTCCAAAAGCGAGACATACAGCACAGATATCACACACGGCTGTAATGATTGCTTGAGAGCAGCACTGTATTTATTCATAGCAGCCTATATGGATCTACCTGGTAACTTGAGCTAACCAAAGCCAAAGGAAAAATTATCACAAAGGCAAAGGAAAAGGCAAAAGACAAACAGGTTAAAAAAAAGGAAAAGGCAATATTTCACACATGGGATTAAAAAATGGCAGAATAAACAGCCACACTGAGGAACTAAAAGAAGAGACCATTGCAAAAGTTCCTGCTATTATGTTGTCTTTGCTTGCTCCTGCTTTTTTAGCATGAAAATGTGAAGGTGATGGGCAGATAACGGTGAAATCCGCAATTCAGATGAAGCTCAGATCCTAATGATAGTTTCCCTTGATGAGCCAAGACTGAAAAGTGCTTAGGCTTCCAGCCCTCTGCTAGATGGGAACAATTACTACATTTTTCTATATTTTGATTTCTGTCCATTAAATTGAAGCTGGGCCCCTTATTGCTCAGGGCCCTAGGTGGCCTCCTGCTTCGCCTACCCTTAAAGCCGCCACTGGCCCTCCCTACCACACAATGGTGACTGCAACAAGCATTATACATTCCATACAGCAAAATGAGTGAGACGTCAGGGCTGTTTATGGGAGGTGAGGACATATCCCTCCCTTTCCTGACCCAGCCCCATGCTTGTGAGTGTAGCCTTTGAGTAATTCAGGGTGCAAAAATGCATTAGTCACTAATAGTTCTTTGCACAGATTGCTGTTTGAAGTTTGCTATAGGAAATGAGCAGGGATGGATAAGGGGCCCCTGGGCCTCCAGCACTGGTGGGCCCTGCCTGAGGCCCCATTCTGGGCCCCACCAGCACTCACTGGGGGCCACAGCTCCCCTCCACTCTACAGCCCTTCTGTCTCTGGAAGGGCAAATGCTGGAGGGGGGGGCATCGCTGGGGCCAGGACAGCCCCAGCCAAACTGACTGGCCCCATGGACCAGCCTGTGCATGCAGGGCAGCTTCCGGTGCAGCCTGGCTGCTCGGAGGCTGTCAGCCAGCCCTGTTCCCAGTGACAGACTGGCTGGCCCAGAGGCAGGGCAAGAGAGCAAAGCCTGCCCCCCGGGCTGGCCTTCCCTGTCCCTGAGGGCAGACCCACCAGCCCAGGGGTGGGGTGGGAGAGGAACACAGAGCCCAGCCTCTAGCCCAGGGTGGCTCTGCTCCTCTCCAGCACTGCTTGGCGGAAGGCCCCCCACCCATTGTGTGGTCCCTGGGCCTGGGCCCCATAGGCCTGTGGGTTAATCCACCCATGGAAATGAGATTGGTGGGTTACCTACAGAGAGGGACAAAGAAGTTATTCAGTGCCCAACTAAAAACAAACAGCTGAAAAATAAGTATAAGAAAAATAAAACAGGCACAGCAAAGGAACCTTCTACTGTAAATGCAACCTAGGAGGCCATCAACAATGTAGATGGAAAGGACAGTAAACGGAGCAGTGTCAAAACAGGATTGACAATAAGGTTTCCACCATCCCGTGAGCCCAATGTCCCAGTCAGGGATTGTTTTGACAGCCTTTTATAACCACGTTTCCTTACAGCCCCCTCCATGTTTGATCAGGTCTTTCCTCTTGCCCATGTTCCTTATTCACGGTGGCCATAATTAGCGTTGCAGCAGCTACTATAAGCTATTGCACTGATACATTTCCCAGTGGTCTAAGTAAGTGAATGTGGTCTCATTTCATGGTCATGTGGACCAGAAAACCCCTAAAAGTTTGCTATTTTAAGATCAGTCTGTTACTTTACAGTGTATGTGTTCATCACAAGATACATATTGCTAAATCTTCTGACCCTAGGTCGAGCATGTAAGCTAACTGGCTAGCCATACGCTCAGCACAGTTAGGCCTCAAGCTTGTTGCAAAGCCTATTTCAAATACTTTTAAATTTTATTTTCCCCAAGTTGCGTTATAGTTTTAATTGTCTTTACAATCACTCCTATCCTACCCTATATGCTGGGTGGGGCTAGTACAGGCAGGGGTTAAAGTGTAATTTGGCAGGCCCTGGAACCCTCCTAATTGGCTGTGCCCCCTTCCTGCACAGGTGGGCACCTTTCCTGCATAGGTGGGCCCCCCACCCACATGCCCAGGCCCCCCTGCACCCCAGCTAATGCCCCCAATATTCGTGCCCCTGTCCCCAAAATCTATCCTAGCCCCCAATACCCACCAACAAAATCCACTCCCAGCCCCCAAAATTCACCCCCTGCCCCAATACCCACCCCCAGCTCAGGTGTCCCCAATACTCCCCCCCAGCACAAGCCAGACTGCCCTAGTACTCACTGGCAGCATGCTAGGCCAGGAAACTGCAGACTGTGCATGCGCAGGCAAGCCCGCCCCACTCCCCTGCCTGCCAGAATGTGGGAGAACACTGTTCTGAGGCCCACTATTTTTAGAGACCCAGCGTTCAGGCCCCTAAAAATAGAAAATAGTGCCGGAATGCTGTGTTCCGGGGTCCGCTATTTTTCAATGGTGGGCCCTGGAACGCAGCGTTCTGGCACCATTTTCTATTTTTAGGGAACCCAGAATGCAGGTCTCCTAAAAATACTGGGCTTCGGAATGGTGTTCTGGGGCTTTCCGGCATACATTAACCCTTGAGTACAGTGGTCTGCATTCTGCAGCATCAGAGTCTTGGCTGCCCTTTGCAGGCTCCACCTCCTCTCCAGCACCAAGCGACCCTGCAGGGTCCCTACTTCTGTTCCTGGGCTCCCCCCACACCAGGCACCCTGGCCCAGCTCCCACTTCCCCCCACCAGGAGATTACACCCATTGTGGCTCTCAAAATACTTGGTTATTGAAGGAAGTTTAAAAAGTGGCTCTTCTGACTTTTCCAGTTGGTACTAGTTCCTAGGTTACCACCAAGTTACTCCCAGACCCCAGGCTATGAGGGTGATATTAAATTACTTCGCCTTAGTCTGTTTTGTAGAGAGTGGCTCTCAGGCATATCTCAATGGTTATTTATCTCAATGGTTCCAAGCATGGGGACCCTACCTCCCCAACTTCAAAGGCTCCTGCCTACTTGGCAGGCCAGGCTTCCTGGACTTTCCTGGTCTTTGGCTCCAGACTGTGGGCCCCAGGCTCCAGGTGCCAGATGAATGATGGGGAGGCATCTCAGCAATGAGGGTCCTCTTCAGCAGAAGTAGAAAGCATTGCTTATTTCTCTTTGTTGTCACCCCAGAGGAAGAAAATGTCTCCTCTCCACTATGTGTTTTTGTCATTCTCGCCTTCCTAATCCCTGTACTGCTCCCCCTGTTGCCTCAGGTGTGGTGCAGTAGCTGAAATGATCACTGTTTTGTAAATGATACTGTTCATGGGCAAAACCCCCCGCATGAATTAGCCATAATTCTCTGGTGAAAAAGCAGAACTGAAGATGATGGCCTGTGGGCTGCAGTGACTGGAAGGATGGTGCTACTGGGTCCACAATGGAAGATAAAGCAGGAGAGGAAGGCTTCAAGTTAACAGCTGGATATTCAGGAGAAGGTGGACTGTTGAACTGAGATATGGAACTGGGTGGAGGGAGCTAGCTGGCTGGTATGTAGATTGGAGTCAATGTCATGCAAGAAAACACAAATGCCTAGAGCTAGCATGTAGAGGGGAAAAAGATGGGAAACACTGACAGGGCCTTGGAGGACTCCTACTGAGGAAATAGTGGTGGCATCTCCAAAAGGCCATCCACCATTACTCAAAGGAGAGGTCACTCACAGCCACAGGTACCTTCCTGCTGCAAACAGGATGTTGGTTTTTACATACACGCTTGACTACTTCTGTTGGTGCTGCACATACACACTAGGAGTGCTTGTGTCAATGCACAGTGCAATGTACCATGGGTAGGAAACCCAAAGTGTAGCTCACCACCATAGAGTGTGCTGTCTTTGGGGAAATTTTGCAACTACATGATGGGATAGAGTGACTGGGACTGTGTGGTCAAGTGCCAGGGGATCGAAAAATGGGGTGCCTGGCAGGCCATGGGCGCCCACTTTTTAACCTGGGCATACCTTGAGTGGCAATGGCCACATTGCCCCCCTCAATCCAAAACTGCAAGCCTGAGGTCAGCAGGTCCCCCTTGAGGCCTAGTCACAGTCCACAGTTTGGATCACCCAAAGACTACCTTGCACTACCATGGCCAAATACTGATGGATCAGCAGCATTTTAACATACCAGTACAACACACCAATATATTGATCTCTAGCTCACTGAAAAAAGAGAAACCAAAACAAAGACAAAAACCAAACCAGGTAGAAACTTTTTGAAACAGTGATCATAGAATCATAGAATCATAGGGTTGGAAGGGACCCCATGAGGTCATCTAGTCCAACCCCCTGCCAAAAAAAGCAGGACCACTCCCATTAGATCATCCCAGTCAGTGTTTTGTCCAGCTGGGACTTGAACACCTCCAGAGATGGAGATTCCACCACCTCCCTAGGCAACTTATTCCAATGCTTCACCACTCGCCTAGTAAGGAAGTTTTTCCTAATATCCAGCCTGGACCGCCCCAGCTGTAACTTGAAGCCATTGCTTCTCGTTCTGCCCTCTGTTACTACCGAGAACAGTCGAGCTCCCTCCTCCTTGGAGCAACCCTTCAAGTAGTTGAAGGTTGCTATCAAATCCCCCCTCAGTCTTCTCTTCTGTAGGCTAAATAAGCCTAGTTCCTTCAGTCTTTCTTCATAGGGCTTGTGCTCCAGCCCTTTGATCATTTTGGTTGCCCTCCTCTGGACTCTCTCTAATTTGTCCATGTCCTTTTTGTAGTGGGGAGCCCAAAACTGGACACAGTATTCCAGATGTGGCCTCACTAGTGCAGAATAGAGGGGAATGATCACATCCCTTGATCTGCTGGCAACACTTCTTCTGATGCAGCCCAGTATGCCACTGGCCTTTTTGGCAGCAAGAGCACACTGCTGACTCATATCCAGCTTCCCATCCACCATGACTCCCAGGTCCTTTTCTCCAGTGCTGCTATTTAGCTGATCGCTCCCCAGCCTGTAGCAGTACATGGGGTTTTTTCGTCCCAAGTGCAGGATTTTACACTTATCCTTGTTGAACCTCATGAGATTCCTCTTGGCCCACTGCTCCAGTTTGTCTAGGTCTCCCTGAATCCTGTCTCTGCCCTCTAGGGTGTCTACCGTTCCCCCCAGTTTGGTATCATCTGCAAACTTACTAAGTGTGCAATCTATCCCATCATCCAGATCATTAATGAAAACATTGAACAGAACTGGCCCCAGGACCGACCCCTGGGGCACACCACTTGTTACTGCCTGCCAACTTGACATGGAGCCATTGATTCCTACGCGCTGAAACCGTTGTTCTAGCCAGTTTTCTATCCACCTTACAGTCCATGCATCTAACCCATACTTCCTTAATTTGCCAATGAGAATGCTGTGGGAAACCGTATCAAAAGCCTTGCTAAAGTCAAGGTATATCACATCAACGGCTCTTCCCGCATCCACAAATCCAGTCATCTCATCATAGAAGGCGATGAGGTTGGTCAGGCATGATTTACCCTTGGTAAATCCATGCTGACTGCTCCTGATTACTCTACGTTCCTCCAAGTGTTTCAGGATGGATTCTTTGAGAAGCTGCTCCATGATTTTTCCAGGGATTGAGGTGAGGCTGACAGGTCTGTAATTCCCTGGATCCTCCTTTTTGCCTTTCTTGAAGATAGGTACTATATTTGCTTTTTTCCCAGCAAGAGTCACTGACCCTGTTCTGCACTCTTAGGAGCAAATGTCCAGAAGGTCTAAAAGCAGATCCAATGACAGACGTTCTAGGCCTGGGGCAGAACAATAAATGGCCGTCCTAGAAAGGGATGGCTGAAGTCTGAGTGTGCCCCTGCTGGAAGATTTTATTTATTTCTTGTGGTGTTTTGGATTACCCTAGGGTCATTGGTTTTGTCACAGTGATGAATGAATGGGTGGGTTGTTTACATGCTAGGGAAAGCTGTCTGTCTGGTTCCCTCTGCTCTCAGTGCTTTTTCAACAAAGCTTGCATACAGAGCTTTGAGTAATACGCTGCCTCCCACTAATGGATTATAATTCACCTACAACATGACATTTATGATGTGCCATGTAGGTTTCTGGGAGGCTGAGGAAGTATCTGGCTCATGCTGGTTGCAAGGAGGAGTCTTCAGACGCTCTCAAGCAGGGATTTCCCCTAACACCCTCCCTATACTTCTCTGAATTTCCCAACACCCCCAGTTGTCAGCTAATAACTGTTATGCCAATTTAGTGAGCACCCCCCCACACACACACTCCCAGTTTGAAGTCCTGGGGAAGCTGCTGCTTCCAAGAGAGCCATGCCACCCCAAAACCAAAATAAAATTGCTACTCCTGACTCACAAATTGTAGCAAGTTCAGCCACGCAGTCCCAAATTTTGTTTGTCTTTGGGTTTTGCTTAGTTAATGTTGATAGGACTATGAGTACACACTCGTCAATCTCATTGAGGATTGTGATTCATCTAGTCATTAGCACTTCCCAGTCAGAGATGGCTTTTGGGGTAGGGGAAGCAGGAGCATGCCTAGGGCTCCAAGCAGTAAGGAGCCCTGTTGCCTGCTTCAGCTACCCTAAAAGATGCACCTGTCTTGGTTAACTGCAGAAGGAGGAGCTGGGGGCCAGCTGTAGGCAGCTGAGGCCAGGGGTCACCGAAAGAGTGCTAGGGGCCAGGGGTGGGACCCAGAGTTACGGAGGGATTCAGAGGAGGGTCAGGGGGCAGTGGCAGTGAGCTGGGGCCACAGCAAGGGCCAGCGCTGTGGAACTGGATCTGCAAAGGGGGACTGTGGGGGCCTATAAGCGGCTCTGCAATGGGACTTCGCCTATGGCCCCTGATTGCCTACAGCTGCCTCTGCTCCCAGTTTAACAGTACAAGGCAACAGAAAGCAATCATATATGGAGAGCCTATGTCTCAAGAGCCCCTAAAGCAAATGGTCCCAAATTTGAAACACTAAAACTATCCATCACTTCCATAACAAGCAAGGTATGTGGTGGCACTTTTAAAGACTAACAAATTGATTTATCACATGAGCTTTTGTGGGAGAAAATCCCACTTCCTCAGAAGCTCCCCATCTTCAAGCATCTGACAAAATGGGATTTTCTCTCATGAAAGCTCATGTGAAAAATAAATGTGTTAGTCTTAAAAAGTGCCACCAAACTCCATGTTTGTTCTGCTAACCTAGACTAACACAGCTACCCCTTTGGAACTTTCCCCTCCGTGAAACACACCAATTTTCAGTGTCACCTGAGTTACTTTTTGGATTATAGAGCACTTAAAAATAACAAGCTTTCAGGCATATAAAATGACAGACTTGGAAAAGTCCTAGTCATTTTTCTGTCTTGGCACACATACATTATAAAAAATCTTGATCTTAAATATTATTCTGAGATTTGGTCCTTCAAAGATACAGTGGGCACCATGCACTATCTTGGGTAAAACTCAAAACACTGAGACTATTTTGATCCCCATCTTAACACCATTTTGATCTTTAGGGCTGAACAGAAAAACCCACTAACAACAAAAAGAAACTTTTTGGAAATTGGCTTTTTTTTTTTTTTTTTTTTTTTACAGCTTATGCCACTGTTATCCCCATCTTTACTGGTCCCAAATTTGGGTCACTAGCTCTACTTGAGAGTGAATCATATTTCAGAGGAATCCAACCAAGTATGTTGCTATTAGGACTAAGAAAGGTTGATCTTTAAGCAGAAGTTGTGATACTGAATTATACTGGCAACAATGGGCCTGCAGCTTCATAAACTAAGCACCTTCATTCATTAATGAATTCATTTTTCTGACTCCAGGCTGGCTTTTCTTGGCTTTAAAGAGCTGTTTTAACAGCCAGAGATAAGTCCATTTCACAAAGAGATATTTCAAAATTTGATTTCATTCTGATTTTCATTAAAACAAAAATTTCCAGATTCTCTGGGACAGGGAATGGAGCGCCAGTGCCAGAGAAATCTGCCTGATGAACTGCCCTGGAGCCACAAACCTGGGCAGCTCTGCTTCTGAAATCTGCCTTTTGTTCCATTGCAATTGCACTGAAATCAAACTATCACCATAAAGCAGTGGTTCCCAACCTTTTCAAGCGTGAGGACTCCTTTTTAATGCCAAAAAATTTTGTGGACCCCCCAAATGGTAATAGGTGTTATTGAGGACTGACTGCAGCAGATGGGCGGTGGAGGACCTGGCCCCTACCTGCTCTCAAGGAACGGGGACATATGCAGGGCGTGGCTTTTCATAGCAGGCAAATACAATCCATTCAGAGCAAAGGTGTCAAACTTATTCAGTGTGTGTGGGGCCACACTGGAAGTCAGGACACCTGTCACAGGCCACGTGGCTGCACAAGCTCCCAAACCCTTTCCCCCTCCACGTTCAGAGCAGCATGGGCTCCCCTTCCCCAACTTCACAGATTCTCCTACAACTTTTCTTTTCCCTGACCTGTGGGCCTCCCTTCCCCATACTGGCTCCCTGATCCTAGCCCAGTTGCGTCTGGAGTCTACCTTTGGAGTTCACTGCTGCAGATAGCTTCTGGGAACAGCTCAGGCGGCAGCTCCAGGGGCCAGATCAGTGCCCTTAGGCCATAAGTTTGACACCCCTGATTTAGACCCCTCTCTAATATGGATCACTGGCTGGCCACAGCTGGGCTGGATGTATTCACGGACCCCTTGCAATAACTCCATGGACCCCCAGTGGTCCCTGGACCACAATTTGGGAACCACTGCCATAAAGCATTTCCATTTCAGTGAATTGGCACATTCTGACAACAAATGTTTTGCTGGAATTTTCCCAGCCAGCTCCCCGGTAGGTGTGGAACATTAACATCTTCAGCAGAGCTCTGGGTTTAGTGGGGACGGGAGTGTGTGTAGTGAATCAAGCGCACACATTTCTGTACAAACATTAACTAATTAAGTCACACTAGGTAGCTCCAGAGACCACGGAAGCATTAGAGCTGAATCTGTTAATATCCATTTCACTGTGCACACAAGGCAACGGAAACAAAAACTTATCTATAGTAATAAAAATATGCAAATAGACAAAGTAAGAGAAATACTCATTGAAAACTTATTAAAGTTTGATTTAATATATACTGTGTATATTTTGACCTATGATATTGACACATTTGTGTTTTAATGGTTGTAAAGGTTTAACTTTTGGAATCTCGTTTACTATCATTAAGTAATTATTGCATGATCTCATTGCCTGAACCCCCCCCCACATGCTTCCACAACTGAGAAAATGTAAATTAATGAAAAAATATAAACTGTTTAAAAATAAACATTGATCTTATCAGTCCAAATATTAAAAAAATCTACTTCTGCCAAACCCACTTTAGCCTTGCCAACTCTCATGATTTTGACATGATCCTCATAGTAATTATGGTGTTCCTTAAAGCCACAGAGGCAAGTGGCTGTGTGATGATGGCAGTCTTCATTCTTAAAGAAAAGTAAGTTTTTAGTCTTCATGGCTATGAAGAAAGCTTCAAACTCTGATCCCAATGAGCTCTAAAGGCTCACAAGCAAAACACACATACACACCCAGAGAAAGCCAAATCTATGATGTTTTACACCATCTCATGATTTTAAAGTCAATTTCATTATCTTGGGTGAGCCTGACTCGTGATTTATAAACATTTGGGATTGGCAATATTGCTACTTTTAAATACCAATGGGCATTACAGCTCTGGGCTGTGGGCAGAGACGACTACATGGATAAGATATGATGGCTAGGAAACCCAAGAGAGAACCTCAATACCTGGTACGTACCATTCCCAGTTCATGCACCAGTTGTTCCATAGGGATATCAGGGCAAGCTGGTGCTGAACCTGAAATGCCTCACTCATGTTGTTCCCAAACTCCCCTTGCAGCATAGAAAGGTTCTTTTAGTTTCTTACCCAAGAATGGTTGGGCTGGTGAGCCAGATTGTGCAATGAACAAGGAAAGGGCAGAACACTAGCACTTACTCAACAACCAGCCCCACCCCTGGGACTGCATTTAAATCCCAGCTGGCTCGGTTCTGGGCATTCAGACCTAGCTCTCCAACAGCACCATGAAGTCAGCGGGTGTCTTCCTACTTGTGGGGCTCCTCACCATCTGGACAGAGCTGCCGGCTGCATGGGTGCAGAGGGCAGGTTAGTACAGAGAGGGACTGGGTCCAGTTCAGCCCCAGGGGAGAGCGCATCAGGTTGCAATCCCATGGGAGGGCAAAGACCAGGCGCTTTACAGGGGCCCCTGTGCTTTAACCCCTCCAGGGTAGCAGCTCAAGCTGTCCCATTGGGAAACTCCCAGGGCAATATTTTGCCTTATTTGCAGCTTTTGTGCCTAAAGGAGCCAGCCTGATCAGTCAATCAATCTTAAGGAGATATTTTAACCCTGTAATGGTCACATTCAAAAATTCTGGGGTTACAATTGCTTTTTAGACCAAGCAAAGAAGCAGACCCTTTGTGACTCTTCAGCCTGCTCTAACCACAGTGACAGATAGGACATCTGCCTGTTGTATGGTGCTTAGTGTAAGCAGACAGTGATGGACAGTATCTTACTTGCCTGGGTACTAAGTGCCTGGAATGAAACGTGTCCATGGGCTGACCCATCCTTGAGTGGGCTCATTTCTCTCCCAATTTCACTTTTCCAGTGTGGAAGGGGAGAAATTATTTTCTTTACTAAAGAAGTTTTTACAGAAATCTCTCCCCACCTGTCTGCCTCCTGCATGTCTTTGTCAAACAGTGCTATCATGTCATGGCAAGAGAGAGACTATAAAGAAGAGATCTATGTACTTATGAAAAACATATAGCCCAATAGTCAAATTTATCATAGTATTTGCACTTGTAAAAAGCAAGTTTCATAGAACTGGATTTTCATTTCTATATAATTAGGACATAATATTAATGCTTATTTATAAGTATTATTTTCAATTTTTATCTAGCCACAATTTCTCAACTGCAGAAAATTGTGTGTGTTTGTGTGTGTGTAGGTCTATCAATGATTATTTAGTGACAGTACATACTGAAATTCAAAAAGTAAAAGCTCGGTAGCCTTAAAACACAAACTGACAACATCATGTCAAATTATGCATAGTAAATAGCCTTAAATCAAACACTAATCAGCTTATTATTCTTGCTTTGCCATCAGTAAATTTCATTTATTACTGATGAACATGTTTTTGCTGAGCTTTGTGTACACAGTGAAATTGTCATTTACCGACCCTTACCAATAAATACTAACCCTCCCAGCCTGCCAAAAACACATATATAAATCAAACAGCTATTGTAGATATAGACTGAGATTGCAGCATTGTGGCAGAGAGGTCTCTTTTGTTTTTCAATGGGAAACTCCATGTCAAACAAGC
Organism: Podocnemis expansa; assembly: GCA_007922195.1. NCBI lineage: Eukaryota > Metazoa > Chordata > Testudines > Podocnemididae > Podocnemis > Podocnemis expansa. The sequence goes on from ML682026.1 coordinate 11,528,059, forward strand.
GAGTTCTGGGATTTGTCCTGAAGGTTGCAGCGACTGAGGCCAAACATTCACTTTGGTGGGAGGAATCTCTACTGCCTGAATTGGCTTCTGAAAATTCTCCCTCTCGCTCACTTTCATTAGTCACTGTTTCATTTCTGAAACTCATCCCTGACATTTGACTGAAGTTTGTGTGTTAGCTTTTGCTCATGGACATAGAGCTGATAACTGAGGGAACTCAGTCCACCCAGGGCCCTGAAGAGCAGGACCATGACCTCAGAGAAGGGGTTGGAGGAGGAGGCCCCAGGAGGTGCACTCCCATTTCCTTCTCTTCTCCTCCATTAGAAAGGACATCCATGCCACAAGACTTCTTGTTTATTCCAATGGCCACCCCTGTTGCTGTTGCAGACTGGAAGTGACGGCATGTGAACTAGGCAGCGTAGGGCTGTATGCTGACCAATAGGTCTAGTCCAGTCCTTCAGTTGTGATCTAAGAGGGCAGCAAAGGGCATTGTCACTAGTCTGCCAGGTGACACTGCTGGGTGGATTCAATCACTGATCTCTTTGGCCAAGAGCAGGTTGTTCCTGTTGTGGCTTTTCCTTGTTACAGTGAAACGTGGGACCTGCCCACCCATAACCATGATGTGCATTCGGGCAGAACCCGATGAGTGTCGCAACGATTTTGACTGCAGAGGAAATCGGAAGTGCTGTTATTCCCGTTGCGCCAAGCGTTGTGTGTTCCCAATAACAGGTAGGTAACAAAATTAACACTCATGTGCAGACATCTCATACTGAGGTAATCTCTCCCACTACCAGACTAGCCAGGAGTTGTCTGCAAGACCCCTCACTCTTTGACCATCTTGCATTCTCCTCCATTTCTTCACTGTGTGTCACTATGGACTCCAGCTGGGGATTAAATTTTTGCTCAATTGCTGATGTTTACGTGGTGGGAAGGATCTGGCAGGGGTTCCTCGATGGTAAAACTTGTTGGGTGCCCTGACTTCTCCTGCCAAAACACTAACAGCATTGGGTTGGGAGGGGGGGTCTGGGGCCACAGACTGGGTTGTGCTTGTTACCAATCTTCTGTTGTTCATGAGATTTGCATAGACTTTTAAGGGAACAGAGCTTTCTAGCAAAGGCTTTCAAAAGGCATCAGAGGCTTTTGTTGGGAAAGCGGGAGTGTGAGTTACCAGTGAGGGCTCTTAGCTGTCAGGTTCTGTCCTGCTCTTTCTCTTAAGACAAAAAGACACAGGTGGGTTGAGAGCATGGCAAAGCACTGGAGAAGACTGTGTAGCAGACATTTCTGGTACCTGCAGCTCTGTTTTAGTGGATTTTACCAGGTGGTTGACCCCAACTCATCCTAGACAGAGGCCAAAAAGATAAAGATAGAGAGGGCCCAGAAGGGTGTGGAACTGCCCCACACAGAGCACAGTCGAGGCTGTTGTCCCAGGCTGCTGCCGAGTAATGTAAAATTCCCCTTGCAGCACAGAAGTGTTCTTTCCTTTTCTTGCCCAAGAATGGCTAGGCCAATGCAGACACATGAACTTGATTGTAAAATGGACAAGGAAAGAACAGAACACTGGCAAGTATATACTCAGCTCCACCTTCCCCCTTCCAGCCTAAGTCTGGCCTCAGGAACATTTTTCAATGAGAAACTCCATGTCAAATAGATGAGTTCTGAAGGTTGCAGGGACCGTGGCTGAACATCAGCCGTGGTCACAGGGAATTCTACTGCCATGAGCTGGCCTCTAAATTCTCTCTCTCTCCCATTCTCATCAGTCTCCACTTTATTGTTGAAAATCATCCCTGAGCTTTGATTGGAACTTGCACATTAGTTTTTGCTCATGGAACGAGAGATGGTAACTTAGGGAGCCCAATCCATCCATGGCCCTGAACAGCAAGACGAAGACCTCAGAGAAGAGACTGGAGGAGGAGGGCCCTGGAGGTGCACTCCCATTACCTTCTCTCCTCCTTCCTCAGAAAGGACATCCATTTCAATGGTCGTCCCTGTTGCCGCTGCAGACTGGAAGTGATGGCATCTGAGCTAGGCAGCATAGCCCTGTATGCTGACCAGAAGCTCTCGTCTAGTCCTTCAGTTCTGATTTACATAGGGCAGGAAAGGGGCTGGCACTAGCCTTTCAGGTGACACTGCTGGGTGGATTCAATCACTAATCCCCTTGGCCAAGAGCAGGGTGTTCCTATTGTGCCTTTTCCTTGTTACAGTGAAACCTGGGACCTGCCCGCTTGATGACATAAGATGCGTTCTGCCAGAACCCGATGAGTGTCGCAGCGATTTCGACTGCAGAGGAAATCAGAAGTGCTGTCGTTCCCGTTGTGCATTGCGCTGTGTGGCCCCAGTAACAGGTAGATAACAAAGCTAATGCTAATATGCAGACATCTCATGCTGAGGGAATCTCTTCCGCTACCAGAGTAACCAGGAACTATCTGCAGGACACCTCTCTCTTTGGCCATCTTGCATTCTCCTCAATTTCTTCCCTAACAGTGTGTAACAATGGGCTCCAGTGTGGGCGATTCAGTGTTTGCACAATTGCTGATATTTACTTGGTGGGAAGGATCTGGCAGGAGCTCCTGGATGGTAGAATTTATTGGGCACCCTGACTTCTTCTGCCAAAACACTAACAGCATTGGGGTTTGGGTGTTCCAATGCCAGGAACTGGGTTGTGCTTCTTGCCAATGTTCTGTTGTTCATGAGATTTTTGTAGACTTTTAAGGGAACAGAACTTTCTAGCAAAGAGTTTCAAAAAGCATGAGAGGCACTTTTTGGGAAAGAGAGGGGGCGAGTTACCAGTGAGTGCTCTCAGGTCCACTTCAGGAAGTGTTTGACTGGCCAATCCCTATTTAGGCTCGTGTCTTTGCCAATCTCAGCTTTTCAGTGAGGAAAGGGAGAAAGTTACTGTCATTACTAAAGAAGTTCTCCCAGAAATCTTTTCCTCATCTGTTTGTCTCCTCTATCTCTTTGTACAGCAATGCTAAAATGCCATGGCAGATAATATTATGTATTTTTAAATTTTTTTTTATCTATTTACATTTTAACATTTGCCTAAAATTAATGGGGGTCAGCAATAATTATTTCTTGACAGCAGGCATTGAGATTCAGAAAGTTAAAGCTGTGTAACTTGGAAAACACAGATCGTCAACATCATATGCCAAAATATACAAAGAAATATCCTTAAATCAAACTCCTTTCAGCCCTTCAGCTCTCATTTTCTTTGTTTGCCCATCTGCACACTTTTATTATCATGGATGAAAATATTTTTGTTGCTGTGTGTGTACAAAGAAATCAGTGTTACCTGACATTCACTGATACAATATTGGCTCTGCAAGCCTGCTAATAATCACATATAAATCCAAACAGATACTTTACATACAGATCGAGGTTCTAGAGTTAGCACTGGGGGGTATCTTTTGTTTTTCAGTGGGAAACCCTCATGGCAGATATGTAAGTCAGGGATTGTGCAGCAAAGGCCACAAGCAGCTTTTGTAGGAGGGGATTCTACTGCCAGGAACTGGCCAGTGAAAATTCTGACTCCCACTTTTATTAGTCTCAGCTTTACTGATGGAAATCATCCCTGAGAATTGACTGAAGCTTGTGTTCTAGCCTTGGGGCAGGCAAGGTGAGATGCTATCTGAGAGAGGCCAGTCCATTGAGTCTTGAATATCAGCAGCAGGATCTCAGGCTAAGACAAGGGCCTGCTGGACAGCCGGTGTAGTGACTGCAGCTGTGGAGTGAGGAGTGCTCACAGCCTCTTCCCTCTTCCATCACCAAGGACCTGGCTCACAGCAGCCTTTCCTGCTCCTGTTGAAGCCTAGAATCTGCAATGGCCAGAGCTAGGCAGCATAGCCCTGGATACTGAGTAGGAGGTGTTGTTCAAGTCTTGAAAACTGATGCTGATAAGGCAATGAAAGACACAGCTTCTAACCTGTGTGGATGGCAGTCACTAGTCCCCTCAGCCAATAGCAGCTTGTTCATACTGCGGCTTTTTTCTGGTACGGAAAAACATGAGACGTGCCCACCAGATGCTACACTGTGCCTTGAGGAACAAGCTGATGAGTGTACCCAGGACTCTAACTGCCAAGGAATACAGAAGTGCTGCCGCTATCCTTGTGCCAAGGGCTATGTGTACATGTAGCAAAATTCATGCCAACATGTGGGGTGTCATCTCAGGGGAATTTCTCTGCCTCCAGACTAGCCTGGAGTTGGCTGCAGGATTCAGTGCAACCTTGGGTGGGTCCTTTGGGGCATTCAACGGACAGAAAATGCCCCACAGTGCTCAGAGCATGAATCCCACCAGTCTCGCAGTGAGAACCGGGCACTGAGTGAGACAAGCTGCCTGGGTTGGTTATGAGCAGCAGTTTGATGCTCCTCCAGGAGCAGCAGCAGGTAAGCTGTAGAAAACCAATACCAAGATGATACTTTCAACTTGATGAGGATGCAGCTGTCTCTCTGTCACTGGAAGGGGAGTTCATGGATGGTGTGTAATTAAATAACTGCCCTGGTACCTGGAGGCTGGGGTAAAAGTGTGCAGGGCACTGACTCCAGTCCTGTCTGGGCCCATCTTTCTCAGCCCCCTCATCTCCAGGCAGCTGGTCTCAAGTCACTGAAATGTCATCACTCAGAGCCCCTAGTCTGTGCTCATCTGAGCTTAGCACAGCCCAGGGGGTGCAGGGTATGGAGCAGGAGTGGCTCTCTGCCATCTTTGTGCCTCCCAGATTCTAAAGGCTGATGACTGGACCCAGCATATGCAAGAGAGGCCCAGAAGGAGCCATCTGTTAGCAGCAAGCATAACCAGGGTTAGGGTCCCTTCTTCAACTACACCTAGGCCAGCAGATGCAAAGGGGCAGGGATATGGCCATTTAACTGGGTCTGTGTCAGAGGAGATATTGCCCATGGGGAGATCATTGGGTCTGTGACCCCTGTACACCCTCACACCTGGCACAGAGGGTTGTCAGTGGAGGCCAGAACAAAGGCCAGGGTGTTTCACCAGAGTCTTGTCAGATAACAAGGAGTGTTGCTGAGCACAGTCACTAATGTGGCAAAAATGTTCACCCAGCCGGCAGGGGAGGGGGGCATGATGGAGAGGTAAGTAAGGTTAGGGAAGTGGCATCACACATTGTGGCTCAGTTATCCATATCGATTTATTTAAATGCCTCAAATTCTTATTTTGTGAGCACCCCTGGGACTCACCCAGGATTCACCATAGTTTCTTCCATGGCTGAGTCTCCTTGCTGCTGTGAAAGGGACAGTGAGAGTCAAGAAAACAACCCGCTATGGGAAAGATTGTGTTTAGCTTGAGAGTGTTCCTCACCTCCTCTAACATCTCTGTCACATTTATACAGCTCTATAGTGAGATCACACCCTGCTCCAGCTGGGCCCAGGAGCTCCTGCCCACAGGAAGGGAATAACTGCTCTGAGCTGCAGATACAGAGCCCTGCACTAACCAAAGCTCATGCCGCAGGTCAAAGCATGCTGCTTTAGCTATGACTTGAGTCCTTTGCTTCCCCAGCACTCATGACACTGGTAGCCTGCTGGCGGACTAATGCTGAAACTGGTTAGATTTCAAATCCAATGGCTTCTCAGTCCCCTTTGACACTCCTTGTGTACCTGGATCACATGGAGGGAGGGCTCAGCTGGGAGGTGACAGCAGAGATGGCAGTGGCAGGCAAGCAGAAGAGAGGGTGCTTGAGGGCTCTGGCAGGAGAATGGGGAAGATCCTTGTCCACTGTGGATTCGGTAACAGTAGGATCCTGAGGATGCAGAAAGCAGACACATTTGTTATCAGCTCAGCTCTCCAGCACACACCCAACCAGGCAGAGCTAGTCAGACCTCCTGGACAAGGCATCTAGATGTCATCTGCCACCTGCATTATGAAGGCTGTCAGGATATGGCTTCCCCAATGGGCTGCACTGGGAATCTGTGCATCTCAGTACAGGACACAGCCCAGTACAGCTTAGAGACACTAGGATAACCTTGTAATCCCCCCAAACCAGGCCTGTAGCTTGGCACTACTGATATTCTGTCAAGACTAGCCAAGGACAATGGTGTTTATACAGAATGAGATTTTCTCATGGTGTCTCTGACCCCTTTTTATTTTTCCAGAACTGACCCCGTCTCCCTGGGCAGGCTGGGTGTCCCAAGGACAGTGGTGATCCCGATCCTGGCATCCTGGACATTCCAGATCCTTGCAGCTGTACAGAGGGGCTTGAATGAAGCCTCTGGCATGGCTACAAATAAACTTGTTTCTGCCTCAGCTTTGCTATGTGGATTACTGACTCTCATTGTCTCGCCTTCAGTTGGTTATTCAACAATTAAGAATAAATTCTTGAATGGCAGGATGGGATCCAGGGGTGTGAAGCCAGGGGCAACACCAGGAAGTGAATGTGGTTGATTAACTGTGCTCCAAAGCCAGTTTTTGTAGAAACGGGGGCCAAATAATCCACTTCCTACTTGGTCTGGCTGTGGAGAGATCACATCACTGATCATGGTTGTGCCAGGCACCAGACACTCTCCTGGTTGGATCACATCAGAGCTTCTGCTTCTGATCAGTATTCGGGGAGAGAGACTGTGCAATGCCACATAAACAAGAGCTGAAGGAACTTCAATACAAACCATCAAATTTCTTGCTCGATGGCAGAGGAGAACTATGAATAGGACTCCTCACTGCAGTGCTGTGTGAAAATGAAGGCCCTGGAGCCATGATCCCAAAAGGCGAGGGACTCCATCTGCTGCTCTAGTGCAGAAGCAGAGAGCTGCAGCTTCTGTAGGAGTTGACAGTCATCCTCCTTGGTGAACCTTCCTTCACCACCAAGAGAGCTGTGGGCAAAGTAAGACAAACAGTGCTTGAAAACTAATTACAGTTTGACTTGGGGTGGTGACAATTTGAGCTTTAAGGATTATAAATCTTTAACTGTTCATATCCCATTTCCTGTAATTAAATAATTATCACATGATCCCCTCATTGTCTGAATCCCCTATAATTTCCCACAACTGTGAAAAGTAAATGGATAAAAATAGCAAATATTCTTAAAATAAACATTATCAGACTAAAGATTAAAAGAAAAAAATGGAATTCTGCCAACCCTACCTTTAATTACCAAAGGGTATTACAGCCCTGGACAGAGAGGCAGAGATGACTGTATTGAGCAGATGTGCACTGAGACTGACCAAAGTGTCACACAATGAAAGAAGGACTTGGATATCTGGCATATTCCTTTCCCAGTTCCCACACCAGCTGCCAAATGGGGATACTGAGGACAGGTTGGTGCTGAGCCTGAAATGTCCAATTCATATCGTTCCTGGTTAGGGTTACCAGATACCAAAGCATGGAAAGGAGGACAGGGAAGTACGAAAAGGAGGACATTGGAGGAGATGGAGAAAACGTATGGTAGCAGCATATTATGTTATTACCATATTATGCCATTGAAAACGAGTAAAGATTAATGAATGCAGCATTAAAACTGCGCAATATTGTGCATTTTTAAATAATTTAAAAATAAAAAAAATTACCAAAAGTTTTTCTTTTACCAAAAAATGGATTTTTTTCATTAAATGAAAGTTTTTCATGACCCTTTCATTCATGTTCTTGAAAACAAAATAAGTTAAAAAACTAATTTTGCAAATATAAGCTTGAAAAGCACCCAAAAAATTTTTTAAAAAAGCAGTCAATTCACCTCTCATTTTTCACTTTCTAGAGCAGCCCCTTTTACAATTAAAAAAAAACAAAAAAAACCCTCCTAAATTATTTCTATCCAGTTCAAATGTGCCTTTTTATTTGTTTTACTTGATTGGTCCCTGTTAGTAATTTTATTTATGGTATAATTTATTTTCCTTCATTTTATTAGTGTCCCTATATTTTTTTTTCCTGATTTAGCCCTTTCATAGGGAGCAACAGGCCAAAAATTAACATGCCTAACTTTGGTCTCAAGCCTGCAACCCTGAGATTAGGGGACACCTTGCCTACCCACTGAGCTAACCAGGCCACCATTAACAGAGAGGAGCCAGCCAGTGCCAGATTTGGGATTCCCAGCCTCTTAGTGAGGAGGACTGGTTTGTGCAGAGCTGCAGTTGGGCCATGTGTGCATGTGACCACCTCCAAGTTCACCGCTGCAGTACCCAGCCGCTGGGGGAAGATCCCTCTGCTGGGCTCAGGAACTTGGTGGTTAACAGGGTTTTTTTTTAACATTCTACTTACTCAATAGTAAAAGGCCGGACAAAATCATGTATTTTTAAAATGCCTGGAGGACTGAGGACATGAAAATAAAAAGGAGGACATGTCCTCCTTTTGCTGGACATGTGGTAACCGTAGTCATGTATCCAAAGTCCCCAGGGCATGGCCAAAGGAGTTCTCGGAGGGGCAACACACTCCCTCATTCCTGCTTCACCTGCATTGCTTGGTGACCTGTCCATCCCCAGGGCAGCTAAAGCTCATGCAAAGAATAAATCTGTTAGTCTTAAAGTGCCACACAACTCCTTGTTGTTTTTTCACTGGACTAGACTAACATGGCTATCCCTTTTAAAATCAATGGATATGACTTCTACAGCTTGACATCAGTGGGGTTATACCAGGAATAAATCTAGTCCACTAAGCAAACAGAGTAATGAAATCCATAGCAATGGCACACTCTTTTATGCCAACCTCTGCTCAGTCATGCAAGAGCCAGCTCTCGCCACCCTGCCCTATACCTTGTGGTGGGGCTAACTCCCAAACCCCACTCTGTGAGCCTGGCTTGTTGAATTACCCTCTCCACACTCTGTTGGGTAGAAAGCTGATCTCAGGCATATGATCATCCTTACCTTGATGTTCCTGAGCCAGGGGTGCTGGTGAAGGCAACATTTATACAAACAAGCAAAGTATTCAGGGCATTACAAAGGAACTAAAAATGGCCTGAATGGACTGAGCGTGGTATGATTTAATGGCAAACACAGAAGGAGCTGGGGCATTTACAAGGGGCTGCGGTGTTTGGGGACCCTCCTACAGGGTAGCCTTCCAGAAACAACTAGGGTCAGACTCCAGTTCAGCCTGCCAAGTGATAGCAAACAAGGGCTGAGGCAGCACAGTGGGCTCTGCCTCCTTTTGTTATTCAGGCACTAATAGTGGGGGCATGCCACAGATTAGCCAGGAGCTGAGCAAAGAATTCATAATGAATAACCATCCCCCAAAATGTGAGGAATACCCTGACCCGCCTCAAAAACACAACGGGACAGTCCCCCTTTGCAGTGGATCATCACAGACACTGGTCATGCTAGATGGCCCTCCCTACCTCACAGCGGTGACTGGGACAAGAACAGCATGATGCATCCCATACAACTGAATGAGTGCGAGGTTGGGTTGTTTATGGGAGGTGAGGACATATCCCTCCCTCTCCTGACCCAGCCTCCTGCTTGTAAGTGTAGCCTTTGAGTAATTCAGGGCACCAAATGCACTAGTCACTAATAGTTCTTTGCACAGATTGCTCCTTAAAATTTGCTGTAGGAAATGAGCAGCGGTTGATTAGGGGCCTCTGGGCCCCTGCGCCTCCCACCCTGGCGGGGCTCGCTTTGGGCCCCACCAGCACTCACATGGGGCTGCAGCCCCCCTCCACTCTACAGCCCTTCCTTCTGTGGGAGAGCCAACGCTTGAGTGTGGGGGGGATGGTTGCTGGAGCCAGGACAGCCCCAGCCAAACCGATCGGCCCCATGAAGCAGCCTGTGCATGCAGGGAAGCATCCGGTGCAACCTGGCCTCTCCGGAGGCTGTGCTGTGCCGCCGGCCCCGCTCCAGGGACAGGCCGGTTCGCCAAGGGGCAGGGCAAGAGAGCAGAGCCTGCCCCCTGGGCCGGCCCTCCCTGCTCCTGGGGGCAGACCAGCAGGCACAGGGGTGGTCTTGGATAGGAACATAGAGCCCAGCCTTTTGCCCAGGATGGCTCCACTCCTCCCCAGCACCACTCAGCGGAGGGCCCCCCACATTATGTGGGCCTCTGGGCCCAGGCCCTATAAGCCCATGGGTTAATCCACCCATGGAATGCAATTGGTGGGTTACCTGCAGAGAGGAACAAAGATGTTATTCAGTTCCCAAGTAAACACAAATGGCTGAAAAAATAAATATAAGAAAAATAATATAGGTACAGCAAAGGGACCTTCTACTGTACATGCAACCTAGGAGGCCATCAACAATGCAGATGGAAAGGACAGTAAATGGAGAAGGATCATAACAGAACTGACAATAAGGTTTCCACCATCCCATCAGCCCAATGTCCTTGTCAGGGACTAATTTGACAACCTTTTATAACCCTGTTTCCTTACGTCCTGGTTAGGGTTACCAGATGTCAGGCAAAAGGAGGGCATGTTTTCCTTTTCACCTTCATGCCCTCCGTCTGACAGGCATTTTAAAATATATGATTTTGTTTGGTTTTTTACTTATAGGGGTTAAATTATGCTGGAATGCCACAAATACCTTATTTTTAGGGGGAAGCATTCCAAAGCCTCCTAAAAATAGAAGAATATTACATTAATACTACATATTCTCCCTGTGTCCTCCAATGCCCTCTTTTTTTTACTTCCCTGTCCTCTTTCCCAGGCTTTTGTATCTGCTAGCCCTAATTCTGGTCCATGTTTGAATAGGTCTCGCCTCTTGCTCATGTTTCTTATTCAGGGTGGCCATAAAATAGCTGTTGCATTGATCCATTTCCCAGTGGTCCGAATAAGTGAATGTGGTCTCATTTCATGGTCACGTGGACCAGAAAGCCCCTAAAAGTTTGTTATTTTACGATCAGTCTGTTACTTTGCAGTGTCTGTGTTTATTACAAGATACACATTGCTAAATCTTCTGACCCGAGGCTGAGCACATAAACTAACTGGTTAGCCATATGCTTAGCATAGTTAGGCCTCAAGCTTTTTGTAAAGCCTGTTTCAAATACTTTTAAATCTCGTTTTCCCTGAGTTGCATTATATTATTAATTGTCTTTACAATCACTCCCATCATACCCTATACTCTGGGTTGGGCTAGTACAAGCGTCTGCAACCTCCAGCTCCAAAGCAGATGCAGCTTTAGGGGATCTACAAATAGTGTAGTGGTTAGCACCTCTGCTTAATGTGCAGAAGGGCCGGGGCTCAAGTCCCAGGGGTTGGACTTGATGATCTCATGAGGTCCCTTCCAACCCTATGATTTCATTGATTGATTGATTGATTGATTGATCAGAGGGAGAGGCGGCCTTAGGCAATTGGGGGCCCTAGGTGAAGGCCGTTTATGGGGCCCCCTACAGGTCCCCACTGCTGCCCTCAGTGGGGCCTTGGCCCCCCACTGCCACCCTAACCACCCCCACCACCACTGTTCCCTCTAAGGCGCACGGCAGCATGGCCGCACACTTGAAAAAATCCGCCGCACCAGATTTCCCTGCCCCCCGCGCATGGGGCAGTTCAGGGTGGCAGCGTGGCCAAGGGGAGACGCGCCGGAGTGTGGTGTCCGGGCACGAGCCTCACCCCAGCCCCTCAGCCGGAGGAAGGGAGGGTCTGCAGACTCGAGTCAGCCCTGCCACTCCTCCCTCCCATCCCCGGAGCCTGTGGAAGCTCCGCCCCTTCCAGCTGGTGCCTGGCCGTTTGCGTGGCCAGCGCCAGCCTCCAGCCCGGGATCCTCCTTGCCGGCCAGCATCGTGGCCTCCTGCCCCCCGCCCAGTTCTTTGGCCGGTGAAGAGGGCTGGGGGGGGTGGTTGGGATGGTCAGGCAGCTGGCACGGAAAGTGTGGGGGCAGGAAGGGTGTATAGGGAGGGGGGAGAAGGGGTCAGGATGGTGGGCTGAGGAGGGCTTGGGGGGGCTGAAAGAGGTGGCATGAAGATGGGGAGCTGGGGGGTGGGCTTTAGGAGGGCTGGAATGGGGGCAGGGAGCTTAGGGAGTCAGAATTGGGGCAATTCTTCAGCTTTCTAAACAAGAGGTATGGCAAAGGGTAAGTGCCATTCATACCCTGAAGTTTGAAACTCCTCAAGTGGGAAACAGGGAGTGCATGGTGCCAAAATATCCCTTCTATAACTAGATAAAGCTGTGGAGGTGAAAAATCTAAAAATCAGTTGCAATGTTCCCTCTAATTACTCATAGACGGTGTGCGCAAACAATTGCTGTGTGTGCACAAAAACATTTCTTTGTGAGCGCCAATATTAGCACTATTAAATTTTTTGTGCACACTTTATTTTGTTGTGTGCGCAGGCTTCATGACCTGTGTGCGTGCGCACACGCGCACAGCTTAGAGGGAACAGTGATCAGTTGTATATTTCCTGAAAGCTAGTGTGGATGTTACTTAAGTGGAGTGACTGAACAGTGAGAGTGTTTGAGCATGCTAACCCTGTGCCTTCAAAGAACCTGGAACATGTTTTCTCCAGAATCCTGTAAATGCCAACAATTCATTACAAAACAAACAAGGAGTCCTGTGGTGCTTAAAGACTAACAAATATATTGATTGCATGGGCTTTCATGGGAGAAAACCCCATTTCATCAGATGCTTTGAAGAACAATTCATAGAAATCTTAGAGGTGTAATGGAGATATCAGATAAGTACTTGTTTTAAATATAGTAACAGCCAAAAGACTGGGAGTCAAAGGTAGCCATGAGATTATTCTCTTCATTATGCACCCTAATCTGTCCACCAGAAGAAACCATAATGCATTGAAGTGATGTGGTATTTTGGTAGAGATTTTCTCTTAAGTTGAAATGTAGCCCCAAAATGATGGGGCAGGTAAAGATACAAGGGACTGAAAATAGGCTTTTAAGAAATACTGTAGCCTTATCTTAAAGCAGCTAGAAGCCCACTGTTTTGATTTCAGCTGTGTTTAGCACCCTTCTTGTAGCAGCATTTTCCTGAAAAGAGATGTCTGGAATCTTTTTGATTTTTGAAATTTCAATAGAATTTACCTCTTTGGGACCATCAAGACATCTTAAATGCTGCCAATTTCCAAAGGGGTAGCCATGTTAGTCTATTCCAGGAAAACAAAACAAAACAAGGAGTCTCCCATGAAAGCTCATGCGAAAAATAAATCTCTTAGTCTTTAAGTGCCACACGACTCCTTGTGTATCTTAAATGCTGTCAGTGATAATTAGCTGGCTTCCTTTGTGAACTGTAACTCTGCATGTAGAACACGGGAGATGAGGGTATTAGGCAGAATTGTGACACCTAGGATCTGGATTGAATATAACTTTGGTCTTGGGTTGTTTGAAAGCCATGGATTAGTTTCTTTTGATTGTATAACAATTTGGGTAAATTTTAAATAAATTGGGTAATTTTATTAATAAAAAAACAACTTTAAATAATTTATATTAATTTTTCATTGGTCTAGATCAGACGTGGCCAAACTGCGACTTGCAAGCCGCATGCGGCTCTTTAATGAAAAATTGCGGCTCCCGGGAGAGGCAGGGAAGGGCAGCATGGCGGGAGCCAGGGTCTAGAAATTTGCAATCGTTGGGGCCAGTAGAGAGGCGGTGGCGGCAGGGTGAGAGCCGGCAGGGAAGAAGCAGCATGGTGAGAGCTGGCAGAAAAAAGCAGTGTGGTCAGAGGAGGTGGAGGGGCAGCATTTTGAGAGCCAGCAGGGAGAAGCGACGTGGTAAGAGAGCTGGGAGGGGAGGAGGAGCAGTCTGAGAGTTTGCGGGGAAAAAGCAGCCTGGTAAGAGCCAGGAGTGGAGGGGAGAGGAGAGGAGGAGCAGCATTGTGAGAGCCAGCAGGGAAAAGCAATGTCATCGGGTGCAAAGACATGTCAGATTCTACAGTTTACCCACACAATGTTAATTCTACCCTCCTTGTCTGTATGCATTATGATACAGTCTTTAATTACAACATCACAGGCTTCATTCATTGGACAAACTGGATGCACACAGAGGCAAAATGAAAGTAGCACCAGCAAGAAAAAGTCTGACCTGAGTGCATAATTTTTTAAATATTTTCCTTTTTTGATACTGTTTTCTGGGTAAATATTTTTAAAACAAGCAACATAAATTGATCAAGAGCAAGTCTACAATGAACTACAGATAAGTGATGATAATCTAGCAGTTTAAACTTAAATTAATTTACACTTGCTTTTCTCTTTTTTAAAAATCACCTGGCATTTCCAGATATTGTAATATAATGCAAAATTATTTCTCTTGTATTTCTATTTTGAGAATTAAATAAGAATCATCAGAAATGACTGAAAATTGACACAAGTGTTACATCCAAAACCACTGACTACTGTCAAAAGGCTGTTAAAAAAATCCCTCTATTTAAAGAATGTTACAAGTACTTATTATGGATCATGGTTCATTTTCAGCATGCAAAATGATTTAGACTTAGGATAGACCACCACTGCTGAAACCTGGCTTTAGAAAAAAAATTCCTTAAGTCCATTGAACAAGTGTGCCTGAGATATCAGTACGTCATCTGTTACAAGTCCTAAACATGATGTGGAATACTAAGAAATGAAAATACAAAGGAGAAAAATTTAAAACTGAAAGTAGCTTACTTTCAATTTTTGGCACAATTTACTGCTGTGAAGCATCATATTCCACAGTGAAATTCAAAACATTGTGCAATACTTAGAGCTCAGCATCTCAGGGCTTTTACCTGCGGCATTGACAAGTTACTGCACAGATTTTTAAAAAACCTTGCCACAAGCCTGTAGTGTTCTACATCTAGCGACAGCTAAGTTTTTACTGTATAGGCCTAGTTTCATGGTAACCTTAAACAATTATTAGTATCTGACATTAGTAGGATCAATATTTGTTCTATTTTTACAATAAAATTAAAGTGCGCAATGAATTTTAAGCTTACTAATTTTGGAGTAAGTAAGAATATGTGGTTATATGCCTCAGTGAGGCTCTTGAAGGTTTAATAATCGACTTGTGCAGCTCTTGGGTTCTGTAAGTTTGGTCACCCCTGGTTTAGATTTTTCAATAATTTTTGTTGCACGAGTTTGCACACAAATTTTATTCAGAAAAAGTTTTGCACATGGGTTGAAAATTTTGCACACAAGCTGCCAAACCTTAGAGGGAACATTGCCCGCCACATTCCCAACTCCCATGGATCGGGGAGCGGGGGGCCACAGAAGTGCAGCTTGCTGGGAGTGGGACCCCTGAAGTGGCCCACTCCAAAGAGTTCGGGCTGCCTTTGCCCAGGGCCATCCCAGGCCTGAATAGATGCTGCCTCACCCCAGGCCCTAGATCGAGCCCATTTAGGCCTGCAGTGGCTGCGGGCAAAGTGGCCCCAGCTCTTTGGAGCAGGCCGCTCCAGGGGGCCCTGCTCCTGGCAAGCTGCAACTCCACACCGGCCAATATCCTCCCTCCCCTGGGGAGGAACAGCTGGCAGTAGGTAGGCGGGAAGGACTGCTCCGCTCCCTCTGCAGAGATGCCAGGCAGGTGGGCATGGAGTGCAGCTTCTGGACCTGGTAGTCCGTGGTCCCCTGCTTCTTCACCACCCTGCGAGTGGGAGGGTAGGTGAAGCAGGCAACTGCTACTAGGCCCCCCCTACTGCTTGGGGCCCTAGGCGACTGCCTGCTTCGCTCACCCCAAAAGCCACGTCTGGGGGCAGGCGACCGCTGAGGACCCCAAGCAATAAGGGGCCCCATCATCAGTTTGGTGGACAGAAATGAAAATATAGGAAAATACAGAAATTGTTCCTATTTAGCAGAACCAGTAGGGCTGGAATTCTCATCACTTTTTGGTCTTGGCTCATCAAGGCAAACTATCATTAGGATCTGTGCTTCATCTGAATTGCAGATTTCACCATTATCTTCCCATCAACTTCACATTAGCATGCTAAAAAAGCAGGAGCAAGCTCTTTTGAACAAAACATACGAGTCCTGTGGCACTTCATCAAGTGGGATTTTCTCGCACAAAAGCTCATGTAATAAATAAATCTGTTCATCTTTAAAAGTGCCACAGGACTCCTTGTTTGTTTACCTGAAGTAGGCTAACACGGCTACCTCTTTTGAGCAGGATCTTTTCCAATAGTCTCATCTTTTCATTCCTCAGTGTGGCCATTTATTCTGCCATTTTTTAAAAATTCCACTACTGACATTTTACCTTTTTCTTTTTGACCTGTTCTATTGCCTTTTCCTTTGTCTTTGTGATAATTTTTCCTTTGGCTTTGGTTAGCTCAGGTTGCCAGGTAGGTCCATATAGGCTGCTACATATAAATACAGTGCTGCCCTCAAGCAATTGTTACAGCTGTGTGTGATGTCTGTGCTGTGTTTTTCATTTGGAAAGTAATATTTTAGCTTCTTTTGGACTTACTATTTAATATTTTTGTGTGGGTCAGAGTCTTATAAACTTGCGTACTTCAGAGAATTTCATTGAAATTTGGTGTTTTTCATTTATAGCTACACATTAGAAATCTCCTTTTCACTTATTTTTATTTATTATAATTATTTGTTTTAAACTTCTAGTGCACGTAAACTGAATTCTATATGAAGAATTTGTAAGATTTGACTGCCAAAATTTTAAATGTGGTATTTTAGGTATTTTTGAGCCATCATTAATTTTACCACTTTTTATTTGTTAATTAATGCACACACTTTTTAAAAAAAATTAGAATATTCATTTTAACGTTGTAGTTCAGCATTAGCTCATATATGTTAAGTGAAAGATGATCAACTTACAAGCTTCATGATGGAAAGATCTTTAAAATTGTTCCAGAGGGATAGTCATGTTCATCTGGTTCAGCAAAAGACACAAGGAATCCTGTGGGCGGGGGGGGGGGGTGGGGTGGGGCGCGGGGGGACGGGGGCCCCAAGGGAGGCCGGCGGGGGGGGGGTCTATGGGGGGGTCTTTGCCTATGGGCCCAATTTCCCAAGACCACCTCTGCTCCAAAGTCTTAGCTGCCACTTTGCGGCTCCACCTCCTCCCCACATGAAGGGACCCTGCAGGGGAGCCCACTCCTGGTTCTGGGTTCCCCCCACACCAGGCACCCTGGCCGAGCTCCCACTTCCCCACCAGGAGGTTACACCCATTGTGGATCTCAAAATACTTAATTATTGAAGGAAGTTTAAAAAATGGCTCTTCTGACCTTTGCAGTTGCCATCCCCTATGCTAGTATCAAGTAACTCCCAGACCCCAGGCTATGTGGGTGAAATTAAATTACTCCTCTTTAGCTATTTAGTGGAGTGGCTCTCAGGCATCTCTCAATGGTTATTTATCTCAATGGTTCCAAGCATGGGGACCCTAGCTCCCCAACTTCAAAGGTTCCTGCCAACTTGGCAGGCCAGGCTTCCTGGACTTTCCTGGTCTTTGGCTCCAGACTGTGGCCTCCAGGGTCCAGGTGCCAGATGAACGATGGGCAGGTATCTCAGCTGTGAGAGCCCTCTAAAGTGGAACTAGAAAGCATTGCTTGTGTCTCTCTGTTGTCACCCCAGAGGAAGAAAATCTCTCCCCACATAATGGGTTTTTGTCATTCTCTCCTTCCTAATCCCCTTACTGCTCCCCCTGTTGCCTCAAGTGTGGTGCAGTAGCGAAATGATCACTGTTTTGTAAATGATACTGTTCCTGGGCAAGAAACCCCACATGCCAGAGCCATGATTCTCTGGGGAAAGAACAGAGCTGAAGATGATGGCCTGTGGGCTGCAGTGACTGGAAAGATGCTACTACTGGGTCCCAACGCAAAATAAAGCAGGAGAGAGGAAGGCTTCAAGTGCAAAGAGTACTAGCTCATTCCTGGCCTAGTGGAAGTCAAGTTGACAGCTGAATTTTCAAGAGAAGTCAGACAGACAAGCTGAGATATGGAACTGGGTGGAGGGAAATAACTGGCTGGTATAGAGATCATAGTCAAAGCCATGCAAGAAAACACAAACACCCAGAGCTAGTGTGTAGAGGGGAAGGAGATGGGAAACACTGACAGGGCCTTGGAGGACTCCTACCGAAATGAGGATAAAAGGAAGGGACGCATCAAATGAGACAAGAAAGGAATGACCGGAGAGGCAGAACACAATGAAAGAGTAGACTAGACACTGGGGATCAGCCAGAACTGTGGGTTAGCTGAGTTCAGAGCTCTGACTAGGGAAAATGGTGGTGGTGGTACTCTTGGGTTAGGAGGCTTTAGTTGACTTAAGCAAAGCCCTGTCCACATTTGGAGTTCATTAAGTGGACTTAAGGGCTTCCTTAAGTTGACTTAATAACTCTCACTCTTTAAATTGGCTTAGGCATTAAGTCGACTGTATTAAGTCAACTTAATGCAATGTGGCCATCTAAGTCAACTTAAAAAGCCCTATGTAGTAACATGTGTCTGCATCAGTGGACTTAGTAAAGTTGACTTAAGCAAACACATTTTTATTAGGACACTTTCTTAAGTCTACCTAACCAGCGTTGTTAAGTCGAGTTAAGAGAAGTGTGGACTTACTATGTCGACTTAATAAAGGTGACTTTAAGTAGACTTTATTAAGTTGACTTAGGTTTTGTAGTGTAAACATAGGCCTTCTGTGCTCCACCCATAAAATAAGCCCGACTCACATGAACCACCACGAGACCCTGATCACAGTAGATTGTGCGAATGTTCAAAATATGATCATGAAGCTGTTTGACTCCACTCAGTTCTTGATCTGGCTCCCCTTCAGAGGGGCTTGATGATGTCCATGGGCTCTGCTGAACTCTTTGGGCTCAACTCATTCTTGATTGGGAGGGGAAATAGTTGTGGCATCTCCCAAAGGCTGTCCACCATCACCCAAAAGAAAGGTCACTCACAGCCACATGTACCTTCCTGCTGCAAATAGGATGTTGATTTTTGTATTCACAGTTGACTCCTGGTGTTGGTGCTGCACATACATACCAGGAGTGCTAGTGTCAATGCACAGCGTAATGTACCATGGGTAGGAAACCCAATGTGTAGCTCACCACCATAGAGTGTGCTGTCTTTGGGGAAATTTTGCAACTACATGATGGGATAAAGTGACTGGGAATGCATAGTCAAGTGCCAGAGGATCCAGAATTAGGATGCCAGGGGGGGCATTGGCTGCCAACTTTTTAACCTGAGCTTAGCTTGAGTGGTAATGGCCACATTGCCCCCCTTAATCCCAAACTGCAAGCCTGAGGTCAGCAGGTCCCCCTTGTCATGAGGCCTAATCACAGTCTGCAGTTTGGATCACCCAAAGACTACCTTGCACTACCGTGGGCAAACACTGATGGATCAGGACCATTTTGACATACCAGTACATCACGGCAAGATATTGATCTGTAGCTCACTGAAAAAAGAGAAACCGAAACAAAGACAAAAACCAAACCAGGTAGAAACTTTCTGAAAAAGTGTTATTTTTTTTCAGAGTTTCTGTCTCCAGAATCGTTCTCTCAAATGGTCCCCAAGGAGTGTCACTAATTCTGTTCTGCATTCTTAGGAGGCAGAGCAAATGTCAAGAAAGTCTATAAGCAGATGTTCCAGACCTGGGGCAAAACAATAAATGGCCCTCCTAGAAAGAGATGGCTAAGGTCTGAATGGGATCCTGCTGGAAGATTTTACTTATTTCTTTCGGTGTTTTGGACTACCTAGAGTCATTGGACTTGTCACAGTGACGAATAGGAGGGTTGTCTGAGCGCTTGGGAAAGCTGTCTGTCTGGTTCCGTCTGCACTCAGTTCTCTTTCAATAAAGCTTCCATACAGAGCTTTGACAAGTATGCTGCCTCTCATTATTGGATTATAATTCACATAAAACATGCCATTTTTTATGTGCCACGTAGGTTCCTGGGAGGCTGAGAAAGTATCTGGCTCATGTTGGTTGCAAGGAGGAGTCTTCAGACCCTCCCATGCAGGGAGTTCCCTAACACTCTCCCATACCTCCCACTGAATTTCCCAACACCCCATTTGCCAGTTAATAACACTGTTATGCCAATTTAATGAGCACCTCAACACCCCCCCACACCCTCCCTAATTTCAAGTCTTGTGGAAGCTGCTGCTCCCAAGAGAGCCATGCTAGCCTGAAAGCAAAATAAAATTGCCACTCCTGACTGACAAACTGTAGCAAGTTCAGCCCCCTCAGTCCCAAATTTCCTTTGTCTTTGTTGTCGGCTTAGTGAATGTTAATGGGACTATGATTACATACTCATCAATCTCATTGAGGACTGTGATTCATCCAGTCTTTAGCACAGTGTTGCCCACCCAGTGTGCCATTGCACATAGGTGTGCCATCAGGTTTGAGCATGTGTGCCGCAAAATTTTTTGGAAAACTACTCAAAGAGCTCTGGATTGGCTCATTGGCTCATGAATTTTCATGAGCTCATTTAAAAAATACATGGTGGTGTATCTCAAATTCATTAAAGGTAGCAAGGTGTGCCACTGCAGAGAAAATGTTGGGAACCACTGCATTAGCACCTCCCAGCTTAACAATATGAGGCAGCAGAAACCAATCATATTTGGAGAGCCTATGTCTCAAGAGGCCTTAAATCAAATGGTCCCAAATTTGAAACACTAAAGTTATCCTTCACTTCCATAACAAACAAGGAGAGTGCTGGCACTTTTAAAGACTAACAAATTTATTAATCACATGAGCTTTTGTGGGAGAAAAATCCCACTTTGTCAGAAGCTCCCCATCTTCAAGTATCCAACAAAGTGGGATTTTCTCCCATGAAAGCTCATATGAAAAATAAAAGCATTAGCCTTAAAAAGTGCCACCAAACTCCTTGTTTGTTTCGCTGGACCAGACTAACATGGCTTCCCCATGGAACTTTTCACCTCCTTGAAAAACACCAATTTTCAATGTAATCTGAGTTATTTTTTGGATTATAGAGCACTTACAAATACCAAGCTTTCAGGCGTATAAAATGGCAGACATTAAAAAGTCCTAGCCATTTTTCTGTCTTGGTGCACGTACGTTATAAAAAATCTTGTTCTTAAATATTATTCTGAGTTTGGGTCCTTCAAAGATACAGTGGGTACCATGCACTCTCTTGGGCAAAACTCAGCAGACTGAGACTATTTTGATCCCCATTTTAACACCATTTTGATCTTTAGGGCTGAACGAAAAAAACCAACTACCAACACAAAGAAACTTTGTGGAAATTGGCTTTTTTTTTTTTTTTTTTAAGCTTATGTCACTGCAATCCCTGTCTTCAGTGGCCCCAAATTTGGGTCACCAGTCCTACTTGGGAATGCACCATATTTCAGAGGAATCCCACTAAGCATGTTGCTATCAAGACTAAGAAAGTTTGTTGTTTAAGCAGAAGTTATGATACTGAATTATATTGATGATGGTGGTCCTGCACCTCCATAAACTGAGCCCTTTTGTTCTTTAATGAGCCACAAACATGGGCAGCTCTGCTTCTGAAATCTGCCTTTTGTTCCATTGCTACTGCACTGAAACCTATTATCACCGTAATCTTAAAGCATTTCAATTTCGGTGAATTGGCACATTCCAACAACAAATGTTTTGCTGGAATTTTTACAACCAGCTCCCCAGTATAGGCATAGAGTATTAACATCTTCAGCAGAACTCTGGGTTTAGTGGGACTGGGGAGCATGTGTAGTGAATCAAGCACACAAATTTCTTTACAAACATTAAGTCATGCTAGGGAGCACCACAGACTTTGGAAGCATTAGATTTGAATCTGTAAATATCCATTTCACTGTACACACAAAGCAACAGAAACAAAAACTCAAAATTATAATCAAAATTTGCAAATCGGTAAAGTAAGAGAAATACTCATTGAAAACTTATTAAAGTTTGATTTAATATATACTGTTTATATTTTCACCTATGATATTGACAAATTTGTGTTTTAATGGTTGTAAAGCTTTCACTTTTGAATCTTATTTACTATCATTAAGTAATTAAGTAATTTACTCATTTACTATCATTAAGTAATTATTGCATGATCTCATTCTCTGAAACACCCCCACATGTTCTCAGAACTGAGAAAATATAAATTAATGAAAATACAAAAAATGTTTTAAAATAAACATTCATCTTATCAGTCTAAATATTTAAAAAAAATCTAATTCTGCCAAACCTACTTCAGTCTTGCCAAGTCATGACTTTGTCATGAGCCTCCTGGTAATTATTGTGTTCCTTAAAGCCACATCTCCCAGAGTCAACTGGCTATGTGATGATTTCAGTCTTCATTCTTAAAGAAAAGTAAGTTTTTAGTGTTCATGGCTATGGAGAAAGCTTAAAAAATCTGATCCCAATGAGCTCTAAAGGCTCAAAAGGAACATTGCCAAAGGGGCAGCTGTATTAGTTTAGTCCAGCAAAAAAACCCAAGGAGTCGTGTGGCATTTAAAGATTAACAGATTTATTTTTCGTATGAGCTTTCATGGGAGCAAATCCCACCTCGTCAGATGCTTTGAAGATGGGGGAACTTACAGAATGGAATGAAAATAAATGCAAGGGAGTGTAAAACATAGGATCAGGTCATATAGTAACAGCGAATCAGAGCAGTTGTTTAGGGTCAAACCCTAGGAAGGCTGAAGTCAGGGCCGGCTCTACTGTGAGGCCAGAAGCAGGCATGGCTTCAGGTGACAGTTCTTAGGGGCATCTAGCCCCCCCTTAAGATCAGGCTGGCTCCCACCTCTTTAACTCTTTCCTAGCAGCTCATACACTGTTAGTCAACCTGCAGCTTAAGTCATGTAGGCAGAGTGCGCTACATGCAGACTGCAGATTTAAAGGAATGCATGCCTTTACAATGACTCACAGTCCAGGAGGGATAACAATAGGTAAGCAGGGTCGGGGGGGAGTGGGGTGGACACTAGCCACTGGGGACTGCAGGAAGCTCTAAATCCCTGGTGGAGTGGTCCAGGAGTTGCAGGAAGTTCAAACACTCCCCACCCCCTTCAAACTCAAACAGCCTGCTGCGGGTCTCTCATCTTCCCCTGAACCGATTCCAAGCAGCTGTGTTTCCTGGGGGACCAGGAGGAGCTGCAGTTAGAGCTGCCTGTTCCTTGAAGTGGCACCCAGGACAGTAAGTTCAGTGGGGTTCTTTGGATTATTGTTTCAGGGCCAGGTCAGCGGCAAAACAAGGGGCACAGGCTTTTTAGGAGCTTGTTTCCCCCATCTTCAAAGCATATGACAAAGTGGGATTTTCTCCCAGGAAAGCTCATGTAATAAATAAATTCATCAGCCTTTAAGTGCCACAGGACTCCTTGTTTGTTTTTCAGCTGCTGGCAGTCACTTCTATGTAGATAAGGTTGGATCTGAGCACAGTTATCTAGTCAGTGCAATGAAGAGGGAGGACACAGATTTTTGGGCTGGAGACAGCAGACATGGAACAGGATCTTTTCCCTTTCTGTGTCATCTAGTTCCCCTTGGTGGCTGTTGGGGTGGGGGCTGGGGGGAGAGAATACTAGGGCTTTCTTACAGTAATATGATCTGGTTTAAAACCAATGATATGTCTCTAGTTTAAAAAAAAAGAAGTTAAACTATACACAGAAGGACAGCATTTCCTAGAGTACTTGGCTTGGCACTTGGGAGATCAAAGGTCTCTTTCTGGCTCTGCCCTGTGCTGCTTGGGAAAGTCATTTTTCCTTCCTGGGGCTCACCTGCAAAATAAAAATGGTGATGAGGCTTACCTCCCTTTGAAAAGTGCTTTGAGATCTACAGCTGAAAACTGTAAATAGACACTGAAATAATCTCTCACTCCTGTTAGATTTAGCCCTTATAGCATTCTTCATCTCAATGCACTTTGCAAAAGGGGGCTGAGGAGGGCTCCCCCAACATAACCCAGACAGTGTGGCTGAGGTCTCTCCTCTCTTCTTCCCTCCCTCCCAAGCCCAAGTGGCATTGCAATGGGGGGGGGCGCCTGAGGGTGGCTGTACCACTCCCCCACAATACTAGCAGCAGGATCTCTTCAGGAGACAAGGCAATAGGCCACATTTATTTGTAAATGTAAAAAAACCCACCAAACCTGACACACACAACTACATAATACCTAGGTTAGTCTAGTTCAATAAAAACAAACAAGGAGTCCTGTGGCATGTTTCAAGACTAACACATTTATTATATGAAGTTTTGTGGGAGAAGATCCCACTTCATCAGATGCTTTGAAGATGAGGGAAATTACAGAATTCTGTAGTTTTCCTCATGTGCAAAGCATCTGACAAAGTGGGAGAAACTCATGAAATAAATAAATTTGTTAGTCTTTAAGTATCACAGACATGTTCTCCTTTTTGCCCTGCCATCTCTGTCCTCCAGGCATTCAAGACAAACTGCATTTTGTCCAGCTTTTTGCTGGATGCCTGGAGTCCAGGATGGCAGTTTAAAAATAAACTCTTGCAGAGTGCTGAATGCTTTCCCAGCCAGCTCAAGGGGCTGCAGTGGGAGGCAATGAGCCCGGCTACCTCTCTCCTCCCTTTCCCTCCTTTTCACACAGTACCTGGCCTGGGGAGGTCATGCCCCTACCGGCGCCAGAGGTGAGTGCAGAGGGTGTCCCTCTTGCCGGGGCCGGTGCCAGTTAGCCTCCACCCTGATCCTGGCTGCCAGGCAGGCTCCCTGGCTGTGAGTTACTCAGCTGGTCCCTTCCAAACCCTGCTCCTAAAGCTGAGCTGAGACAGTGCCGGATGAGGTTGGCTAGCTGCCCTGGCCCCTGGCTTTTGTGTGGTATGTACTGTCTGACTCCTGAGAGCTAATGTGAAGTAGTAGATACTTGGGGTTTAGGTACCCAAACTGCAGCCATATACATCCCAGGATTGCAGTGCAAACATGTCCTGGGCTATGGCAAAAGAAGCAAGGAGTCCAGTGGCACTATAAAGACTAACCTACTTTATTTATTGCATGAACTTTTGTGGGAGAAATATCCCACTTCATCAGAGGCTTTGAAGAGATGGGGGAACTTACAGAATAGGATGAAAATAGAAGCAGGGGAGTGCAAGACACGGCATACTGTAACATGACCTGATCCTATTATTCTTTTATTATTTTTTATTATACAGAGGTCTAATATTTTTGTTCCTGTTCTTTGACCATCTTTCAATTTTACTGTCTTTCCAATATCAAGAGATGATCTCTCACCAGGGCATTTTAAGACAATCTGTTACCTTCTCCCTTTTGTTGTGGTATGGATAGTTCTGTGTACTGTGACAATACAATAGGTCTCTTTCCTCCTTCTCTTCAGCAACAGTCATTGTTTGATATCCTGCTATTCACAAAAGCTTACCTGAAGAAATCTGTTAATCTATAAGGTGCCCACAGGACTCTTGTTGTTTTTGCTATACCAATAAAATTGTCAGTGCTTTAGCCATCCTGCTGTAATTATACCAGTATAATGGAAATACCTCTTGAAGGCTAAACTCTTCTTTCATACTCCTATACAAGCCATGGTGGTGGCTGTCTTGCTTTACACCAGTATAAAGCTGTACAATCTTTGTGTACAGACAAACTCTGAGTCATTTTGCAGTAGACTGCAGCCCTTTTGAGATCATTAAGACTTCTTACTAATTCCTCTCCAATGCTTGCTCTACCCAGCTCTTTCTCAAGCAAGATATTGATTAATCTACCACTGTTTGTTCCCCACCAGTAAGAAGGCCTGGCCAGTAGCTGGGGTGGTGGTGGCAGGCATTGGGGGAGGGAGGCTAGGATGAAACTGTGAAAATGTGGGCTGCTTTACAGAACTGTTGAAAATCGCTGAATCATTTCTTTCTGCATTCCTGGACATAATGCCAATGTAGAATGGGTTTTCTCTCTTATCAATGCTCAGTGGACAAAGGAGATGAATCGATTATAAGTTAAATCTGTGAAGGGCATTATATTAATTCAGTATAATCTGAATGACATGTCATGTGAGGAATTTAACTCATATATTCTTGACAGTCATAGCCTACTGACAAAAACAAGTTCAGCTAATAAATATCAAGAATAGGCTTTACCATTTTGGATGGTATAATTTGGTCAATTAAATGCTATTGTGACATGGCTGACACAAACTGTATATTCATAACAGTACTCTTTTTATTGTGTTACACAGTTTTACATTATACACCTTTTTATTTTTTACAGTTAATGTGCCTAAGAATATATCTGTTGTGCAACTTGTTCTACATTTTTTTCATGCTGCCATGCATTCATTGATCATTACCCATTTCCATAACATAATACAGTAATGACAATTATATTAATACTACATTTTCTCCATGTCCTCCAATGTTCTCCTTTTCCCACTTCCCTGTCCTCCTTTCCATGCTTTGTTATCTGGTAACCCTACACAAAACGGTGGGTTACTTACTGTCCTTCTTTGAGATGGGCTGCTCGAATTCATTCAGTAATAGGTGTGTCCATGCCGCAGTGCACGATTGGTTGGAAACCTTTTTGCCATAGCCTGTCAAAACACGGTGGTGGCCACCGCCCCCTGGCCACCCTGTGGCTATATATGTGGTCGCCACCCCATCCCTCCTCAGTCCCTAAAAGTTGCCAACTCTGAGTAGCGGGGATGGTGGGAGGGTCCTGAATGAATCCATGCAGCCAATCTCAAAGAAGGACAATTACTGGTAAGTAACCCACTGTTCTTCATCGAGTGCTGTTCGGCTACATTCAGTAATAGGTGACTGCTAGCCATGCTGATGGATAGTGGGCAGAGTTGCCTTCTTTTCCACCTTTAGCACTGCACCCCCATATGGACCCATGGCCCAGGCAAAGGGAGGCTGGTAGGTAGTACAGTCTGGCCTAAGTAGGGGAAAATAAAGGGCTATGCCTCTCGGGTGCTCCTTGTTCGTGATCAGCAGGAGCAGCGGGCGGTCTAAACTCACCTTATCATGGGATGAAGGAACCACAGCAACCAATTCAAGGACTGGTGAAGCACCTTCAAGTAGGGGACATCTGAGGCTGATGATAAGCATCAGTCAAGGAAGTGCAGACTGGATACATCCCCTGGTCTTAGGCTTACAATATGTACCCTAGCTGGTAACGTGGAAGCTAATGTGGGCCCCGGAGGAAAAACTTGGCCTACTAGTGAATACATGGAGGCAGAAATGGAAGGAGGAGGGGAGAAGGAGAAAAAATACCCTTACTGGCCTGGCCAAGGAAAAAAAATCACAGGGAGGTATGGCACCCCCCTTACGGAAGGCCCTGCTGGCAAGTACCACTCCCAGTTCATGCACCACTTGTTCCATTTGGATACAGGACAGGCAAGTGCTGAGCCTGAAATGCCCCACTCATTTTGTTCCCAAACTCCTCTTGCAGCATAAAAAGGTTCTTTTAGTTTCTTGCTCAAGAATGGTTGAGCCATTCCCAAGAGATGAGCCAGTTTGTGAAATGAACAAGGAAAAGGCAGAACACTAGCACTTACTCAATGACCAGCCACACCCCGGCGAGCATTTAAATCCCAGCTGCCTCAGCACCGGGCATTCAGACCCAGGTCTCCAACAGCACCATGAAGTCAGTGGGTGTCTTCCTACTTGTGGGGCTCCTCGCCATCGGGACAGTGCTGCCGGCTGCATGGGGGCAGAGGGCAGGTTAGTACAGACAGGGGCTGGGTCCAGTTCAGCCCCAGGGGGTGGCATCAGGCTGCGATCCCATGGGAAGGCAAAGACAAGGGACTTAACAGGGGGTCCTGAGCTGCAACCCCTCCAGGGCAGCAGCTGAACCTGTCCCACTGGGAAACACCCAGCGCAATATTTTCCTTATTTGCAGCTTTTGTGCTTAAAGGAACCAGCCTGATCAGTCAATCAGTCTTAAGGAGATATTTTAACCCTGTAATGGCCACATTAAAAAATTCTGGGGTTACAATTGCTTTTTAGACCAAGCAAAGAAATAGACCCTTTGTAACCCCCTGAGCCTGCACTAACCACAGTAACAGATACAACATCTCCCTGTTGTGTGGCACTTAATGTAAACAGACAGTGATGGACTGTGTCTTACTCGCCTGGGTACCAAGTGCCTGGAATGAAATGTGTCCATGAGCTGACCCAACCCTGAGCAGGCTCATTTCTCTTCCAATTTCACTTTTCCAGTATGGAAGGGGAGAAAGTATTTTCTTTACTAAAGAGTTTTTACAGAAATCTCTCACCATCTGTCTGTCCCGTGTGTCTTTATCAAACACTGCTAAGATATCATGGCGAGAAAGACCATAAAAAAGAGATCTATGTATATAAGAGAACCATATACCCTGACAGACAAATTTAGCATATTATTTGCACTTGTAAGAAGCACGTTTCATAGGACTGGATTTTCATCTCTATACAATTAGGACATAAAATATTAATGCTTATTTATAAGTATTATTTTCAATTTTTATCTGGCTACAATTTTTAAACTGCGGAAAACGATGTGTGTGTGTGTAGGGCCAATCAGTGATTATTTAGTGACAGTACATACTGAAATTCAAAAAGTAAAACACCTGCAGCCCTTAAAACACAAACTGTTGACATCATATGTCAAATTACGCATAGTAAATAACCTTAAATCACACTAATCAGCTCATGTTATTTTTGCTTTGCCCATCTGTAAATTTTGTTTATTACTGATGAAAATGTTTTTGCTGAGTTCTGTCTACACAGTGAAATTGTCATTTACTGACCCTTACTGACAAAATAATAATCCTCCAAGCCTGCCAAAAAACATATATAAATCAAAAAGCTTTTGTAGATATAGACTGAGATTGCAGCAGTCTGGCAGAGAGGTCTCTTTTATTTTTCAATGAGAAACTCCATGTCCAACGAAAAAGGCCTGGGATTTGTCCTGAAAGTTGCAGTCCATGGCCAAACATTCATGTTGGTGGGAGGGAACTCCACTGCCCTGAGTTGGCCTCTGAAAATTCTCCCTCTCTCCCACTTCCATTAGTCACCGTTTCATTGCTGAAACTCACCCCTGAGGTTTGATTGCAGTTTGTGCATTAGCATTTGCTCATGGAAGGAGAGATGGTAACTGAGGGAGCCCAGTCCATCCAGGGCCCTGAAGAGCAAGACCAGGACCTCAGAGAAGGGGTTGGAGGAGGAGGCCCCTGGCCGTGCACTCCCATTACCTTCCCTTCTCTTCCCTCAGAAAGAAAATCCATTTCAATGGCCATCTCTGTCACTGTTGGACTGGAAGCAACAGCATCTGAGCTAGGCAGTGTAGCCCTGTAGGCTGACCAGAAGGTCTCGTCCAGTCCTTCAGTTCTGACCTACATAGGGCCATGAAGGGCGTTTGCACTAGCCTGCCAGGTGACACTGCTGGGTGGCTTCAATCATGAATCCCCTTGGCCAAGAGCAGGTTGTTCCTATTGTGCTTTTCCCTGTTACAGTGAAACCTGGGACCTGCCCACCCAATTACATAGTATGCATTCAGGCAGAACCCAATGAGTGTCGCAGTGATTTCAACTGCAGAGGAAAGCAGAAGTGCTGTTATTCCCGTTGTGCCATGCGCTGTGTGGCCCCAATTTAAGAGGTAGGTAACAAAGCTAACACTAATGTGCAGACATCTCATGCTAAGGGAATCTCTCCCTCTACCAGACCAGCCAGGAGTTGTCTGCAGGACCCTCACTAGTTGCCCATCTTGCGTCCTCCTCAATTTCTTCACTAATAGTGTGTGACTATGGGCTCCAGAAAGGGATTCAATGTTTGCACAATTGCTGGTGTTTACTCAGTGGGAAACATCTGGCAGGGGTTCCTAGATGGTAGAGTTTATCAGGTGCCCTATCTCTTCCTGCTAAAACACTAACAGCATTGGGTTCTGGAGGTTCTGGTGCCTGGGACTGGTTTGTGCTTGTTACCAATCTTCTGTTGTTAACAAGATTTGCACAGATTTTTAAGGGAAGAGAATTTTCTAGCAGAGGCTTTCAAGAGGCACCAGAGGCACTCGTTGGGAAAAAGGGAGTGTGAGGGGTCTCAGCTATCAGGTTCTGGTCTGCTCTTTCTCTTAAGACAAAAAGGTACAGAGGGGCTGAGTGCACAGCAAAGGAGAGGAGAAGACCGTGAAGGTGATATTTTTGATACCTGTGGCTCAGTTTCAGTCCAGTTTTACAAGATAGGAGTTCAACTCATTCTAGACAGAGGCCAAAAAGATAAAGATAGAAAAGGGTCTAAAAGGGTGTGGAACTGCCCCACATAGAGCAGGAGGCTGTTGTCCCAGGCTACTGTTGAGTAATGTAAAACTCCTGCAGCTGGGATGGGCTTTTTAACTTTCTTGCTCAAGAAAACTGGGATAGGCCCAACATGTGAATCTGATTGTGAAATGGACAGGGAAAGGACAGAATGCAGGCAGGCCCCCAAGCACCTCCACCTCCCAACGCAGCTCCACCCTTGGGAGAGTTTAAATCCAAGGTGGCTCAGATCCAGGGATTCAGGCTCAGTTCTCCAACAGCACCATGAAGTCAGTGGGCATCCTTCTTCTTCTGGGACTGCTCATCATCTGGACAGAGCTGTCCTCTGCACATGGGCAGGGCAGAGGTGAAGTCAGTACAGAGAGACTAATTCCTCTAGTTCAGTACCAGGGCAGAGGGCAGGGATATGGCCATTCCACTGGGCCTGTGTCAGAGGAGATATTGCCCATGGGGAGATCATTGGGTCTGTGACCCCTGTACACCCCCACACCTGGCACAGAGGGTTGTCAGTGGTGGCCAGAACAAAGGCCGGGGAGTTTCACCAGTGTCTTGTCAGATAACAAGGAGTGTTGCTGAGCATAGTCACTAATGTGGCAAAAATGTTTGCCCAGCCAGTAAGGGAGGGGGACATGATGGAGAGGTAAGTAGGGTTAGGGAGGTGGTACCACACATCGTGGCTCAGTGATCCATATCAATTTATTTAAATGCCTCAAATTCTTATTTTGTGAGCACCCCTGGGACTTGCCCAGGATTCACCTTAGTTTCTTCCATGGCTGAGCCTCCTTACTGCTATGAAAGGAAAAGTAAGAGTCCAGAAAACAACCTGCTGTGAGAAAGATTGTGTTTGGCCTGAAAGTGTTCCACAACTCCTCTAAAATGTCTGTCATGTTAATACAGCTCTGTAGTGAGATCATACCCTGGGAGGTGACAGCAGAGATGGCAGTGGCAGGTACAAGGAGGAGCAGGCAAGCAGAAGAGAGGGTGCTTGAGGGCTCTGCCAGGAGGCAAATGGGGAAGATCGTTGCTCACTGTGAATTCGATAACAGTAGTATCCTGAAGATGCAGGAAGCAGACTCTGTCTGTGAGCAGGGCTCATTAGTTATCAGCTCAGCTCTCCAGCACACCCAACCAGGCAGAGCTAGTCAGACCTCATGGGCAAGGCACCTTGATGTCATCTGCCACTTCCATTATGGAGACTGTCAGGATATTGCTTCCCCAATCGGCTGCATTGGGAATCTGTGCATCTCAGTACAGGACAAAGCCCAGTACAGCTCAGAGACCTAGGATAACCTTGTAATTCCCCCAAACCAGGCCTGTAGCTTGGCACTACTGATGTTCTGGCAAGACTGGCCAAGGGCAGTGGTGTTTATATAGAATGAGATTTTCTCATGATGTCTCAGACCCCTTTTATTTTTCCCACATAGCTCCCGTCTCCCTGGGCAGGCTGGGTGTCCCAAGGACAGTGGTGATCCCGATCCTGGCATCCTGGACTCTCCAGATCCTTGCAGCTGTACAGAGGGGCTTGAATGAAGCCTCTGGCATGGCTACAAATAAACTTGTTTCTGCCTCAGCTTTGCCATTTGGGGTTACTGACTCTCATTGTCTCACCTTCATTTGGCTATTCCACTATTAATAATGAATTATTGAACGGCAGGATCCAGGGATGTGAAGCCAGGAGCTACACCAGCTAGTGAATGTGTTTGATTATTGTGCTTCAAAGCCAATTTTTGTAGGAACAGGGCCAAATAATCTAGCTAACTGCCAGAGAAACATTTCCGGATGGTATCGCTAGGCAGATCTTGCATGGGGTGTGAGGAGCAAGCTTTGCTTGGGATGTAAATGGTCCTGCTCCAAACGTCTTTTACTACCAGAGATATGTAAGGCCGCACTCAAAAATGAGGAGTCACTGAACACAAAACCCATTAAATACCCTCCATGGGGCATGCTGCCAGCTGTCTCCCCCAGGGAACTTTGCAGAACAAGCAAGGTTTCCTCCTAAAATGCAAAGAATTTAAACTAGGGTGCTCAGTTGTGCTGATAAAGGAGACTGTGAAAGGCAAGTGTCCCCCAGAAGGGAGCTCCACATGCTGATCTTTCTCCCCATGTTCAGAACATTCCAGGTTTCCACAGGTTAAACACTGAACTGAGCATGGTCAGCAAAGGTCCAATTCCTGTTGCTCCCAGGGGTCTTTAACATCCCTGCAGGGCAAATTGCAGAGCTCAGCAAAGATCAAAAGAACTGGAGTTCTGAAGAATCCAGATTCAAATATTTGCACTTTTTTTTCCATATCTTTTTTGCCCGTTCCCCCAGCCATAAAGGGCTCAAAATTCTTATGATCCCTCAGCCCATTGGAAATTGCCACAGTGCACAGACACAGGCACTGTTTGCAAAAGTCAGCCCCTAATGGGATCCAGAAAGAACTGAATTCCTCTTCCGCCTTGATGTAATTAATAGTGCTTCATGGTCTCAATTCTCATGTTAAATAAATAACCTGACATCCCACATGCACACTTGGGAGTGGAACTAACACCCGTTAACAGCGATAGTGGCTTACACCCAGAATACCACAGCTGCTCCCTAAAAGGCCAGGACTAAGGCAGAAACTCCAGACCACACCGGCTTCAGCCCTCATACCCTCCATCTGCGCCATCCTCTCTTGGAAGAATATACAAGGTATCCTATTTAAAAATAAAAAGAGAAAGAGGCTCTGTTCATGTTATCCTGAGCCAGGCCTGGTCTATACCAGGGGCGTTGCTGGATAGCAAAAAGACCCGGGGCACAGGCCCCCAGGCTCTGCCTGTGCTAGACCCCACCCCATCACAGGAGCCACCCCCAACAGGTCCTACCCTTATCTGGGGCCCCACTTGAAACTGGAATTCACATGAAATATTTTAAAGTGGGGAAGTTTCACATGAAATGGAAATTTTGGAAACATGGAGATGTGATGTTTCTGAAAGGAAATTTGCTCCCTGGGGCCATGCCAGCTGGTGACTAAAACTGAAGTTGTCAGTTTCTAGTCAGCAGCTGTGCAGGTACCAGTGCAGTCTGACCATGGAGATTACCATGGATTATCCTGGTCCAGAGTGTTTAGCTTCTGTACCACTCTCCCACCACACAGAGGCCCCATACCATGTTGTGATACAACAACTCCTTCATGCCCATCTGCATTAAAACTGTAAAATGAGCAATCATTCACTTCTAGTGTTCCCTACAAATGAATCAAGGTGCTGGCAATTTCTTCTTAAAAGCTCACTGACCATGTTAGGTGGACATATAAAAATTCTTCTCCTCTGACAAGTCATATCATTCCCTATCTCCTACAGGTTTCTGTTGCTAAACATCAGGAGTCAGGGAGATCAGAAAATAGGAGTGGGAAGGAGGGTGGTGGATCAGACCATTCCTGGGACTTCCAGTCAACTTGTTTAGGTTCTCCAGGTACTGGAGAATTGGATGGCATCTGGGTGCCCAGATGAGAGATGACACCCTGCTGACCCATGCTGAAGACACCTATTGCTGCAGTTCTCAAGCTTTTTAAATAGACCCCACGCCTCCCCTGAATTTTGCTGTAACGCTTGCCCTCCACTTTGAGTGGCAGCATGCGATTGTGGAGCACAGAAGTGGAGGGATGGCAGCACAGCAGCAACAATTTGCCATGCTGGGCTGCTTATGCCACAGGGCAGGAAATTTAAAAAGGCTCTGACCCTCTCCCAGCTTCCAGGTGTATGCTACCCAGGTAGGGGACGTTGGGGAACTCATGAGGCAAGCAGGCAGGCTGGCTGGGGCTGCCAGTGTGGTGCTGCGAAGAGGGTAAAGCCAAACTGGCAGACCCAGCCAGCCAGCCAGGCTGCCTGCCTTCTGCCTCCCCTGCAAAAAGCCAAAGAGAGGACAACAAAGTGAACTGAAAACAAGGCAGACAAGGCTCCTGCAGTATTCCTCCCACCCTGCCCTTAGCTCCTGCCAAAGCAGAGAGGACTTAGCAGCAAAAACTGAGTAAGCCTATTCTTACAGGAAAGGCAGAGCCCAAACCAAAACTACAGCATTACTGGGACCATGCTATCCAATGCAAGACAGACAGCATTACAGGAATTCACAATAAAGCACAGCAAGAAGATAATGTAAAACGAGGAAGGCAGCTAGTGGCACGTTCAGAATAACAAATTTATTTATTGCTAGAGCTTTATTGGGTGAAATCCCACTTTGTCACACACTTGAAAATGGTTTCCAAAATGGGATTTGGCTCATTTGATAAATAAATATGTTACTCTTTAAAAGTACCACAAGACTCTTTTCTATTTTTACTGAATTAGACTAACATGGCTACCCCCCCCACCCCAGAACTTTTCAGTAAAAGGATGGTTAACTTTGTGGCATGCTGCCTGGTAAGTGTACTTATGCTGTGCACAACTGATAGGAGGGCAAAACTGAAGAGCAGAATATATAGTATTTCCAGTCTGAAGAGTGGCCATGTCAGAATGGCACTCACTCAAAGCGTCTGCTTTTCAGGGTATTCGTTTTCTTTAGATGCAAAAGTAAGTGTTATTGTTTGTATTCCTGTTTGCCCTGCAGAGGAAACTCCAATTAGATAGAAGGTGTTGGATTCTTTTCTCTCTTGCTCATCATTGACAAAATATTCCTACATACATCCTCTATGCAACCGAATGCAATGGGACTGTTTACTTGTGTAAAGCCCCCTACCTATCCTTCCCCCAAGCTCCCAAGCCCCTTCTGACCCCATTGGTTCTCTTTCCCAGATTGACAGGCTCTCCACAGGGTGCATAGACCTCACCTGGCTTCCATACAAACCTCTGCCCCGGGCTATTCCCCCTTCTTGCTCTCTGCTCACTTGGCTCCCTATGGCTGCAACTCACCCTCACCCCACTGGAGTCTAAGTTGGATCCTCCACTTTTTTTTAATTTTTAGGGATTTTTTTGCATCTTTAGAATTATTTGCTAAATTAAAGCACAGATGCAACTACATTTACCCACCTATTGAATGTTACCGGGTACCACTAGCACATGTGCCACTAGCCACTGAATTTGAAAGCCATGGGCCTACTCAAGCTAGGTGTGACTCAAAGCAGAATTTGGCGCGTGCTATATGAGAAAGAGAGAAGAACAGAACCCAGCTACTTTCAGATCTGAGGAGTGGCAGTGGGGTTACAAAGAGAAAAAGAAGTTATTTGTAAATCTGAGCAACTTTGATACTGGAGAAGATGCTCAAGAGGCACCAGTTTAAATCCAGAATGCTCTTTCTGAGGTTAATTTCAGGAGTTCTACTGTAACCCAAACTATATAAACTGGCAAGGTATTTGGCTTCCAGTTGGGAAGTGGTCAAAAGAGCCAATCTTCGTATTTGAAACTTTTACTAAAAGGCTACATCAATAAGAAGCATTATTCCACTGTGGCTTTTTCAACACAGGCCCAAAAGTGAAGCACATAACTTATGCAGACATGTCAACTCTTGCAAATTTATCATGAGTGACATTATTGGTAGGTAAAGCCTCACTCATGATCTCCCAACGGAACCCTCAAATCTCAGGAATTTTTTCCCCTGGCCCAGTCTGCTAATGTTTGCTCAGTGTTCTGCAGCCACAATGTAAGGACACAGAAAAAATGATTGTATTTTGTTTTTTGCTTTCTGGGGTGGCTCCTTCTGTCTGCTTTAATCAGAGATGTCTGCATTGTTTGGCCAGTTAGATGGTAATTGTGCTTCATCAAGACAGATTGGCCCCTTCACAAACACACACCCTTCATTCACACATTTAAATAACCATACACAGCATACGCCTAAACCAGGTTTCATCAAGTATACAAAATGGAGTACAGTACAATGGTTAAGGAAGAGTTCCAAACTGGCAATATGGAGTCTTGTTGGACATTGGTTATAATGCCTATTACTCAGGGTTACAGAATTATTTTACTTATGACACTAAAGGACGTATATACAACATCCCCTAACATGTACTTGAAAGGTAAATACAATTAATTATCTCTGTCCCCCCTGTCATCTGTCCGTGCCCCACACCTCCAGTCACTCTCTGCTTAAGGTAAAAGAATCCAACACACAAGAGCCCCTGGGGGACCAGGGCAGCACCATGGTCTGGGCATGGGGTGAAAGCAGGCCACCCTGGGTTGGCTCCCCAGCCTCGCCCCTGGGCTGTGGGGGGCTCCCTGGCCAGGGCTGCCTCACAGCAGCCTGGCCACCAACCTGACCTCCAGAGCCCGAAGGCTGAGGGATGGTCCCTGGCTCACCAGCCTTCTGCTGGCCTGACCTTGGCCCAGACAGAGGCTGAGGAGCATCCCTTGGCTCACCCCGGGGCTAAGGTGAGGGGCTCCATTCCCACCATCCACCCCTGGGGCCCATAGGCCATGGGGGGGGTCGCCCCTGCAGGCAATGGGGAGATACTCATGGATCCAGCTGGGACCCAGAGGCCATGGGTGACATGCCCCCAGCCATGGGGTACCCCCTGCCAATCCCAGCTAGGCCCCAGAGGCCTATGGACACACCCCATCCCACCCAGAGCCCAGAAGCCTAGGGGTAGCCCCCTGAGTCCCCATGGGTCCCAGAGGCCTAGTGACACCCGCACCAGTTTTACATGGGCCCCTGAGTTTGGGGGGCACCCCTGCCCATCCCACATGGGGCCTGGGGGCTTACTGGCACCCCTCACAGCCCCATCCGGGTGCCAAAGACCTGGGGGGAATACCCCCACCTGACCTGGGGCCCAAAGACCCAGACACTAATTCCTTGCTCCCCCCCCGGGGCCTGGAGCCCAGGCCGGGAAGCCCCGCTTGGCCCCAGTCCTCTCCCCCCACCGGACTGGGGCCTCCTGTCCCCCCCCCACCACAGACTGCCCCCCCAGCACCTGCCTGCTCTGTCCTGGGAGTGGGCTGGTGCTGGAGCTGCTGGAGCTGCCGGGAGGCAGAGAGGAGGCTTTGAATCTCCCTCCCTGCTCCCCTCTCTGAGCCAGAGAGGCGGCTGCAGCACGTGGACGGGGGAGAGGCAGCAGCAGTACAGAGGCTCAGCAGCCTCCCACCCTGCGCTGCCCGGGGCTGACCTGCTCTCCCCGCGTCAGCACCCAGGGCCCAGAAAAAAGATTCGGGGCACAGCGGGGGGAGATTCAGGGCATGGGCCCCGGAATGCCCAGTGCCAGCAATGCCCCTGGTCTGTACTGAAGACTTCTGTTGATCAAAGTCAGCATTTGTGCCAAAGCAGTGGTGGTGTTCACAGTGCTATCATCCCACTGCCAGCCCCACTCCCTGGATTTTGCAATCAAATAAAACCATCTTGATAAGTGGCATAGAGATTTTTGAGCCTAACTGTTAGCAACAAACATCAGCGTAGAAACCAAAAACAATGAGAGTCCTGTGGCACCTTAAAAATAGATTTCTTTGGGCATCAGCCTTTATGGGCTCCAAACCACTTCGTCAGATGAAATGTAGACACCATGGTTGATTAGGCAGTGCTAAATGCCCTTCAGGAAGTGTCCCACAATGCCCATCCTGACCTCTTTGGCCATCAGTTTGAACTGCCTTGCAGCTGTCTGCTCCTCCCCTTTTAAAGTCCTGGGAGTTTTTGAAATTCTACTTTCTGCTTGTTCTGGCTGTGGAGAGATCACATCACTGATCATGATTGTTCCAGGCACCAGACACTCTCCCAGCTGGATCACATCAGAGCTTCTGCATCTGATCAGCATTTCGGGACAGGAGACTGCAATGCCACATAAACAAGAGCTGAAGGAACTTCAATACAAACAGTCAAACTTCTAGCTCAATAGCAGAGGAGAACTATGAGCAGGACTCACTGCAGTGCTGTGTGAAAATTAAGGTCCTGCAGCCATGATCCCAAAAGGCGAGGGACTCCATCTGTTGCTCTAGTGCAGAACCAGAGAGCTGCAGCTTCTGTAGGAGTTGACAGTCATCCTCCTTGGTGAACCTTCCTTCACCACCAAGAGAGTTGTGGTACCTCTGTGGGCCCAGAGCCAGTGGACACTAGAGACAACCCCAGCAAAGAAGCCATGGACACTGAGCTTGAGTTGAAGGATGATGCAGAACAGGGGACCGGGTTGTTTGCTGACATGGGGAGCCAGGACCTCTTCTTTAGCCAGCAGGGTTTGAGCCAGTCCTAGCTCTCCAGCTCTGGCATGCAGGATGCTACAGTAGGTAGGAGCTTGGTAAGTGACTTTTTTTTTTTTCAGTTGATACTGCTTGGTTACATGAGGTAGAGGGACAGAAATACACAAATGTTTGTACATGCTTCTCATGCCCTTGTGAAGCTAGGCAGGGTAATGGAAAAGTGTGTGAATGTACACCAAGATTTCATAGGAATCTTCCAGAGAGAAGACTAAGAAACTTTCCTGGAGGTACTCGCCAATCCTCTGCTAGTGATTGCTTGCAAGAGCTGCTTTGTTTCTTCCCCCCATTGTAGGAAACTCTCCTGTGCCAATCAGCAATCACTTGTGCAGGGACCAAAGTGGCACACAGGTGCATAGGGACCCAGTTTGAAGCTGCTTGCATGGAGGAGATGCTCCTTGACATCCCTGCTTAACACTCAGGAGTGGCATATCAGTTTTCATGGCCTCCATCAGTGGAAAATGGTGGCACAATTGGAAATTTTGTCCCTGTCTACCCACATCAGTATCCTGAAGAGCCACCCAGAAGCTTGTCCCCTCCCTCTCACCGGGCACAATTCACCATGCCCTGGTTGATCATCAAAGTGTGCGCTTGCCAAGGGACAGTGGTCCCTGAGAGAGTGGTATATTTTACTGTAATGTATCAATGCTACTACTGAATGCACAGTCTTGCTGCTGTTCATTGTTTATTGCGCTTCTACAGATGTGCCCTTAAGGGAAATCCTTCCACACCAGCTGAGTGCCTGCTGGCTGATAAGAAAATGACTCTGGAGAAGCAAAGAGGAGATGTTCCAAGAATTTCTCCAGCCCTCAGGTGGAGTAAAGAAAAACAGGCTTGGAGTCATGGTGAGTCTGAAAATCTGAAAATGGATAGGCAAATGGAGAGGAGGCGAAACCAGGAGTCAATGATAGCAGGTCATGGGTTCATGATAATTGCCCCAGAGGAGCAAATGGAGCTTCTAAGATTACTAATAATGCTGCAGAATAAATTTATACGTGCTTGCCCCGAACCCATGCAAAACTGCCATGTCATCTGCAAACTCCACCCACACATTCCTACCAAACTCCTGGCCCACCTCAGTGTCCCTTTGGTCAGCTTCCAGAAAAACAGAAGGATTTACACCCAGCCACCACAGCTCATGCTGCCTCTCATTGCTTTCCCCTCTCCAGCCCAGCTCTTTGTGTGCATTGTGAATAACTGTTATTTAATAAAGACGTACTCTGTACCGAATGAGCAGTCTTCATTTGTCTCTTGCACAGGGTGGTTGCACCTTAGTTGGATACATAGTGCAAGTTGGATGGTGCAGTGCTGTTTTCAAAGACACCTTCTTGCTGCTTGTTGTCAATGCTGGGAGGAATTGGCTGGTGCCTTTCCTTATAGTTAGTTGGTGAGTGGCTGGGAAGGATTCATGTAAGCAAGCTGGTGTGGAGCTCTGCCTGCTGATGGGCCAGATTATAATGGCATCCAGTGGGGTCTGCTGCTTGTCCCCAGCGAGCCATTGTTGGGAATCAGGCTGAACTGGAAGGCTAGGGGCATACAGTGGTTCCAGTTTTCATGCTGGACCTGCAGGAACCCATCATACTCCCCCAGCCTGAATAAATTGCCAACTGCTCCTCTGAAAAGAAATGCCCAGACAGCTGGTAACTTTGTCCCAAGAAAAGTGTCCAGTCAAAACAGTTTTCTAGTAACCTCATCAGCTGCTTTGAAAGGCCCCACGCGCCATTGTTTCACTCCATTCAAACTCCACTCACATCAGTTCTTCAACTTCACTCAGAAGTTTCTTTCCCGACAGGTTTATTGGACACAGTGACACCCCGTTGCCTATCACCTTCGAACAATTAGAGACTTCAGCCAAGGGTAGGGCTCAACACAACAGCGACAAGCTATTCATAAAAGCAGCTGCACCAATTAAATACCATGAGAAATAAGATGTCACACAGACCTTGGTGGTGCTACGAGTATCATGGCTGAGGGGGCTGAATCTTCAAATGGGGGAACAAGTTGTGTCTTTAAGCCATCTTTTGGTGCCTCTTTCCTCAGAGCTGCTACAGCCCCTGACAGAATTTAACACAGCCAAAGGACTGCTCCACATTGTGTCAGCCAGAAATCACTCTGCCAGCTAAGGCTCGGCTAGGCCCCAGTATCTGCTTCCATCTTTTTCCAGCCCTGAAACTGCCCCTCTCCATCCCCATACAGGCTGGTGGAGAGGGTGCCAAGGCCTGCCCCACAAACCCTGGAAACTTTTAAAACCTGCAATTGCACTGAAATTAAACCATCCCCGTGAAGTGTTTCAATTTCATTCAACTGTCACATTCCGACCGCAAATGTTTTGCTGGAAATTTTCTGACCAGTTCCCTCACGTAAATTTGGAATTCAACATCCTCTGTGTTTGGTGGCAAGAGCAAGATGCAAGCCAAGCACACAAATTCCTGTACAAAGATTAGCTAATACACTAGGTGGCACCACAGACTAGCACATATGATGTTAGTTTGGAATGTGGCTCGAACAATTAGACTGGAAATGTCAATTTTATTGTACACACAAACCAACAGAAACAAAATTTCATCTATACTAATCGAAATTTATGAATGGGCAAAGTAAGACACATAGTGCTTGAAAATTAACTACAGTTTGACTTGGGATGGTGACAATTTGAACTTTAAGGATTATAAATCTTTAACTGTTGATATCTCATTTCCTGTTATTAAGTAATGATTCCCTCATTGTGTGAGCCCCCTAGAATTTCCCACAACCATTGAAAATGTAAATGGATAAAAAAAGCAAAAATTCTTAACAGAAACATTAATATTATGTCTAAACTTAAAAAAAAAAAAAAAAAGGGAATTCTGCCAGCCCTACCTTTAAATACCAAAGGCTATTACAGCCCTCAGCAGAGAGGCAGAGACGACTGCACTGACCAGACGTGCACTGACACAGACCTAAGTGTCACGCTATGTCCAATTCACATTGTTGCTGGAGCAGAGATCAGCTCAAGACTGATATGACACTGGAGTGTTTGACAAACTTAGTTTGAGTCTGTAGCAGGAAAAGGAAGACACTACAGCTGGGTTTTGTAGAAGCTGCATTAGGCAAAAATGGTGGGAACTGCAGTAAGGAGCTCAGAGTGAGACATTTATGAATCTAAGGCAGGGGTTCTTGTGATCATGCCCCTCTTCTTTGTGTCTGTAATAGTTTATGCCAGGGGTCTCAAATACACGGACCGGGGGTTGCAAGTGGCCCCTAAAGCTATTTCCTGTGGCCCGCAACAACACTATCATTAATAATATTTGCAATATTGTTGCATGAAAAGGTTTCAGTTTTGTGGCCCTTGGGCTAACGTACTAGTCCTTATGCAGCCCTGTATTAGTGATCATGCAGCCCTCGTGATGATTTGAGTTTGAGACCTATGCTGCA
The DNA here is from genome assembly GCA_007922195.1 of Podocnemis expansa. Taxonomy (NCBI): domain Eukaryota; kingdom Metazoa; phylum Chordata; order Testudines; family Podocnemididae; genus Podocnemis; species Podocnemis expansa. The sequence goes on from ML682026.1 coordinate 11,569,503, forward strand.
CACATACACACACAAGTTCCTATATTGACATATGTGTCAGCAGTGCTTCACTTGAATCAGTTTCAACTTATTTCTTTTTCACTTGAGTGTTTTTTTCTTCCATTGCTTGAATAAGACAATGATTCACTCTAATAAGAGCAACACCTAAACTGACTGTGGTTGATGCTTACTACTAAGTGTACAAACTGCAGCGTAGCAAAAGGATTAATGTACAGATGACAAGTTTGTATTGCTCTGCACTCAACAGTCATCCAGCAACATGCATAATGTCATATAGTGTAAAATTCAATTTTCTCCCACAAAAGTGCATGCAATAAATAAATTTGTTAGTTTTTAAAAGTGTCACAAGACTCCTTGTTTGTACAGCCATCAGAGGGTCTGCTGTGTCTGGAGGAATTAGCTCTGTTAGTAATTACTTGCTGTGGGTAAACTGTGTGCAATAAACTTTTTCCTCCCAGCACATCTCATGTGACTCCAGAATACATTCTGTGCCCCCACCCAGAGGGGCGCCACCTCCCAGTCAGGAAAACTTTAACTTCTGGAAGTCACATCAAGCCATCTAAGGCTTTCGTGGAACCTGGATTGGGATGAGGCTGGGGTCTATCTGCAGTTTGAAGCTTCTCCAGTAGCAGCAGCAGGCGGGTCGACCATCTGTTCCTTGGCCATCAATTTCAAAGAATTGTAAGGGGACCCATAGCCCCTTACTGAAACGGAATGGGCCTTTTTGATTGGCCACTCCAGCCTGGAAGCAGGACTCTGAAACAGCCAGCCCCAGGGCCAGTGGGAGGGACCAGTGTTCCAGGATGGCCTGATTGACCAGCTGGACAGGCCAATGAGGGAGCCAGGAGAGTGCTCCAGGGCCCCTAAACTGAAACTGGCAGCTGGATGTGCCTGGGCAAGCCAGAGTGTGTGGTGGGCAGAGCTAAGGAGGAAGCACTAAGCCGCCAGCAGCTGGGAACCAGAGAACCCAGGAAAGGGGGCCAGGCTGAGCTGAGCTGTGGAGAGCAGACCCACAGCAGCTGGACCAGCAGAAAGCCAAGTTAAGCTGAGCAGAGCAGAGCTGGAGCCAGAGCCGTCTGAAGCTGGGTGCAGGAGCCCAAGGTGCTGAGCTGATCTGCGTAGACCCATGGCAGGAGAACGAGAGGAGCGCCCTAGAGAGCCACAGTGAACCAGAGCAGTGGCTGGGAGCCAGAGGTGCAGCCATCTGGCACTGGGTGAGGTGAGCAGCTGGGGGCATGACGCTGGGAAGAAGGGCCCTGCCTCTGGAGCTTGGGGATGTGTGGCCACAGCCACAGCCTGCATCTGGTCCTCTGGAGCATCCAGTCACAGGCAAGCCTGGGCAGAGGGCTTGCAACGTGGAGAACAGACTGATAGACTGTTCCTCAGGCCCCAGAGACCCTGTGTGTGCTGCCCCCACACCAGGGGGTGGCACTGGGGGTTTACTTTTCACCTTTTTCCACTTTTCCCTATTTTTTTATTGGGTTATATTTTATTTCTGCGTGCTTAAATAAATTGTATTACTTTGAACTGTATATAGTGACTGGTGGGCCAGATGAGTGGTCAGTGCAGTCAGCACCCCGGAGTGGGTTCACACTCGGACTGTCTTGAGAGATCACGATAAGAGTGGGGGTCAAGCCCCCAGAAATTCTGGGGCCAGCCTTGTGGGGGTTACAGGGACTCCTCCACACAGGAGATTGGGAGGGGAAGCTTTGAGGTCAGGCAGGCCTCTGGGGAAAGAAAGTGGGAGCAGGGACCCAGATCCTTTTGCCACCCACCTTCACTGGGGTGGTATACAAGCCTGGAAAGTTCCCCACAGTAGTGGGTCCATCCCCCCACTTACAGAATCACAGAAACTGGAAGGGACCCTGAGGGGCACGGCCATAACTATGGCAGGGCAAGCAGGGCTTTGTCCCAGGAGCACCGGAGCAACTCTATTGAGCCACTCCATTAAGGGGCATATTCCTCGCCATTCACCCCAGCCGCCGGCCATTGTAAGGGGTGAGTTCTGCTCAGAGTGTGCCCCAGGTGCTGAATTCCTTAGTTACAGCTCTGATGAGGGGTATTCGAGTCCTTCAGTCCCCTGCACTGACAGCAGGACCAAGGATCCTCTTAAACCCTCCCTGACAGGTGCTTGTCAAATCTGTTCTTCAAAACTTCCATTGATGGAGATTCCCCAACCTCCCTAGGCAACTTATTCCAGTGGTTAATTACCTTGACAGTTAGGAATTTTTTCCTAATGCCCAACCTAAACCCCCCTTGCTGTAATTTAAGCCCACTGCATCTTGTCCTATCATTGGCAGTTAAGGAGAACAGTTTTTCTCTCTCCTCCTCATGACAAACCTTTTAGGTACTTGAAAACTGCTATCATGTCCACTGCCAGTCTCCTCCTTTCCTGACTAAACAAAGCCAACTCTTTCAATTTCCCTCATAAGTCAAGTGTTCCAGCCCTTTAATCATTCGTGTTGCTTCTCTCTGGACTTTCTCCAATTTGTCCACATCTTTCCTGAAATGAGGCGCCTAGAACTGGACGCAGTCGTCCAGATGAGGCTAATCAGGGTGGAGTAGAGTGGAAGAATTACTTCTCGTATCTTACTTACCATACTCCTGTTAATACATCCCAGAATGGTGTTTGCTTTTTTTGCAAACAGCAAAAACAGTGTTACACTGTTGACTCATATTTAGCTTGTGGTCCACTATGACACCCAGATCCCATTCCACAGTACTCCTTTCTAGGTAGTCATAGCCTATTTTGTATATATGCAATGGGTTGTTCTTTCCCAAGTGGAGAACTTTGCACTCATCTTCCACCCGATCAGGATATAACTGACTGTCCCTGAGGTGAATGGGGGCGCTGGTGTTGGCAGGCCATGTGTCATTAAATAGCTCCCTAGGAAATACAAAAGCTGGGACTAAAGGTGCCCAAGGGCTTCATCCCAGTGCTGCCTGAGCTCATTTCTTTTCAAATCGCTCATCTCATCAGCTCATGCGAGCTCAGTCACTGGATCCCTCCACTTACCAGCAGGCTTTGCTGAACCCAGCATTGGAACTTCAGATCCCCAGCTGCAACCTACAGTGCACGCTAGGTGGCACCATGTGCTGGAGTCTTCTTCAGCATTGTCTCTATAGTGGGTTGAACTGTGGCAGTGAAAGCTGGGACATACCGAGCAGTCAGCACGGTCAGGGTTGGTCCTCGGCTTGACAGCAAATAGAACTGTGTCCAGCAAAGAGGCAGTAACAGCGTGAGACCCTGGGAAGGCCGAAACAGATTGCTGAAGCTCTGTGCCCATATTCACCCTCCTCAGTCTTCTTCCACATCATTTGGCCTCCCTCCTACTCCTCAAATTTCTATGCCTCCTAAGAGTTTCTGTCTCACCTCATGCATCCCTCTCCTCTGGGCAGTTTATACATGACCATTCATTATCTACTATTCCTTGTCAGCGGTCAACACTAGGCATTGCCCGGTACAAGACAAACAAAGGCAGCTCCTGTCCCACACAGCCTGGTCTAGAACACCCCACATCTCAGGCCAGTCTGGGGCTGTAGTGAAGGCAAAGGCTGGATAGGGTCCTACCAGCTTCCAGGCTTCACCAGCTGAAGGGTTTTAGCTGGGTATGTGCAGACCATTTTCCACAGTGAGTCTGACCATTTTGCCTCTTTCCAGGTTTAAGCACCTCCTTCATCATGAAGCTGAGTGAGCCCCCAGGAGCAGCAGTAATACTGCCTGCCAGGACCCCCAGGCGCTGTTGTTGTTCACATTATGAAATCATTTCCCACACACAAACTATAGCTGGGGAATGACTGGGAGATCTGGGCTCCCAGGCCTTTCTGGTCTGTGCCTGGGGACGGGGAAGCTGGTGGGTGGGTGAGCTCTATACTCCAGGCCTCAAGGTACAGGAATCTACAAACTTACAGACTGGGCAGCATAGTGAATACATGGACAAGTCTCATCCTCTGATCCCACAGTGCAACATCACTCACCATCCCACTGGGATGTGGAAATGTGTCTTTCCCCTCCTGGCTGCACAGCCTGGGAAGGTGTCAATGGGGGAAGTCAAGTGTTTAGCTGGAGTGGAGCTTCTCTCCTCATTCCATCCTTGTCCCCAAATAACATGGCTTAACTAGAGCTTCTTGCTCAGTTATAGACAAAGCTGTTCCTGCAGCAGCTCTTGTTCTTCCTCATTCCTTGGCCAACCTTGTGGCTTCACCATCTGCTTCACTAACAACAGGCTCCAGGGGGTTTCTCCTTGCCTCAGTGTTTGCACAATAGCTGGGGTTTGCTCAGTGGGGAGGATCTGACGGGTTCCTGGATGGCAGAATTTATAAGGCACTCTGTTTCTTCCTGCCAAAACTCTTGACAGAATTTGGTGCTTGAGAGGTTCTGGTGTCAGAGATTGGATTGAGTTTATCACAGAATTTCAGTTGCTTATGACTATTCCATAGTCTTTTAAAGAAAAACGACTCTGGGAGAAAGTCATTAAAAGGCATTGAATGCCTTTGTTGGGAAAGAAAGAGGGTGAGTATTCAGAGAGGGAGCTAAACTATCAGGCTCTCTTCTGCTCTTTCCTCTTAAGACAAAAGCTCACAAAAGGGGTTGAAAGAAAGACCAAGCAAAGGAGAAGAATGTGCAGCTGACATCTCTAATACCTCTGGCTCATTTCCACTCCAATTATACAATGCAGTCAAGCCCAACTCTTCAACAGACAAACTCCCCTTGCAGCATAGAAGGGTTTTTTTTTTTAGCTTCTTGCTCAAGAACGGTTGGGACACTCCAAAAACCTGAACCTAATTGTGAAATGAACAAGGAAAGGGCAGAACGTTGGCAGTTACTCAATCACCTCCACCTAATCCACCCTCCAGCCCCATCCCTGGGAGCGTTTAAATCCCAGCTGGCTCCGCTCCGGGCATTCAGACCCAGCTTTCCAAATGCACCATGAAGTCAGTGGGTGTCTTGCTCCTTGTGGAGCTCCTTACCCTCTGGACTGAGCTGCCGGCTGCATGGGGGAAGAGGCCAGGTTAGTACTGAGAGGGGCTGGGTCCAGTCCAGCCCCAGGGGAGGGGGCAGCAGGCTGCAGTCCTATGAGAGGGCAGAGAGCAGGGGCTTTCCAAGGGTCCCTGTGCTGTAACCCCTCCTGGGCAGCGGCTGAAGATGTCACACTGGGGAACTCCTAGGGCAATATTTTGCCTTATTTGTAGCCTTTGTGCCCAAAGGAGTCGCCTGATCAGCCAATCAATCTTAAGGAGATATTTTAACCCTTTGATGACCACCTCCAACATTCTGGGGTCACAATTGTTTTTAGACTAAGGAAAGGAGCAGCCCCTTTGTGACCCCTGAGCCTGCTTTAACCGCAGTGACAGATAGAAAGAGTCCCTGTTGGGTGGCATTTAGTGTAAGCAGACAGTGATCGACTGCATCTAACTCCCCTAGGTACTAAGAAGGTGGAATGAAATGTGTCCATGGGCTGATCCATCCCTGCCTGGGCTCATTTCTCTCCCAATCTCAGCTTTCCAGTGCAGGAGGCAAGAAACTATTTTCTTTACTAAGGAAGATTTCCCAGAAATCTCTCCCCATCTGTCTGTCTCCCATGTGTCTCGCTCAAACAATGCTAAGATAGCATTGCAAGACGCACTATAAAGAAGAGATCCAAGTAGCTAAGACAGCTAATGTACCCCAAGACTTCTCTTAGAACCTGAAATAGTAATAAACAGGTTGGGCAGGACTGGATTCTCATTTCTGCATGATTCTGATAAATAATATTGATATTTATATTCAATCTTTTCTAGTTACATTTTCAAAATTGCAGAAATCGATGTGTGTGTGCAGAGGTGGGAGGTGTAAGAAAATGGTTATTTGGTGGCAGTACACACAGATTCAAATAATTAAAGCTTTATAGCCCCTAAAACAGTCAACATCATATCTCAAAATATGCATAGTAAATAGCCTTAAATCTAACTCTAACTAGCTCATGCTTTGTCCACTTGTAAATTTTGTTTACTATTGATGAAAATATTTTTGTTGGATTCTGTGTACACAGTGAAATAGTCATTTACCTGCCCTTACCAATAAAATACTAATCCTCCAAGCCAGCCAAAAAACATACATAAATTAAATAGCTGTTATAGATATAGACTGAGATGGTAGCATTCAGGCAGAGAGATCTCTTTTGTTTTTCAAAGAGAAACTCCATGTCAAACAGATGAATCCTGGGATTTGTTCTGAAGGTTGCAGGAACTGTGGCCAAACATTCGCTTTGGTGGGACAGACATCTGCTGTCATGAGCTAGCCTCTAAATTCTCCCTGTCTCCCACTTTCTTCAGTCACCTCTTCGTTGCTGAAAATCATATCTGAGGTTTAATTGCAGTTTGTGTGTTAGCTTTTGCTCATGGAAGGAGAGACGGTAACTGAGGAAGCCCAGTCCATCCAGGGCGCTGAAGAGCAAGACCAGGACCTTAGAGAAGGGGTTGGAGGAGGAGGCCCCTGGACGTGCACTCCCATTACATTCCCTTCTCTTCCCTCAGAAAGGAGAGCCATTTCAATGGCTGTCCCTGTCGCTGTTGCAGATTCAAAGCAACAGCATCTGAGCTAGGCAGTGTAGCCCTGTAGGCTGACCAAAAGGTCTCGTCTAGTCCTTCCATTCTGATCTACATAGGGCAGCGAAGGGCATTGGTGCTAGAATGCCAGGTGACACTGCTGGGTGGATTCAATCACTAATCCCCTTGGCCAACAGCAGGTTGTTCCTATTGTAGCTTTTCCTTGTTACAGTGAAACCTGGGACCTGCCCACCTGATAATATAAGATGCATACGGCAAGAACGCCCCAAGTGTGACAGCGATTTCAATTGCAGAGGAGATCAGAAGTGCTGTTTTTCCCGTTGCGCCATGCGCTGTGTGGCCCCAATAAGAGGTAGGTAACAAAGCTAATGCTAATGTGCAGACATCTCATGCTGAGGGAATGTCTCCCACTACCAGACTAACCAGTTGTTGTATGCAGGACCCTCACTCTTTGACCATCTTGCATCCTCCTCAATTTCTTCACTAACAGTGTGACTATGGGCTCAAGTGGGGGATTCAATGTTTGCACAATTGCTGATATTTACTTGGTGGGAAGGATCTGGCAAGGGTTCCTGGATGGTAAAATTTATCAAGCTAAAACACTAACAGCATTGGGTTCTGGTGCCAGGGACTGGATTGTGCTTGTTACCAATCTTCTGTTGTTCATGAGATTTGCATAGACTTTTAAGGGAACAGAACTTTCTAGCAAAGAGTTTCAAAAGGCATGAGAGGCACTTTTTGGGAAAGAGGAGGGTGAGTTACTAGTGAGGGCTCTGAGCTGTCAGGTTCTGTCTTGCTCTTTCTCTTAAGACAAAAAGACACACAGGGGTTGACAGCACGGCAAAGCACAGGAGAAGACTGCAGCAGACATTTCGGTTATCTGTGGCTAAGTATCAGTCAGATTTTACCAGGTAGTTGAGCCCAATTCATCCTAGACAGAGGCCAAAAAGATAAAGATAGAAAGGGCCCGGAAGGGTGTGGAACTGCCCCACACAGAGCACAGTGGAGGCTGTTGTCCCAGGCTGCTGCTGAATAGTGTATTATCCCCCTTGCAGCGTGGACGTGTTCTTTTCTTTTCTTGCCCACAAATGGCTAGGACAATGCAGACACATAAACACGATTGAGAAATGGACAAGGAAAGAACAGAACACTGGCAGGTATCCACTCAGCTCCACCTTCCCTCTTCCAGCCTAACTCTGACCTTAGGAGCATTTTCAGTGAGAAACTCCATGTCAAACAGATGAGCTCTGAAGGTTGCAAGGACCATGTCTGAAAATCAGCCTTGGTCAGAGGGAATTCTACTGCCATGAGCTGGCTTCTAAATTCTCCTTCTCTTCCATTGTAATCAGTCTCCACTTTATTGTTGAAAATCATCCTTGAAGTTTGATTGCATCTTGTGCATTAGGTTTTGCTCATGGAAGGAGAAACAGTAATTAAGGGGGCCCAGTCCATCCAGGGCCCGGAAGAGCAAGACCAGGACCTCAGAGAAGGGGTTGGAGGAGGATGGCCCTGGACGTGCACTCCCATTACCTTCCCTTCTCCTCCGTCAGAGAGGACATCCATTTCAATGGCCATCCATGTCATTGCAGATTCGAAGCGACAGCATGTGAGCTAGGCAGCGTGGCTCGGTATGCTGACCAGAAGGTCTTGTCTGGTCTTTCAGTTTTGATCTATATAGGGCAGCAATGGGTGCTGGCACTAGCCAGGTGACACTGCTGGATGGATTCAATCACTAATCCCCTCGGCCAACAGCAGGTTGTTCCTATTGCAGCTTTTCCTTGTTACAGTGAAACCTGGAACCTGCCCACCTGATAACATAAGATGTATTCGGCCAGAACCCAATGAGTGCCTCAAGGATTTCGAGTGCAGAGGAAATCAGAAGTGCTGTCATTCCCGCTGTGCCTTGCGGTGTGTGGTCCCATCAAAAGGTAGGTAACAAAACTAAAGCTACATAATCTCTCCTCACTTTAGACCAGTGTGGAGTTGGCTGCAGGATTCAGCGTGATTTTGGCCAGGTTCTTGGGGAGTTCAAGAGGTAGGAAATTGCCTGTGGGGCTCAAAAGAGGAAACCCACCAGTCTCATAGAGAGAGAACTGGGTGCTGAGGGAGATGAGCTGCCTGGGTTGGGTGGGGTTATGAGCAGAAGTTCAAAGCAACTCCTGGAAAAAACAGCAGATCCAGGTGGACAGCACCAACAACCAAGATGATAGTTTCAACCTCGTGAGGATGCAGGCAGCTGCATCTCTGTCACTAGAAGGGGAGTTCATGGGTGGTGTATTATTAATTCCCCTGGTATCTGGTGGCTGGGATGAAATGTGTGCAGGGGACTGACTCCAGTCCTGCCTGGGCCCATCTTTCTCCAACCCCCTCATCTCCCAACAACCGATCTCCGGTTGCTGAATTTGTCAGCATTCAGGGTGCCTATTGTGGCAGAAGGGGGGGGGGGGGGGATTGGCTCTCTGCCACCTTTGTGCTCCCCAGATTCTCAGGGTTGATGAGAGGACTCAGCATATGCAAGAGAGACCCAGAAGGAGCCATCTGTTACCAGCAAGCATAGCCAGGAATAGCACTCGATTCACCTGTCCCTTCTCCAGCCACACCTGTGCCAACAGCTGCAAAGAGGGCAGGGATGTGGTCATTGCACTGGCCTGTGTCAGAGGAGATATTGCCCATGGGGAGATCACTAGGTCTGTGACCCCCTGTGCACCCACAGACCTAGCACAGAGGATTGTGAGTGGAAGCCAGAACTAAAGCCAGAGTTTTTCATCAGAGTATTACCAGGCAACAGGGCACATTGCTCAGAAAATATGGCAAATATGGCAGCCTCTCATTTTTGCACAGCCAGCAGGGAAGGGGGGCATGAAAGAGAAGTAGATAAGGTCGGGTAGGTGGTGTCACACATTTGAATACCATTAATTTCTTCTCTTGCAGAGACGCCTGGGACTTGTCCAGCCGTCACTATAGTCTGTCCTATGATCGATCCTCCTAACAGCTGTGAAGAGGACAGCAAGTGTCCCGAAAACAAGAAGTGCTGTGACACCGGCTGTGGGAAACATTGTGTTTGGCCTGTGAATGGTACCTATCTCCTCTCACATCTCAGTCACGTTAATACAGCTCCGTAGTGAGACCACACCCTGCTCCAGCTGAGTCGGAGGGCACCTGGTCAGGGAGAGCGAATTACCGCTCGGAGCTGCAGATGTGAAACCCTGCACTGATCAGAGCTCATGCCATGGGTCAAAACATGTTGCTTTAACTGTGACTTGGGTCATTGGCTTCCCCAGTACTTATGACATTGGCAGCCTGGGGACAAGCTCATGCTGAAACTGGTTAGATTTCAAATCCAATGGCTTCTCAGTCCCCTCTGTAGGTTGACCCCTGGTAGGGCCCATCTTAGGGTGACAGCAGAGATGGTGCTGTGAGAGACAAAAAGCAGGCAAGCAGGACAGAGGGTGCTAGAGGGCTCTTGCAAGAAGGGAATGGCCCAGGCAAGATCTAGTGTGAACTGATAATAATGAGATCCTGCGGAAGCAGGCAGCAGACTTTTGTTTGTAGGCAGAGCTCATTCCATATAGACTCATCTCACTCCAGCACACAGACGACTAGGCAGAGCTAGCCAGACCAAAGGGTGGCACACAGTGCCTAGGTGTCATCTGACACATCCATTACGGAGGCTGTCAGGATATGGCTACCCCAATAGACTGCACTGGGAATGTGGGCTTCCTTGCATGAGACAGTCCTGGACAGCTCAGAAACTAGGAGAGCTTTGTAACTGAAGTCAGGCCTGTAGCTTGACACTACTGGTTTTCTGTCAAGTCTGGCCAAGGGCAGTTCCGTTAATATAGTATGAGATTTTCTCACGGCATCTCCAATCACCTTTTATTTTTCCAGCATAGCTCCCAGCTTCCTGGACAGGCTGGGCATCCTAAGGCCAGTGCTGATCCAGATCCTGGCATCCTGGACTCTCCAGACCCCTGCAGCTGTATAAAGGGGCTTGAATGAAGCCTCTGGCATGGCTACAAATAAATTTATTTCTGCCTCAGGTTTGCCATTTGGATTACTGACTCTCATTGTCTTGCCTTCAGTTGGTTATTCAACAATTAATAATGAATTATTGAATGGCAGGAGCCAGAGACATGAGGCCAGGAGCCACACCAGGAAGCGAACGTGGTTGGTTACTTGTGCTTTGGAGCCAGTTACTGTAGGAACAGGGCCAAATAATCTTGTTACTCCTGAAGAAAAGTTTCCTGATGATATCTAGGTAGATCTCGCAAGGAATGTGAGAGTGGTGGTTTGCCTGGGAGATATTTGCCCTGCTCAAAATATCGTCTAGTACCAGGGAGCCATTTGGCTGCATTAAAAATTGAGGATTCAGTGAATGGAAAGTCCATTAAACTATGAGCACTATCATTTGTGACATATCTCCAAAAGGAAATTCATAATAAGACAGACAGACCTGTTTGCATGCAGGCACACAAAGAGCACAGTTCTCAGCTGGCAGCTAGAAAGTTGTTCAATGAGGCATCCTGCCATCTTTCTCTCCCTGGGAACTTTACAGAAGAAGCAGTTTTTCTTCCTGGACTGCACAGAAGACTTAAACAACTGTGCTGCTTGACTGTGCTGATGTACAGAATAATTCCTATAACTTTCTGTTTAGTTAAGGAAGCCAGATAATTGCAGCGTGAGTAGCTGTGATGCCGCTTTTGTACTTGTGAATCCAGCATTAAGTGATTCTGCGTTCCAGGGTCTTTTCTGGGTGACCACAGTTGCACACTGGAGAGTCTTTAATTTTCCATTTCTGTAGCTGATATCCACATCTGCTGTGGTTTGTGCGGATGTGGTTTAGAGTTGCCCAGCATGGCAGAGTGAAGACAGGGATCTTCCACATTGGGTCTTTTACAAGGTGTTTATTTGTAAACTCTGCTGAAAGGGTGGTTGTAAACGGTGCATGCCCCTGCTAAGGAGCTCCACATGCTGACATTCCCCCATTTAGGAACATTCCTGGTTTCCACTAGTTAAACACTAAATTTACTGATCATAGTCGCAAAGGTCCAACTCCTGTTGTGCTCAGGCAGAGCTCCCACAAAATCCACATCCCTGCAGGGAGAACTGCAGAGCTCAGCAAAGCCCAGGAGAACTGGAGTCATGCAGAATCCAGATTCCCACATTTGCTTTCTTCATATTTCCTTTGCTCAGCAGAATCCTCCTTCAACACTTCCACGACGACAAAGGTCTGAAATTCCTCTGAAATTGACCCCTCTGTCTGTCGCAGGTAGACCCTGTGCACAGACACATGTGCTACTGGCACCCATCAGCCCCTGCTGGGATTTTGAAAAAATCCAACTCACCTTCCCATCAATTTAATTAAATGTGTGTCACTGTCTCAAGGCTTGTGTTAAATAAATAACCTGACATCTCACCCGTACATTCATTCAGGAGCAGACCTAACATCTGCTGATGGCGATAGGGATTTTCTCCCAGAACGCCACAGCTGCTACCCTGAAAGGCCAGGATTAAGGTAGGAATTCCAGCCCACCCTGACTTCACCCCACACACCATCCATCTGTGCCATCCCCTCTGTGACCAAATGCGAGGTGCCCTGTTTTGAGAGAGAGAGCAGCTGTGTTCCTTTTACCCTGAGCTGGTTAGAAAACGCTGAACCTCTGACCGCCAGGCAAACAGGCCCTCCCAGAAGGAGCATCTTTGAGAGAGGTAACAGATGGCTTGCTGAGCTATGCGGGGTTTATTTAGAGATGGTGCTAGCCACAAAGGTGGAGTGGGCTTCACGTGATGGGCTTCATATGACACCCACCCTCCCTCAGCAGACGAGGGATTAACAAGAGCCCTGGGAAGGTCTTGCAGGAAGCAGCCAATAGAAGAGGGGCTGTGAATGACAGCCAATCAGGGCTCAGCAGGCTCATATAAAAAGAGCTTCCACACACAACAGACCAGACAGGACCTAGTTTGAGAAGGGTAGGCTGCATCTCATGCAGGCTGGGGGCCTCCAGCACCTGAGACAGAGCTACCATTAACAAGGACTGGGGGAACCAAAGAAGCATCTGGTGGGCTGCTGAATGCAAGTAGTGATAGCAACACCGCCCACAGCCCCACTGCGATGTGGAAATGGATCTTTCCCCGCTTGGTTCTCATTGCCTGGGAAGGTGTGGATGGGGGGAAAGCAGAATCTAACTAGGTCTGGCTCAGGGAGTTCTCTCCTCATTGCGTCCCTGCCTCCATTCAATGAGGTTTAACTACTAGAGCTTCTTGACCAGTTATAAACAAACCTGTTCCTGCAGTATCTCTGGTTTCTTTCTCACTTCTTGGCCAACCTTGCATCTTCCTCAATTGCTTCACTAACAATGTGTGACTATAAGGTTTCTCCTTGCTACACTGTTCGCACAATTGCTGCAGTTTGCTCACTGCAGAGGATCTGGCAGGCGTTCCTGGATGGATGGTAGAATTTATAATGTGCCCTGTTTCTTCCTGCCGAAACACTAACAGCATTTGGATGCTTGGGGGCTTCAGGTACCAGGGATAGGATTGAGCTTGTCATAAAATATCTTTTGTTCAAGACATCTGTGTAGTCTTCTAAAGGAAAAGAACTTTCCAGCAAAGTCTTTTAAAGGGCATGATACCCTTGTTGGGGAAGGGGGAGGGCTCTTAGCTCCTAGATTCTGTTTTGTTCTTTCCTCTTAAGACACAAGCACACAAAGGGATTGAAAGCAGAGCAAAGCACAGGGGAGGCAACGTGGCAACTGATGTCTCTGATACCTGCAGCTCAGCTTCAGTTTAATTGCCCCAGGCAGCCAAATCCAACTCTTATTAAACAGAGACCGAAAAAGATAAAGATAGAAAACAGTCTAGAAGAGGATGGAAACTGCTCCAAGCAGAGGGACCATCTGAACCACAGAAACACACAATAACTTAAGAGAAGATCACCACATAGCACTGGGGAGGGGGATATCATTTAATTCCCACTCCTCTCCAGAGCTGGTCATGGCACCTTCCACGCTCAAGGAGGAGGCTCCCCTTTGGGCTTGTAAAAATCCCTGGGTCCCAACACATGGCAATGGTGACCAGGATGGCAAGACTGTGCAACAGGGTGGATGCAATACTGCCCTAATCCCCCTGCCACTCTGAGTAAGCTGCCAAGTGCCCCCAAGAAAAAAAGACTGTCCAAAAGCAGGGGCTACCGTTTCTCACCAAAAGTGCCCAATCAAAATGTCACCTGCATCAGAGAGGGGCATCTTTGTTCCCTGCCACTGGTTGGTCTGCCTTAGAAGCTAATGAGTCTACAACAGCCAGTAGGTAAAAGGACTTAATCCTATGGCTCAAGCAGCAAGGGCTCATGCAGACAGTGCAAAGTTCAAAGCCGGTGGACAACCAGCAGGGCTGGATTAACACAGGGGCTATAAGTACTGCAGCCCCATGATGTCCCTGCATTGCTCTGGCCTTGCCATCCTGCTCAAGCCAGCACAGCAATGGTGGAGCCTGGGGGGCAGTAGCTGGGGCCTGAGGCATGTTAGGGAAGCCCTGGTGGTGCTGGCTTTGGCAGGGCAGGGTCTTGGGCCCAGAAGTCAGGCTCTGCAGTGGTCCTGTCCCATCCCCGGTCCAGCTGGTCTGCTCCCAGGGGCAGGGCATGGCAGGCTGGAGCGTGTCCACTGTGCTCCAGGAGCAGGGCCACCTTGTGCACCAGCCAGCCCTGGTTTTGCCTCTCAGGATGGACCAGCCAGCCCAGAGGTGGAGCAGGAGCACTACAGAGCATGGCCTTTGGTCCCAGGTACCCTCAGCTCTGGCCCCAAGCTGCTGAGGCCCCAGGTGTGGGGGGCATGGTGAGGAGGGGTCAGGGCTCCAAACCAGGGGGGACCACAGTGGTGGTCAGCATGTAGCCATGGAGCCCCTTATTCCAGCCCTGACAACCAGAGAGATTCGTGCTACCAAAGGACATTCCCAGAACCCCTCTCTCTCAGCGTGGGAAGGCTTGCTCTGCCGCTCTAACCCTTTTACATCCTCACCAGTAGCCTTGGAAAGACCTGCTCAGTGTGTGCTCAAACCAGTTCTTCATTCCGCTCTGTAATTCTTTCATGACAGGTTTCTAAGTTACCTTGACACCTCACCACCTTTCACCTGCTTCGAACAATTCAGCCAAGGGGAGACCTCACCCAGCTGCTCTGAGCTAGTCATAGAAAATCAGCAACACAAATTAAACCCTGTGAGAAATAACCCAGCTTTACTGAATTTGTCAGCAGTACACCAGCAGCTCCCAGTCTTTGAGCTGTAGGATCTGGTTAAACTAATTACTCCCTGCCCCCCTCTATAAACAATTTCATTGTGATGTATTTAAAGCCAGGGCCCATTGTACTGGTCTCTGGGTGCAAACAAAAAGCAGTAACAAACTGCCTCAAACCAACAGCAGCAGAAAATTGGTCTGAAGATCCTTGGGCACGGTATGGGCATGCAGCCACATTCCAAAGGACTCGGAAACATTAGCTCAACCCATCCCAAAGCCTTGGAGAGTCCCGCATGCAGCCAGGTCTGGCTAAACTGACCGGCCTGCACAGAATGGCAGCAACCTTAGCCCGTAGAAACTGACAAGGGAAGCGAGTTCTGCTGATCCCAACCAGTGTCTATTTCATCCCCAGCTCTCCCCTGAATCTCCCAAGCATCTGGGGGTCTGCAGCAAGGCTTGCTCTGCCATTGTGGCCTTCTGTGCTGGGGGTTTTCCCTATAGAGAGCTTGGCATAAAGGGACCATTAGGCAATGAGGGATTGGGCTCAGCATTTCCTGGCTCTCTCTCACCCATTAAAGACTCAGATGCATTGACATGGCAAGAAAATACGATGCTGCTGGGTCTGTGCAATGCCAGGATGGGGCCCCACAGCTAGGAAAAGCTGCTGCTTGAAATGCTGCAGGATCATGCTAATGTCAGGCAGGTGCAGAAGGGGCCAAATGGTGGAGGCCACTGGCCCAAGCTGCTGTTGAGTAATGTAAAAAAACTCCCCTTGCAGCATAACTGGAGTTGGGCGTATTTTTCTCCCCCAGGAATGGTTGTGACAAATGAGTGAACCTGACTGTGAAATGGTCAAAGAAAAGGCAGAATGTGAGCAGGAACCCAAGCACCTCCACCTTCCCTTCCCCTCCCCCTAACCCCACGCCTGGCAGCATTTAAATCCCAGCTGCCTAAGCTGCAGGCATTCAGACCCAGCTCTCAATCTTCACCATGAAGTCACTGAGCATCTTCCTCCTCATGGGGCTCCTCACCATCTGGACAGAGCTGGCTGCATGTGGGAAGAGGCACGGTTAGTACAGAGAGGGGCTGGGTCCAGTCCTACCCCAGGGGAGAAGGCAGCAGGCTGAGATCCCACAGGAGGGCATAGAACAGGGGTTTTACAGGAATCCCTGTGCTATAATCCCTCCATGGAGGTAACTGAAGATGTCCAGTTTGGGAACTCACAGGGCAATATTTTGCCTTATTTGCACCCTTTGTATCCAAAGAAGCCACCTGATCTGCCAATCGATCAATCTTAAGGAGATATTTTAATCCCTTGATGGCTGCATCCAACAATCTGGGGTCACAATTTTTTTTTAGACCAAGGAAAGGAGCAACCCCTTTGGCTATGTCTATACTGACAAATTAGTCTGGACGATAGACTGGATGAAGGAAGGTTAGTCCAGACTAACTTAGTCTTTGGATGCACTAGGTTTTCCCTTGTCCAAACTAAGAAATTTCTTAGTTCAGACTAGGCAAAGCTCAGTCTGAACTAAAAAGTACTAATGTTAGTGTGGACTTACTTGCTAGGTTCAAACTAAGCGCATGCAATACCAGAACGAGATTACCCATGATTTCGAACTAGCAGCAAGTTCTAATTTGAACTAAAACTGCAGTTCAAACTAGAATGCACAGCTGGTTGGAACTAAAAGGCTGCTGTTAGTTTGAACTAGCCCGCGGTTAGTTTGGACTAACCTCAGACTTCTTTAGTTTGAGCTAGCAAGTCTGAACTAAAATTGGAGACGTAGACATAGCCTTTGTGATTCCTACGCCTGCTTTAAACCCAGTGACAGATAGGAAGATTCCCTGTTGTGTGGCATTTAGAGTAAGACACAATCCACCACCGTGTGCTAACTAACTCCCCTTTGTATCAAGGGACTGGAGTTAAATGTGCCCATGAGCTGACCCTGGCCCTGGCCTTGCTTGTCTCCCAATCTCACTTTCCAGTGAGGAAGAGGTGAAATTATTTTCTTGATTACAGAAATTCTCCCAGAAATCTCTCCCCATCTATCTGTCTCCTGTGTCTCTTTATTGAACAATACTAAGATATCAGGGCAAGGGGCACTATATAAAAGCCAAAGACAGATATGCATCGCGACAGCTATGCAGTGCTCCACACCATCATATCTAAGCTCATAATAAAAAGGCTTGGCAGAATCTGATTTTCATTTCTATATAATTTTGATGGAAAATATTGGTGTTTGGTTTTATGTATTTTCAATTTTATCTCTTTATATTTTCACAGATGTAGAAAATTAAGAGGTGGGCATCAGTCAATGATTATTTACTGACGGTAGACATTGAGATTCAAAAGATCAAAGCTGTGTAGCGCTTAAACTCAAATTGTTAATATCACGTGTCAAAATATACAGTGTAAACATCCTTAAAGCAAACGCTAATCAGCTCTCCAGATCTCATTTTTCTTAGTTTGCTTGTCTGTGAATTTTGACAGTTTCTGATGAAAATATTTCCGTTGGCTTGCATGTGTACAGAAAAATCAACATTGACTGACATTTATTGATAAAAAGCTAATACTTTGATGCCTGTTACTAATCCTGTATAAAACCAAACAGATATTCCACATACAGAAAAAGATACTTGAGTTTGGGCTGTTAGCAGGAACCCAGGTCAAATATGTGAGTTCTGGGTTTTATGAAGGCTGCAGGGACTCTGGCGGTTGATTACCTTGTCTGGGGGAGACTCTACAGCCAGAAACTGGCCACTGAAAACTCTCTCTCTCTCCCAGTCTTCTTAGTCTCAAATCTGTTGCCAAAAAATCATCCCTGATGAATGATTACATCTTTTAGTCATGGAAGGAGAGGTGGTAACAGAGATCCCACTTCACAGAGCCTTGTAGATCAAGGCCAGGACCTCAGACTAGATCCAGTGCCGGCTGGAGAGCTGGTGTAGTGATTACAGCTGCAGAGTGAGGAGTGCTCACGTTGTCCTCTCTTTACTCTTCCACCACAAAGGACTGGGTCACAAGAGCCCTTCCTTCTTTTGCTGACTTTTGGAATCAGCAACATCCAAAGTCAGGCAGCATAGACCGGTACGCTGGCTAGGAGGCGTTGTTCAAGTCTTGATTTCTGATGCTGGAAGGGCAGCAAATGATATTGCTGGGTGGATGGCACTCAATAGCCCCCGTTAGCAATAGCAGGGTTTTCAGACTTTGGCTTTTGTCAGTTCCAGGGAAACCTGGGACCTGCCCACCAGATTACATACGGTGTATTCAGCCAGAACCTGATGAGTGTGCCTGTGATTCTGACTGCAAAGAACAGAAGAAATGCTGTTATAGCCACTGTGCCAAGCGCTGTGTAGAACCAGCAGAAGGTAAGTTAGACCTTGGATGCCCAGTGTGTGCGGTCACATGCCAGGGGAATCTCTCCCCCTCCAGACTAGCCACCGATGGTTGCGGGCAGTGCTGGAGCTAGGTATTTTGGTGCCTGAGATGCCCCCGGAGCAAGCAGCATGAAACGTGCCCTCAAATTGTGTGGTGAAATGGAGCCACTTGATATGGTGCCCAGGGCAAAGCCCCGGTCACTCCGCCCTAGTTACAGCCCTGTGGCAGGATTCAGTGCAACCTTGGCTGAGTCCTTTGTGGAGATCTGTGGATAGGAGAATCCCCAATGCGTTCAGACCAGGAATCCCACCAGTCTTGCAGAATCCTGAGGGTTTGCTAAGAACCAGGCACTGAAGGAGATGAGCTGCCTGGGTTGGGTAGGGTTACAAGCAGCAATTTTACAGACCTCCCGGAGTACCCGCTGGACAGACCCAACACCCAAAATGATACTTTCAAACTGATGAGGATGCAGCTGAGTCTGTCACTGGAAGGGGAGTTCACGGGGGGAGGGCAGGTATAATTAAGTAACTCCCCTGGTACTTGGAGGCTGCGAGAAATGTGTGCAGGGCACTGACTCTACTCCTGCCTGGGCTCATCTTTCTCTACCCCTCAGCTCCAGACAGCCGGTCTCCACTCACTGAAACGTCATCACTCAGGGCCTCTCTTCTGTGTTGTTCTGAGCTCAGCACAGCTCAGGAGGTGCATCGTATGCATCAGGAGTGGCTCTCTGCCACCTTTGTGCCTCCTGCATTCTCAAGGTTGATGAGAGGACTCAGCATATGCAGGAGAGGCCCAGAAGGAGCCACCTGTCAGCAGAAAGCATAGCCAGGAATACCACCTGTCTCTTCCCCAGCCATCCCTGCACCAACAGCTGCAAAGAGGGCAGGGATAAGACCATTCCACTTGCCCTGTATCAGAGGAGATATTGCCCGTGGGGAGATCACTGGGTCTGTGACCCCTGTACATCGACAGACCTGGCACAGAGGGTCGTCAGTGGAGACCAGAACAAAGGCCAAGGTGTTTCACCAGAGTCTCATCAAGTAACAAGGAGTGTTGCTGAGCATGGTCTCTAATGTGGCAAATACATGGCTTCTCATGTTTGTCCAGCCAGCGAGGAGAGATGCATGATGGAGAAGTAGATAAGATCAGCTAGGTGGCGCCGCAAACTGAAGCTCAGTGAAGCATATAGGGTTTTTCTATACAATTAATTTCTTCTCTTGCAGACATACCTGGGACTTGCCCAGCCATCACTAATATAGTCTGTCTCATGATTGAGCCTCCTAACCACTGTGAAAAGGACAGCAAGTGTCCAGAAAACAAGAAGTGCTGTGACACCGGCTGTGGGAAAGATTGTGTTTGGCCTGTGAATGGTACTTATCTCCTCTCACATCTCAGTCACATTAATACAGCTCTGTAGTGAGATCACACCCTGCTCAAGCCGATGCTAAACCTGAATCTGATTAGATTTCAACTCCAAGGGAACAAGCAGGAGAGAGGATGCTGGAGGGGTCTGCAAGGAGGGAAATGGTGTGGGGAAGATAATTTTCCACTGTGAATTCAGTAATAGTGGGATCCAGAGCAGGGCTTTGTCTGTGAGCAGGGCTCATTCCACATACACTCAGCTCTCCAGCTCACACACAACTAGGCAGAGCTAGCCAGACCTCAGAGGCACAGTGCCTAGGTGTCATCGCCACGTCCATTATGGAGAATGTCAGGATATGGCTGTCCCTAATAGGCTGTACTGGGAATGAGCACATCCCAGTACACAACAGAGTCTGGTACAACTCAGAGCCTAGGAGAGCTTTGTAACTGAAGCCAGACCTGTAGCTTGGCACTACTGGTTTTCTGTCAAGTCTAGCCAAGGGCAGCTGCATTAACATAGTGTGAGATTTTCTCATTGTGTCTCTGATCACCTTTTATTTTCCCAGCATAGCTCCCTGCTGCCTGGAAAGGCTGGGTGTCCCAAAAACAGTGCTGATCCCAATCCTGGCATCCTGGACTCTCCAGATCCCTGCAGCTGCATAGAGGGGCTTGAATGAAGCCTCTGGCATGGCTACAAATAAACTTGTTATTGCTTCAGCTTTGCCATTTGGGGTTACTGACTCTCATTGTCTCATCTTCAGTTGGTTATTTGACAATCTATTCGTAATGAATTACTGAACGGAAGGATCCAGGGATGTGAGGCCAGGAGCTCCGCTGGGAAGTGAATGTGGTTCGTTACTTGTGCTCCGGAGCCACTTATTGTAGGAACAGGGCCAAATAATCTAGTTAACTGTCAGAGAAACATTTCTTGACAGTATCTCTAGGCAGACCTCACAAGGGCTGTGAGGTGGGAGCTTTGCCTGGGATCTAAATGGTCCTGCTCCAAACATCTTTCACCACCAGAGAGATATAAGGCCCCATCCAAAATCAAGGAGTTACTGAACAGAAAGCCCATTAAACACCCTCCAGTGAGCATCCTGCCATCTGTCTCACCCAGGGAATTTTACAGAAAAAGCAGGTTTTCTTCCCAGAATGCTGATAAGTGAAACATCTGGGATATTCGGCTGTGCTGATGAAGGGGACTGTGAAAGGCACATGTGCCCCAGAAAGGAGCTCCATGTGCTGATTTTTTCCCTGTGTTCAGAATATTCCAGGTTTCCACAGATTAAACACTGAATTGAGCATGGTCTGCAAAGGGCCAATTCCTGTTGTGTCCAGGGGCCTCCCACATCTTTGTGGGGAGAACTGCAGGACTCAGCAAAGTTCAGGGAAGCAGGAGTCCTGCAGAATTCAAATTCACATATTTGCTTTTCTTCATACTTCCTTTGCTCAGCAGAGTCCTTCTTCAACCCTCTCACAATGACCAAGGGCTGGAAATCCTCCTGAAACTGACCCCTCTCTCCGTCTCAGGTAGAAACTGTGCACAGACACACACAGTCACTATCCGCAGAAGTCAGCCCCTGATGAAACTGAGGAAGAGCCCAAGTCCCCTTCCCCTTAGATTTATTTAAATGTGCGTCACTGTCTCAAGGCTCAGTTTAAATAAATAACCTGATATCCTGTATGCACACTCAGGAGCAGAGCCAAGACCTGTTAACAGTAATTTGCACCCAGAACACCACAGCTGCTCCTCTGAAAGGCCAGGGCAGGATTAAGGCAGCAACTCCAGACCACACTGGCTCCATCCTACACACCCTCCATCTGCACCATCCTCTCTGTGAGCAACATAAAAGTTGCCCTGTTTAAAAACAAAGGGGAAGAGAGAGAAACTACGGTATGTTCATGTTACCCTGAGCCGGTTAGAAAATGCTGCATCTCTGACCTGCCAGAGAGAGCATCTGTGAGAGAGAGAAGATGGCTTGCTAAACTATGTGGGGATTATTGAAAGATTGTACTAGCCCTAAAGGAGAATGGTTCTGGCTGCTGGGTAGAAGGCTTTGCCAGGTCAGCTCCTCTCTCTGCTAAGGTATGGCAGTCGAGGTGGTAGGTGAGCTGTGATGCCTCACATACCTCAACTTCTTTGGGAATTTTCAACCCAGGCTCTCTTCAGGGGAAATCAAAGCAGTCACAAACCAGATCACACCGAGGCAGAAAATTGTAGCATTAGTGGTCAAGGTCTGCAGTAATGCACAGTACTGGCTATTTGGATGTAGGGAGAAAGGTCTGATTTCCTAGCAGGGAAGGAGATAGATGAATGCATTGTGCCAATGTAATTCCTCCACTGGAATCCTAGTCAGGACACATGGGGTGGTTGGTGTTGCACAGCTATAACAACAGTCCTTGCACAGGGCAATGTTCAGTATTAGATGTCTGCAATAGCCATTACATCCAGAACTGTTTGGAAGATGTGGGAAAGGGTTTTGTGGAAAATTTCCACCATTTAAAAAAAATCTTCAGCATACTTCTCCATGAAAATTTTTGAGTTTTCATTGGAAACCCCAAAACTGAAATTGAAACCTGACACTGAACACTGACATTTTGGAAATGAAATTGGTGAGTCAATGAAAACTCAAAAATTGTAGAGAAAAGAAAAGATGCTTCATGATTTTTTTGGTTTTGTCTAAAACCCAGTTTTTCACTAAGATAAAGTTTCAATGGAAACTTTTCAACATACCCTTGTTGAGTTGACCTGAGTAGAAATCTTAGTCCTGGAGAGTCAAATAGCTAAGTTATCTTTCTGAGAGAGCAAATACAAAGGACAGTTACATGTTTTCTCTATATTGTACTTCTTTAAAGGTGAATAAAATACTGGCTTAAAAGTCTCTTAAGTGGCATCAAACATCCTTGCTGAGAAAGAAAAAGGATAAGTTTCTATGACGGCTCTCAGCTCTTTGATTCAATTGGTAAAGGTCAATCCTTAAGACTAATGCACACGAAGTGGAAATGAGAAAAGAAAAGCAAAAGAAGTGGAAAATGCAGCTTCTGTCTGATGGCTGCAGGTCTGTTGCTGGAAGATCATGGCCACAGCACATGACACATGAGCCTGTTAAGCACTGACCCACTTGGAAAATGTGTGGCTAAAACTTGCTATTGTTAATATTTTCCTCTGGCCAGTCTGTACCAGTGAAGTTTCTACTATGATTGGGTTGTTTGGTAGGGCTTGTAGCTTGCAAAACTGGTTGCAGCAGAGAGTTGCAAGGGTAGATTTCTCAAAGTGACTCAGCCAGGCTTTTATTAGACAGACGTCAAAAAGGGAGAGACAGAGAGGAATCAGGAGGAACAAGGTGGAGTTGCAGCTGCCATGCCAGGGAAGGTGGAATAGAAGAAACCTTAGGTTCATACCTCAGGAGATGCTCAGGATACACCCACGGAGCCTGTAAGTTCATCTTGCTCCTCGTCCTCAGCTGGTCTCTTGAGGACGCCTTTCAGGGTCAGGAGAAAGAAGTCTGCACTGCTCCCAGGACTTTGCATGCAGTGCCCATGATGGGGACAACAGCTGATGTGGAGAGGTTGAAGCTGCCTTGCTCTCCATCCTTTCACTCCAGGCAAACTCAGGTCACACCAGTTTAACTTCACTTGGATGCTTCTTTCCTGACACATTTGTAGCTCACAGTGGCACACCATCCCCTTTCACCTGCTTTGGACAATTAGAGACTTCAGCCAAGGGGAGGACTCAACCCAACAGCTCCCAGCTATTCATAAAAACAGCAGCACCAATTAAATACCGTGAGAAGCAAAATGTCACGCTGACCCTGGCGGTGATACAAATGTCAAGCCTGGGAGCTCCTGGGGCTATACCTTCAAGTGGAGTGTGGAGGGACAAATGTATCTTTAAGCCACCTTGCTGCTTCACTGCCCTTGGAGCTGACCCAGTCACTGACAAAATTCAGAACAGTCAAAGAGCTGCTCCACGTTGTGTCAGTCAAAAATCATTCTGCCAACCAAGGCTCAGCTAGACCACAGCATTCTGCTTCCACCTTCTTCCAGTCCCGAAAATGCCCCTCTCCACCCCACACAGAGGCTGGTGGAGTCAATGGCAAGGGCTGGCTATACCAGCTGAATGCCATCTGTAGATTCTTCCCCAGTGGGGGAGTCCTCAGCTGCCCCCAGAGGAGAGCTTGCTGGCTACTTTGCTCCACCCGAATAGCTCCAAGTAACTGGAAATAGGGCCAAAGGTTTGGTTCCCAGTTCTTGAGCTACAAGAGTTGGTTAAGCTAATGATTAACACATCCTAATATAAATCCATTCATTTTCACACACGAGTGTCATCTCTAGTGGCCAACCAGACTCCTTGTTTGTTTTGCTGAACTAGACTAACACAGCTACCCCTTGCCAGCAAATGCTCAGCTTGATTAAGCTAGTGAAGGGAAATACACCAAGGAAGCACTAAGGTGTAATCAACAAACTACATCAGTGCTCAGACTCAGCAATGGGATCACTTCTGTTTCCATTACACTGTAGACCCATCAGCCTGGCTGTCAATTTTCCCGCTGCTGCCAGGATGGCCTTGCTACGTTCATTAAAATATGAACAAGGCAAAACGAGGTCTAAAGAAGGCTCCATTTTACACCCTATGTATGGAAGAATTTTGTAAAGCAGTTAAAAGAGTGGTCCCAATTCTTCATGGCGCTGCATTAATTTTACATTGCTATGGTTTTGCTCACTTCCTTGACAAGTTCTAAAGCAGTGCAAAATTGGTGCAATGCCATAAAGAATAGGGACCACTCTTTTAAGTGCTTTACAAAATTCTTGCATGCATAGACTGTAAAATGCAGTCTTTTTTAAACCTCACTTTGCCTTCTTCAGTCTAGTTCAGCAAAACAAACAAGGATTTCTGTGGTACTTCTAAAGACTAATAAATTTACACAATAAATAAATCAGTTAGGCTATGTCTACACTTAGAGTGTTAAATTGATTTAACTTAAATTGATACAATTGAATCAAAATAACAATTATTAAATCGATTTAAGTTAAATTGATTTAACATGTCCTCACCAGAAACCCAAATCAAACTAGCATGTCCATGGACAGGACTTACTAGTTTGATTTAGGAGAGGGGCTCCATGGCAGGTATGGCAAGATGGCCCCCAAGAAGGGCCCCCACCCAATATATAGAAAGAGGAGGGCACCCTGGCTACGTCTACACTACAGGGATCGGTTAAGCTGGCTTAATAAGGTCTACTTTACAACCGCTTAAAGTAGACCTTATTAAGTCAGCTTAGAGCGTCCACACTCAAAAAGCCAGCAGACTGCCCATGTCCACAATGGCAGCTGCTAGATCACTCTGGAATTGGTGCATCGTGTGTAGCTGGCCCCCAGTGCACCACAGCAGAAGTGCCCGTCTCTCCCAGCCACTCCTTTACTGCAGGAAGTGAGTGACCACAACACCTTCCATACTGTGGGTAGCAACAGGGAGCCCAGGGAGCCTGATGTAGCCCAGCAATGTGCCAGCACAGCACTCCACGCCCTCCACGCATTGCCCAAACTCCTCCAGCTCTGGACCACGTGCCACAGGGCAACTGCCAGCGCACGTGCAGGGCACAACAGTTGTTAAGACTCAAACTCTGGGAAACAGCACATAGAAGACGGTGAAGTTAAATCACCTGTTGTAATGAGAAAAAAAATCCAGTCATGATTTAATCCTGCTTTCACACAATCTAATTTTAAAGAAATAGCAACTCTCTTTCTTTCCATGTGGTGTTTTCCAGTGTTTGAATCTTAACAACTGCTTTGATTTTGCTGTTGCAGTGTGACCTGATCCTATGTCTTACACTCCCCTGCATTTATTTCCTACCATTCTGTAAGTTCCCCCAGCTTCAAACCATTTCTCCCATGAAAGCTCATCCAATAAATACATTTTTTAGTCTTAAACAGTGCCTCAGGACTCCTTGTTTGTTTTACAACGATATTGGCAGGGTCGGGCCAGAGAATGGGAGAGACAGGCAGGGTCAGGCAGAGAAGGACAAGGGGAGAGGCAGGCAGAGTCGGGCTGAGAAGGGGAAAGACTCCGGATCAGGTCAGGGTAAGGTGACCTGGGCTGTAGTCCTAGCATGCAGTGCTGCAGGGCTGGGGCTAAGATGTGGGGAGTTTGCCTATGTTGCATACAGCTGGGAACATTCCCAACCATGTTGTGACTTTTCTCCAGCCCCCATCCCCATGTTTCAGAGACCTAGGAGGCCAATTAAGTTGACTTAAGCCAACGCCTGGGCTACATTAACTGCGGAGTCACTTTTCAAGTGAGAGTTATTAAGTTGACTAAAGCATTTGCTTAAGTCAACTTAGTAACCTTCTCAGTGTGGCCAGGGCTTTGTTTAAGCCAATTTAAGGGGCTTTAAGTCAACTTAAACCTGTAGTGTAGACATACCCCCTGGGAGGAAGACGGTCAAAAAGTATTAAATCAAAATAACACATCTACACTGTGTAATTTCAAAAATAATTTCAATTTAACCATCATTTTGATATAAAGGCAGGTTTTAATATATCAAAATGACTGTTCCTTATTTTGAAATGAGGGAGCTCCTCATTTCAAAGTAAGGAAAACTAGTGGGGATGTGCACTCCTTTAAATCAAAATAACCATCATTATTTCGATTTAAAGTTAAGTGTAGACATACCCTTAAGTCTTTTAAAATGCCACTAGATTTTTTGTTTGTTTCACTTCCTTGGTACCACAGTGGGGTAACATAGTGGAGAATCAGGTCCAGTATATTTTACTGGACCTTCAGAGATCAGTGCAGTAATTATTCATATCTTCCACCATTATCCATTTGAATAGGTTTCTGATCAAACAACTGGTCTCTCACATTGCACAAATGGTAGGTGTAGAAGAAAATAGATTTTCTTGATTCTCTGGATCCAAGGGAAGCCACATCTGGTCCATTTCCCAAAGTATCAGTCTGCTTCTTAAATTTCTCACAGCTTTTCCTTCTAATTTCTCCCCATTAGTTACCCTGATGATAAGCAGGTTGTTCCCTGTCAGGAGAGCATTGCTGTATTCTTCAGGGAGAGAAAGAGAAGGTGTAATCTTGTTCCTTTCTCACAGTTTTTATTTGTATGTTAGTTAAGTGGCAACAAACGGGAGTTTGCCAAGTAGAAAACGTCCATGGTTCTCTCTGACATTGTTTCCTGTTCAGCAGATGAATTGACATCTTCTGTAATCAGTGATTCATCTACCCAGTGTCCTCTCTCTGAGGAGGTGTAAGAAACTTTCAGACTGGATAATCATGGAATAAATATGACCACTTTGTAAATCTATCTAGCTACTTACCTATCAGCCCCAACACCTTAGAATCTGAAGCTGTATCTCACCATCTTTATCTGTCAGCACCAGGAGCTGAGGGTGGGATTGCCCCAACACAAGGGATATGTCTATACTCACAGTGGCAAAATCGCCACCGTCAGCGCAATCTTTTGGTTGCGATTCAGCGCTGAGTATGAACCTGCTGAATTGCTCTGGAAGTCATCATAGCAGCTCCAGCCCTGGAACTACAGTTGCTCTAAGCCAACCGCAAGCCTTTTGCTGTCGGCTTTCCCTAGTATATCTCAGTGGATTAGTGAGTCATCAGCAGATACACAAGGCATTTTACGTGACTTGCGTATCTGCTGTTGACGGCCACCGAAAAGTTTTGTAAGTACAGATTAAGGCATAGACATACTGGCATTAGGTTCTCATCAAGTAACAGTAGAAAAAATAGCAATGTAGCTGGCAGGTCCGTACTCAGCATGACTAGCTGGTATCACCACTTGCTGCTGCCTGTGCTACCATGACTGCACTAAGTTTCAAAGGGGCAGCCTTGTTAGTCTAGTAAAGCAAAAAAACCAAGGAGTCCTGTGGCGCTTAAAGACTAACAGATGTATTTATCGCATGAGCTTT
>ML682026.1:11602249-11643223 GCA_007922195.1 Podocnemis expansa
GCCACTATTTCTAAACCTTCTACCAGGCTTTGCATTCAGATCTTTCCCTGTTCCAGCCGATCGGGAGTGGGGGACAGAACAAGTTATCCAAGCAGGCTTCTCATGAATCCCTCACATCAAGAGATGCAAATCATTTCTATTCCCAATGTCACCTTCGTTCCACACAAATGTGGTGTTCCTGGACCTCTATCGTCAAAGGTTATTTGGATCTGAAATATGCAAGTATGATGCTGGGATTTACAATGAGAATCACTGGGACTAAGAGGATGGATCCCACAGAATTGCAGCTTTCCTGAAGGAAAAACTGATGTATCTATCATTTGGATCTTGAGAGATCATTGAAGTAATTCATTACAAGAACAAGTTTTCCATCCTGTGTCTCCTCTTGATGTCTAGCAGGTTCTTCTTTCTCAGGAGAGCATAGTGGGAAGTCTTTAGGGAGATGATGGTTTATGTTGTTCCCTGCTCACAATTTCTATTTGCATGTTAGTCAGCAGGTAAGAAGCAGGAGTTTGCAAAGTAGAAAATGTTGCCAGTGGGCTCATTTCCGCTCAAAGAATGTAGGAATTACCATGGCAGATGAGATCATTAATCCAGCTATCCAATATTTTCTCTGAGTCCTCAGTGACTTGTGTATAGCCAGCCAGGGAGAGTGGGATAAACTTGGACCCATGTCCCCCAAGTCTCTATCTTAATCACTGAACCAGCCTTTTGCCCTTGAAGAAGCAAGCTTCCTTCCACCCAGCCAAGGGTCCACCCTGGGATCTCTAAGCCTACCACTCCCACCCTGTCCCAGTCATCAGGGTGGGCAGGGAAGGATTGTGCTGTCTGACCCAAGCCTTCCTTCCTCATCTGCCTTACTTTGATGGGTGCTATTCATTTTAGTCCCCACAGTTCATAAACTTGACATCCCTGATTGTTAGAAGTTGTTTCCAATGATGAGCGATGTCATTGGAGTTACAGAGTCACTGGCACTAAGGGGATAAATCCCACAGAACTGTAGGGGTCCTGCAAGAACCATTTGTGCATGTCCATCATGTTAGACCTCAAACGAATTGGTGCTGAGACATCACCAGGCAGAAACCAGTGTGTGGGACTCAGCTCTTACTCTACAAGAGAGGTTTATTTATTATACCGCCTTCCTCTTTTGCAGAGAAATCCGGGACTTGCCCAGTGTTCACTACACCGTGTCATGCAACAAACCCTCCAAGCCGTTGTGATAATGACAGCCAATGTCTGGGGCTGAAGAAATGCTGTACAACTAACTGTGGAAGAGATTGTGTCCTGCCTTAGAAAGGTATGGGTCTGAATGTCACTGGGTTAGCTTTATCCTGAGGACAGGAGGTTCTGGCTAAATGGAGCCAGGGAGCTCAGCCCTATCTTTTTTCTGGCCTCCAGGTGCTGGGTTTTCAATGGCTGGACCCTAAAACTCACAGATCATTTGGACAGAAATTTCTCAGATAATTGAGAACTCTAGTTAACCATAGGAGCCACCACTCACCTGCACTTATTATCCCAGCATCCGGTGCAGGGGGTGGCTTACACTATGGTCTTGCTGTGTTGCAGAGAAACAGGGCATTTGATCAGCAGTCAACAGGTTTCTCACCGTTCCCTCCTACTTCAGCATGCAGACGGTCAGTGTCCAGGAATCAAGGAGTGCTGTGACACTACCTGTGCACTGGACTGCGTTAAGCCTTAGAAAGATACCCACCCCCAGGCATGTTTCTATCATGTTTGCCCAGACTCTGCAGTGAGATCTCTCCCTACTCTAACTGGCTTTAGCTGGCCATTGGGAAGGGTTGTACAGCCCTGACCACAGCTGAAATCCAGAGGCACAATACTGCTTTACTAGGGAAGGACCTGGGTCCTTGGTACCTTCCCACTTCCACAACACTAGTTACACTGGTGCCGAGTCTGAAACATCCCCATTAGTGCTGGCCCCAGCAGAGATCAGCCAGATGTCCACATCAGGCAGGGCTTGTAGTAGTAGAGCTGTAGCAGGAAACAGGAGAACGAAAATACAGGTTTGGTATCAGGAGAGAAAAAAATATTTGCACCACATGGGAAAAGGCCACGATTTTGGGATAGAACCCAAGGTTCTGGCTCCCATTCTAAGAGCACAGATTCTCCTCCAATACAGATCAGGATTTTCCCCTTAAAGTTTCTGACTGTTTTGCTTTTTCCCCCCCAGCGTAACTTGCATCAAGGCTTGCCCAGGAGCATCAATGACACCAGATCCCAGAAGCCTGATCTCACTGAATTTCCCTAGGTCCCAAAGGAAGAAACCTCCTCACATAACTTCAGCTCTCTCTAAAGACTTTGGAAGGAAAGCAAACTCCAGATATTTGACTCAACACAGAAAAGCACAGAGGCAGATCACTTAAATGAGGTGGTGACAAAAACAATGATGCAAGTCCCACAAGTTCACAAAAGAGGGGATTTTTAGCAAAGCATCTTACAGTTTAGCCTGTAGCCCAGCATGAAGATGATACCTAGTTGCTGCATTGATCCAGTCTTGCAGAAAAGTTTACCAAACAACATGAGGGTCCACATACCTGTCCAAGAAGCACCCTATATCTGATCTGCCTCTTTATCAACATTTACCCAACTCTGTCTGCGAGAACAAGTTGAAAGAGTCTCCAGGAAATGAAAAGATTTCTCGGTAACCCAGCCCCAGCACCACCAACAAAATTACAACAGAACTTCCCCCTTTTTGACAATAATGTTTCTGTACAAATGTTGTTTGTAATTTAATGCTGTCTAAAGGCTATCACCGTCTTCAGAATAACTCCAGCTTGAGGATCAGTCATGCCGAGAGTGCTGCAAGCACTTTCCACATACCTCTTGTACAGTCACTTGTTACTCACTGGGCAAAATTCCTTTGCAGGTTCATACTCTGCCTAGGCAGCAGAGAGAGACCAGGCTGAGGATTGCTCTGTCATGACCATGAGATTTTTTTTTTTTTATCCATGGTGCTTTTGTAAATATTTGTGAGCAGGAACAGATTTTGCTGCACCTAGATCTCATTGGACATTTCTTCCCTTTCTGCTGTCTTAACTCGTTGGTCATGGGATTTGACTAGAACCACCTGCACACACTACAAATAAAGAATTTTCTTTCATGCCTGATCTTTGTTGTTTGTGATTCCAAGGCCTGCACAATCACACCCATGGCTTCTACCAAGTCAGAATCAAAGTATTATTCCAGAGCTCAGACTCTTTTCCCAGGGCTGGGAATTGCTGAAGCACACCCCTGGTCTAGGTAGGGTCTTAAAGAGACTAGACAGCAGGAAAATGGGAGATATAGTTTGGCACTAGCAGCATCTGTCCCTTGAGCTGAGAGCAGAGGGGACCCTGGATCCTTCCCCATCAGATAGAGGCCCCTGCCCAGAGGTCAACAGCTTACTGGTTTCCATCTTGTTTGGAGCAAGATTTCTGTTGAGACATCTCTCACATGACCCCTCAGTGTGAGTTTGCTCCCACCCCACATCAAAAATGTCTCCTTAGCTGGCTCTTGAGCAAGACAATTTCACTTTTCCCTGCAATGGGTCAAACTCTTGTTTTTCTTGTGCAAAGAGCTCCAGGAAGACAGAACAACCTGATTGTGAAATGACACAAAGAAAGGCTATAAATATTGGCATCAACCCGGGCACCTCATTCTCTGCTCCCCTCTCCTCTCCTTACTGAGATTTTAAATAGCAACCTGACTTGGCTCTGGGCATTCAGACCTGCCTCCTAACACAACACCATGAAGTTACTGGGTGTCTTCCTCTTCGCGGGGCTCCTCTTCCTCTGGGCTGAGCTGCCTCCAGCATCTGGTAGGACATCCCTTCTGAATGACAAAGTGGAGTTTGGACTCAGGGAAAAGCAACTGAAAAGCTCAGGGGCTGGCTGAGGGGGATCATTCAGGGAGGATACTCACAAGGTCTGAACCTCAAGGAAGAAGAGGACATAGTTAAGGTGCTACATGGGATGCAAGCGGGTGTTTAATGGGGTGAGATGGAGGGGGGAAGTTTTGAGATGAACTTTAGGAGAGTCTTCCTGGCTGTGGGATATATCTAGCTATAATGAGTCTCTCAGGCATAGGTTGGAAAGCCCCAGGGTCAATGCTAGGGGATGTGGACAGTTATCATGGGTGCTGTATCTCAATGCCACTTGGCTTTTTTAGCTTTATTATATTTTATTGACTATGCTGAGTAGCTGGTTGGGGGAGGGACAGGTTTGGTCACATCTCTAGTTCATGTAGAGCAGCGATTCTCAACAAAAGGCATACGTTCCATGGGGATATGCTGAGGTCTTCCAAGGGGTACATCAGCACATCCAGATAGTGTCTAGTTTTACGGCAGGTTACAAAAAAGCACTAGCGAAGTCAGTACAAACTAAAATTTCACACAGACGATGACTTGTTTATAGTGATTTAGATACCATGCACCAAAAAGAAAGTATAATATTTATATTCCACTGAATTTACTTTAAAATTATGCACTAAAAAAGAGAAAGTAAACATTTTTCAGCAGTAGTGGGCTGTGACACTTTTGTATTTTTATGTCTGATTTTGTAAGCAAGAAGTTTTCAAGTGCACCGTGGGGGTACTCAAGACAAATAAGACTTCTGAAAGCAGTACAGTAGTCTGGACAGGTTGAGCGCCATGACTCAGACTAGGAAACAATCCAGCCCTCCCCAGGGCCAATGGGCTAGAAAGCATCTGACAGGGATTTTCTGTCTTCAGGATTCCAAGCTTTTTCCTGTAGTAGCAAGTACAGAGAACTGCCAGCTCCTTCCCCAGTCAACAGCCCAGGACATCAGACTCACGTCCCATTGGATGACAGACAGCACTGATGGGCACGGGTGGCTCTGCTGGTTATTGCAAGGAGGGTCCCAGACTTTACAGTCCCTCACTGGTAGCAGCCAGAGAGGCCCCCCTTAGTGAGCTGCAGACAGCGAAAGGGCTGCTCTGCTCCCATTAGTCACCTTGACTTTGAGATTCCCACAGGGTGGAGCATGACTTGTCAGTCAAACTGGAAAGATGGCATTTGTGACAGTATTTAGCCCCTTCACGATAGCAATCATGTCAAGTTTAGAAAGGAACTGCCCCTGGCAACTGGATTCAGGAGCTCTCACCCCATGGCATTAGCCTGGGAAATGCACCTAGGCAGCAGAGTGGAAGTAGTGGGTGTTCACTGCTGAGATGACATTTCTCGTCAATGCACACCTTTTCTGTTTCACCTCCACAAGGCGTTAACAAGCCTGTGGGAAATGCAGAAGCAAATACAACTAGAAAGTAGAAACACAAATCCTGAAGCTATTCCTCCCTCATCTCAGTGACTTGCAGCATAACATACACACTGCAACCTGGAATAGCCACCTGGCTTCTGAATTATTACTATTTCAATTCATAGTTTGGGGGACCCAGTGCTTAGCTTGTATGAGGGAGGTGCTGGGGCTCAAGCATTTTTTTTTCACGTTCATAGTTGATGCAGCAAGCCCAGATGAGCTAGGGCTATCAACTGCCAAGCCTCGAGGTGTCAGGGCTCAGCCCTGGCAAACTCTGGCACAGGTTAAATGCTGGGGAGAACCCTTTGTGCTGGGTGCTGCACAGACATCATTGCCCCTGTGCAGAGCATCTTGCAGCTGGTATTATGCTGTGATGCTGTTACCCCTGAATTTAACATTCCCTCATGCAACCCACAAGTTGATAATACTACAGTCAGCCATTTTGTATGTACAGCTGTTGCCAGCTGAAAACCAAATACCACACAGCAAGGAATAACACTGGGGCTCTGTGAGGCAAGGTCAGACCACCGCCTACTTGCAGATTGCTAATGAGAATGTGAGGATGGAACAGAAAGTTATGGAGGCGACTGAGTGAGCAGTAACTTAAGTTTTCGGTTTCCCTGACATATTGTGGTCACGGCTGGAAATACTAAGAAGGTTTTGAGATGAGAAATTTTGCCGCAGTTAGGAGAATTGGTGACCAAGTAGGAGCCACTATAGGTTACATGCTTTGTTAGAGTTTGCTATAAAAGATTAGGTAAAAGTCAATACCTCAGAGTAGTCTGAGAAAGCTCTTCTTCAGGCAAGGAGCAAACATCTCAACTTCTCAACTAAACAGAAAGATGGCCCCTGGTGCCCAGCCGGTGATCACTCAAAACCATCTCTGATTGTGAGTAAGTATATCTGGAATGTCCAAAAGCTATTGCATGAGGGAGAGGGGGATATTCTTAAAATCTAACAAATAGTAGTTTTAGATAAGAGCATTCATATGTATCAATTATTTATCACATGGAAGCGCTGTGTTCCCATTGATTTATTCCTGATGCCATCTGAGCAAACCAGTTAAATTACCACTGCTTTAGGCTCTGAGAAACCATGGGAAACACTAAAAGGTCTGTTTATGTACTGATCTTCTTTTGCAGGGAAACCAGGAACCTGTCCAGAAGTCAGATTTAGGTGTGCTCTGTACAATCCCCCAAATCGCTGCTACTCTGATGACCAGTGTCCAGGAGTCAAGAAGTGCTGTGAGACTTTTTGTGGAATGGGTTGTGTTGATTTTAAAGTCTATAATGAAGGTACTAGTCTAATATAATGTTTAGCTGGCCACCATTTGGGTTGTTTCTCCCTGCTTCAGTTGAGCCCGCGGGGTCCTAACAGGATGGGCATTTCAACCCATAGCTTCAAGCAGAGATCACCTCTCATTAGACATGACTCTGAAGGCCACAACATTCTGGTTTATCAGGGAACGGGCTGACTATTTGGCAACAGCCCAGCTTCTCCAATGCTTGTTACACTGGAATTCTGGGGACAGGCTGGTGCTGAGCCTCAAAAGTCTCCTTTCAAGTTGTCCTCAGTACAAGAATGAACTCAGGCCTAAGACAGATCCAACCCAGGGTTCATAAACTGGAAGCACCCTGGTACAGTGGGCGTATAACAGCATCAGTGGCTGAAGAGCGAGAGGGAAAACACACCTTTGTATTAAGAAGACTTTGTTGTATCACAAGACGCTAAAAGCTCAGTCCACCTAAGAAATGGGTAGAAAGGATATGGAAGGATT
Source organism: Podocnemis expansa (assembly GCA_007922195.1). Taxonomy (NCBI): domain Eukaryota; kingdom Metazoa; phylum Chordata; order Testudines; family Podocnemididae; genus Podocnemis; species Podocnemis expansa. The sequence continues at coordinate 11,609,300 of ML682026.1, forward strand.
CAATTTGAGAAGCTGCACTGGGAAGCCTGGGGAATGGTGCATCTGTGGTCAGAAAAGAGGTAGACATTACTGATTGAGTTTGCAGTCCAAAGTCCACTCTGTTTTTAAATAAAACCTTCCACTGCTGCACCCACGAACCTCACCCAGGCTCTAGAGAGGACAATGATGTTGTGTGTTTTGCTCTTTACATGACAATCACAATATGAATGTGCATGGATACAATGAGGGCCAGTATCTGTGTTTGCTGATGATATAAACACCCCAGGACTAGCTACATTCATCCAAACTGCAGCTCTGGCAGGGTTCTGGTGGCTTCTCAAAATACACAAAACAGTGAAAGCCACTAAAGGGCTCACAAACTATTTGAAGGAAAATTACCCAGTTCCTATTGACTACAAATGGATGAGACAAGGAGATATTAGGCTATTGCCGTGGGATGGGATTGGGAGACAAGGGGTTGCATGGGGAGATATCAACATGGAGAGCTTATTCTGCAGTTGGTTAGTTCAGGATTCAAAGTCATCTGCAGAGCAGGAAGTTTGGCCCCACGCCCACATTGATGCAGTAACTGGACTGGGGGGATATTCCCGCTCCTTTTCAGAGTCCAATGGTTTGGCAGGTGCAAATCCACTCCTGCTCTTTCCATGTCCCAGGTTGGGACAAAGTCATTTCAGCTGCAGGGCAGGGCCAAGACAAACTGGGTAGTGTTACTGGGAGCCAGGGCTGAATCAGGGGCTGGGTTTGCACAGGGAAGGATTTCCTGTTGGATCCTCTGGTCATTTTTCCTTTCTGCAGCGTAACTTCCTGCTTCCCACGGGTGTCCCCCGAAGCAGCTGTGACACCCAGGCAGCGTGTCTGGCCTCACCGAGCACCTACAGACCAGTCCCAGGAAATCAAGCTGCACGGCATCTGCATTCTTAGTCAGTCTTGTCTTCTGCACCTGCCACATGTATTGCTACCTGTCAGCAGAGTTGCCATGGGATTTTAGACCCTGCTCGCAAAGCAAAAGGGGGACTGGGATGAGACCCCATCCCGTGAGGGACCTGAGGAGCCTAATTCCAGGTCCCTTTGCAATGGCTTTTTCTCTGCATTCAAGGGGAGGCTTTGGGCAGGGCATCTCTTTATTCTTGCTCTGACTCTGTACAATTAGGAGTCCCTGATGCCTCTTGTGCTGTCACCAATAAAGGAGCTTGTTCATGTAATCTGTGATTCTTGTCAGTCTAGCCCATCATTTCGTCCCCCCTCTGTTCCTTCTTGTCTCATGGGGCAGACACATCCCAACCCGGCCATGAGTAGAGCAAGCTCTCCCCTCGATGCCAGTTCTCTGTGGTTCCTTGATGCCGGCTCTGATGCCTCCTGTCTGCCTATGTGAGGGGGACGCTCCATGAAGCCCCTTCTCAGGCCCCCCCTTTCACCCTGTGGTGAGTTTGGAGCCAGGATCCTAACATTGTTTCAGGCTCTTTCCCCAGGGAGCTGCCTCTGTTGGTTTGGGACCTTAAGCTGTCTCTAAAAAAGCCTTTGGGGCCCTTAAAACTAGGAAAAGAGACATCAGATAACAGTCACATCACTGCCTCCCTGAGCATCTCTCCATTGCAGAGTAAGGGGAACTGCTCCTCACAAGAGAAATTAAAAACTGCTTTGACAATAAGCTGAATCCCAATCCCAGGGCCTCAGAGCTGGGTTTGGTAAACAGCAGTGTCAGGACTACCCAGCCTGCTCCATAGCCGTGAAAATCCACCAGCCTCAGAGACCTACCCTGTCCCCACCAGCCTACAAGTGCTGATGATCCTGAGAACCACCTATTCAGAATAGAGCTAGCACCATCTCAGCTAAAAGCCCATCAAACACCACCTTCCTGCCTGCAAAGGTACAAGAAAGAGCCATTACATGGGACTATTCATACAGACCAGGCCTGGCCAAACTGCAGCTCAGGAGCCACATGTGGCTCTTGAATGAAAAAGTGTGGCTCCTGGAAGAACATCAGCAAATCAATTTAATAGGTAAAAGTATATGGCTATATGCCTCAGTGCAGCTCTTGAAGGTTTAATAATCAACTTGTTTGGCTCCTGAATTCCATAAGTTTGGCCACCCCATAGACCAATCAAATCTCAGTCAGGGTACTGGGAAACAAGAGGAGGGGAAGCTTCCAGGTAGCATGTTTCCAGGGAAAGCAGAGAGACAGGATGTGGAGCTGGAGAGAGAAACTGTTCACCCTAGCTTAACAGAGTTCCTTGTTCAGTGCTGAAAGAAAGTGACTCTTTTGGTCAGTAGTTACTTTGTCACAAGAGACTTAAGGGTGGGATTCTACATTTTGCTTGGGAGCTCTGCAGTCCAGCTGCTCCCAAATAAAGCAGGCAGAAGTGTTAATCAGCTACCTTAAATGGTCCACATAAGCTGTGCTCACTACTTACACCTGTGCCACCTTGCATTTTACTGACACTGCCTTATAGACTCCCTTTTCCAGATCTGAAGAGCTCTGTGTAAGGTAAAAAGCTGCTCTCTTTCAGGGTCTTTTCCCCAGCTTGCTAAAGGCTCCCTGCCACACCCATGGGTGTGTGTGTGTGTGCACAGGTTTATTGCTCAAATTTAGGTCAAATCTACAAAAACACAGTTCCTCAAGCTAGCCCAAGCTACAGCTCCCACAGGTTTCCCCCATCCTTTTAGTTCCCAGGTTCCTTCTGCCTTTCCCCACATTCCTAGCCCCCCTACTCAGAAAGTAAGAGCCCTACATTCATTCACGCAGCCTAACCCACCCTTGTACCCCCTCAGCCGTATTTACTCTCTGGATGCCCAGGTGCCCCTTTTATAGCTCAGGTAGGGTCAGCTGACCCATCACGGCTACAGCAGCCCTGTTCCTTTTAAAGGGCCAGTGTCTTGCTGGTAGATGCTTTTGCCCTCATTGATGCTTGGCTGGCCCCATCCTACTAGATTCAACTGTGATATTATTCCAGACTCATTCCTAAATTAACATCAGTGGCTGAACCATGTGATATACTGTACATAGTTGCCCAGCAGAAGCAGGGGCACACTGGTGGGCAGAACTCCCACCCTGAAAATCCTCCTTTAGCCATTAGAGAGGAGGATCATCTCCCAGCTGCAGTTTGGGGCAGAAGTGAGTGGTGCGGCTGTCTCAGCAGATGCTGACTGAGCCTGGCTTTGGGATGTGGCCACCCTGAAACCTCCTTAGGTAAAGAGCTGGTTGGATGCAGGATGGCTAGATTCACTAGCATTGCATGAACCTATTGCATTCTGCAGGGGTTAGTTCACACATGCAAACTCCAGGTAACACCAACAGCCTGCAATCTCCCAGGAGCTGAGAGCCATGGGGTCTTTGCAACCCTCTGCATCAGACCGAGGCTGCTTCCCAAAAGCCAATAGTTCACAGCAGGGCTGTAGCCAGCCCGTTTTCTGGACACGCTGCTGTAAGTGCAGGTTGGGCCTGTCCAAGATCAACTTCTGATCCCCCCCAAGGAAGGAGAAGAGCCACTGAGGGTAGCAGGGGTGCAAACTTTGCTACTCCAGCTGATGGCTGTCAGCAAGGCAGAGGTGCTGGTGCTTTAGCTCCGCTTGCAGCTGTGCGGCCCGACAGTTGCAAGCAAAGCACAGGTGTCAGTGCCAGCGCCAGCACCTCTGCCCCACTTGAGCTGCTGGGCAGCCCTACGGCCATGGTGGCAAGGTTTGCATCTTTTCCAATGGCTAAAGCAGGCTGGCTACAGCGACACGTGGGTGGGCCCTGGCCCACCTGAATCCACCCATGGCTATGCTCCTGGTTTACAGGCTTCCTTTTTGTTTGGAGCAAAGTTTCTGTTATGGCATCTCTCACAGCTCCCCTCCATGTGTGTTTGCCTTGCTTCAAATTGAAGTAGTCACTGTAGCTGGCTCTTGAGCAAAGGGAGGATTTCATGGGTCAATAACATGCTTTTCTTGTGCAAGGAGCTCTGAGAAGGCATGTGAACATGATTGTGAAATAGCACAAGACAAGGGTACAAATACTGGCATCAAACCAGGCACCTTATTCTCTGCTCCTCACTTCTTCCCCGCCCCCAGCCCAACTCAGCTCTGCCTGCTTCTTGGGACAATACCATGAAGTCACAATGCATTTGCCAATTTGTGGGATGCCTCATCCTCTGTGCCCAGCTGCCATCAGCTGCTGGTGGGCTGTGCCCTCTGAGTGACATCCAGGATTTGTTCAGAGACCAGCAACTGAACTGACTAGGGGCAGGGGATGGGGCTAGGTGAGCAGGAGCGACGCAGAAAGCGCTAAATCCATAAAGCAGGGGTAGGCAACCCCTGGCATGTGGGCCAACAGTAGCACGAGAGCCCATTTGGAGTGGCACACAACACCTTCTGTAACGCTCCAGAAATTGTGGCTCCTGCCATTGAAAGCCACTCCAGGCAGCTTCTTTCAGGGGCAGCTGGGGTGTGGAGGGTCCCCGCCATGCCCATGTTCCAGGTATGGTGCAGAAAGAAGATGCATCGCATGGCTTCTCTCCAAGACGCACAGCTGCCAAGGAGCCACTCTGGGGAGCTTCCTTCCTCAGCATGCCTGGGGCCCCCCCAAAAGGCAGCTTCTTTCCATGGCATCCCTGGGGACCCCTGTCCCCAGGCATGCTGCCAAGAAGAGCTACTCCAAGTAGCTTCTTTCCATGAGTGTCTCCTTTCAGCAGCATGCCAGGGAAGCACCTCCTGCCATGCCCCCCACACCCCAGCCATGGCTGCCACCAGATTTTGGGGGGGCTGCCACTCATGTCTGTGGAGGGAGCCACTGGCACTGGCTGACAGTCGAGGAGGAGGGGCCGGCACAGGGGTCGGCAAGGTTGCTGACCCCTGCCATAAAGCATGGCAAGGACATGAAGGTTTTTCTACCAAGCTCTATCCACTGCTCTGAGTGTGGAAACCTAAGGAGATCGAGGATCATGTTGGGGAAGATGAGTGGGGTGGCATGGACATTTTAGGGGGAACTTTAAGACACTCCTCCCGGCTGTGAGATATATCAGACTGTGATGAGGCTCCCAAGGAAAGGGGTAGGAGCTGTGTTGACAAAGCTCCAGTAAGTGGAGAGTGAGGAACAATCCAGCCCTGTCCAGCACGTACAAGGGACCTTTCAGGGATTTTCTCTCTCTAGGATTCTGAGCCTTTTTTGGCAGTAGCAAGAGGTAAGCACTGAAGCTGCCAGCACCGTCCTGCTCCAGCAAACCACCCAGGGCACCAGATTCACCTCCCATTGTCAAGAGACACAGATGGGCACAGCCGGCTGTGCAGCAGGTCCCCTTACCCCTCTCAGTTCTTATAGTGACCGTCTCTCCCGCAGAGCCCAGGGCAACACTTGCCAGAGAGGCGTCACTCAGCAAGCCGCAGACTAGCTAGTTACCTCTTTGATTTTGAGATTTGACCTGCCCATAGACCTGGAAAGAGGCATCTGTGACAGTATTTAACCCTTAGTGGTGGCAACTGTCTTGGGTTTCAAAGGAACTGTCCCTGCCAGTGTTAAATTCAGGAGCCTCAGACAGAGAAATGTACTGAGTCAGCAGGGGGTGCTTGCTGGCGAGACCACATTTCTCTTCAATGCACAATTTATCTGCTTCCCCTCCCGAGTTGTTAGCAAGGCTGGGAAAATGCAGAGGCAAACCCCAGCTCCTGCAGCATAACACAAGCTAAAGCCTGGAACAATTCAAGGCCTCTGCACTATTATTATTATTTGGATTTGTATGTTGGGAGACTCTTTCACTGGGTGCAGCACAGACTCTGCTCGACCAGACCCAAGTCAATCATCCTATGCCACTCTTGCTCACGGACACAAGGATGATGCCATGCTGGGATACAAGATTTGTTTAGTGAGCAACCGTCTCTTGCAGGCAAACCTGGCCCATGACCAGACTTCATATTTAAGTGGGCCTCATACAATCCCCACAATCGCTGCCACTCGGACCACCAGTGTCCAAGATTCAAGAAGTGCTGGAGACTTTCTGTGGGAGGAAATGTACTTACCCAAGGGGACACGGGGAATGTATCAGCTTCCAAAGGAGTAGCCATGAGTCTAGTTCAGCAAAACAAACAAGCAATCCTGTGGCACTAGCAGACTAACAAAATTTATTTATTGCAAGAGCTTTTCTCCCACGAAAGCTCAAGCAATACATAAACTTGTAAGGCTTTAAGTGCCAAGGACTCCTTGTTTGTTCAGCTTAACATAAGATCTACACGACATGTCTGGGCTCTGCACTGAGATCACTGCTACTCCAGCTGTGCCACAGGGGGTCTATGGGAAAGGGCATTTCAATCCATGGCTTCCAGAGGAGACCATGGCACTGATTTGAGCTGACCTCTATGGTTGTCAACATTTTTACTACAGAAGGGGCTGGGAACTTGCCACCTTCCTAACCTCTCCAGTACTCTAAGATGCCAGGGACAGGGCGCCGAGCTCCAGATATCTCCTGTCACACTGTCTCCAGCATGGGGTGCAGCTCAGGGCTGAGATGGATCCAGTCCAGGTCCCTGGCAGCAGCTTGGGAGAGAGGGTCTGTAACAGCATTAGTGGTGGGAGATGGGGGGGACACATAAAATACACCCTTCTATCAAGTAAACTTTGCAGTGCCATGAGATGAAAGTTGGCTCTTCCTAGGAAACAGGCAGAGGTGATCCAGTTTGGGAGACACCAGATGCTGTATCTTGTCAGAAAAGAAGGGGAGGATGTTATCGGTGGGCTTTGCTGTCCAACAGCCCATTCTTTAGAGACAACAAGGTCAGAAGGGACTGGCTCGAAAGGGGACACTAACTAGGACAGCTTGGCGTGTGGAGTGATTTACCTCAGGATTAAGTGCCATACCCAAGGCAGGAAGTTTGACACGCACGGTCCCCCCTGCCACCCCTACACACCTTCTGGAGTAACTGGAGTTGGCTGGTGGAAAGCTCTCAGAGCCCAGAAGGGATCATGGTGGTTTCAGGACTGGGATGTGTTCATAGAAGGTGGGGCTGTACCAGGGACTGGGTTTTTACACTAGGATTTCCTCTTGGTGTCTCTGATCACTTTCCCTTTTTCCAGTGTAACTTCCTTCTGCCGACCGGCTGAGTGTCCCAGGAGCAGTTGTGGCACCAGCTCTAGGAAATCATCCTATGCCACTCTTGCTCACAGACACAAGGATTCTGCCTTGCAAAAGGGTGAAGGAGGGAGCATCACACAGGCACCTTGGGTCAGGGTGTTTGGGAAGGGCACTGTGAACTGGCACCTTGTGGGAATGTCTCTGGCAGAAGACATTGCGCTCTACCCATTGTCTCTTGCTTTTATCACACACACGCATGCCCCTCCTCAGCCTGCCAGGGCAGTACAGAGGGAGTGGGGAGATCTCATGTTTTAATCCTCTTGCGCACACAGTATTATGAACCACAATTCCTCCCTTGTGGCTCTCACGGCCTGGGAATGGGATTAGGGGTAGGGCAGGGATCTCATCAATCTCTCTGAGTATGTCTACACTTAGAGCTGAATTTGAATTAATTGTCATCAGTTCGAATTCTAGTAAGTGCATGGACACACTGGCTTTCCTCAGTTCGAACTGATGGAAGCTGACTTTGAACTGGTCAAACTTTGTTTGACTTTGAAATCAGGATCAATTTGAACTGAGTAAATCGAATTGACCCAGTGTGGCCAATTCAATGCAAACTCACTATTAGTTCGAATTAGCCACAGCTTGATTTTCCCTATACAACAGAGCCCCCTACCTAATTCGAACTAGCAAGTCCTGTTCATGGACATGCCAATTTGAACTGGATTTTCTAGTGTAGCCACATCAGTTTGAACTGACTGAATTTAAATTAATAATTATTAGTTCGAATTGACTAATTCAAATTCAGGAATTCGAACTGAAACTCGAAGTGTAGACATAGCCTCTTCTAATGTAATGAGGTTTGCCTAGATCCCTGGCATTGTAGCAAATAATGTTCATGCAGCAATGTCTCTTGTTAGTCAGATGACTACAAAGCCCTAGAATACAACTGCTTCACATCCCTGCTCCTCTGTCACCCTTTGTGGATTTTGATGTACCTTACTGCTGTATAGGCCCCCAAGAAAACCTCAGTAGTGGTTACATGTAGGTAACCAGGAAACTCAGAGGGTCTGTTTTCTGTCCATTTGAGAAGTGTCATCAAAGCATCTGAAGAATTCCCTAGCCCCTGCAATGCTGACTGTGGTGCTTGACTGGTAGTTAGGGTGCAGAACAGATTCTTTCTAAAAAAGCAATAGAAACGTATTCTCTAAAACTGCTCTTAGGTGAGGCAGGGAATGGTTGGCCCAGTGTCTAGGTGAGTGATTGTCTGGCCCTGGTAATAAATCTAGCCAGTCATAAATCACCATTGCAATCCAGTGCCATCATGCACACAATTCACCCATGAGAGAAAGAGACTTGGGATAGATGGAGCCCGTGGAAGAGTGGAAGGGGAACAGCCTCTCACATTGAAAGGCAAACTAACGTATGCAAGAATATTTCCTTTTCAGAAGCAAGTACTGGGCTCACTGCCACAAGACAGTGCCACTGATGTCAAGAGCTTAGAGTGATTCAGAAAATGAATGAACATTTACAGCGATGTTCAGAGCATCCACAGATGAAATCTACAAAAGGAGTAAATCTCTCATGCTCCAGGGCAAAAAACAAACCTTTAACAGCTTTCGGTTAGGAAGAAACATCCCTTCTGGGCAGGTGATTCCTTAGTTACCCACAACTGCTGAAAAGTTGGAGAGGGTTCAGAAAAGAGCCCCCAAAATTATTCAAAAGGCTGGGGAAGATACTTTTTAGTGAGAGACTGAGGAAGATCTGTCTCTTCAGTTACCAAAGATATCAAGACGTAATCTGATGACAGTCAATAAGGGCTTGTCTACACTGATGGCGGCAAATTCACCATCATCAGAGCAATCTCCCTGGTTGGCTGAGCAAGGCTGTAGTGTGTAGATCGGATCAGGGAGTCAATCAAGTAAGACCATCCCATCAAGGAGCATAGCACTGAGTCAGAAGGAAGGGGTTTCCCTCCAACACAGCTCACTGAAGACACTGCAGTAAGTAGGGGACAGGCCATCAGAAAGCGATGCACAAGTACTTTGTGCACCTCCCTTTGATTACTGCCAAAATCGTGCCGCTGCGTAGACCAGATTCACAGAACCTCATAGGGAGACAGTGCTAGACACTAAGGGTCCTTTAATCTGGCAGAGAAAGGCAGAACAAGAATCAAATGGTCCAAAGTTAAAGGCAGACAAAGTCAAATTAGAGGCATAGGTTTTTGTTTTTGTTTTTAAATTACTGGTGGTGATTAATCCATGAAACAAATTGCAAAGGGAAGCAGTGGATTCACTATTTCTTGTGGTCTTCAGATCTACACTGGAGGCCTTTCTGGAGGAGATGCTTTAGCTTAGCCAAACAAAATGTTTGAGCTCAGAACAGGAGTCCCTGAGTGAAACTTTTGGCTTGGGTTAGGCAGGAGGACAAACTAGGCGATGCAGTGGTACCTTCTGGCCTTGGAATCTATGGGCTTTCCTAACACCTTCTTCCAGAGTATCTGATCAGATGGTCCCTGTGTGTGATCCAGTAGGACAGTTTCTGCAAAGGTTATGGGTAGGGGTATGACTTTCATACCTCTGATAACTGTTCACACATCACACAATTCTCTTCTCTATCAGGAGCAGCTATTATCAGCTATTGAATGGCCATGTCTGTGCTGCTGGTTAATTTGATAGCATTACACTTATGGTTTATTAATGAGATTAAATGACTAATAGGTTTGATTAAGCACAGAACTCCAGCCCTGGAATAGATCTTTGCTCATAAAGCCTGTGTCCCTGGACAATACAAATGAACGTTAACATGTCTTGCAGTTCTTTTGCACCACAGGAAATAAGCTTTTGTCAGCCCTGCAGCTAGACTTCTCTCTGGTAAACAGACTGAAAATTGCTGCCCAAGGTCTTAGAATATAGGGACCAGAGACAACCAGTGACTGCAGACAGTGGGTGGATGGGGGTGATGAGATGGGATAGGGTGAAGGCAGCTAGCTTCAGCAGTGTAACTGATGTTCAGTACAAGCCAAGTGGCAAATCTGGGGAAGGGGGACATGTTGACCCACCCCACATTCGCACATACATAGGTCACCTCTGATAGGGACTTCAGTGAGCAGGTCCTCAACTGCTATAATTCACTTCAAACTGAATTGAAACTACGCCGGTAGGTTGGAGTTTTGCAGACTGACACCTGTTGAAGATCTGGCTCAAGATCCTCATATGGGGCCACAGATCTCTGAAAGTGGAGTTTCCAGGAACAGGAACACATGATCTTGGGCAACGCTCTGGCTTTCCACCACTGAGTGACTGCATACTTTTAACAGTGATCTGTCTCAGTTCTAGCACACAGGTTTTCAACTTGGACAGCCCTCCCACTTCAATCTTCCACTGACCTTCTAGCTGGTGGGTGCAGTCACTTTAAACCAGGTCACTGTTGAAGACGGAAAGAAAAAGTAAAGCGATTAGCAGGGTTGCATCAATGGCCAGCCCTGTGATGTTAGTGTGTGTACCACCCTCTCCAGAGGGCTACCTCCAGAAGAGGAAAGTGCCTTCATGAGAGAGTCTGAAGCTTACTCTGCTAGTGCCAGTGCAACCTAGGCCTTCGGTTTCCCCGGTTCTCAATCTAGTCTCTCCAGGGCCTTCTCTTGGGAAGAACCCAAAGATCTCAGCACTGCCAGAGCACACCGAGCTCTCCAGAGCAGGAAGCTACAGTTGCTTTCCATCCAACTGCCTCTGCTGCTGAGGACCATTGTGGTTTCACGTGTGAATGACCATCATCTCTAAGAAACAAACTGAGCTACTTCTTTTGCTCTGAGTCTTGAGGGCGAATGGGACCCAGGAGGCTGGAGGTGAAAGCCGGACCTGCCAGAGTTAGCCATTGGCCTCAACAGACCTGGTGAAATTAGTCACTGGGGCAGTGCGCTGCTTTGATGATGTATTGCCTCCATCTCTTGAGAGAGCTCCTACTGCTTGGCAAGTTTAAAACTGCATTGACTGAGGCTGAATTTACAAGTCTTCTCCATCTCTGTCTTGTATGACGTGTGATTTGGAAAGGGCCCTCGTGGGTGGCCAGGGAGCCATTTCTGATTCATGATATTATTCTTGCATTTCCTCTCACTCCTCTCTGATCTGCCTCTGAGTCTGATTTCTGGTTCCTCTACAATTTGAATGAGAGTTCTGAGGTGGAAACAGTATTGCTCAAGATGATGCTGAAATCATAGCTGTCTTAACAAATCTCTCTGCTTCATCCCTGTTGGAGCACCTTCCTTCCTCTGTGCTCTGCTTTTTCAAAAGCATCCTGCCATCACTAGATCTGATAATCCAATTAGCCAGCAGGGACCTAACACAGCACTGGGCAGTTGCTTAACAGTTGTTTGTGCTCAGTCATACCACCTTGGGCAGCTAATGCCCTGTGTGGTCTTTGCATCAACAGCACAAAGCTGGGAACCCACTGAAATGCACACATGGAAGATAATCATAATAGCAAGTGACTCTTCAAGAGTGCTGTTCAAACTAAGGGCCACCAGATCACCAAGTCTCAACACAAGGAGAGACGTCCATTCTCTGTGCTATTACCAAACACAGCCCAGGAACACAACACACAACAAGTCTATGGTGTCAATCAGAGTCAAAGGGTACATCTACACAGCAAAAAAGACCTGTGTCAATGAGTCTCAGAGCCTGACTCAGCTGACTTGGGCATGTGGGGTTAAAATAGTGGTGTAGACATTTGGTCACAGGCTGCAGCCTGGTCTTTAAAATGCACCTGCTTGAGAGCTGTACAAATAATCCCAAATATACAGATTGAAGAGAAGCACACATCACTACTATCACTTCATATATAAGAACAGCAGTTCTTGCCACACAGCCACATATAAATGGCATGTGGCACAGATGGATGGTCTGGGACTTGCAGATGCTTCAAACACATGACCTGTTCCTTCATTGTGAGTCAGTAAAGTTTGTCCGCAAACCAGCCCCTTTCTTTGTAGGGAGTCTCCTCTTTGTTCTCACAACAGTGTGGGTGGCACCTTGACATACAAGAGTCTAAGGACCACAGGAAGATTTGTCTTCCCTGTCAGAATGAACATGATTAATGAGTATTGCAGGGGCACCATTTCCTCCTCCTCCTCCTCTAGACATGAAGCCCAGCAACAGCTCACGCAAGCAAGAAGACAGGAGCTTCAGAGACACAATGGATTGGAACAGAATGAAGGAGATGTCACCCCAACCATATTTGTAAGGAAAAGTAGAGGCTATGACCCAGATTCTCCAAAGTATTTAGGTGTCTGAGTCTCCCTGGGAGAGAGGTGCCTAAATGTCTTGGAGTGCCTGTGCCTAATGGCTACCTGGACAGCTCAGTTCAAACAGGCAGAGCCCTGTGCAGACACAAATGTGTGGATCCACATCTGATCCGCATCTGCAAGAAAGGGTTCATGGATATCCATGTTGTATCTGCAGATGTGGATATAATGCAGATAACTATGAATATCCATGTATTTGCAGGGCTGTACAAACAGGAACTGTGCCTGCTGCAATCTGAAGTCCCAGCAGATTGTTAGAGACAAGAATGGCTATTGAGCAGGCCTCCAAAAGTGAGCCAATGGAGTCTCACCTGCCCCAGAGTTCAGTAGACACTCACTGATGTGATTTGACCTTCCAGTAAACCCCAAAGGTCCCAGTGTGACATATCACCATTGCCAGGATGACCTGACCACCACAGAAAGCATGGCGGGGAGAAAAAGGACACCAGAGAGCCTGTAGGAATACATATTAAAGGGTGTGTCAGTGTTTAGCTCATCATCATTTATACTAAAAGCTGTTAGCCCTGCACCCTCATCAATTCTTTTACTCTCAGGCAAGCCCAGCACCATTTCACATAGAGGCAGACCCCAGTCTGTGCTCAACCATGGCCAAATTCAGTATTTTTTCAACAACGCAATCACCGCTCCTCCTCCTTCTTTCTGGAGCTGTCTTTTCCCTTTGGCACATCATCAGCCTCCCAGTCTTCTTAGGTGTTGTGTTGTCTTCATTGCACTCTTTCTGGAATGAAGTGGGCCTGGCCTGGCTTATATATTCCCCCGGCACACCCCACACTCTCAGCAGTCTCTGAAAGGATTGGTAAATTGGAGACAGCTGCTTGTTGTTTTTTGTTCTTCCTCCATGTGACAGTTTACTCTGTCACAAAAAGGTAAGAGAGGGCCCGGTGAAATACACAAGCTGTTGAAACAGCCAGTTAGATGAGCAGTAAATCTGGGAGATCTCTCATCTCCCTCTAGTGTTTCACTATTATACGATCAGGTACTTGGAAACAGATGGAGAGGTGACACAAGTAGCTGAAGGTTGCAACTCAGACCCACATGTGTGTGCTAGAGTGCAATCTGCTGTTGAAAGGTGTGCTCAAATCAAAGACTAATCGGTGACATGTGAGGCTGCCAGGCTCCCTTGTTGTGCTAGCTCAGCACTGGCTTGGGTTTGTGATGTGAAATGACAGCTTGCTTCAAGAAATGAAAATACAGGAACATATTTTACAAGATCAAACATCTGAAAGAGAAGCTCGGGACTAATCTGAACTGAAGGGAACACTGGAGCTGGAATAATGGGCCACAAAAACTTTCTTCCTCAATCATTGTCTTGACAGCTGTGCTTGCCGTGTCTTGAAAAATCAGGGGCATGCAAAGAGAAACAGACTTCAGCTACTGAAACAGACAGTTGCTGAGTTGCTTGCAACAAGGTACCAGCTTCACATAGTTCCCTGGCATTTCTAGTCAACAAGAAAACAGAAACACAGATAGCTTTAGACACGATAGATAGATTTTTAGAACTCAGTAACCCTTCATTTGCTGGATCTAAAAAACAGAGAAAAGCAAAAGCACGCATTTAACAGTATTCATACAAGAATGTGTTCCCCTTCCCCTGACTCTAGTGTGTGATTGCACAAGTACCTAGTGACAATAAGAGCCTAGTTCACCCATCCACTCCATCAGCTTTGTGCTACTCCAGATGTGCAGGTAGACACAATGGTGTGGGGGTGTGAGACCTGGAATAGCCCGTCAGGTGCCTTGACATCACCTGTTCGAATTCTGCTTCCTGTTTTGAGCTGGCTGAACAAGCTCTCAGAGCTGGGGAAACAGGAAGAGGCAAACATGAAAATTAAACCACTTTTTGTCCTTGCTTTGGACTGTTAGTCAAAACAAAGGCAGCTTTTGCACAGAAAATTGTTCTTTCCCCACCCAGAGACTGACCAAGTAACACCTGTTAGTTAGGGGTAGGGCCAAAAAGGCCCCTGCAGTCCATTCTGTAAATTCACCCATCTTCAAAGCATCTGAGGAAGTGGGATTTTCTCCCACGAAAGCTCATGTGAAAAATAAATCTGTTAGTCTTAAAGTGCCACACGACTCCTTGGGGTTTTTTTGCAGGTGAACAGCTGGTCACTGCCTGGAGAGTGTACTGTAAAGACCTTGCTAAATGCCATGTTCCAAAGGGGCAGCTGTGTCAGTCTAGTCTAGTCTAGTGTTACTTTGGGGCTAAATAGGGATTTTGGATTTTTTTCTCATTACAATAGGTGATTTGACCTCATCTTCCTCTATATGCTGTTCCCCAGTGTTTGGATCTTAACAACTGCTTCGATTTGCTGTTACAGTATGACCTGATGCCATGACTTATACTTTCCTGCATTTATTTCCTCCCAATCTGTAAATTCCCCCATCTTCAAAGCATCTGACGAAGTGGGATTTTCTCTCACGAAAGCTCATGCGATAAATAAATTTGTTGGTCTTTAAGTGACACAGGACTCTTTGTCTTGCTAAATGCCATGTATTTTATGTGGGGCTTGTTCCTCACAAAGCACCATAGATGTCTCCTCTAGCTTAGACTCTTCCCAGTCAGCATGAACGTCTCCTCGTTGTTATGCATTCCTGGTTTCTTTCAAAGGAAACTGTGCAATCTGCTACTGTGGAGATGAAGCACTTTTGCTTAATCGGAGACCAACGCACACACTGAGAATGGAAATTGAAAAAGCTTGAAATCCAGGTCTCAAGATGCATTATTCAGCTGCTGCCACTAGTCACCTCACTTCAGATTTCATTATTTTAATGACCACACAAAGCCCTTTGGAACAGCAGCTTTGATAATACACACACAACTGCCTTGGCGGAGCAGAGATCCTGAGTTGTTTGAGCAGATGGGTAGGTACAGAAGCAGAAGGATGGGATCTTCAGTTGGGTTTTCAGGAAATTTAGCCTTGCCCTCTTGTGGAGCTTTTGTTGCATGTGTTGCCTGGCTGCAGGGACCACAGGACACTCTCTATGCTGGGAAATTGGTTGCTGCTCTATTTGAGTTCTGTGATGTTTAACAAAAAATAAACCAAGCAGGATTAAATACCTCTGCATTAAAACGAACAGCACACTCACATGTCAGAAACTTGCCTGTAAAATGGGGGTGCTGATAATCTCCCCCCAATGAACATTCACTGAAGATGGAGCTGTTTTTGTCTGTAAGATGCTCACTTTAATGCTGAACATTTTTACCAGCCTTGTGGGTCAGAGATGGACACAGGATCCTGCTGGGGTTTAGCTTACCTGGGAAGGAGGACCCAGCCTCATCCAGTTCATGTTTATTTCTCATTTCCTGGTATAGCATCCCAGCTTTCCCTGTGATCTGCAATGGGTTGGGTTAGTGATTTCTTTCTTTTTTTTTTTTGCAAAAGCTTTTCAGTTTCCCCTTTCACAGACCCAAACGAGGCAGTAACCAAGTGCCATCCAGAACTTTCTGGTAAGCACTAGATCAAAGCTCCCAGCTCTCCATCCCTTCACTGCCCTCCTTAATCTCTGACAGCATTAATAGGAGAAAAGGCAAAGGAAATGAAAGGACCGTAGGGTGAATGTATGAACCACCCCCTTCCCCCAGCTTGGCAGATCTATAGCAAGAGAGGAAACGGCCAATTTGATTGAAGCAATCTGATCCACCCTTTCTGTCTCACACCTCTTTCCATCAGCAATGTGAAAAAAAAAGCATAAGTCATTTGATTATTAAACCACAAAAAATGCATCAAAGAGACATCAGGAATTTGGCTTCATCCCACAAAGGTCAGGGCCTGAAGGGAGAGGCTGCCCCTTAAGGCCTACTTCTCTGCTGTGCCTGGGCCACCACTTTCTGTCAAATCTATTTTTAAACAGAAAATTGGATTGTCAACTAAATGGCATTTGTCATTAAATGTATCACTGTCCAAGCAACTCCCATGGCATACCAGGAGTGTAGACGGGGTATATCATGGGAGGTGTTGTCCTGCTAACAGAAAAGAATGGGAGAATGAGGCACCTGAACTACAGCTCCCAGAAGGCATCATAGCAGCATTCCCAAATGAAAATATTCTGGATTTGAATGTTTTTCAGCGCAACATTTTTCATGGAGAAAATCCCCATTTTCTTACCAGCTCTACTCGTTGCTATCTAGACACTGTCAGAGACTGACCTATTTTATACACCACAACACCAGAGATGTCTGAGACAGTTATGGACTGAGCCTCGGCAAGCTTTAATTCTGTGTTTCCTTGGCTTTGGGGGTTGAGCTCCAACCCTGGGCAACAGCGACATCACATATTGCACTGTTGGTGTCAGGGGATCAACACTAATTTATATCAGTGAAGATAGCTGGCCTGGAGAAGTGGGTGTGCCGTCACCTAACACTGGTTCAGGATTCTCATCACGGCTGCCAAAGGCTGTGGGGTTTATTTGTTTCATTGCTGGGTGCTCTACTTCTAAGACTCGGGGGTTACAAGGGAGCTGGTGCTGTGTACAGGGAGGACGCTCAGTTCCAGCAACTTGTGTCCTCACCACCAGGATGCTGTGAGTCGACTGAATTTCCTAAGCTCCACCTCAGGACACACTAACACACAATGGAGCAGCATACTAGGACTTCAGCCCAATATGTATATGCCTTGCAACCCACTTCCCAGGGGTTTGTCTGACATGTGGTTATATAAAGTGATAAATATTTCTGGTGCTATAGACTGTTATCATGCTGGCCGTGGAGGCAACACTGGAAAGTTTGCTATATTTTTATTCCTATGCTACATAGGAGTAAAATATATGCAAAGCTCACGGGCTCATTTTCCACTTTTTATGTGTGTACATTCCACAGGACAAGCAGCAGTGATTATCGTAAACTTTATGGCTTATTTCTAGTGTATAGAACAAAGCCTGATAAGATACCCAAATATGCTGAGTTCCAAAGGGGCAGCCGTGTTAGTCTAGTTCAGTAAAACACACAAGGAGTCCTGGGGCACTTAAAGACTCTCCCACAAAAGCTCATGCAATAAATACATTTTGTTAGTCTTTAAGTGCCACAGGACTCCTTGCTTGTTTTATCAAATATGCTGAGAAGCAAAAAAAATAATAAGAATATTGGAAACCTGTAGAAGTACCTTTCATCCTGGTGAGCCCCAGAGCCTTTTACAGCATATACATCAGGACTGGCTAGCCACCACTGAAATGCAGCCACCTTTGGATTGGAACAGAGCTGTCATTTGCACCAGCATCAGTTTCTAGGCAGAGAAGTGAAGAATATCTTCTGTCATTGAAACAACAGGGGGAAGTTGATGTTGCCAATTGAAGCTAGGATTTGGCCAAGACAGCAGAAAGAGCTTGAGGAGGTCATGGTTCTAACTCTTGCTATATTTGGTTCCTGCACATAGGCTGGCAGGTTGATGCTCTCGTCTGGATTGCTGTGGTCCAAGAAATCCAAATGCAGTGAGATCTTGCACTGTGACAACATAATGTACAGTGACTTGCAAGAGTCAGTTTATGGCTCCTTTGGTCTAGTAACCTGCTGCTACTCACTTTCCATGCAAAGCCCTGCCAAGTCGCAGATGCAGGGCCTGGCCTGTCACCTCACTCTGCTACGGAAAAGTCTCATGCTTACAGCACATGGTGGTATAGCAGAGAGCCAAGAGACATCTGGGTTTCATATTTCTAAGCAGAGATTCTTGGCTCTTTCTTCCAGTTAAACCCACAAAGATCTCCCCAGGATCTGTATCATTCAGTTTGCTACAGAAGCCAGAACCACAGCACCCATCTGTTCCAGAAGTCTTTGGGTTCTACACAGTGATGAAAAAATATGCTTGTACCTTGCAAAGAGCACTGATGGCATGCAGCTAGCCAGGGAACGCTCATCTGACACCCATTATGCTCTTCCAGTGCTGCTGTGGGACAAGTGGAGCCTCACACTTTCTCCCTGCTCAGCAGCTTTTTGTGGAGGCATTTCCATCACAGCCCTTCTAGTTCTCACACTTTGAGTCCTCATCCCCCAAATAATCCAACCCAATAACCCTTCACATCACATTCTCACCTGTCTGGGTGCTTGGACATGGACCGAAAACTCAGGATCTCATTGGCCAAGTCAGCCAACTGGTGACCTGCTGCCATAACACAGGCCATGTGGAGGAGGAGCTGACCTGCTCTGTGCAAGCCTCCTGAGGTGTGCTTAGGTAGCAAAGCCACTGACTGAGGCTGGGAGAAGCAGTAGCTCAGGGGGAAATTTGAGCATGGCCGCACAAAACAGCCCTGGACCCTCCTCTTTGTCCTCCGCAGGAGTCCTTGCAGTCCCTTCCCACCACATAGAGCTAAAAGATTTTGTGGGGCAGGGAAGACATTGTTCCTGCTAAACTTACAAACAAAGGCTACGTGTGCCCACCCCTTGACCCTATAATTAGCTCGTTGCTTGCACAGCCTGGCCAGTGAAGTTTTTCCCTAATTTAGGGGTCTCAAACACATGGCCCACGGGTTACATGCAGCCCCTAAAGCTATTTCCTGTGGCCCACACAACACTATTGTTATCAATATTTGCAATATCATTGTATGAAAAGGTTTCAGTGGTGCAGCCATTGGCCTAACATACTAGTCCTCATGCGGCCCTGTACGAGTCCTCATGCAGCCTTCTTGGTGATTTGAGTTTGAGACCCCTGCCCTAATTCCTTCATGTGGTTTCCTTCCTTTGCTAGAAGCAGTTGGGATTTTATTTTCTCATAATTACTGCAAGCCAAGAATAACAGCTTTTAACTTAGTACTAGAGAAGTGGAAAGGCACAAGAGAGAAAACAATCTAGTGGCTCGTAGCAGTCTGGACATTGGGATACAGAAATAACACTTGACTGTAGAATAAGCGCAACATGATCTATGAATCCCACCCTGACATGTGAGGGGGCCCTCAAGCTAAAGAGACCAGTGGAGTTGGTCTGTTTTTCCACAGGTTGTCTTCTACTTTTTATTTTTGCACCAAGCATTAATAATAAATGCTGGGCATTTGCTGAAGGTAACTTTGTCTCAGTTAGACACCAATCCCTTTCTAAACACTTTACTTTTTAATATGGTAAAGTTAAAATGTTAAAAAAAAGTTAGAAGTTAAAATGGCAAAGATTTACACAGATACATGTGTCTAGCCCTGAATAAAAATGAATATATTAAACTTTAATAACCCTCAAGAAGTCTGCACCAGTTTCACAAGTGACCTTCACATTCATCCTAGCCATCCCCATGTTCTTATCACCTCCTCCTGCTGTATCCTTCACTTAGCCTCTCAGTGATTTGGGTAGACAGAATTGATGCGTTTCCCAAAGTCCCAGGCACATCTATCGGGCTACGTAAATAACAAAAAATAACAATGCCGCTATCTACACAAGCACAGCAGAAGTCACAGCACACAAAAAGGAAGAAGACACAGGAGTCCTACCCTGGTTCTGCCATGCAATGCTGTGTGTGCTTGAGCAAGTAAAATGTGGCTCCGTTCCTCAGTTTCCCCACATAAAATGCGGAGATGAGCCCCCCCCCACATGGACATGTCATGAAGTCTGATGTTTGTAAAGCACTCTGAGATCCAAACAGGAAAGGTGTTGTAGACGTGCAGAGCATTATTTCAAGACAGGAAATCCCCCTGTGTGCACTAGTCTCCCCTTTGCATGCACAAGCACCAAACACAATACAACCCAGTAAGCGTAGGCACCTGGGATGCTGCATACCCAGGCAGAGATCCACATATGACAGAATCTATCAGCATTGGCACACAGGCAATGAACACCTCACACGTACACAGCAAATCTAAAACCAACTGTCCTGCTGGGGCAAGCCATGTTTTGGAAACACAGAGGCTTCTTGCAGCAGCAGTGGCTTGCAAGAGACGGGAATCCTGCAGTCACCATGCCCAGCTATAAAGTCTGTCTTCACTAAGTGGTTTCCTTCTTAATGTGGCATCATACCTCCTGAAGTGCCAGCACCACCACATTGGGAAAATCCTTTCCTGTCTTGCTTGTTTGTGCCAGTGTCACTGACAATTATCTAGGTTAACAATATGCCACGTGACTGTGAGAAACAGAAAATCAAGAAGCTGTTGCAATGTTCAGCTTTTCACATCTTTAATAAAGAGCTCCTAGACCAGTGATTGCCTGGAAGATACAGCCCTGCAGATTTTTATTTCCCTCCTGCACTGTATTCTCCGAGTTCACATGGGATAAGTATCAGTTAGTTATTTCTTGGGTTCATTGGTTGCAAACAGCGTGTCCCAGGATGCTATTCCCAGACACTGGACATCAGAAGTAATTATATGAAATAAGGCTACATGAATTATTGAGGGAGCTGGATCTAACATTAATCAGGAAGAAATGAACAAAAGTTTACTGGGCTACAAATGGAAACATTATATTCCCAGACAGAGAAACAAAGAGATGTGGTTCATAGTTACTGGGAAAGATCAGAGACATGACGTCAATCAGAGGAAAACCCAGGTTCCAATGTGATCAGTGCCTGGCTGATGGGCTATGAAATGCAAGTAGTGATCCATCACCCAAACATCTTCCTGTATCAGGAGTTTCTGTGGCTTGATCTTACTAATAAAGAATGGGCAGCTGGCTCTGTGAGAATGAGCATCTTTCAAGATGCACTGCAGTTTTTTTTGTATTGTTTCTAGTCTCCAAAAGTTTATTGGATCAATGCACTATAACATGGTATTAACATAAGCAATTAACAGCTTTATGGACTACAACTAAAAAAAATTGTCACTGAAATGTTTTTGTTGGACACGTCTACAGTGTGTGGAAAACTGGGCATCTGCCTAGCTGTGGCAACACACACATACTCCTGTCCCATGATGCACAGGATTTAGTGTAGAACCTGGGATGATTTCTCAGAGGGAGGACAACTCTTCAGTTGTTCCAAAGCCCAGGTGAGAAATATAGGAGGGATCTAACCAGGATTACACACTTGTCATCCCTCTGCAAAAATGGTTTGAAAACTTATTGACAACAGTTTCTGCTGAAAGGTACCATCGCACCAAAAGTAAAACATTATGAAAACTTATTAATTTCTATAAATGTTTCAACAGGATGGTCTCTCAGGTCCCAGAGAGGGAGAGATCAAAAACCTGACCATTCTGATCCAAAAACCAGACATTTCAACACTACTGCATTTTGCAAATACTTTTGAAAGTTCCTTCTTTCATTATTCACATGAGCTTTCGTGGGAGAAAATCCCACTTCGTCAGATGCTTCGAAGATGGGTGAACTTACAGAATGGAATGAAAATAAATGCAAGGGGGTGTAAAACATAGGATCAGCTCATACAGTAACAACATATCAGAGCAGTTGTTAGGTTCAAACCCTGGGAAGCCTGAAGTCAAATTACCCTTTGTAATGGGAAAAATTGAACCCATAGTCTCGATTCAATCCTGCTTTCACAGAATTTAATTTGCATATTAATTTGAGTTCAGCTGTTTCTCTTTGAGGTCTTGATGTCCCGGTCACATCTCTGATGATGGTCATTAACAAGTCATTTATCGAGTGATTAGAAAGATGGAAGTGCTCAGCAGCTGGTTTTTTTGTTTTGTGATTTCTGATATCAGCTCTGTGCTCATTCAGCCTCTTACACAGCAGCGATCTTCCTGTTTGTCCAATATATAAGGTGTTGGGGCATTTCTTGCACATGATGGCGTAGACCACATTAGTAGATGAGCAGGTAAATGAGCCTTTGATGGAGTAGCAGGCTTGATTAGGACCTATGATGGTATCTACTGTGCAGATATGTGGGCAGACTTGGCAGCTGAATTTACCGTGGATAGCACAATGTGAGCAACTGGAAGAGGGGGATATGTGATCAAAAGTGTGGATCATGCTGGGGACCCAGGGCAGGTCTAGTTAGAGGGAGGGCCTGTAATTGGAAGCATTGATGTCATATTGATTTATGCAGGCTGGGATTGTCAAAGGTGCCTAAAGGAGTTAGGAGCCCAACTTTTGCTGAACTTCCATGTGAGCTGGGCGCTGAAAATCTCAGCCCTACGGCACAGTAAGACCACAATGGGTAAAGGCTTCCAGCCAAGAGCACCTGCCCAGAGTCCCAAGTTTGCGGGACAAGACAAACACCACTGGGGGGAGGGAGAGCTTTGCAGGACAGGTGGGTGATCCGATGATTTTCAAAGGAGAAGAGGGAGGCTGGCTTGTCCGTGTAACTGGGAAGCTGTACGAAGTACTGGGGATGTAATGAAAGCAGGCACAGCTGGCATGGAGAAAACAGGTTCTCCCCACAGGAGGGGGCTAAGAAAGCTACATGGTCGTAGCTGGAAGAGTCCAGAGCTAACAGGCCTTGATGTTTACTTTCTGCAGTGCTTTTTCTCGTGGGAAACAAGTGAACTGAGGAAGATTTCAGGATAGATTGAAAGTGACATTTGGTTTAAATTTGGCAGTCATTAAAGAGCAGAGCTGGGCTTCAGCAAAACAGAGGAAACTCCTGAACAATCGCCATTGCAATTTCCATCCCAGTGCAAAGTCATCGCAGACACCCATGCTATTCCCAGCTGCTCAGCAGGGTCATAGCGCTGGGCAGGTGTGGCTAGCTACCAAGTGCGGCAGGGCCCCACCACAAAGCCTCAGGAGCTGTACTGTGTGGCTACCACACAGGCCCACTGACAGCAATTTTGGGCCCTGGGGCAGAACAGTCAATGACGTCCTTGGAAAGGGATGGCTGATGTCTGAGTTGACTTCTGCCAGAAATTGTTACTTATTTGTCATGTATCATGCAAATTCCTGGATGGCTGAGGCCATACCTGCTACTCAGCTTTGTGGGTCCCTTGGACTCCCCAGAGAGACTATTGATGAGCTAAAGGAGCTCTGAGCACCATCCCCCATCTCCTCCTATTGGGTTGCATTTCCCTCCACCAGCCGCCAAACCTCACACATCTCTCCCAGCACCCTTCCAGCGCCAAATACCCCCAATGCCTCTGCCTGACTCTCTTCCTCCAGGACAAGCCCCCTCTCCTGCTACCAGGGCTTAAAGAGGCTTGAATAAAGGGATGCTGGGTGTCTATCCTCCTGTCCTCAATTTGGAATGAAAGAGGAGTTAAGACGCAGGCAATTTTTTTACATTCAAAACTGATGCAGAAAACCCAGAGGCGCCAGGGCTCAGCCGTGCCAAGCCCATGCACAAATTAAGCGCTGCTCTCACCATACGGAAGCAGCAGATTTGGTCAGGCTGTGCTCAAAGAGCCAGATCAATAACTGTCTTTATTGGGTTTCTTTGGGTGGGCCTGTGAGCCCTGGCAACCCTGCCCTCCATGCACACATTTAAGCACTGCTTGATCCCTCCCCAAACTACCAAACCCATTGGAAGTGCTCTCCCTTCCCCCAGCCCCACTGAACAGCCCCCTGGAAATCAATCACAGCCTGGGCCTGCCTGCCAACACCCCTGCCAACTAATCAGTCTTTCAGAGAAACCCACTGGCATCTGCCTGCAAATACCTGCAGTCTGCTCATAGGCATCTCCACAATCAATTCCAGGTCAGCGATGGTGGCTCACAGCCAGAAGGCTGGGTGATGGTGGGACTGCATGTAAGACACAAATCTTTCCCACACGCACGTGGGAAGCATCTCCTGTGCTCTGTGTGATGGATGAAACTGATCTTTGCCGTTGGTCCCCACGGGTTCCATCTTCCTGGTCTCAGCAGGGCCCCAGCTTTCAGGGGCTCTGCCAAGTTGACTCCACTGTTCCCTATTTCCTGATCAGCTAGACGCAGGGAAACTGTGGAAAGCAGGGAGGTAGAACTGACAAGCAATGAGGTTCAAAGCCAGTTTCCTAGCTCTTACACTGGGCAGGGAAGTCAAAGCCCCTTCTGCATCCCTAGAAGAACCTCCGCTACGGCAACACAAATGCTAGAAAGCCTCATTCCTGCTGGCAGATGGGTGCTTTATGGAGTCCCCACCGGACCTGGCTTGGGATTCAAAAACATGAAGCAAACCACTGAGACAAACAGAGCTGAGCAGTCAGCAGGCAAACTGATATTAGTAAGAGCACGGCCCTTGCCCAGGGCAGCTAGCCGTTGACATGCTCACACGGCAAGCTCAACTAGCAACACATGAGGAACATCATACTAGCCCTCCATTCGCTCCCTGCATCCGGCAGCTGCTCTGGCCTTGGCCCTCTGCAGCCCTGGGATTCACAGAGGATAGTTATCTGCTGGCTTTTCGCCTTTTCTGCAGCATGGAGCCCAGGTCACTTGCCCATTTGAACTAGTGTAAATGGTGGGTTCTCTGGAACCTGAAGGCTTTAAACCTCCTTAGCTCAGTCTCCCTTTCTGCCCAGGCAGGCAGCTCCAGCCCAGAGAGGATGGGACTGTGGGACAACACCCCTGGCCTCCTAGCTTCCTAATTTGCCTGTCCACCCTGCCAAACAGGCTGATCTGGAGCAATGAATTCTCCCCAGTGGCTGTCCATCTCAGCATCCTGATTTCTCTTTGATCCTCCCGTTGTCCTTTGGTGCTGAGACATGCCAACCAAAAAACCTTGCTCAGTTTCAGTTAAGGGGACAACTTACATATGCCCTATGTCCATGGGCAGGGAGATGGGAGTCAGCTGGAGCCACGCTAGGCCAGGATGGGAGCAGCATGCTGAGCTGAGTGAGGACGTTGGAGTGTGGCCAAGAAAGTCCAGGTAAGGAGCTGGAGGACAAGTGGTTGATGGGTGCTGGGACTACAGCATGAGAGGCTGGGGCTGGGGGGAATGCTGGGTGGTGTGTGTGCCACACAGCAAAATGTTCCTTTCCAAAACAAAACACGCCAGCGCTTCTTTTCTTTCCCCTGAAACAAACTATTTGGCAACAGAGACAAATTACACAACTGTTTTGGTGTCACCAAAACTGCATTTTGTGCCGGAACCAAAATGTCGGCCAAAGAATCTTGCCAGGCTCTAGACACAATGAAGAGATTGGGGGAACCAGAACAAACAGGAGACTTCTTAGGAGAGGAGTTGGGAAGAGCTTTGGCCTCTAGGCAGGTGTGAGGATAAAGCCCTGGAGGTGAGTTTGGAAGGAAAGTGCAGCTCCTGGTAATTTTCATCCTAAATAGACTTATTTAGTGACAGTGCTGAAAGCTCATGCTCAGCTTCTCTGATCTCTCAACAACTGGCACAGCGGGACAGACACAGGCAGGCCAGAGCTCATGTTTCACAAGAGCTGACCGCTGCTATTGCTTTGCTACACAGGGGACCTACATGAAATAAGCTGGTGGTGGCCCCAGTAAAGAAGCCATCAATCCCAGGCTGACATCCTCAGTGGCAAGGGAAAGGCCTGAATAGGGCCATGGAGACTGAATTTTACTCACCCCCAGTCCCAGATGGATCATCCAGGCCCAATGAGGCCAGTACAGAGGATGGGATGTGTGGGAAAGTTAGTTCATCCCTTGCACTAATTGTTCCTTTGTACTGCCGATATTTATCGACAAGGAACATCCTTCACTAGCTCTGAATCCACTGAAAACTTGCTGTAGAAAGCACAAGTAGGAGATGAGTTTCACGGAAAAATCTATCCAGAGGAAAGCAGCTGAGACTCTCCTCTTGCAGTCTGTACTCTGAGGCTCCATTAATCTTCAGACTGTAACCAAATCTGTTTTCAATCACACAGTTGAGCCCCAAGATAACTGAAGGCTGCCCTAGAACAGAAGACAGGAGCTTATTTGAAAATGTGAAACCACTGAGGCATTTCCCACTTGCCAAACATCAGGATCCATGACAACTGATTAGCAATTAATAATTTTAGTTCGAAATATCCGACGCCATCCTCAGACATGACTAAACAGGCCCAACACCATGGTGGGAATTCTCACCAGGGGCAGCAGGAACAAACTCCAACAGCTTAACGCTCCCCCTTCCCTTTACTAGTGACAATGTGAAATAGAAAGTTGTTATACATTTCACGTTTGCAGGTTTTACTAACTCCAGAGAGCTGAACAGCATATTCACCCTAATGTAGAAAGCTGTGGATTTCAGAATCATCTTTGCAAAGCATTAAAAAATATTCATTTATGAGTCACCTTATTTCTGGAGACTGCTGGACTTCCAGCTACATACACACCTTGCAACCACATTTTCCAAAGAAATAAGGGCTTGACTTTCAACTGTTCAGCACTTTCCGCTGAGGTCACAATTTCAGAGATCGTCCATTGTAGGCACCTAAGGGCCACACTCAGTTCACTGAGATGAGTTCTTTGGAAAATCTGGCCCTCTATGTAAAACACTGGTGAAACGCAGCCACCTCTTGGGTGGAAGGGACACAGCTAAAAAGGCAATTATAACCTGGAATCCTGCATAACTGGGTGCAGAGATGAGAGATTTTCATTGATTGCAATTGCACCTGGACAACTCAGGATCTTATGAAAATTGCCAGGGGATACCCCTAAACCTGTAGATAGAGTGAAGCAAATAACCAATTTTGCAGTTTGGGGGCTGCCTTTGCAGGGGGCCTATACAGAGCAGAGTAGGGCACACAGGATTCAATTTTCAGCTCCTGTTGTGACAGGTATGACCAGATTTTCAAAAGGGTTCAGCACCCAAAAAAGGCTACATTTTTTTTAAGAATTCCAGTAAAAATTTCACGAGTGTGTAAGTGACTTTGAAACCTGGGGCCACCGACTTTCATTAAGATGTAGGCCCCTAAATGCTTGCATCCCCTTCTGAAAACAAGACTCCCACTTCTGAGACACACAGGCACTTTTGACAATTTTACTCCCAGTCCCTTACTTTGGTGCCTAAGTGAAGGCCATGGTCTTTCAAAGATACTGACCATGGCTCCTTCCCTTGCCTCCAGCTGCAAGAAGGAATGGATGGGAGATCAAGACTGAATGAAGAGTAAATGAAGACATTACCATCGACCTATTCTTCAAAAATGAGAAAACACTTCTTGCATTAAGGCCAACCAGAGACACATGAAATACTTTTCTAAGGTTACTGTCCTAGGCAACCCTAACAGATTTATTTATCACATGAGCTTTCGTGGGAGAATATCCCACTTCGTCAGACACTTTGAAGAGCCCTCTTCAAAGCATCTGATGAAGTGGGATATTCTCCCACGAATGCTCATGCGATAAATAAATCTGTTAGTCTTTAAGTGCCACAAGACTCCTTGCTTTTTTTGCTTTATTAGACTAACACGGCTGCCCCTTTGGAACTTGTTCTAGGCAAGGAATTGCTGCATAGCCCAAGGGATGTTGTGCATTTGGGAGTGGAAGAAGAAGAATGCAACATGGTCCAGGACTCTGGAAAAGTTTAAGGCCCTGTGATTTTGTCATAGCTATCACTGCTTGCCAGGTAACAAGTCCAAGCATGTCCCATGCCCACCACATCTCACTACTTGTACTACAGCAGGAGAAATGTCAGTCATTGCTGCTAGCAGACGCTCTGCCTTTAATAGACAGCCCTGAAGAGAAAGTCTGAATGGATTTACTGATAGACTTTCCTGTGGTTTGGGTAATAGCCTCATTTCTCTGTGTTAACCTATGTCCTTACTCCTGACCACTGAGCACAACGAGATGCCATCATCTTCATGATCATCGTTACGCTGACGGCATCTTAGACAGCCTGAAACACAGTGGCAGACCAGAGAGGAGCCAGAGGGTTTGTGTGGTGACGGCTCCAGCTCTTATTAAGGTTTGTGGCTTCTTTCAGCTTGTTTCCATTTCCTGCTTCTTTATGCTTGTGGGATTCCCATTTATTTATGGTAATCGATCCTTGCAGCTTTGATGTTTCAAGGTTACCTTGGAGGCCCCGGTGCACTAACACACTAGCCCTGCCCCTATAGAAGTCAGTGGGCTTGACCATTGTTGGTTTGGAAGGATGGCCGAGTGGCTAAGTGACCAGACTAACAGTGAGGCAATCTGGACGCTAGTCCTGGCTCCACCTCAGGCTTCTTCTGTGATTGAGGATAAGCACAATGTGTATGCATGTGCCTCTCCCATGCATTGTTGCACTTGCAGAAGAGGAATTAAACTCAGTGCATGATGCAGACAGCTTGGCTGTGCACGGCCTGTCATAGAACATCTTCTTCAAACCACAGCTTCGCAGCCTGGCACACAGGATGCCTCCTGCAGCAAGAACCCCAAGAGACAATGAAGTGAAATGACTGCATGGAAAGAAGCAAGTTTCTTGGGAGAAGGAGAAGTGCAGAGCATCTTTTTCCAGAGTGATGCCCCATCATTACAGCATGCGAGCAGCTCCTTGGGAAAAAGGCTCATGACACCATAATGGAAGGCAAACTGGTGTATTGGTGCAAAGCCAGCAGTCTAGATGGGAATGCTAACCTAACCCATCTCCACTTCAGCCCTAATTTAGTTTCCTTGGCTGGAAAGAGATTGTTTTTATTTTTACCTCCTAGACGTTAAACCCAGCGTCCTAGCCAAATGCCAGTCCAGTTATTGCATTTTGCCTCACAAACTCCTCCGGCTTTTCCAGTCAGACACAGACTCCTTCGCTGCCTGTCTTATACTGCTGGGTTGTGGCACCATGTGCTGACAAATTGTTGTGGTCTTTTGCCCCAACGGTGGCTGCCTTTCCAAGATCTTTGCCTGTAGTTTATCTGTCAGTTTTGTTGCTTGGGAAGTATTTTAGGATCCTTGTGCACTGAATACACGATTGCACTAGATTCATTTTTATCCTCTCCCCTGTATTTATTTACTGCTGCATTCCCATCAGCTATGGAGACGCAACAGAGGCCGAGTGCATTCTGTAGTGACTCATTGCACTCCAGCAATGGCTACTTGCCTCAAACTATGCCTTCCTCCGATTTGCTTCTCAACTGAAGAGAACACACAGGAAAAAGGCTTCTTCTCTCATCTGTGCAGAGGATTTACCATCCATACAAACCCAGCAGGCACTGATGGGAAGAGAGATGCCTGTATGCACAAAGGAAAAAGGGGGAAGACTTGCAAGGAAGAGATGGGAAGGCATTGTTAGTTGGCCTGCTTTTGTGCCTGTTCCCATTTCCACATCATCCTGAGTTAGTTTCAAAGTCACGGTCAGTGCGCATACACGCACTGTGCTGCTACACACAGGGGATCTGGAATACACAAATATGGAGTGAAGCAAGCTCTCCTCACGAGAGAGAGGGGGCCTTACTCTTAGTTACGCCATGGCCCCTTTCACCTTACTCTGGCAACATAAATGGCCTGAAAGCGGAAGTAACTGAGCCATGTTCACTGAAAGGCTCCTTCGCACTACCAGCAAATGGCCTTGTGGAAAAGAGAGTTCAGACGTCGCCTTGCTAACCAGGGAGAAGGTTCTTTCCCGTATCTGAGTCTGCACAGCAAGGGGGAATTTCACCCCAGCCTGGTCTGTGCATCTCTTCATTCCCAGGTAACCCCTCAAGTCCCAGTAGAGCCCTCTTCTGTCTTTCCTCATCGACTTCTTGTGGTCAAAGGGTCCACAGGGTAATCGGCATCAATAGAAGGTATCGAGAAATGCCAATAGTTCAGGTGATCCTTCCAAGCCTAAGCCCATTGCCTCTTCCCCAGCTAGAAAGACCAAATGAAGGCAAGATATGTCCTTTTCAAACTGCCAACTTTGGGGGGCAAAGACTTGCAGTGAAATCCTGCCCCATGGAAATTGATAGCAAAACCTCCACTGACATCAAGGATTTTCTCCCTGATATATTCCCCGTAAGCACTGATGACTCTCCATAAATAAATAATAAGGGACCCGTCTTGCTCCAAAAGACTTACTGCCTTATCTGTCAGCTGAGATGCTGGACAGGGAGTTGAAGGGGGGTTTCATTTTGGGCATGGCTTGAAGTTCAGCTGTATGTTGGACTCTTGTCACCCCTGGTTATATTTGCTAGAGGGTGGTGTTCAAGCAGCAGTAAAAGCACCAGAGGCTGTTGAAAGGTTGTGCATATTTTACAGCTAAATACAAGAAAGAAATTAGACAACTCAAGCTGGACTGTTCCCTCAAAGGGTCACAAAGCAGGGCCCTCAGGACAAATTTCCTTTCTGATAAAATAGCTGCCTAAAAAATATTGGGAGGAAAAAGAAAATCCAACTTGAACATCCTGCAGAAAGGAGATGCTGAGAAAACTGAATTTCAAATACATCCCTGACCCCACCCTCAGGGTTGGGAAGTCATTAAATCTGCCACCATAATTAATTACACAGCCACCTATTTATACGAAGAAGCTCTGTTCGGATGAAGTCACATACATTTACTTCCCAGCTTCCAGGCTGCTGAGCCATCCTTAATTACCATAAAAAATAAATAACTTTTGCTTCCTACCACAGCAGAGAGGAATTTCCCTTCATCTTTTGAGACCTCCCTTGTAGATGCCCTCCTTCCTCCCCCGCTGCCTCCTTCCCCCGTAAACAAGCATGCTGAAACACAGAGAGGGAGACTGACGCATCACACATGGAAACACACAGACCCTCCAACGGCAACCAGCTCTTTCCGCTACACAGCACCATCACACTCGTGACTACCCCGGAAAAGTGAAACATGAAAAACCAAAGCAGACACTCACCAGACCTACAGCAGAGGGGCAGTGGGAAACGAAGCACAGTTCAAACACAAACAGGAGAGATGGTGCAAAAATGTGACCTAGGAAACATTGACAGAGATTGACTTTCTGCAAAAAAAACCCCAAAAAAACAAAAACAAGGAGTCATGTGGCACTTTAAGACTAACAGATTTATTTTTCGCATGAGTTTTCGTGGGGGAAATCCTACTTTGTCAGATGCTTTGAAGATGGCTGAACTTACAGAACGGAATGAAAATAAATGCAAAGGGGGTGTAAAACATAGGATCAGGTCATACAGTGACTTTCTGCACAAACTACTTAGGCTGTACGGTCTTTGGAGCAGGAATGAGCTTTTTAGTACATGCCCGTGCACTGCTTAGCAGGACGAGGCCCTTGATTAGGGCCCTTGGGCACTACCACAGAGTGACTACGAAGACTATCAATAAATAAAAATAACAACAACTGTGTCTGAAACACAAGGGAGAAGGGTCAGAGGTTTCCTCAAGCTATCAGGAAGATATACATATTTTTCACTGAAGAGTTGTAAGAGAAAACTCTCACCTGGAAGAAAGGTGTGCAGTGGCATAATGAGGGAGTCCAGCGCCTTGGGGGCTAAGCCCACATTTGCACTCCCCACCCAGGTGCCCCATGCCACCCCACACCTTGCTGGTGCCCCATCACCCCTGGTCACGACACCACTGAAGGCATGAGATGGCCACGAGCTGTCCCCGGACCTAGAACAAAGAGGATAGAGAATAAAATCTCAAATTTAGTGTGAAGCCTCATTTTGGGCAGATTGTATAGATTACCACTACAGAGCCTCATGCCAGCATGGCCATAGTGCGATCAGATCCAACCTCCAACCTTCACCCAATGGACCTCTAAGTTTTTTTCTTTCCCATCACTCCGCCCTGGTAACTGAGCTCTGATATAACGGGACTGTAACAGTTGCTTGGCCCTCCTGAATCATCGGGAGTGCCCTGGATGGAGTGACCTGGAAAAGGATGACTGCCACACCTGGGGCTTTTCTGGCTTCATTCATTCAACAACCATCTTCTCGTAAAGGGACAATGGAAAAAAAAGCCCCAAAACCACTGCTTTTAGGTCGTTCCAAGTCAGTGAAGATGCTGACCCACTGCCCCATCCTGAGAGCATCTCTAACGTGAGGCACAGCTGCATTTCCAGACACGCCTCATGGCTCTGCAGGCTTCCAAGTCATTCCCACCAAACACCCTCAGTTTGGGAAAAATGAACAAGAACTGTGGGCAGGCTCACATCCTTGTGCTGGTGTGTCCAAGAGCCATGGTGGTCACGCACCCGGAGCCTGAACACTTTGGGAACAGTGGCACCTTTGGCATTACTCTGCTCTTGTCAATGGAGGATAAAACTGGCTTTGCTCACACTTAGCAAAAGAGCATTTTGCAGAATTCCTTCTCTGCCTGCACAAGAGCAGACTGGGCACAATAAACACAACGCTCGGAGCAGCCAGTCTATGGCCTTGTCTGTGCTGGGAGCTCAGCAGAGCTGAACTGGTGGCAGGAGACTTCCACAGGCTAGACAAACTGTGGTGTAGACGGCAGATCAGTCTGAGCAGGGTTTGGTGGCAGAGTTAAAATACCAGGCTACGGTGCAAAAGCAGTGAGAGTCCTGTGGCACCTTGTAGACCAGGTGTGGCCAAACTGTGACTCGGGAGCCACATGTGGCTTTTGAATGAAAAAGTGTGGCTTGCAGAAGAAGGTCAGCAAATCAATTTAGTAGGTAAAATATATGGCTATATGCCTCAGTGTGGCTCTCAAAGGTTTAATAATCGACTTGTGTGGCTCTTGAGTTCCACAACTTTGGCCAGACTTACAGATTTCTTTGAGCATTAGCTTTTGTTGGCATCTGATGAAGTGGGTTGAAGCCCATGAAAGCTAATGCTCGAAGAAACGTGTTAGTCTCTAACAGGCATCGCCAAACTTGCGGAACTCAAGAGCCACGCAAGCTGATTATTAAACCTTCAGAGCCGCACTGAGGCATACAGCCATACAATTTTACCTACTAAACTGATTTGCTGACTTTCTTCCACCAGCCACACACTTCCATTCAAGAGCCACACGCTGCAGTTTGGCCACGCCTGGTCTCTAAGGTGCCACAGGCCTCTTGCTGCTTTTACTAGTCACAGACTAACTCGGCACCCCATGTTTTACACCCCTTGCATTCAGTTTCATTCCTCTCTGTAAGTTCCCCCATCTTCCAAGCATCTGAGGAAGTGGCATCTTTTCCCACGAAAGCTCATGCAAAAAATAAATCTGTTAGTCTTCAAGTGCCACACGACTCCTTGTTGTTTTTTTCCTCCGGAAAAGGCCATGGTGTGACTCTTACCTTTGGGATGCCCTGCTGCTAGGGGCAAAGGCGAATTATCTGGCCACATTTTGCCTAAGCAGGCAAAAATTTTCTCTCCTTGCCTTAGAAGACTTACTCCAGCCCTTTAACATCCCTTGAATGGGAGGAAAAGGGGCTTGTGGCCTCCCCTAAAACAAAGCACCCACACTTTTGCTCCCACCGCATCCTGAAGAAGCCGGCTTGCAGGTTGGTTGCCCAGGACAGCCCCGCCGCGCCCACAGGGGCTCGGGATGGGTCACCCCGCGCCCCCCTCTCCCGGCCGGGACACGCGGCGCTAGGCGGGGCCGGGCGGCGCGTTCCCCGCGTGGGGCCGGAGCAGCCAGCGCGGGGCGCCGGAGCGAGCCGCTGAAATCCCCGGCCGCGGGCGGCGGGGCCGGGCAGGGGGCGCCAGGCTCCCCGCGGGGCTCCGGAGCCGCCGCCGCCGGCCGGGCTGAGCCAGGTAAGGGGGCGCTGGGGAGGGTTTGGGGCTCTGCCCGGGGGGCGCCCAAAGCCCGGGGACAGGGTCTCTGGCACCCCTCCCCTGGACCCCTAAGCCCCAGTAATAGGGTCTCCATCACCTCTCTCCCCAAACCCGGTCACAGGGTCCCTGCAGCCTCCCTGCCCCATGGGAGCCCCCAACCCAGGTAACAGGGTGTCTGCTGCCCTCCCCGGGGACCCCTCCAACCCCTGTAATGGGGTCTCTGCCACCTCCTTCCCCGGGGACCCC
>ML682026.1:11643233-11687489 GCA_007922195.1 Podocnemis expansa
CCCTCCAACCCCAGTAATGGGGTCTCTGCCACCTCCTTCCCTGGGGATCCCCCCAAACCCCACTGACAGGGTCTCTGCTGCCTCCCTGCCTTGGGGGGCACCCCAAACCCAGGTGACAGCATCTCTGCCACCTCTCTTCCCTTGGGATCCCCCCAAACCCCAGTAATAGGGTCTCTGCCACCTCTCCTCCCTGGGTGAACCCCCCAAACCAAGGCACAGGGTCTCTGCTGCCCCTCTCTGGGAACCCCCCCAACCCTGGTAACAGGGTCTCTGCCACCTCTCTTGGGGACCCCCCAAAACTCGGTAACAGGGTTTCTGCAGCCACCCCTCCCTGGGGCACCCCCATACTCCAGTGACAAGATCTCTGTCACCACTTCCCCAGACCCCCTAAGCTCCATCATCTCCCCTCCCTGGAGACCCCCCCAAAACCCAGTAACAGGGTCTCTGCAGCCTCCCTTCCGCATGGGACCCCCCCCACCCCAGGTAAGGGGATGTGCTGCCCCTCCCCGGGGTCCCCCCCACCCCCAGTAATAGGATCTGTACCACCTCACCCTCCTTGGGGCCCCCGAAGCCCCAGTGACAGGGTCTCTGCCACTTCCCCTCCCCAGGAGACCCCCCAACCTTGGTGACAGGGTCTCTGGTGCCCCTCTGCAGGGGACCCCCCAAACCCCCAGTAATAGGGTCTGTGCCATGTGGCCTCCTCAGGGGATGCCCCCCAAGCCCCAGTGACAGGGTCTCTGCTACCTCACCTTCCCTTAGGACCCCCCAAATCCCAGTGACAGGGTCTCTGTCACCCCTCCCCAGGACCCCAAAGCCTCAGTAACAGGGTCTCTGCAGCCTCCCTTCCCCATGGGACCCCTCAACCCAGGTAACAGGGTATCTGCTGCCCCTCCCCTGGGGACTCCTCCAACCCCAGTAATTGGGTCTCTGCCACCTCCTTCCCTGGGGATCCCCCCAAACCCCACTGACAGGGTCTCTGTCATCCCTCCCCAGTAACAGGCTCTCTGCTGCCTCCCTGCCTCGGGGGGCCCCCAAACCCAGGTGACAGCATCTCTGCCACCTCACTTCCCTGGGGGAACCCCCCCACCCAGGTAACAGGGTCTCTGCTGTCCCTCTCTGGGAACCCCCAAAACCCCATAATAGGTTCTCTACCACCTCACCCTCCACGAGGACTCCCCAAATCCCAGTGACAGGGTCTCTGTCACCCCTCCTCAGGACCACCTAAGCCAAGTAAGAGGGTCTCTGCTACCTCCCCTCCCCTCCTCAGGCGACTCCTCCCAAACCCCAGTAACAGGGACTCAGCTGTCTCCCCTCCTGGGGGACACACCCACCACATGCTGTGCCGGCATCTGTCTCCCCAAGTGGCATCCCCCAAATCCCATGCCACTGTCTCTGCTTTTCCTCCCCATGGGGCAACCCCCACCCCCTGTGCCAGGGTCTCTGCCTCCTTCCCCGCTTGGGGCCACCTACACACACTCGCACCCCATGCCAGGGTGCCTGCCTCCCCTCCCTGCGTGGCACCTCATTCCCTCGGTGCAGGCATTGGTGGCAGCCTGGTTTTCTCACCCCTCTTGCCCTGGGCTGTGATGCTTGACTCACTCACAAAATTTCCACGGGGAACCACAGACTGAAGGGGGGGGCAAACCTGTGGCTCTGCTGCTTCCCACCTGGGGCAAGGGCCGAGAAACCCAAGGAGACTGGCAGTGGGCTGGGGAGTCCTACAATTGATGCTGTGATCCCCGGGCAGGCTCTAGCACTTCCCTATTGTGCTGAGGCAGATGGGCGACTGCCACCTGGACAGGACACTGAGGAGGGATCAGAGATCCCACCCCTCTGCTCTGGGATTTTGCTGAAAACTGGAGCTGTTCTTCCCCCATCTAA
Organism: Podocnemis expansa; assembly: GCA_007922195.1. NCBI lineage: Eukaryota > Metazoa > Chordata > Testudines > Podocnemididae > Podocnemis > Podocnemis expansa. Next base: position 11,645,115 of record ML682026.1, read on the forward strand.
TGCACCTCGGCTGTGGGCCCTGAGAGCACCCAGCTGAGCTGTGGCATCAGCCCCCGGGAGACCGCTTTCTGCAGTGGGATCCAGAGAACCCCCCAGACCCTGAGCCCAAAGCCCATCGAATCAATGCAAGGCATTAACATGAGTGCAAATCTTCCTCCTGGCTTGGACAAAGACTGCAGGAGGGACCCTGCTTCTCTCCCTTTCCAGGGTGTGCCCGTCAAACTGCGGCTCTGCAGGTCAGGCTCTCAATGGCTTGCTGGGCATCCTTTGGCACAGAAATTGGTCGGGGAATGGGGAAGACATGGGGTGACTGTGCAAAGGCACTGTCCCTTTAATAGAATGACTGCTAAGAATTCCACACATGCTGCCCGACCCAAAGAGTATTTCTCCCGAACAACTGCTACGGATCTGTGTGGCTGTCTTCATGCACTAAAACAGCTTAGATGTGGTGGTCCTGTGTTTTAGGGCAGCCAGTACTACCTCCTGCTCCTCACCCAAGGACAGGTTACTGGTGACTTTCATACCTCATGCATCTTAATTCACTTGCCATGTAAACATTTCTAAGATCTGTCTGCAGCCCAGTTTGCCAAAAAATTCCTTCACAGAGTTTGCAGAAGCGAGGATTTAGAAGTGAGCTTCTGTGCCTTAAAACTAAGAGTACCAACCTCTCTGATTTCTTCCACTTTTAATCTGTCAGAATGGGAAGTATCCATGTGTTGGGCAGAGTCTTGAAAGCTGTTAATCCAGAGTCCTTTTTATCCTTTAAGAAAAACGTGTATATGCATTTACTTCAGGATTGAGATTTAAGTTTTAAGCTTCTCAGTGAGTGCCTAATGCATATTTCATTCTTCCCAATTTTCTTCAAAGAAGGATGTCCTTGCCATTTTAAAATAAATATACTTAACTTCAAAAGCATGTTGTATGGATGCACTTGAAATGTGCACAGCCATACACATCTCCTGCCTCAGACACCTACTTTAGAAAAGGAATGTTTTCATAAAATTAAGATTTTTCATTTAAAAGCACCATGCATATTTAGGATCCATTTATATTTAACTTGTCTCATTCCGATGCCTTCTTAACGCACTGGAAATACATTATGTAAACTTAGCAAAAAAAAAAAAAAAGGCCAGCATTATCTCAACGTATTTTACCATTAAGTTATAAATTTTTGAACAAATACTTCAAGTTAATGGGGCTATTTTACAAATTTACATGTTGTTGCAGACAGCTTCACTGGTCGTCACGGCCCACTGTGTTCTAAAAAATCCTTCACCAAATCCATGAGAAAACAAAAGATTATTTCTATAAATGTACAATGGTTCTGTGTCTTAATACCTGATATCAGAGATAGTGCTTAATCTTGGCTCGGGGATGTTTTTAAGTTGAACATTATCACTCATGAGTGTGCAAGAAAAACAGTGAAAACCCCCAGGGAGAACCATCCAAATGCTAACTACTGTTGAATTTCTAGACAGCTGAGTTAAACATGGGCAGAACTAATATCACCCATTAGAAAATTAACATCAGAAGAAACAAGCTGAGATAGTTCATGACATTCTCTCTATTTTCTGTTCAGGAATGGGAATTTTCCCTGTAATACAAAAGGCTTGTGACCTCCAAGCTGGGAAATAGGCTAAACCTGTCTAGTTGATGCTTTTAAGGGTGATGCACACATTCCCTCATGTCTGAAAATATTACAAGTTATTTATCGCATCTAAAAGCAATTATAAGATGGAATTCAGCATTCAAATGCTTTTGACACCATCAATGCCTGTAAATGCAAACCTCTGAGTCTGCAAAATTGCCTTTGTCCTGAGGGCCAGATCCAAAGCCCACAGAAGGAACTAGAGTTTCCATTTTTATCAGCGACCTCTGCCCCAGGCCCACCATGCTGTTGCGTCACGGGATATGTGCAGATGTTCAGACATGAGGCTGGGGTATGTCTTTTTCCCCACAGGCTAAGTGTAGCTTGAATTCACAAGCATCTGTCTGGAAGGAACGTGAATTAGTCATCCCTTTGCCACAGATGGACCGTAGGGAAGCATTCCATAGAGAAGATTATGGGTCATGGAAGTTCCAGTTTCTCCCTTAAAAGTTACATTCCCCATCACCTCTCCATGTTAGCAGTTTTTGAAACGTTGATTTTTGAAAGGAAAGACGGTGATGCAGTTAAGCTCCGAGGCTTATCATAGACAATTGCTTCCTCCAGACATAGCAAAATGCAAGCGTTTGTTTTACGCACTGACAAGCATGTTTCGTTAAGGAGCTGGGGCTCCGAGAGGCAGCGAAATTCAAGGGTGCCTTTGCCAGTTTTTTATTTTAGCACAAATCTGGCATTAGTCTCTCCCCCAGACTCTCCATTTCAAACCTGCCTCTGAGTTTTATTCCTGTGACTAGACCTGTCCTGTGAAAGGGGAAATTCCAAAATCCCCTTCAGGCTTTTTGAGTCTGTATCTCCATTACACATGCAAGGAAAAGGGAGCCTTCTGGAGCAGGAGTGGTAGGTTCCCTGCTCAGTTCCAGACTTTAAGTGAGAAACAAGTAGTCCTCCCTGTCGGACAAAAAGTTCTCACTGGATTTCAGGAACGAGGGGAAGCTACATCCAGCTTCTCCCTGCCTTGGTGTTTTGCCCAGTGACCTATCAACCCATTAGAAATCTAAAAATGTAGAGTTCTCACAGTGGTAAAAGCACATGCCCTGGGGATGCAGTTATGTAATGTGGTGGTGAGCAAAGCTGAAGATATCAAGAGAAGGTCTTGCATATTAACAGTCAGTTGCAAACTCCTTACTCCTTCCCTGTTGAAGAATGGGTTCCACATTCAGAGGATTAATAATTAACAGATATAACTTGATCTCACTCAGTGCCTTTCACAGAGAGAAATCATAGGTTGGCAGCATTTACAGGAGCCTCAAAGCATCACCACTTCCATGCCAGCAGTCCTTGGAATATTAAATTGAGACTTTTTAAAAAGAAGTTCAGAGCAGGAAAAACACCTCATCAGCAGTATCCCTTGAGTTGAGCCCGTATTACTGTCACTGTAAAGTGCTGTAAGGGAATCTCTCTGATTGGGGCTCTAACTACTGTTCTGGATGATTAATCTGTGAAACTGAGCACCAGTCTGACATCTGTTGGCAAAGAAGCCAGCTCTCCTGTCCCATCTCATCCTGCCAAAGGAGCACATTGAGATACAGTGGTGTGCAGTACCCTGGCATCTTACCCAAGAAAGGGCATATGAAAAATATGTGTTTTTGGGGGAGGGTGGGACTCCTGTTCTCTTTTTTCAGCCTCCACTTGGGCACGTGCAATGTGTGTATGCACGGTTGTACATCTTGCAATGCAAAGCCCTGCATGTGCGCGTGAAAGAATTCTGTTAGATTTTTTCTGGTGCAAACTCTTGTTTGCCCTAGGGGGTTTTATGGAGGCAGATTCTGATACCAGAAGAATCTTTTAAAGTGTGTGCACAGGTGTTTGTAGCAGCAAAGAGCAGGTGCACAGTTTTGAGTGTTCACAAGCAGAGGCTGGGGAGCAATTCCTCTGAAAGTGTATCTTGGTGACATTAGTAGCTGCATAATATCTGGGGTTGGTGACAAATATTCCACCAAAAATGTCGTTGAGATAGGCACATTCCTATGAAACATTCCAATTTTGATTAAACTTTATTTTCTGATGGATGATGACATTTTTTCCAACCAACTCTAATAAGAAATTCAAGAATTTTTAAGACTGTAAGGCTCTCTGACTGGAGATTGATGAAATGGTGATGTTACAAGAGCTGACAGTATAAACATTAATCTACAAAGAGGAAGAGGGATTTTTAGTCATACTGTTAAGAACTGCTTTCTTTTGAGATGGGCGGGGGGGATAAACCCCATATAACTTCAGTGCCTGATTGTCACATTGGACAAGGCAAACACCTCTATTCTTTCAGTTAAGGCACTGAAAATCACAGTAAATATCCCTATGTCTCAGTGATCCTCAACAAAACTGAAGGCTCACTGAACTGAAGGCTTCTCAACAAAACTGAAGGCTTTTGAAGGTAAAACAAAAAGAATCTAAAGGAAAAATGCTGTGCAGGAGGAAAAATTTTTCAGGCCTCCTGGGGCAACATCATAAAAAGACCTATGATTGTAAGTCCTTTGCAGATCATCTTTAAAAAAGGGGGGCAAAATTCATCCGTTGCTACTCAGGATGCATTTGGCTCATGACTCTTAGCTGTACAACACTCCTTTTTTAAGACCACTGCATAAAGAGTCTTGAGTGCTTTATTTCAACTGCTCTGTATGTTATCTACAGGCGGAAACAGCAGCTGCTCCGCTGATCATGGTCAACAAGACCTTAAACTACTGGGATCCTGATTTTGAGGATGATGTCATCAACATTAACGTTGGGGGTCTGCGAAGGCGGCTCAGCTCCAGCGCTCTCTCTAAATTCCCCAACACCCGCCTGGGACGCTTGCTGTCCTGCGACTCGGAAGAGTCCATCCTGCAGCTCTGTGATGACTATGACGTGAGTGCAAGGGAGTTCTATTTTGACAGAAACCCAGGCTTCTTCCTGTATGTGCTGCACTTCTACCAGACCGGAAAGTTGCATGTCATGGAGGAGCTGTGCGTCTTCTCCTTCTGCCAGGAAATAGAGTACTGGGGCATCAACGAGTTCTTCCTGGACTCCTGCTGCAGTTACCGTTACCATGAGCGTAAGCTGGAGAGCCGACACTACAACTGGGACGAGGAGAGTGAAGTCAGCAGTGTGGACACGTCCCCCGATGAGATCTCGGACTTCACCCATGACCTGCTGCATTACAGCACGCTACGCTGCGGCAACTTGCGCAAACGCCTCTGGCTCACCATGGAGAACCCTGGTTACTCCATCCCCAGCAAACTCTTCAGCTTTGTGTCCATCAGCGTGGTGCTCGTTTCCATTGCTACCATGTGTGTCCATAGCATGCCCGAGTACCAGGTGCCTGATGAGAAGGACACCTTGCTAGACGACCCTGTCCTGCACAAGCTGGAGTATTTCTGCATCTCCTGGTTCACATTTGAAGTGTCCTCTCGCTTGCTCCTGGCACCCAACCTGAAGAAGTTTTTCAAGCATCCGCTAAACCTGATTGACATTGTCTCAGTGCTGCCTTTTTACTTTACTCTCTTGGTGGAGGTGACTGTGGGCAGTGACTCGGAGCTGGGAAACCTGGGCAAGGTGGTGCAGGTGTTCCGGCTCATGAGGATATTCCGGGTACTGAAGCTGGCTCGGCATTCAACTGGATTGAGGTCATTAGGAGCCACCTTGAAGGTAAACTGCTCTGTGTCCTTATTCATTGCTGCAGTGTTTAGGCATGAAGGATATGTTTGGTATGGCAATAACAAGTAGCTGGAACTTCCACTGGGCTCCCAACTCATGGAAGCTGAATGGTGCTTTAGGGGAATGTCACCAACCTTGCATACACTAGAAAAATCTGGCATGATAGCACCTGAAAGCCACACACGTGGCTTCTGAAGGTGTACAGGCCATCACACTAAGATTTGTAGATATGCTTCAAGTAAAGCTAATGGCCATGCAGTACTCCACCATGCCAGTCTCGACCAGGCCCATATCAGTGTGGACAGAAAGCACGAGTGTAACAGACCCAGTAGTGTGAAGAGTTCCTGGAATCAGCTGACCTGTGTGTTTTAAGGCTGCATGGGCCCTGAGCTAGCCAGAAGCCAGTTAATGTTTTAATAATCCCACATGCACAGTGGAGCTCAGCCATGCATCCTGCTCCCCACACCCAACTTCTTCAGCTTTGTTCTACTTTTGTCTCCAGCATGGCTGAGGGGAGGCCTTTCTGGGAGCAAGCTGCTAGCTCACCCGAGGCCGATGCTCAAGCATGGGCATCCCTCCCTTTAGGGTGACAGGGAGATCCTATGCCAGCTCAGCTCAGTCATTCACAATGCTCTAGTGGATGACCAGAAGTTTGAGTGACTGGCCAAGCTGGGCATCACTTGGAGTCTCAAGCAATGCCAAGTGAAGGCTAAAAGATTGAAGGTGGGTCTAGTGTAACAGGGTCTGGGACATTCCCGTAGGCCCAAACCAAGGCAGAAAAGAAGTGAGTACCATGCAGCTCTTTGCCTTACCTGCAGATCTGCTTCACTGTCTTTTTAGTTAACATTTGTTGCCTTTTGCCAGCAAGTGATGCACATCTAAAGTAGCACATACCAACAGAGTTGGGGAAATAGCTAGACTGCCCATGCCACCTATTATCGGACAGAAAATACATCTTTAGACAGCTAATGGAGACCCCAAATAAGCTCAGTCCTTATTCTTCCCCAGTCCCTGGCAGCTGTGTCCAAAAAAAAATTCACAAAACTAAAATTCATAAAGATTCCTTGCTATCACAGCATGAGGTGATGCATGTTTCCTTTTGGTCCCACAGAAACTCACACATACAGCTGATGCCCCAATGGCCTTGTCCATGTGGCTAGCTCACCAGTACGACCGTGTCAGACTTCCTTGTTTTTTATCAAATTGCCTTATTCCCTCTTCATGGGCCCCTCTGCGGAGAGTTGTTTCCGACAGTTTGCATTGTTAGGCAAGCAAAAGGACCACCACGTGCACTCCACATAACTTTATCTGCACCATATTCCCTTATTTTTCCAAGTGCCTATGAATTTTTCTTCTGTGCCCTTAACCATCTCTAGCCAAGGAGCCAGCAACTTCCAAGACAGTATAAAAATTCAAAACTGAACTGAAATTGTCACTTTGCTTGTTTGTACTGAACCTGGTGCCACAGGGCCTTCTTTGTGAGAAGTCACTCCTGCAATATAAACAAATTCTGGAGTTCCTTGCAATAGACAGGGCATCTTGATGGCTTTTAACTCTTTTCATTTCTAATTTTTCTACATAGTGGCTTCTCCTGCACTGCAGGGATCCCCAGCCAGCCTGGGGTCAGGAGGACTGGCCGGATAGTGGTGGAATGACTGCCAAGTTTGAGAAACTGGGAAAACTAATTCTTGGATATGCACTGAGACAAAAATAGTTAGTGCAAGGCATCTATATTTTGATCCCCATCAGCAGCTCTGCAGCATATGACCAACCCAAACCAGCTCACTTGAAAGCATGTGATTTAAGAATCATATAAAGATGCTGTAACGGCCTGAACCATGCCCCATGTCTTAAAGCCCATGGTTTCAAGCAGTCTTTAAGAGCTGCTCTTGTTGCTCAAGCAGATAAAAAAATCCCATTTCTTTCTGATAACCTGCCCAAAAGTGAGCTTTTATCTGAGGAATCTGGCAAAGGCTGGCTCGAAACATAATGCAAAATAGTGACTTTCTTGGTTGCAGAATTGAAATAAAGCTTGTCACATGGGAAGGGTTCCCTGAACTCTTCCAATGTTGCAGCTGAGTGTGTCTGACACGGGGCAACAGAGCATGGACTGACAGAGTTATTGTGTGTTAATGCAGTGGGTAAAACCTGGGGAACTAGGATTTTCCTTCACTTTGACTCAGCCTGAACCACTGATTCACTGCACGATGCTGAGCAGAATCTCTCTAAAGCTACTTGCAACTCCATCAAGCCCAGCTGTACCACATGGGAGAGACTGAAATCTCACTGAAAACACCATGCTGTGTGTCAGATTTAAGTTTCCATTTGCTGGGCTCATAACTACAAAGTATTATTAACTAAAGCCTCCGTGGAATGAAAACACACTGCCAAAAGAGAGCAGTGGGGAGCTGATAACTTTGGCAAATGGAATGATCTGCATTAATGCTGCAGAGATGTGAGCAGTAAAATTTTTGCACTTGTGTTTATCGGAAAGAAACCCGGGATGTTCTTCAAATCAACCGGGGCCTGATTCAAAGCCCATTAAAGTAATGAGCCTTCCCATTGATCTATGGTCTTTGGATCCAGCTCAGGGACAAGTGCCCACATGAAGGAGGCTCATCAACAAAGCAGACCCACCACACCACCCCGTTGTCTGCTCCTAGCTATTGTATTTTATTTCTCCCTCTAGCCTCTTTTCTTTTTACTGACTCTTTCTGAACAATTGGCCCTGGCACACCATGCTGCTACGAGGTGGCCTGTGTGAAACTGACTTCCAGGGGATGCAGCCAGGGAAGCGGCAGTGACAGCAAACGTTAGAGAACCTTTCTGCTCTAAATAGTCCCTGTCAGGCTTGGAAGGCTAATTTGTGATAGTGGATGTGCTGGCATGCTTCTCAGATGCAAGGTGAGGTGCCCAATTCTCACTGAAGACTGAGGGAATTAGGTCCCTCACTCAGATGTTTTTATTTGTGAATCCCACTAGGCATTTTTCTGCAACTTTGATCCTAAATACCTTGGGCAAGTCACTTAGGGCTCCATCCACAGGAAGTCTGTGGCTAAGCCTGGAACGTCATCCAAGACCACTGTTCGATCCAGGGGAGTTTCCTTCCTCCCTATAATTCTCCCTCGTGCCTGGACAGGGACTGTGATTCCAGAGTCTTGCAGCACATGGGCACAACACACTGCTACGCTAAGGAGTGACTTCCGGCCTTCACACCGTAGTCCCTTTTGTTTACTCATTTGTCTCATCATCCTAATGTTTCAAGATGTGAGCTCAGCTTGATTTGATTTTCCTTGTTGGAATAATGAGTAGAAAAAAATATCGTGTGCTCCTCTGAAAAAGCCCCAGCCTGACTGAAGTGAAGCCCACTGATGGGCAAACCTCTCTGGCTTTAGGTCTCCTATTTAATCAAAGCCAGTTAGCTTAGCTCTAGTAGTTGCCCAGTAGGGAGTCGTCTTATTATAGTAATTTCTTCCAAGCCAACAGTCTCTCCTGCAAACAGTCACTTATTAGATGCTGCTGTGCTCTCGTGGAGCTACCGATGAGCAATGCATTTGGAAAACAAATGACTGTATACAGCCAGCAGTCAATTTCCAAACATGACGCTCTCCGATTCCTCCAGCCCTTGTGTTCCTGGCTGCGGGCTGTCAAACTGAAATGTCTGAGTTACAGAATCACTCGTCTTCTTCTTTCTCCTCCAGTAACTCCCAGTGGCTAAACAGATATCCTTTGCAAATGTATAAACAACCTACCTCTCTAACTGTAGCTGCCAGGCAGGGGCCTTTGGAGGCGCTGCTGTGCTCCAGCTGGAGCAAGTGTTTTATAGCCCATTGGTAAATCCCTGAAAATCAAAGGCTCCACACGCACTAGCTTTCCCAGCAGGATTTCACTGGGCCATTCACAGCCGAAAGATCAGATTGTTCCTCCCTGGAGTCATTGGTCAGAGTGGCTCACAATCCAAGCAAAGCTTTGTTTGCAGCCTACTGTGGAATCAGCCGCCTTATTTCTCCCATTTTGATCAGGGAAGTTTTTCCGGAAGTCACCTACTCTTCTGTTTTCTCTGGGAGCGTCATTCTTTCTTAACCCTGTTTCGTGGCTGAAGCATCCAGTAAAACGTTCCCAAGCTGCTGGACACCTGAATATCAGAATTCTGGTTTCCTTCCTCCATGGGGTGAAAAGGGAGTTGGCAGGAGCAGTGTCACTGCTCTTGTAGGGATGGTCACCAGTGATGTTCAGGGCAGCAGAGCCCTCCGATCCTGAGGCCTTGGTACCCTGACGAGCACCTGGGAAGTGTAGCACTGAACCAGCTAGTTCTTAGTCACTTCACATTCAAGTCTAGGATGGCTGGTTTGAATTTCAGTCTGCACCAATCCAGTATATGCACAGGCCTGTTCTCAGTCTCTGGCTACAGCTTCACTGCAGAATTAGCCTGGGCCGTGACCCAGGTGTGGCCCCTCACCATCCTCCCAACACACTCCTCTCACCTGAGTCTGCTAATGCTTTCGATGCAGGCAAGCTGGCCTGGCTGGGCTTGGGTTCATCCACTGCAGTGATGGCACAGGCCGACTTGTGAGTGCTGATAATCCTCCAGTGCCTGCCCACAATTCGCCGGGAAAGAATCTGAGCCGCTCAGCTGACTGTAATGCAAACGATCCCAGGATGTGCCCCCCAAAACGTCCCAGCAAGATACATGGGGAGGGGGGCAGAAGGTGCAGCTGCAGTTGTGGACATGGTAACAAGGCAGAGCTTTGCAGTCTGGCTGCTCACACCCCAGGGTTTTGGTAACTGGGTGCTCAGACCCAAATGCCAATGACCTGAGTTAACTCCGCTGCACAGACACTCTACAGTTTGGCCTTAGGCTTTGAACACGTGGTGTTGCGAGCTACACCTTACCTATGAAATAAACCCACAAAAATATTTTGGGATGCAGTGATGTCTGCTTCACTCATAACATGCCCCAGGCTTTGCCCTCCGGATATTCACCTGCTGCACACACATCTCTGTATGGTCCCGTGTTTAAAACAGGTTCCTGTTAGCAGTCAGGGGAATTCCTAAAGGGTTAGAAAATCAAGTAAAGTTACTTCCTTTTTGCTAGGTTCTCCTTGCTGCACTGACTGGCTTAGCTCCTTCTCTGATGGCTAAATGACGCAGTGACTTCCATCTGCCCTGCCGGCACAGCTCCCAAGATGGAATTTTAGCCCTGTTCAAGTCAATACGTCCCATCAACTTCAATGGGGTCAGGATTTAGCACCCGGTTTCCTTTGGTTTTGGAGGTTTTTTTTCAGTTACTATCCCTTCTGCTTCCTTGCCTTTCTAACCTGAGCCTTCTGAGGAGTAGTTTGTTTTTGCAGAATCCCAGCAGAAGAATAAACCACTTCAGAAATCATAGTTGGTCCAAACTGCCAAGCAAAGAATATCTATTCCTCTCGGGTTTTAATCATTTCAGTTTAATCCTTCTTCAGTCCCCTTTGTGGCCTCCCTGACATTTCCATCTTAGAGGAAATTTCAATGTTTTGACGTTTGTTTTTGTCCCAAATCACTGTTTTGATTTTTTAATCCTGAGGTGTTTTGTGAATGGAAAATTTAGAAAAATTCAGATTCAGAAATGCCAAATTCTTTGGTTTTGGCTTGATTTGGCATGAATCTTTGTCCCCCTGAGCTGTTGTGGCACCTCATGGGAGTTGTAGTTTGGGTGATTCTTGTCCCCATTGTCCTCTGTACGCCTAGCTATCTGTCAGGTCTATGGCTCTCATGATATACTGTGGTTGCATGACTCTCACACTGTACGGCTGTGGGTCTGACCAGGGACAGGAGGATGCCACAGTGGGAGGTTTAGTCCAGCCACGACCTAAAGAGGGGAAGGGGGCATGAGGCACTGCAGCAACTCAAGAACATGTAGATCAATACAGAACTGACCAACCACTTCAGTTCGGATTGACTGACCAAACAGTATCAATTCAGGTTTACATCATCCAAAACAAAATTCATTATGATTTTTGCAGTGGAAAGTGGAAATTTTTGGCAAAACTGCCATCCCATGGAAAATTGCAGTTTTGTGGAAATGGCCTCTTGTTTTAAAAAAACCAAAATATCCAAAAATTTTGACAGAGAAACCCTGATCCACTGTTGCCATCACTGAGCCATCCTTCCTTTTTTGTTACCCTCCCAGACTCTCCTATCACCCATCATGACTAAGCCATGATCCTTCAATCACGCTCTGAAGCAATCTTCCTAACATAACCTAAGTGTTCAGGCAAGCAACAACAGCTGAATGTTATCTGTACAGATGAAACAGAGATTCACTTTGTCAGCTGAACTGGGAAGAGTTCCTGCTGTGTCCGTTTCATCCAGTGGTTAGCTCCTGGGGCTGCCCAGTTAACAGACTGAGCTGGAACAGACCCACGGAGTCATTAAGTCCAGTCCCCAGCTATCATGGGTTACCCTGTCTTCTCATCAGGTGTGAATTGTTCAAGCAATAGCAGTGAGCTCTTGAGTCTTATGGGGCCAGTGCGTGTTTTCAAGGTTGCAGGGAAGGGTTAATTTCTAGTGCCATGCCTAAAATCCTATTAACAAGAAGGTTAGCTGAGACAGCTGTGTAATTCCAGCACTTGATACGTAACACCAGGGCCTCCTGCTTCTCCAGCCCCCTTTTGGATGTTGGCTCTAGGTTCTATCATTTCTGTATGCGTACAGCACCATAGGTGAGCATGGTGACTTCTGGTACCTTACCCTTATCTATACTAGGACTCATTCCTATTTCCAGGGTATAGGGGCACATCATGAGCATGTTGTCAGATCAGCAGCTGCACTCTGGAGGCCACAGGGGTGCAGTGATGACCACGATCCAATTATTGGAGAGTGCAAGCGGGCTTTGAAGGGAGTTGATTTAGTTCTTGTAGAACAGAGCATGGGTCATTTGCTCTAATTCAGTGGTTTGGGGAGCAGGGATTTGCAGCCTGTACAAACTGCAGTTGTAATCTGTTTCCAAAACACCTGCACAGAGCTGGTGTGACAGCTACACTTGGGAAGTGCATAGTGTGTTTGTAATTTAAGAAGTGAATCTGTTTGGTTTGCACAAACACCTGCTATAATACACATCTGGGCCCTTTGCTTTCTAGCTTATATATAAGGAAGTATATTTTAAAAGCCATTCACTCCTGCACTTACCCTGAGATCTGAGTTTAGGATCCTGGGTTTCTTGTGCAGCAGCTGACAACACCTGCCTATGATGCTGTGCTTTAGGTCTGAGTGAGAAACACAACACCCTGTAGGCATGAATGGTGGTCTTGGCAGATCAGGAGCCTTCAGTTCAGCATGAAGTGACAGAGGAAGTCTCACACGTCCACAGTCCCCAGCTGGTGCTTCTGCACTGTTGCCTTATTGTTGATTTTCTGATTTTAAAAGTAAAGGCATAAAGGATCCGTTTGAAGGAGTGGTTCTGTTGTGTATATGTGTGATATCGACATGCAGATGAGCCATACCATCACCTCCAAGGATCTGGAGTGGTGAAGTGGCATGGATTTCTCAGCACTACATGGAAGCCCTTGAAGAAGTCCTGCCTGTTTTCCTCGGCCAGCTGGCAGAGGCAGGACATGCCTGCAGTCCAAAAGGCCGTGGTTCTCCAGTCCTTGCCAGTTCTGCATTATCTCTTCTTGGTGGCAACGTTAGAGTTGGCATCACCTTCCTTTGGTTTGGAGGCCTAAGTAAGGCAGGGCCAGTGTCTCTCCTCCATCCTCTTTGGATAAGGGGCTTATGTGGCAAAGGTCTGGCAACTCCTTCCTGGCACTTTACTAGAAGGTGGCAGGGACATCCCAGGAACAAGCATTGTGCAAGAGGCTCACGGTAGGAGTGATTCTGTATTTGTACTTCAGGCATCAAAGACAGCATCCAGCGAGCATTTAGCTCACTTCCAGGGCCATCTGGACAGACCAGGACTTTCCAACATGTTCCTGGCTGGTTTCAGGACCTGAAACAGCTTGGAGATGACATTGGTCCGTGTGATGGATGGTCTCATTTACGTGATGGATGGGAGATGGTTTTCCGTATTGCCAAGGACAGGTTTTGGAGCCCATCAATCATGAGGTGACATCGAGCTAACTGTGGAGCTGGACTAGTGGGGGGTGGATGGTGCTGGGTGGTAGCTTCCTGGAGAAACCAGCTCTGGGGCTGTCAGGTAAGCACCTTTCACTGACACAAAGTTAACCTAGGAAAGAACAGTGCTCAAGACGAGTAAGGGAAGATCGTGATTCCCCAGGGCCATATAGAAGGGGGTTAACTACATAATGCACTTTTATCTCATAGGCTATGTTCACACGTAGATACTCATTTTGAAATAAGTTATTTTGAAATAAACTAATTCAGAATAAAATCCTTAATTCCATTTAATTTAAATCGAATTAAGGAAATTCACCAAATCGAAATAGCAAGTCCGGACACAGGATTTGCTATTTCGATTTAGGAGAGGGGCACCATGGGAGGTGTGGCAACATGGCCCCCTAGCAGGGCCATGTTGCCACCCAGTCACCTGCCTGGCTGTCACGTGGAGAGCCAGGCAGGGGAAAACAGCCCCCAGGGCAGGGATATCCCTGCCCTGCCTCCCCTGCTACTGGTGGGGCAGCAGGGGAGGGACTGTGGGGCACCTCCGCTGCCTGCCCAGAAGGGGTCCTGGAGCCGGCTTGTGGGGCCTGCCCGGTGCCAGCCCGGGGTGGGGGGCGGTCCTGGAGCCAGCTCCCCAGACTTGCTGGGGGTACCGGCTGCTGGCAGGGCGGCGAGTGCCAAGCGGAGGGAGCAGGCTCCTGGACCCCAGCCCCATTGGGCCCCCCTGCACCTCACCTCCCTCCCTGGCCAGGGTGCTGGGGGGGGTGGGCGTTCCTCCTAGGGTGCCATGCACCCTGGGAGGAAGGTCGACTGTTATATCGATACGTGGGGCATATTGATATAACAGAGCCAGACAGGGTTATTTCAAAACCACAGTTTTGAAATAACCCTCATTTCGATACCAAACTAGGTTTTATTGTATCAAAACGATTTTCCTTATGTCAAAACAAGGAAACGTCATCTGGATGTGACTTTTTTTTTTAAATCGAAACAACGGTTGTTGTTTCGATTTAAAAGCCTCGTGTGGACATAGCCATAGAGTCCAAAGGGGTCGTTGTGCTAATCTAGTCTGACCAGCATAAAACTGACGGTAGAACTGCCCCAAAATAACTCCTGGAGCAGATCTTTTATAGGAACATCTGATCTTGATTTAAAAATTGACAGTGATGGGGAAGCCACCATGACTCTTGGTAAATTATTACAGGGTTTAATTATCCCCATTGTTAATAATGTATACCTTATTTCCAATCTGAATTTGTCTAACTTCAACATCCAGTCATTGGACTATGTAATACCTTTGTCTGGTAGGCCAAAGAGCCCATTATCAAATATTCGTTCCCATCTAGGTTCCTACAGATCATAATCAAATCACCCTTGACCTGTTCTTTGTTAGCTAAATAGATTGAGTCCCTTGAGTAAGGCCAGTTTTCTAATTCTTTAATCATTCTTGTAGCTGTTCTCTGAATACTCTCCAATTTTTAAACTTCCTCTTTAAACTGTGGACATCAGAAATGGATACAATATTCTAGCAGTGGTCACAGAGCCAAATACAGAGGTGAAATGACCTGCATCACCCCAGTTACTTTTTAAAGCTATCGGCAAACCATTAGTTTTCTTCCAAATTTCTGGAACTTCCCCAGTATTCCAAGACTTATTGAAAAGCAACATTAATAGTCCAGTGAGCTCCTCGGCCAGTTTATTTAAAACTGTTCAATATAACTTCTCCAGCCCTGCAGGATTTTAAAATAATTCACTTTAGCAGCTACTGATTAACATCCTCCTGAGGAATGGAAATAGTGTTATCATAAGATATGACCACATGGTTTGTTCTCCCGACCCCCACTCCAAAAATATTTAGTGAACACTTCTGGCTCTTATGATTTATTAGTGATAATTCCACCATTTCTGTCTAGTAATGGGCCAATACTGTGGTAAGGATTATTTTTGTTCCTAATATATGTGAAGAATAAAACCATCACCACCTCATTATCCTTAACTCTGCTGTTCTCCCTGCTAGGAAAGAGTTTTATTTCTGTTCAATGAAACCTGTTCCCAGCTGACATAAGCTAACCAAACTATGACACACACGCACGGAAATGAGTGCCCACATGGATTTTGATACTGTTAAATTGATAGCTACCAGTGTAAATTCACATGTTATGTGTGATTTCCCTGTGTAAACAAGCCCTGTAGAAAACATCCCATCTCTAAAGATCATTCTCCATCACTTTCCTCTCCTGCCTTTGAACTACCACGACCAAGGAAAAGACTCCAGATCCGTGCAACATTAACTATCCCTGTGGGCTGGTAAGTGCCAACAGATGACATGCTTCTGTCAAAAGCAGCCTGCCTGTGTTTAAGGAAGGAGGTTGTTAAAGAAAAGAAGCTGTCACTCTGCCTGTCACCTCCCCTACGGATCATGCAGCCAACAGGGCCATGGAATAGAAATACATCTCCAGCATCAGCTTATTTGAGGGGTTTGAAGCCGTAGTGTCTCTGTCCGCCTCATTTAGAGAGCAAAGTGGGCTCATCGGGTCATCAGCAAAGCTCTCATTGGCTGTTTCTCCAACCCTGGGTCGGTAGGGTAGTTTCTAAAGCAAACCACCCTTGCCTTGCTAGGAGCAGCCCCAGTCCCCCACACTCCTGTTTCTTTCCCCAAACGCAAAGCTTCCTCTCCTGCCAACAACGCAAGACATTATTTCAGTGCGAAAAAGCTTCTCATTAGGAGACAGTCAGAGTCCTGCCAAGATAAAAGGAGACTGTGTCCAAGTATAATTAGAGGAGATTACATTAGCGGGGGTGAGAAGGGAAAGGGAGATGGAGAGAGACAGCCCCGCTACTTAGACACATTGCTGGGAAGAATATTTTCCCTCTTCTCCACAGACTGTAAACTTTATTTATTTATTTTGCTCTCCACCGGCCAAGGAGCAGAAGCTGAAAGTGATGCTTGCTGTAAAAAGGTTAGAGTGTTATTGATTTAGGAGGCTGTGTCCATTAGCTCAAGGTGTAAATTTACATACATAGCCAGAGATTTCATTTTCTGTAACTCTTCCCCTGCTGCACTGACAGCTGGATTCTTGTGCCTTGACTAGTCCCTCCTCCAGCAACCTCCCCTCACTGCCCTCTAGCTCCATGTCATGTAGGACAAGCTCTGTATCTCTGAGCTGTCTGCACTGCTCTGTTTTGACTTCCATGAGCCATCATTAGGCCCCCCCGGCCCTTCCTATCTGTCATTCCCTGCCTATAAATAGCAGGCTGCCCGATCACGCTCATTCGGCCCACATGACCGTGCCTTCCTCCCCTTGGATGAAGCATGCCTGCTCCCCCCAGCATGTGACAGTGTGACGCGCAGCGATGACATCGAGGAAGTGCCACACTCCAGGCATGGTTTGTTGGCGTAGCTGCAGCTCAGCGCAACTGGTGCAAGTGGAAGGTGCCCTGCCTGCGGCCGTCAGTCCTGAGCCTTGCACATGGCAGGTGCTGAGCCGAACAGTTGCTGTCCTTGGCACCTCATTACCTGAACGTGGCAAGTGTGCCAGGAGCGATGCCAAATGGTGCTGAGGAAACCGAACCCACCGCCTGGGCAATTAACCAGGGTCCAGCCTTGAACCTTGAGCACCTCCTCTGCTTCCCACAGCACAGCCGGTGACTGCAGGCCATGGTGGACTTGAACTGGGTCAGCTTCCTGCCATCCCTCACCTTAGACTCCAAGAGAGCTCCAAGTCCACAGGAGTGATGGATGCTCATCTCCTCCAATACATTTCAGTGACTAAACCTGGCTGTGTGAACCTAATTTTAGACCCCCTGGTTTGATGGTCAGTGTTGGCTGTGCTAAAGAAGGAAAGCCTACACCATTTAAACTTTCTTATCCTGTTAGCAAAACAAACGAGTCCTGTGGCACTTAAAGACTAACAAATTTACTTATCGCATGAACTTTTGTGGGAGAAAATCCCACTTTGTCAGATGCTTGAAGAGAGGGGAACTTAAAGAATGGGAGGAAAATAAATGCAGGGAAGTGATGAAGTGGGATTTTCTCCCACGAAAGCTCATGCAATAAATAAATTTGTTAGTCTTTTAAGTGCCACGGGACTCCTTGTTTGTTTTGTTTAACTAGGCCACTGGTTCCCAACATTTTCTCTGCCATGGCACACCTTACTACCTTTAATTAATTTGAGGCGCACCACCATATAGTTTCCAAATGAACTCATGAATATTCATGAGCCAATCCAGAGCTCTTTGAATAGTTTTTCAAAAAATTTCATGGCACACCTGCTCAGGCCTGATGGCACACCTGTGTGCCGTGGCACACTAGTTGGGAAGCACTGAACTAGACTAACAAGGCTGCCCCTTTGGAACTTATCCTGTTAGGTGTCTGTGGCCATGTCCCAACTCGAAGCCTTGGGGCAGCAGGGTCTGGCAGCATGGATAGTCCTGAGAGCAGGCAGTGGGATGGTTGCTTCATGCGGCTGGACTGAGCAGATGAGGGGGCATGATTGAGTTACTGGTCGTGGAAGAGAGTCTTGGATGCTATTGTGGTCTCTGCCCAGGCCCCACTTGCACTCACCCCAGCAATTGCAACTTTGCCTCTTTCCCCCTGCAAGATCTTTCCAATCCTGTCACAGCTGTCATGACCTTCCACAGTTCCTGCACAGGCTGTGAGTGGAAGCGGTTGGCCCAGGGTGCGTCAGAGATGAGCAGACATCTATGGGGTGCAGGAAGCACCAAAGTCACAGAGCCTCCATTGAGCACAAATCCGGCACAGCCCAAAGATTTAGTGTAAGGCACAGATCTTGTATCAGTTATAACCCAGATACAGCTCTCCTCCTCTGGCCCTCCAAGGCTGGGAGTGCTGTGAAAGCAAAATGCTTTGCTCCTGAGGGAGGGCAGGGAGTCTCCCTGCATTGCTGGCCAGCACCCAGGAAGCTAACTTAGCAATGGGGGACACTGTGTGTCCCTGATCTTCTGCTAGAAGGCCAGGTCTGGCCCTCGTGGGGCCTGGTGGTGTGGAGGGGGTAAAAAGGATGATGGGAGACCCCCAGTCAAGCCTCCCAAAAAACAGCGGTGACAAATGACAAGAGAAAATCCCTGCAGCCTTGCCTGGCTCATGCCCTTCCCTTGAGTTGTACGGCTGCTGGCAGCGCCTTGCTTATTGTCCAGCATCTGGCTGTGCATTGTCAGTGCTTCCCTCCTATTACAAATGCAGACTTACAAGCTGCGAAGAGGAAGAGAATGACAGATATTGATTTGCCCCTGGGAAATCGATAGTATTCCTGACAAATGCTCCAGGCCCCAGACAGTTTTACATCTCAGCTGCATACAAACCAGGGTCTGGCCTGGAGCATTGCTTGATGCTTGGACCATTTGGACTCAAGCAGAAGCCCAGTGCCGAAACTCCGTGCATGCCGGGGAGGGCGGTGCCTCTGGTCTGCTTCCCAGGAAACTGCTGGAAATACCCAAGGCATTGCTGGTAGGTCCTGCAGAAGCCAGGAGTGGGCACCAGTCGCGCAGGTGGAGTCAGACCCTGACGTGGATCTCAGAGCACCTCTGTGGCTTAAATGCTTAGCTCAAACGGGTGTCAGCTCTTGGGCAGAGGGGAAGTGAATGCTCTATTTAACCGCTGGCTCACAGCCACAAGCCATTAGATTGGCAATAAAATTCTCACCTTCCCTTCCCAACAAGTGCAGACCCCCCCCTCCAGCTCAGCTGCAGGCGTGCGCACGGAAACTCCCTTGCCCACATAGTGGGAGGCTGAGAGCCTTTACAGGACGGTGTAAGGTGCTCACGCACAGCAATGAAAGGAGGGCTGTTGCTAGGTCAAATTCAGCAGAATGGATTCCAGCCTTCCCGTGTAACACCGAGACAAAGTCCCAGGGGATGCTGTACACAAGGCAGGAGAGGCAGTTGGAATATGAGGGCGAGAAAAGGAGGGATGCTGGAAGTGACCCTGCTTTGTCACGAAGCCTTGTTTTCTGGCCCCATAGACAGTGTCGGTCCTCTACTGACTCTCCTCTTTGCCTTTCAGCACAGCTACAGAGAGGTGGGAATCCTGCTGCTCTACTTGGCTGTGGGTGTCTCGGTGTTCTCCGGAGTAGCCTACACGGCGGAAAAGGAAGAGGACGTTGGTTTCGACACCATCCCTGCCTGCTGGTGGTGGGGAACAGTCAGCATGACAACCGTGGGCTACGGTGACGTGGTGCCAGTGACGGTGGCTGGCAAGCTGGCCGCTTCAGGCTGCATTCTGGGAGGGATCTTGGTGGTGGCTCTGCCCATCACCATCATCTTCAACAAGTTCTCCCACTTCTACCGCAGGCAGAAGGCCCTGGAGGCTGCTGTGAGAGACAGCGACAAGAAAGGACCCAATGACTTGAAGAGTTATCCCAGCCAGAACCGTGGCTTGGAGGCTGTGGGTGAAATCTTCCAGGAAGGAGGCAGAGAAGGTTTCTGTGACCTACCCGGAGACGCCCTTCCTGCTCACTGAAAGTTGGGAGGTTAGAAAGCACGACTCCTCTCTGGCACCTCTGTCTTGGACACACGGGGGAGCAAGGACCTGGTTTGTGAGGTACTGACCCTTCTCCCTTCACCAGCACTCTCACTGGATGTGTACAGGAGTGGAGACCCCATGAGCTGTTCACACGATGCATAGTCCTTCAGGAAGAATGACATCTACCAGAATGAGAACAAGAGTGACTCTGTGGTGGCCAAACTCTCCAGAAGTCCATCTGGCCTCCTTTGGCGCTCAGCACAACGTTTGCCTTCATCGTCTTCCAGGCCAGGTCATTAGAGCCCAGAGCTCAAAGCAGCATGTCCATACTGAGCGATTTGTAATCTTGAGCTGATCAGCACATGGCAGCTGTACCCATCTGGGCCCTTCTTGAATTACCATATTTCCTGTATTAATGGCAATGCTGTCAATGCCCCTGTAATGACCTATAGAGAGGTGTCGTGGAATTTGCAATTCAGCAAAATGGTCTTAAAAAAGTAAACTAAAGAAACAGGGAGACCTCAGTGTATCCAGCTAGCCTCCAGGAACAGTTCCTAAGGCCCCTGGTTAGCATCCTGCAGCCTAAAGGTCTGATGCCGGTCATCAGAACATTAATGTCCACCAACTTGTCCCCTTCCCCACCCTTCTCTGGAGAAGTGAAGTACACACTTGTGTTCACAACCAGCAAAGTTGCCAAGGGAGGGGAGGGTGGAATTCAAGGCCTCATGATGTCCACTGTGCAGTGATGGGAGTGTGATGAGGGAGCCCATGTTGCCTTGTGGGCATTTAGTCAGGGCTGATAGAAATGCTGTGTCCCATCCTCCTTACAGCTTCAATCCTAACTGGCTCATATCCTTTCAGTGCCTCAGTGGATAAAGCAGGAAAATATGGGTGATAAAGTTAGAGGCCTAGAAACCAGGGTGAGGAGTGTACGAGGCTGAGAGCATTATGTAGGATGGCGTGTTGCGTAGCCGAAGCTGGAACTCCTCATGTCGGCACACTCACTTGCCTTCCTTAACGACACACTGTCCCAACACTAGCTACGTTAAGAGCAATATCCCCCAAGGATTAATGCTCTTGAGAAAGGCAGAAGGCTGGATTTGTAATGGGTTCTCTGACACCACTTAGGAAGTCGTAGGATTGCTCTCAGTAAAGCCCTGAGAGGACTCCATGTTTGCCAGCATTCCCCCCCCCCCCCAGTCTGGTGTGAAGCCACAAGGGATAACTGGTGTGAAAATGACCTGGTATGCTTTGGCCAACTGGCCAACCGACCCATTGCTTGCACCCGAGAGATTTGCAGAGTGTGTGTTCGCTGGCAGAGGTTGCCAGAGTTTGGATAGGAAAGCTCAGGAGAGAGCAGCTTTGCAAGAGATTTGACAGATGCGGCAAAAAGCGAAGATGTCATTGCTGTATGTGTGATGCCCTAAAGCAGAGTGACAAACCATGGCCAGTACCTAACACATGCTCCAGTTCTATGTGTTATAGCGCCCATGACAGGACTTCTTGCCTCCATTTGCACCAGCTCTGGAGGAATCACGAAGTGCTGGCCATTTGGCTGTGTGTGTGGAGACCAGCTACATGTAGGCTGGTTAAATAAGTGAAACAAAATTCAGATGTACTGATCTGCTGGACAGTGTTCTCTGCTGTGTCTGGACAGAGTTTCTGAACTCTCCACACCTAGCTTTGGTTCCAAATTCAACCAAGTGTCGCAGCCCCTCCTCTTGCTCTCCATGATGATCTCTGCCACTCTCCTGTGCGCTAGCCTGTTATCCGCCTAGGCTTCCCAACACCTCCCAGACCCTTTCCGAATCCACAGTCCTGATATGCCTCAGTCTTGCTTCTCTCCATGCCTCATGCTTGCAAACAAGGTGGCCAACATCCGTCTCCAGATCCATCTGCCAGTACGTGTTTTTGGTTCCAGAGTCCCATTTTTAGAAGCAGTCTTCTGCTCTTTCCTACCCCTAACTTTTAGAATCTAATTTACCCAGCATGTTCTTGAACAGTTTCTGCTTCCAGATCCCTGCTTGGAAGCCCAGATCTTTATCCTCTACTGGTTCTGCACCTCACACTCCTTCCAACGGAGTAGCCCAGCTGAGCTGGGCACTGGCTCCAGAAAAAGGCGCACATCCACTGGTTAATCATACTGACCCCCCCCATTGAAACAAAAAACTGTCAGCTACTGTGTGTGGCCTCCAACTAATGGACCTGCTGCCCACATAGCTCTGGGGAGGAACTGCTGCCAGGAGTGGCACTCAGTGAGGCTAATCACTGAATGTGGGTGGGGAGATGAACCACCCAGAGGCTGTCCCTGAGGGTAAAGGGTGAGACATGGTGGCAGGAAAAAAAAAAAAAAAGCGCCCTTGACTTGGGCGGAGGAAGCTGAGACACTGAATGTCTGCATTTAGCAAGAGATTCAGGCTCTGCTAGTTTGCACCTTTCACCAGGTGAGAAAATACTAACTTCATGAGATTATTCCAGCCCTGGACTCCACCCCAGCTCTGCCACTGCCGCTCACTTCTGACCTGTCCCCCACTGCCACTCCATGGCTAAGTGCCACCATCCAACTCGGCCCATCCTCTGAAACACCCATTGCAGTTCTGCAGTGTCCCTTCCCAGCCACTTCTCAGGACTGGGACGAAGTGAAAAATCACCCGATTTCTGCCTTGGCAGCCAGCATCCAACATGAATAAACACAGAAGGAAGAGGATAAAAACACGCAGAGACACACTTCCCCTTGGCGCAATTCTGTGAATTCAGAAGAGTCACACGAAGAAAGGATTTGACCTGCTCAGCTGTAGCCAAGCCATGTCAAAGATTTTCTTTTCAGTCCAACCAACTAGAAGGCAAAAGATATTGTTAATCAAACATCTTAAATAGGTTCTCAAAATAGGATCAATATCTTCAACAAGAGCTGCGGGTCTGCCACGTGCGATGATGTAAGCTAGGACACGGAAACCACAGCTTGCCATTGGAATGAACGGCAGACCCATCCATTACACACTGGTAAGATAAGTTCCCTCAAAAACCAAACCATCCCACAATTAGCTCTCAGAAATAAATGTGAGTTCAACATTTGTCTTCAGCATGCTGTGCTAAAGGGAAAACCCCAGCTAGGATCTTTACACTTGCTTACTTGTGCTGGCTGTTGAGTATCTCAGCCGATTTCCTTGGGAAATTAGTCATGCTGCCTAAAGTTAATTTTTTGCATGAGCTGTGGGATTTTCTCCCATGACAGCTCATGCAAAAAATAAATAAATAAATAGACTACCAAGGATACTCCTTTGGATCGTGCCTAAAGTTAAATATCTGCAGGACTGGGGGCCTGTGTGTTTGAGTTTGACTAGCCAGGTGTCTTTTGCATGTGGGAAAATCAGGGCAGAAATGGTACACTCCTGTCAGCTGATGACGTGTCAGTGTTAACTGGCATGGACTGTTCACCCCACACCAGCTCTAAGGGGTTAAGAGCACAGAGAGCTCCCATTAACCTTATACTGGTTGCACCTATGGAAAGCCTGGCTTGATGGAAAATAATTAATAGCTGGTAAAGCCCAGCTGTGGGGAGAAGCCAGCCAAGCTCTGCATCTGGGACATTTGTAGCAGCCAGGGGCTGCAGCATGGAAAGTAGCAGTCATCTGGTGGGTAAAAGAGAAATAAGGAAGAAGCCAAAGGAGAGAGAAAAGCTCTGGGATCCTGGGCCATGAGGGAAACATGAAGAAGGAGGCACGTGGGAGAGATGGCGGGAAGCAGCAAAGTTAGTGACTCCGTGGACCTTGGCTGCTGATTGCAGACTCCATGGCCTGGCACCTAGCGTAGTAGGAGGCCTGAGTTCCCCTGAGGACTCGGGGACTCACCACTGGATGGACGGATGGATGGTCGGGTGCGACTTTATTGCCATGAAAGGGGAGGACTGTAGCAACTTGCCTGGAGGGGTGAGTCATGAAGAAGGAGCAACTTGAGTCAGACTCCAGAGAGAAAGACCCTGGGGTGAGCCACCAAAGGAGCAGGCGTGAGGCTGGGTGAGACCTAAGGTGGAGTCCCTGTGGTGAGTGTGCGCCGGGTCACTGCTGTACCTGGCCTGTCTAGGTCAGTTTTGTTTCCTGCATGGCTTTTGGGTTTCTAGGTCACTTCGCTGGGCAACGTCAAAGGGAAAAAAATAACCACTTTGTTTTTCTAAAAATAAAAGCACGTCCCCTCGAGCCATGTTCCAGTCCCCAGCACTTGTCACCGTGTCAGACACTGCCTCTTCTGCTCTCCAACAGCATTGGCAGGCTAGGTTCCCTGCTGGGAGGGAAGCAGCCAGGCGCTTGGTTTGACAGACCACCTGGGGTGATGGAGGGGCCGAGACAGCTGGGGGTCTCTGGCAATGCAACTAATCTCTGTCCCGATTTGGGGCCTGACCCACAGCCCATTGCAGTTGAAGGGCATCTTTTCAGTGGCTTCTGCAGACCCTACGAGGGACTGTAACAAATTCAGCAGTGTTCCCTTCTAAGGAAGAGCCTTGCACCTCCCAGAAGGGAATTATTTTGCTCACAAGGGCCAGTGGGGCTAAGGTATGAGTTTGCTAAAGGGCTGGGGTTTGCTCCAAGCAGACAGAGGTGGGAATGCTCTGCTTCCAGTGCTGGGGGGCCCTTAGGACAGGGTAGGAGAGATGGGACGGGGCTCTTCTGTGCCCAGTAGCAGGAGAAGGGGTGGCGAGTTCATCTGTGGGTCTCAGCAGCTTGGACGCTGCCCCCTTGGAGACAGCCAGGCATCATCAGAGTGTGGCAGAGGGGCCTCGCCAGCAAAGAAGCAGCTGGCAGTGAGGAAAGGCTGCTCTGGTGGCAACGGCTCTGAAAGGGTTGTTGCTGCTGTCTCATTCTTTGGGGTGCTGGTTGGCTGAGCCCTCCTTGTGACGGGATTATGGCTTGGCTGGGATTTGACCAGCTTGGCTGGCTTTCTGTATGGATTTATCAGTTGCCAGAAAAATAAGTTAATCGGCCTGGGGGTGTGGGAATGTGGGTCTAAAGATTTGCATGGTTCTCACAATACAATGGGATGGCTCATGTTACAAGTGTGTCGCACTAAAGATGCTGCAGCATTCCCACATCTGCAGTCTAAGCGATCACCGATCCTAACTGGCTGAAAATACAGCAGCTGTCTGCTCACCAACACGCAAGCAGCAGGTGGGCATGAACGTAAGAAGGTTTGAGTCACAGGAGAGGGAGGAGATGTGTGATGTTTTCCATTGTATCTATAGGGGTTCTCACTCAAGATATTATAAGTGTCTGAAGGGGAGTGTTGCTGTGCGGTTGGGAGTCTGGATTGTGGCAGCCTTGTCTTGAAGAGGCTGGGGGGTTTGAATTGCCAAAGGTGGTAACCTTCCATTATAGGCTAAAGTGAGCCAGACGCATGCTGCACAACACATTTGGTGGCAGGGTCCAGCATCAAGGGCAAGAAATAATGAATGCCTCTCGCTTGTCCTCCCCTCCCCGTGCTTCTCCAATGAGCACCACCTGTCTGAAACCAAAGGCAGCCATTAAGAAATAGCAGGGCTGTGTGTTCTAGAAAGCCAACATTGTCACGTGTTGGTGGCCATAAAGGTTCATTCTTCTTTTGAGGAAACTAATGGCAACAGGAGTCCAAGCAGATTGTAACATTCAGGGGTTTGCAGCCTGGGGAAACAGGCTAATTTGAGTGTTTGCTTGGCATAAATTTGACACTGCTCCATTGATTTCAGAGTGATGACACTGACTTACGTCATCAGAGGATCTTGCCCATTGTATTTATGTGCAGAAAATAACTATTCTAGAGCTTCTCCATCCTCCAATGACCACAGGGGAATGCTAATTCCCTCTAAATGAATGGGATTTGCTCTCTTTGAATGCTCAGCAAAGGTGCCACATCTGCACTGGACACAGAGACAATGTTCTCTTCTCATCTATTGCAGCACAAGCGAGTAATCGACCCTAAGTACAAAAGTGGCTTCTAGGCAGCCCAGGTACCCACTGAGATGGGGAGGAGTTTGGGAACCTCAAAAAAAAAATCTTAAAGAAAAATCCCGATTTGGAGCATTCCCTGGCTGTACCTTGGGAAGCTTTGCCCCACAACCCCCTGCTCAGCCATGCTCAAGTGCTAGATTATTTGTCCTGGTTCTGCCCCAAAGTAACAAGTGTGTAAACCTTAGGGGATGGGGAGGTGAGGAAGGAAAAGAATGAGACTGCTGCACTACTCCACCCTGAGTGTATGATGAGCCTGCTGTTTTTCCTAAAAAGTAGCCATCTCCTTGCATGTGCCAGTTATGTGTAATGGCATTTCTGTGCACTGGGTGCGGATGGAGTCACTGGCTGTGTGGTTCACCAGAAATGGCCACGTGCTTGCCGTGACTGGACTTGCAGCAAATTCCTGGGCCAATCAGGCAGCTGTTGCTTAGCTATATGCTTAAAAAAAATCTGCCCTTATCTTTATAACTGAATCACATGTGAATGAAAATAATTCGCTTGGATGCCCTCCATGGGACCATCCCAATAAGCATCATGTGTCTGAGCTGCTGTTGCAGTAGGGCAAGGGGACTGAGGCGACAAGCATCGGGAAGGTCAATGTTCTAAAATGTTCCTGTGGTCACAG
Organism: Podocnemis expansa; assembly: GCA_007922195.1. NCBI lineage: Eukaryota > Metazoa > Chordata > Testudines > Podocnemididae > Podocnemis > Podocnemis expansa. The sequence continues at coordinate 11,671,595 of ML682026.1, forward strand.
CCACTTTGGCTCCTTCTACAAAACCTACATTACATTCAGCTTCAAGATTTGACCTCGAGGGCTGAGCTGATGACCCTGAAGCCCTCCAAGAACAGGAAAAGGGGGTTAGAACTAAATGGGAGAGTGACGAGACCTGACCTCAGGATGCAAAATGGCTTGTTTTATTCCACCCCCCCGATCTGATCTAGTTAATTTATTCCCATCCATGGCCCTTTCTTGTACAGGCTCTGGGCTCCCTGCCAAGCCTGTGACCCATGGATCTCTCAGCTCTGACACCATCTGCCTTTTGAAACTCTCACCATCCTCCTTGTGAATGAACGATTTGCTGCAGGGCCCCTCCGCTGTGGAGTCTGCTTGCCTTTGTATGGTTCCTGAAGGGTGCAGCATCTGAGCACCTCAGTGCAGGGAGGGGATATTTCCCTGGAAACCACGTAGGAGCTTTGCAGAGAGGGGGCTTTTGAGGTAGAGGCCAGGGATGCTGGATTTTCATAGGCTGTTTTCCTGCTGCAACAACAAAGGCTTCATATACTGAGCTGTTAGCTTTGAATCAGACCGGATTGGGCTCCCGGGAGGGACAGGAGGAGCTAGGAGAGGTGATTCGAAGCCACCCCTCTGTTCCCCTGATCCTGGGGCTAGCTGGGGACTGTTCCAGCAGGGCTCAGTCAGCTGGAGTTACATCCCTGCCTGCTCCTTACGGGATGGGTGCAGGAGGGGAGCTGGGTTGAGGTGCCATAACGCCACTCCCTGTTAGGGGAAATCCCAGCTACCTGAAGGGAGGCCTGAGGACTTGGATGGCTGTGTCAGCTCTGCAGGGCTGGTCACTGACACTAGCAACAGCCTAAGATGATCTTTGAGTGTGAGGATTTTGCGGTTTACTGAGCAGTCAGAAAAAGCAGCCGAGGCTGCAGACAAAGATTCCAGTGGACACACAAACGGGTTTCCTATGAAGGTTGCTGATGGAGGAGCTGCCAGCTGAGTGTTAGTCACGTGGATGTTTTTATTATATCCCAGGTTCTGTAGCAGGAAAGTGAGTGTTCGTCTGACTAATGAAATGTATTAAAAAAACAGCTTGTGGCAATGCACTAGATGCACTGTTGTTTGAAGCTCTTGGAAGGCAACGTCATCACAGATCCAGTGAGACCCAGATTAGCGTATCTGTGAAGGCGAATAATGTGGGTGCGTGGCTGCGGCAATGCAAAGCCCCAACTGGCCATCTGGGCACGGAGCAAGGGCAGGGTTATGCACTTGGGCACCCACCCTCTGACTGATTCAAAGGGAGCGAATGGCCACGTGTGCTCACTTACCTGCCCAAGTGTGAAAATCTGGGCCTAAAACCTTTGCCCAGCCCCCAATTCCATCCAGCTGTTTCGGTGCCTGCTTTTAGCAACTTGTGAGCTGCAAGCAGCTGTTCAGAGTGAGGAGAGGGATGAGAAAACAGCTGTTTAGTTCTAGTCCTTTCAAAACCACAGCAGGAAAGACAGCGCAGGGACTCACTTCATAATGCACAAGCAAGAAAGATCCTGAGTGATGCAAGCTAGCTAGATGCTGACATTATTAATCAGAGTCTTCCAGTACCAAGAAATCAGCATTACTGTGATCCAAGCCTCACTCATTCTTACAGTGAGAAGTGACCAATAAGGAATGACCCCTCAGCTCCTGCTACATAATAATGGAGGGGGTTTCCTGTCACAAATATTCTAGTAGCAAAATGTATTTGACTGTGAAAACTAATTACTGGTACCTGTTAATTGAAAGTATTATGCAAATAATTAAAGCATGTAAAGTAATTTTATATCCATGCATGGGATGCATACTGTATATTTTATTAAAGATCTAAGAGACCCACTGTGCAATCTGTTTCTCTTTTTGGAGCAGCTCAGAGCTTTAATGTTACACAAAATTAAACTGGTGTGTTTGGGCTGGGACCATTGGGTTGACTGCAAATTCAGTAGCTGGGGCAAACTTGCCATTCCCAGAACAACTGCCAAAGGACACAGTGAACCACTGTATTCATGGCAATGTCCTGTTGTCTAGTATGTGGTACATAGATCTGAACTCTGATTTGTAGAGGACGGCCAGAGAAGGAACATGCATCTGACAAGCTCTTTTCAAAGCAGCCCTGGATCCTTGTGAATAGTTACAAGAGAACATTGGCGGGCTGGAACAGAGTTACGCCTCTGTCTCTGGCACTTAAATAGCTTGGAAGATCTGGGCCTAGTCCTGTCTGGGTTAATTCATTACCACTTTTATCCCCCTCCATGTCCTCCTGCCATGCCCCCTCTCCTCACCACCAACATACTGGATTGTTACCACCTGGCAAATTCAGGATCAGCCAGCCACCCATTAATGTCCATTTGCTCCTGAAACTTGCCATACAGTACCTGCAGAGCGTGAAATCACAGACTAACCATTCCAGAGCCTTGTCCGCAGGCATGAACTTGCACCAGGGAAGTGGTGTGAGGAATTTATAGAAAGGATCATAGCCTTAAAAAATTAAGGTTAATTTCCTAAGCTTAGAGCAAACCCAATTGGACTGCTTTATCCCATTAAATGCTTGTGAACAGCTTTATCAGAAGCTGCTGGAAATGGAAAGGAAGAAAGAATTTGCAGGGCTGTGTATTTAAGAGGCTGCATACTCCAGAAGCTCTGCAAACTATGGGGATTTGGCAGGCATTAAAATAAGTTGGTCTCCCCCACCCACTGCAAGGTGTACGAGTACATATACACAGGTAATTACAGTTCCAGGCACTCACAACTGAGTGTGGCTATTTCTCCTCATTACCTGTCCAGTTTTAAAACCAACCTTTAAACCACACCTGCTGGGAACTGTTCTGGCCTAAAAATAAAAGGGCTGAATTTAAAAACAAGCAGAACTCAAATGTTTTTCATAATTTAGTTTCAGCTGCTTAACCACCCTCTTTAAATGCATCTTTGCAATACAAGGCTAAAGTGTTTGTGCTCTCCGCTATTTTTTTTTGTCTGGGCACATCAGCTTCTCTCGTCCCCTTGGTTAGGTTAGGTGGCCCCCCAGGGGGTGTGCTGGCTTCACCTTGTAAAGGTCTCTCCCTGTGCACTGTATAGGATGCCTGGCTGCCTAACTCAGGCATTGTTCATTGTACTCTTGTTGCGGGCTGGGTGGATTTTTTTCCCCTAGGCGTTTATGAGTTAGGCACCATAAGACTCAGCGATGCAAAATCTAATTCTCTTTGAAGATCTGGCCCTTAGTCTCTCTATGATATTCTCCACCTGCCATGGAGACAATAGCACTTCCCAGCACAACAGTGTCTGTGCATCACATCTGGCCTGGAGGATGAGCCATATCAGCACCTCTGAGAGACTAAATTGCAACCAGGGCTATTGGGCTTTGACATATACAGCTCTGTAGGGTGCACAGGACAATCGAGAACAGTCTGAAGTTCACCTTACAGCTGAAGCGTTTTGCTTCACACACACTATACCTGGTGCAATGTTCTTCAGTGTCACCTGTCACAAAAGTAAGTAAACCACAGTGAAAATCTCTGCTGGTACCTACTATTTGCTGACTAAAAGCAGGCTCCTGACAGGCTCCTAGAATAAAAACAGACTTGGCCAGAGAATTTCACTAAATTTGTTGCTTTATCCCTCTTCTAAAAAGGGGTACTGGGAACTATGAAACCACAAGTTTCTAATGAACAATGGGACAGAAAAGTGACTAGATTCAAGTTCCAAAGGGGCAGCCATGTTAGTCTAGTTCAGCAAAACATACAAGGAGTCCTGTGCCACTTTTAAAGACTAACAAAATTTTATTTATCATATGAGCTTTTGGGGGAGAAAATCCCACTTTGTCAGGCGCTTGAAGATGAAGTGAGATTTTCTCCCATGTGATAAATAAATGTGTTAGTATTTTAAAAAGTGTCACAGGACTCCTTGCAAGTCTAGATTCAGGTGCTCTCATCTTACTTCTGGGGTTTCTTTGTTCCCCATAACTCATTAGATACTAAACAAGCTCAGCTGGGATAATGAAATGTTGAGCAATTTAAGCTTGCACTACAGAGCAAGCTGCTGCCTCATATGAAATATACTCCCAGGGCCCCTAGACTTTAATCAACAGGTTCCTCCTGAAACCTTTACTCCTACAGACAACCACATTGACTTCAACAGGATTGCTCACAAGAGAAAGGAGACAGGAACAGTCACAAAACACTGCATAGGAGCAGCCTCCCTCTTTTCTAGGGAAGCGCAGCTCTTGGACAATCCCAGGTGCCAAACAGGCTCCCAGGATCCCCACGGATCATTCTTAGCTGGACCCATCAGCCTCCAGGCCAGCAACAAGCATCCGAAAGAGGAGTGAGACTACCCGCCAAGCTGTGTATTTGGGCAACCCTGCTTTAACAATAGCCAGAAAATCCCACGTGATCCATCTTGCTTGTGTGCTTGCAAGTGCCTCCCCCCGATAAATTACTAATCTAGAATAATGACCTCATGCTCAGAGTCCTTTACACCCTCAGAAAACTGCACAAATATCAACTCATTAATCCTCCAAGTCAACGCTCAGTGACTCTTAGCAACTCCAGTGGGTAAATTTGACCAGCAGTCAGTCCACTAAGAATGACTCTCCTTTTGTGGCTGGCTCTTACTAATGCTCTACAATACAGGCTTCCCTTTTAGAGGAACTTTTTTTTCCCAGCCTCCCTTTCTGCTGCTGGCCTTTTATAGCTGACAACTAACTGCACCACCAGAGTAGCTATTGCTACTTTCCTAGACTTAAAACTCACTTTCTTCACCTAGATTCTCTGCATTGATATTTGACTGGCTTTGTCCTTGAAATGGTCCAAGAAGATGACTCACAAAACCAACCCAAAAGGAGTGAAGTAGTTCCTGATTCTCTGACTTCTCTAGAAACCACCTTCTCAGTCTCTGAACCGCCTGCCCCCAGGGCAGGAATTGCCATGTAGAGGGAAGTAGGCCTATATGCTGTTTAAAGAATTATAGATTTGTCTTTTTAGCTCAATTGACCAAATGATTAACAAGACAACTGACAGCTAGAAAAAATTTTATATTGAAAAGCCTTGTCAAAATTCCAGCAAGGTGTGCTCTAGGAAAATAACAGTGCAAAACACCTACCTTTTGCAGGATTTCTGGTGGAAAACTTGACTGCACCCTTGTGCAAGAGCAAAACACTATCACCTGGGCCAAATTCTGCAGCTGCAATTGAGCAAAAGTGCCATGGTCTTCAGAGGGCATTTTGCTCAGTTAGGAAGCCCAGAATGATATTGAAAGATTTAGGATAAGTTTAGCCTGCTGCTCTTTGTGGTGTTGCAAGGAGGAGTTGTATTCCTAAGTAATTGTGTTGAGATTGGAAGCCTATTGGGAGCTCCTAATGGCTGACATAAAAGCTCTCTGTCAATGAAACCTCTGGGGCTTCAGAAGAAACCAAAACACGAAGGTTAGACTGTGTGATGCAAAAGGATTAAATGATTATAACCCACACATGTGTTGCCAGCTATGTTTCACTGGATGGAAGGGCATGCAAAAGAAGGCTGAAGAAATGGAGTGCTAGGACAGTGCTGTCAGGTGTGAGCAGTTCATTAGGAGACTATCTGGTGGCATGCCACAAAATATTTAAAGGTATCAAGGTGTGCCACAGTAGAAAGAAGGATGGGGGTCACTGCTCTAGGATGAAAAGCATCACCTGAAAAAAAAGTAGCTCATTTGATTGTTCTGGACCCCTTTGGTGAACACAGATGTGATAGCCCAGTTTGTATGATTTTGATCATCAAAACCCCTAACCACTTGTCCTAAGGGATTTGGGTTCTCATTGGGTACAACTTGATCAAGTTGTGGCCACCCAAGCTGCTCTCCAGGATGAGGGGAAAAAAACTGATGCAATTGATTATTGTGCCTCAAAAAATGATGATTAAGAAGTAATCTGATGAAGTGTTTTCCTTTAGTTTAGGGTTCTAAAATTAATCCTAAAAGGAGACTTAATTGAATTATCTTGGTTTAAGATTTTTATCCTACTTTTGCAACAGCAATACCTACTTCAGAAGTTCCAAAACTGAGTAAAGTCCAAAACCTCATGAGTGGCTTAAAAATAATGATTTAAAATCAAGCAACTCCCACACATTTGGGATTATTTGTTTTCTGGTTTTGTGCCTTTAAATTATTACAGTTGGGTCACTGCATCAAGCTTCAATTAGGACTCATTTTTTTTTCCACATGGAAGCTGAGATTCTCAGTTCTCTCTGAGCACTGAGGTTTTAAGTAAAACATCAGATCTCTCAAACCTATTATGAATTAGCAACATTAACAAGAAAATTCTGCTAATGGAAAATGTTTCTGCAGTTTGTTTTGTACATTTGCCACAGCATAATTTGTCTAATCTGGCAGATTTCTCTTGCATTTGTGTGTCTTTCACACAGCAAATGAGGACTGCAACTGTAAAATATATAGGAAAATGTTACTGCAATACCTCAGTAGATGGTAGGGAGGACTCAGGGGTGTGTGCATTATTATTATTTTTTTACAGCATATTTTTGCAATGTGCATATACAGGAATTAGTGGTTCAGGTAGAGAGCTTGCAGCTACACAAGAAGCTCTGTGCACATCAGTGTGAGTGTGCTGGGCAGAGCTACAGAACACAGTGAATGGGACAGTCTCTGGTTTGTACCATTGTCTCTAGCCCAGGACTCCTTGGTTTTGTAAGCATTGTATCTCAGCCTCTCTGAACGAGGTCCCCAGTTGTGATGCACCATAGATTGCTGAAATCCAGGGATCTTTTTTCCATTTCCCTCGCTGTGAAATACTTAAGATTGCAAGAGAACATCGTCCTTCTCAGAGACTCTTTCAGCAGTCAGGGAACCTCCAAGGGAACCTCTTTGGATTCAGTGGAAAAATGGTCAGTTCTCCCATAGTTTGTTAGCTTTTTTGTATATTTTCCCAGGCTTGCACAATGGTATAATCAACATGTTGCCTGTGTTTTATCTCCAATACTGGCTTTTTTGGAGTTCATTACACCTAATTTTGCTCCACCCCCCGCACCTTACTGCTAATGGCTGTTTTCCACTCTATGAATCCAAACAACTGCTTTGAATTTCTCTAACAATGTGGCCTGATCCTAGACTTACTCTCCCTTGCATTGAGTTTGCTCCCATTCTGTAAGTTCCCCATCTTCAAAGCGCCCAACAAAGTGGGATTTTCTCCCACAAAAGCTCATGCCGTAAATAAATTTAAGTCTTTGAAATGCCACCAGACTCCTTCTTCACTAACAAGCAATGTACTTTAAATTTCATATTTACTGCTAGATTGCTTTACAAATCTTCATTCATTCTTCCAGTGGGGAGAGAGTTCTGGTATGTGTATGCTATGTATCCATGAGATGAGTACTGGCATTACAAGGAGCAGTCAGAAATTTAATTCTAAAACCACTCTTTAAAAATGGACTATATTAAAAGTCATCTAGTAATCTCTTTAATGTTGTTGGATAGGCCCTAAGATTAAGCTCCATCTCAGAAGCCTGTATAGGAAGAATCTGGAGCTATGGAGGGGAAATTTTCAATACAGAGAAAAAATGTGAGGACAATTGTATGAGTAAGGCTGCAGACTGACAAACTTCCAACAACCATGCATACAACCAAATTGTGAGTCCATCAAGGGGTTATGCAATTCTAAATTAATAAAGGGAAGCGATGGCAAGTCGTCTGCTTATTTGTAGTAGGAGCATCATTGCTAGGCGAATGGCAGCCAAGTGGCCGTGGAGTTGGCATACAACTCATTCTTATAGGTCATTAGTTTTTTCAGAGGTCAGGCCATCCTGTGCTTTAATAAGCCACTTTTTAGAAGGAGGGAGGTTTATTCTGTTGTATGGACCAATCAAGTAGCCAGCAAAGGAGGCTTCAGTAAAAACTGACATTGGGGCTTCTGCTTTCCATCCAACCTTAGGAGAGCAGGGAGAAGTGTGAAGGAAGTAGCAGAGGCTGGGAAGGCAGCTAGAGCCAAAATCTTTTCATTGGCTGTTTGGTTGAACTTGAACAAATAAAGGAGAATGTAAATCAATGTGTGCAAAGAAGCAGCTGACTGGCACTTTGGAAGGCTGAAGATATTTGAGGTGCCTCGTGACCTTAGTCTATATCAGCTGATCTCGCTGTTTCTGTGCCAGACCAAAGAGGCATTTTGTTCTCTTTCTGGCACAAGGCATACAGCTGGGTCCAAGAGTGAGATACAAGAGTTGTCAAACCCAGTTTCTGTCTCACCTGGTTCTAGCCTTCATGCACCTAAACAAGAGCAGGAGGTCGAAGCGAGACTGGAGGCCCACAGAAGGCTGGCTGGGAATAGGTGCATGCTACAGCCTTTTCCTCCTGTGACACCAGATGAAATGCCGACCTAACCAGCTCAGTATTTGGGCCAAGCATCCCTTCACAGGACTCCTCCGTAATACTTCCCAGCTCCCTGCTAGGATTTGGCCACAGAAATTTCTCTAGTGTTACCAGAGCGGAGGGTTTTCTGGTTTTGTCACTGTGAACAGTTATGGGCGTTTATATTTAATAATGTAGAGCTCCTTCAACTCTCACTAACCAACTAGGCTGTGCTGTTTTATATGTAGCAGAGGGAGAGACAGTCCTTCTGTCAGTGTTATAACCCCCAACCTAGCTGGAGAGCTCCCATTTACACAGGCCAAAGCTCACAAGGATATGGTTTAAGTGTCAGTCCCTTGCTCATGCAGTTCCTTGTGCACTCTTGAATCTTTGTTAGCTATACACTTTGCTATCTGTAGCTAATTTTGCTGTGCATGTAATGCTCTGAGCACTAATCCTATGCACATGAATGGTCTCATATTTGAGACAACACATGCATTCAGGTGAGTGTACAACTCTTACTTTCATTGTGGCCTTAGAAAATATCCCAGTAACCTGACCCTGCCCTCGCTATCCCCCATCTCCAGACATTCATCATTTTGCTGTGATTCCTACAGTGTTCCCCCCCCCCCCCTTGCAGGAATTGTATTTCTTATGTTTAAATGCTCTGACCTAATTTAATTTCTTCCAGCATGGCTAACAAAAGATGACTCCTCAGCATCCAACATCAATTCAATTTCTTCTGCTTCACTTTGTCCTCCTTTCTAGTTCAGGTTTTCCAACTGCTGCAGCAGTTAAAGGGAAAAGTGGAGAATGCACTAACAGAGAACAGCACCCTTGAACTTACTGCTCACTCAAATTTCAAGGGCACAGGAATTGTTTGCTCCTATATTTTTAAATTACCCAATATTCAGATGCCCCTGAACACTTATTTCACTTCATTCAGCTCTGCAGAGATAGAGAAACCACTAGATTAATGTGTAGTCCTCTGTGATAAGTACCTCGTTGATTCAAAGGGGTAGCTGTGTGCATGCCCAGCGCCTATGAAATGTGGACAGCAAAAAAAGCAAGAGTTTGGCTGCCAGCTGAACTAGGGTTTTGTGAACTGTGGTGGCACCCAAATCTGGACTTCCAGCACTTAATTCCTTTTGTGAAAGTAGCCAAGTGGGCTGGGGAAAGTGTCTCCAAGTGAAGTCCTATGCGCAGTATGGATACAGCAAGGAGTTGTGACAGTGGAAGGTACCCTGCAGGGTGAATGAATTCTGCCTGCATGTGAACTGAACTGCTGTGGAGACTGCTAACAAAGGTGCCGAGTGAGTTCTGTGGAAAAACTGTAGTGAGTGACCTCTTAGGACGTGGCAAAGTCATTCAGTGGTTAACTCATGAACCCCATGCTGAACAGGAAAAGATTGGAATCACTTCTACATCTTGTTACCAGTATCCGAACCAACCAGTCCTTCAGAAAACTGCTCCAAGAGATCTGAGGATTTTTCAGTGTTGCTGGTACTTAGGACTCAAGCAGTAAAATACTGTGCTATTAAGAATTATTTTTCATTCCACATAAATAATCAAGGCATTATGGGACTTTCATTGAGGGCAGTTTATTTGTCATTCTGAACAAATAAGGCAAGATGTTTGAGCAAGATCATTCAAACAAGATCTCCTGTATCAAACTAAAAGGAAATACAATGTCACTATTTCATACATATACAAACTAACAACTCAATACTAATATATACAGCCCGATCTTACAAAATAGCATTTCAAGTCAGCACTTTATGCCAGTGTCACTAATTTGTTACAAAAAGTTAAAGCTAAAAACTTCACATTATTCTCACGTAACTGACATCAGCATTTTTGCAGGTTGTAAAGTGAAGTAAGTTTGTCCAGACCATTTTTCAGCAATGCATATGGACCCATAAAGCATGTGAATATAATTTCACAATTAAAATGAACATATTGCTTAAAAATGTTGCCTGAATAGCCTTCCCTCAGGATATAAGCCTCGGTTGTACAGGTTGGACGAATTTAAGGATTGAGCACATGAGAGGCTCCTGGCTACTACTGAGGATCTGAAAAGGGAAGGGTTTTCTCTAGCTAAGCTTACACAGCCTTGAAGGTGAAAAAATTCCCCTATTTTGTTCAAACTCCAAGAGCAGCAAATCTAGTTGTAAGGCTCCACTCTTCTGGGCACTTATGGCAGATTTAAGAGAAAATTAAACCATTGGACCACTTCTTACTTTCACATGTTTGGGTTCTTTTGCTGCGATTTTTTTTTCATTGCCAGCAGTTTCAGTAAAACTGTAATTTCACTGATGCTGAATTACGGCAATCAAGTTATGCACTCAGCAAAGTGAAAACTGAAACTAAGTGCCCAACTTCAGTGCTTTAAAATAAAACTTGGGCTTCCCAATGTTTCTTGTTGCTGGAAGAAGTTTTTGTCTACCAATGGTAAATATTGTACAAAGGCAAACTATTCCCAAAAAAAGTATCCACTTGACATGTAAGCAATGCACTCAACTTGCTACCAAGTCAGTCATATTGGACATGTGTGTCATGCCAGAGGCAAAACGCATACAGTACGTGCTAGCAGTAATAGCTCAAATCCAGTATTTAAAATGAAAAAACCTGCATCTTTTCTCTGGAAGCTTCATTTAAGCAAGGGAATGTAATGAACATTAGCCATTAAAAAATTCACATTCTGAGCCTCTTCTGTAAATATTTTTGAGCAAACACTTTGAATGACTTTTTAAATGAGCACTGCAGATGGTGTGCTCATGCCCAGCTTTAGTGGGCTGTATTGTCAACACAGGCGCTTACTAGCCTTCATGGTTCCTTTAAATTGCCAGATTCTTATTGCTCAGAGATTTACTTATCTACTAACAAAAACCAGAGGTTTAAATTATTTAGCTTGTGCTGTGAAAGTGATTAACTCTTAAATTTACTTGGTTTCCTTCAAGATTTTTATCCTAGAAACTTTGACCATATTAAAGGCCATAAAAAATCATAACTTCCCAACAGCTGGTTAACGTGGTTATGCGTGGAATGTGTTAGTACCTTGTTGTCCACGATGTATTGCTTACTGCCTCCCTTTCCTTCCAAAGTCAGCCTGACTAGGCTGCTGAGCTCTGGGAGTCAGTTGTATTAGCTTTGCATATCTGCAGCTGAGGAATAAACTGAAGATGTTAAAAGCCAGGTCCTGGGGGATGTAATTGGCCTGACTCCTCCTACGCCAACAGTGCTCGCTGATTTCCATCAGCTGACAGTACGACCCCTGAGAAACAAAGAATCTAGAACTATAAGGCTCCCAGTGGATATGATAGGAACCCTTCTTACAATAAGCATTTGATTTCAGGAGACATTGCTAATGCAGTTTAATTGTGTATGTCGTACCAAGATCCACTGGAGAAAGATGATGTGAAACTGGTCCCTCTACCAGAGGAAAAAGAAAACTGAAACTCTTGCTCTGTCCAAACGTTTTATCTTGGATGTAATAACTAGATGTACTTAAAAATGAATCCTAAAATCAAATCCAACATTAGTTTTGCTCTATGGTTGCCAGTGCACAGCATACCCCCTGCTAGGTGTCTGCATCTGTAACTGGAGACACTTGCATTACTTCTCTTTTGCTCTTCATCATCTCAGCATAAATGTATTAACTCATTTCTAGATAACCTGACACTCACTGATTGTACATTTACCTTCTGGTTCCACACCTTGTTAATACCATGAAGAAGGCAGACTTTCACAGTTATCCCAGAGAGAAGAAATGCAATTTACCAGAGTGTCCAGAAAAACTAGAAGAGATTGATCTTGGTCAATTTGATTACAGAACAAGTTAAGTTGGAACATTAGTTGCCTAACTCAGCAGCATTTTTTTTTCCTTTTAAATCTTTTGGGCAACCTATCTTTATTTCCAGCTTAGTTCTTCTGTAGCACTTGACCTCTTAGGAGAAAAGTAAAATATTATGCAATTAGTTTTTCATCTAAAGATGGAAGCTTGAAATTGCAATGCCCTGTAAACTGCCATAATTAATGAAATATTTTTAAATCCTCTCCCTAGTGGAGCAGAAACTATCTAATTCCCCAAGAGACGGTTCACACAGAATTCTGTACCACTCTAACGTAAGTAGGAACTAGAAGGATATTGTGAAGGATGCAGATGAAGGAGCATCTGCTTTGTTTTATACTGGAATTCTGCTTGGTTTTTGGTAAAGTCAAGGAGGCTTTTAAACTGCAGAATAGCATTTCTGGTGGAAGCACAACACCACACAATCTACCAATATTAATTCATACGGTACACAAAAGACAAAATCCTGGTTTCAAAAAAACACTTGCTTAAAGCACACAGTGTAAGGCATGGGGCTTACTACAGACTTTTTAAAAGTAAGATGTATGTTCCTCTCCAAAGGCTGGAAGAGTTTCTGCATGTTCTTGTCTACTCCTTTCAGTGACCCCTTCAACTTGCTAACACTTTCCATGGTGCCTTACTGGTAGTAAGAGACAGGCAAGCAGTTTGAAGTGGAGTCTGCACAAAAAAGCTGCAGCAATTAAACACCACAGCACACATTACATTCAAAAGGAAGAAAATGGGCTGACGGAGTGACATCAAGAAAATGAACCAACTTTCGTTAGTCTTGTATCTGTTCCCCTGATTTAACAACTAATTTAATCTAAAACCAGTAACATATCTCCTCTGGAATAATATACTTTCTATTTTAAATATGTCTAACATTAAAACATACCATTATCCATCCATCAGGATTTCCCACTTAATGGCATTCCTGAGTTCAGAAAGGTGCTATGGAAAAATAAATGAGCAGAGGCTTTGCTCTCTACTTTGCTAACACATTTCAAGAGAAATCAATCTGCTTAGTAGCCACAAAAGCAAAGTTTTGATTGTTTCAAAGGATGGATGTTTATTCTACCAGTGGTAGTCTCAAAAGTTCTGTTGCCGACGTTTCTTGGCTTCGATGGCATCAAGGATTGGCTGCCGTTTAGACTGGTACTTCTGACGGATCTCTTCGATTTCCTGTTCCATCATGGGATCAAGTGCTGAGAGTCTCCTCTGAAGTTCCTCTACACCCCAGCTCTTCAACTAAAAGACAGAAAACAGATTGTATAGTAATTTCAGAGCCTGGGCAAAATTCTTGACAAATTCTCCACAGGAAATTCTGTTCTGACATAAACATCACATGGCATCCTAGCAGCAGGGAGAAAAATGGTTCTGAACTAACCAAGGAAAAAACAATGAGGGATTAACTGAAAATCAGAAGGACAAGTTACATGCTTATAAAACATACAGATGTCAAATGTGCCCAAAGGTGGGTAACTATAGCCCTTCACGCTTGCACAACCCCCTTGTCTCTTCATAACAACCCAGAATTACTATAGATCAGCCCCAGGCACATTCCAAACTTCAGCTTATTCCTGGAGCTCAAGACAGTGGCAAGCAATATGCACATCATTACAGGTGGACCATCTAGTCTGGGGAGCTTCAGTTCAGTTCAAATTGAGTCACACAATTCTCAGGAAAGCAGTGTCCATGCCTAAGTCTTCAAAATACTATAAAACCCTCAAAGTGGGATTCTCTCTCATGAAAGCTCGTGTGACAAATAAATGTGATAGTCTTTAGAAGTGTCACCAGACTCCCTGTTTTGCTGGACTAGACTAACATTGGCTCCTCCTTCGGAGCTTGGCTCTCATTATGTGTGCGTGGCTGGAATTCCCGCTTCGCTGTCTAACTACGAGGAATTAAGAACCAGAGATGATGGTAGAAAATGTAAATTTAAACCAGCTCAGAATAGCTCACTGTGAAACTCCAAAAACCAGACATCCCAGAGGTCGAACTTGCAGATATGATGATGTCAAAGATGTATCTTTCATTAGAAACAAGAAATGATAGACTCATCTTTGAAGGCCAGTAGGGACCACTGTGATAATCTTGTCTGACAGAGGCCATAGAACTTCCCCACAAACCTAGAGCAAATTGCTGATTTAAACATTACCAGTGATGAAGTCACTGTGACCCTGGGCAAATTGTTCCAGTGGTTAATTACCCTCACTGTGAAAAATGTAAGCCCCATTCCCAGGCTGAATGTCTAGAATTCACTTCCAGCCATTGGATTGTGTTATACTTCTCTCTGCTAGATTCAAAAGCTTTTTATTAAATGTTTGTTCCCCAGATAGATACTCACAGACTAATCAAATCACTCCTTAACATTCTTTTTGTTCAGTTAAATGAGGTTTGCAACCTGTGGCTCCGGAGCCACATGTGGCTCTTTGGTTGCCCCTTTGTGACTGCAGGCTCTGGGTTCGCCTCTGCCAATGGGGGACCCTTGGTTCCAGATCTTCTCCCTCCTCATCTACTACTAGGGGACCCTGCGGGGGGCCTGCTCCTGTTTCCAGGCTGCCTCCACTGCTGGGGACCCTGTGGCAAGCACCCTGGCTCAGCTCCTTCCACCCCCTACCTGGAGGCTGCACCCATTGCAGCTCCCAGAACACTTGATTATTACAGGAATTTTTTTAAATGACTCGTCTTATCTTTTGGGTTGCTGACCCCTGAGTTAAATAGACTGAGCTCCTTGAGTCAACAGGTATAGGACAGGCTTTTTTTTTTTGTTTGTTTGTTTAAATCAATATTTTTGTGGCTCTTTGCTGAGTCCTTTTCAATCTATCAACATTTTTCTTGAACTGTCGGCACCAGAACTGGATACAGTATGCCAGCGTCTGTGCCAAATACAGAAGTAAAATAATCTCTCTGTTCCTATTCAGGTTTCCCTCTTTATGTATCCAAAGATTGGGTAGGCCCTTTGCATTGCACTGGGAGCTCATATAAAATGATTATCCCAAAATAAACCTTTCAAAATCAGGGGGAGGGGCTCTATTCTGGGAAGCACTATGGCCTACATTCTTTGTTCCTAGATGTATACATTTACCTGTGTTAAAACACATTGTTTGCTTGTGTCCTTATCTAGAAATCCGGAATATCTGTGCCAATGACATGGTCCCTTCATTATTTACTATTCCCCCAGTTTTTGTCATTTGTTAACTTTACTGATGATGGTTTTATGAACAGAAAGAGTGTTCTTAGCTATATGCTTTTGTGTATTTGAATAATCTGTCTTGTTCCTCTAGGGTTGCATTCACATATTTGATAAAATGCTGAAAGATGTGATGGAACAGTATGGATGGACTAGGTGACCACTAGCTTTAGAGGAACAAAGGGATATTTTTCTTTATATAATTTTTATAGGAACTATAGCATAAGAAGGGGAAAGAAAAGATAAGCACTTACCTAGGGTATAACTTTGAAACATTCAAGGAATGTTATAAAGGAGGATGCTTACAATTAGGTTGGGCTAATAATGAAATATCTAAATCTATGAAAATCAAACAAAAAACCTCCGTCCAAGAGAAGCATTGAAGAAAGCTGTTGCACAATGACGCCATCTATTGGATACGGGCAGAAGCAAGAGAGAAACTAAGCTGCAATCTGAGCACCCGGTTGACGGAAACAAACAAGGATCCCTGTGGCACTTTTAAAGACTAATGGGCTTTT
>ML682026.1:11687499-11750949 GCA_007922195.1 Podocnemis expansa
CTGTTTCACTATGACCTGATCCCATGACTTACACTTCCCTGCATTTACTTTCCTCCCATTCTGTAAGTTCCTCCATCTCTGAAGCATCCATTTTACAGGGTGAAGTGGTGAGATTCCAGTTCAGGACACAATTTCTCTCTGTTCATTAGTATATAATAAATAACTGAAAGTTAGCTTGTTGAGTGAGACCTCAAATAGCCATGTTTTGGGTTTTAATCAAGTAATGCTACTTGTATGTTCTCCTTTGTGAGGCCAAACAAACTGGGCAAAAAGTGACTAAGCTATAACTTCAAGCAACTGCTTTTGCTATTTTAAGTTTGTCCTTTTCTATCAAAGTATTCAGCTACCAGGGACCGCATTCCTAAAAGATCCTCAAGACAAGTGCATCCTTTTAATCTTTGGAGTACTGGAAAGAGGGTGAATGTATCTAAGGTACTAAAGAATTCATAACTGATAAGTAAATATAGTAGGAAAGGTTGGTAATTTGCACTCTTCCTTGGTAGAGCTGCTGGGCCCCAACACTGGTCAATGTTAAATGCTTACAAGACTGTATGTGTATTTTGTGCTCAGAACAGACCTAGACTATTCATTGTAACTACACTTGATTGATGAACTGTGGCTGTATACTTACATGGTTCTACATGAATCAATATATGTTTTGACTGGTTAAGAAGGCCAAACGTCCTGAATTAAGAGACTGTCTAAGATAGAGGCTGACCTGAAAGGAACCTAGCAAAATGAGCAAGCTAACACTATCTGGAGTCAATCAAAAAGGGGGATTAAATCCCATTCAATTCTTGGCTATAACACCTATCAAACTGGCGATTCCCATTCCTATTTACATATCAAAGACTCGGAGACTAAACTCTTGCTGTGACTGGACATTTCATTTCAGCTTCCCTGCCTCCTCCATTCCTCCTCTTCCTTTCACCACTATAAAAAAACAGGTGGGTACCAGACAGATGGGGTAGGAAGGAAATTCTCTTTTTGATTTAAAATATCTATTTTGTGGGTTGACAAAAGTAGATTTCTTGTTTTGGAAAAAGGCATTTTTGACAAGTTTTTTAACACACAAATCATATTCCTGGAAGGACAGCTAGATGGGCTCCTATTAGTTTTTATAGGTTTGGAATACGACAAATAGCCTGTCACCATCTGTCAGTTCGCCTTCCTGCATACCCACTACACAAAGCTTGTATGGTTACTGCAGTTACAAAGAAAAAAAAAATCGGCCTATTCTGTAGTAGCTCCATAAGAGTCTTTCGCTGCATTCACTGTGTCTGCCCTTTGCTTAGCTCATAAGGTCCCGATTTTCTGAGTTGTTTGCCAAGATCAAAAGAGAGTCAAAATTTGGACTGATATTTGCAAACTGTAAGTTACACAAAAAGGCTTTATTTTATATTTGTTTAAACAAATGGTTTTGGTGACCCTTTCCACCTGTGGGCTGCTCAAAAAATATTCACCAGCTATTGCTTCAGTTATTTCACTGTTTGCATATGAAGTCAAAGTATGTTTCTTCCCTCTGACTGGATGACTCCCATTTCCCTAGATGCTCTCAAAATGGATACACATGCGCACATTTGGAATGCAATTATTTCTGCAAATATTTGTCTATTGACAATACTCTTTCTGCAGCACTTCTTGCAGGGAAGTATGGAAAGGACAAACAAAATATGCAAAAGAATCTGTGGTTTTATGTGAACAAATAATTGACTTGTAGAGATTTAATTAATATTTGAATTAGAGTATTTTACTTTACTTCTGTTACATACAAATGACACTCCTCTAAATGTTTAATTGTTAATTATTCAGCTAGGGTGGTTGTTAGTCATCATTCATTTACCAGCCAATACCACAGTTAAAACAATTATTTCCTATCGGAAATATTAGGGTAAGACAGCACTGTTAGCAAAGTATTGCTTAACAACTGCTGTAATTTCAAAGTCCTGAATATACAAAAACATTAAGAGAAATCGTTAGTTATTTAAGGGCTTAGCAAATTAAGTACTCCTTTGCTAGACTTTTCTTAGGCAGTAAAATGATGTTCCTAGAAGTCACAAGATTATCTACTAGTAGATCCAGCATGACTCAGTTTTTGGGATTTCATTAGTGTTTTGTGCAAGATCAGACATTACTTCTCACCAACAGCTACTTTAAGACAATTACTAATACATAATATTATAACAGTCCTAGCCCCAGAAAGCTCTTTAGCAAGAGTACAGAGTCATTTTGCCTATCCAGTAGGAAAACTGTTCACTATAAAGACTGAACTTTCTACATAAGATAAAGTTGTAGTCATAGTTTTAAGTATATTAGTCATCAGTATTTCTCCTGTTATCTTTTCGTAGTGATTTAACAGTCTGTTTTAGTCAATATTCTTCCTCTTAGGAGTCTAGGGAATAAAATGTGGTCAAGTAAAGTCAAGTCAGACAAAGGGGAAAACCTTAATTCAGTGTTGGGTATGTAGATTAAATGTCTGTCAGCTTAGACCTTGAAATTACACCTTTCCCCCCATCCAGTTAGTGCTAAAACCCTGCAGTTTTAGGAATGTTTTCAGACACCTCATGGTGTAGGTCTTTTGCCAGACTAACTACTAGACATTAGGCAATTTGTCATGCTGGCTATTCCTTGCCCCTATTATCCTCCAAGTTCTTACATGCTGATTTTCAAGTCATTGAACAGCTCATGATAGGAAGAAGCCAATATGGCTCTCTCTCTCCTTCACATCAGAGTTTGCTGTTATGTCTGTAATACTGTGTGGTTGAAAAGCTATCAGCTCCCCTGAACTCCTTTTTCCTTATTTCCCCCACCCCCCTCATGAGACCTTACCTACCAGTTTTCTGATCTAATGTATAGCTATTCAAAATTAACAGCTTTATTGTTCCTGCAGATATTTCAAATGACCTTATTACATCACAGCTGGAGACAAACTGATGAGTGATGCAACTGCTCATGAGGAAGTTTCTCCAATTCGTTATTTATGCCTGTGTCCTTCACATTTTGGACAGAGTTCGTAAGAAGAGTATTTGAAATCATGCTTTTATTCTAACCAACTCCAACTCCCATACAGAATCCAAATGACAGAATAAGGTGTGTTACGCAGCCTTTCAATATCCCTGCTTCTAGATATTCAATAAGGTAATGGGCACCTTAGTGACAGATATGGATTGTTCCATCACCACCATCCAGCTCCCCCACTTGCTGAAGAGAAAATCTCTAGGCATTCATGACATCCCTTTCCAGTCAGATCAGGAAGTCATAGATAACTCTCTACCTGAGGCCATGTAATGTTTACTCCATCAACCTGCTTCTCTGAGTTACTCTCTTTTCATTTCAACCTTGGAAAAATAGGTAAAAAATTAACAGACTTGCAGCTGTTAGTCAAGTAAGTTGTCACTGCAGTGTTTAATTGTACTGAATGTAAATGAACCTACACTGAAGAA
The DNA here is from genome assembly GCA_007922195.1 of Podocnemis expansa. Classification (NCBI taxonomy): domain Eukaryota; kingdom Metazoa; phylum Chordata; order Testudines; family Podocnemididae; genus Podocnemis; species Podocnemis expansa. Next base: position 11,690,943 of record ML682026.1, read on the forward strand.
AGAATAAATAATGGATCTAGCAGACATGTTAGACATAGCCCCAGGTTAAATATCCAAGGGCACAGCGCTCTGTAATTTATACCTCCACAATTCTGTCAGCTCCAGAGAGCTTTAACAGCTACAGAATTTCTAGCCAGACTATGCCAGATTTAAATTTCACAAAAGATTTACCTTAAAATGTGCAAACTAAAGATTATCACCGTTCCCCCATTGCTCTACACGAGTAAAAATGAGGCACACTAGAATGCAAGTATTCCAATATAAATTAATCAAAATCCAAAGAAAGCAAGCAAGCAGAGTCTGTATTAAATAGCCAACTGAATTCCTTTTATTATCCAAAGCAGTGACACTGCAAGCCTTCCCTGGCAAGTGACCTTAATCCTGATCTTGAGGGACCATTTCTAGGAGCAAGGGGAGAGTGTCTTCATGACTCATTTATGACAAGAAAGCCCTACTGCGGGTGTCAACTGCATCGTGCTGTCACTGCCAACGATGAGCTGGTCTGAGACCAAGTTGATTTCACATGCCCCTTGCCAACAGCTTTTTAGCAGCATGAAGTCACTACTGAGCTGTACCAAATCTGAACTAGTGACAGATGTGTAAAGGCTCTGTATCCTTCCACTAACTTCTTGCTTTATCTTCTGCTTAGGCTGCATTCCTCTTCATAAAACACCTCAAAATAAACTGATTTGTGTTTAGATACAGCTAGGAACAGAAAAGTTGCTACTGAAATTTACCAGCTGCAGTCATACATTTCCCCTAAAGGTCAGTATTTCTACAAGTTAGTTCTGTCTCCAATATATGAAATCAGAGTCAGACCACTGCACAAGAGCCACAAACTGGTCTCTTAGGGTAGCCAAAACTTCTGAATCCCAATTGTTTGTGCAGTTCTCATTATCTGCTGACATTGAACCTGATCCTCCAGTTAGCACAAAGCTCACTCCTAGCTATGTCTCATACCGCATAGGGGTTTTGCTTTTTTGTTTGTATATGTCTTTTACAGTAAATATACTTTCTCTAAAGCTGGAAGGCTGTTAAGAACTGGGGTGTTCAGCAATTAGGTCCAGTGATTAATGCCATAGGCCAGTGGTTCTCAACCAGGGTAGATGTACCAGTGGGGTATGTTGAGGTCTTCTGGTGGCACATTAAGTCAGTGGTTTTCAAACTTCAGGTTGGGACCTAGTACTGGGTCGCAGACCCTCAGATACTGGGTCCCAGCACCCCCTGCTGCTGCTGCTGCTGCTGCCAAAAGACTGGAATGCATTGCTCAAAGATGTAATGGGTGGGTTGTGGGCATAAAAGTACTTTTTCAACTGGGTCTCAAGAAGAAAAGTTTGAAAAATCACTGCATTGACTTACCTAGATATTTGCCTCATTTTACAAAAAGCTACACAGAAAGCATTCGCAAGGTCAGTGCAAACAAAAATTTCATTCAGATAATGACTCAATATACGATATATCAAAATGTAAGTACAATATTTATATTCCAATTGATGTATTTTTAATATGGTACAAATTATAGCAATTTTTCAGTAATAGTGGCTGGGACCCTTCTGTATTATGTCTGGTTTTATATGCAAGTAGTTTAAGTGGGTACCCCAAGTTTCATCTCAAGACAAGTCAAACTCCTGAAAGGGGTACAGTAATTTGGAAAGGTTGAGAACCACTGCCACCGGCAGCTGAACTAAAAGTCAGTGGCCAGGAATTCACAGAGGAGGTGGGAGGAGGCTGAACAATGAAGGAGGAACAAGAAACAAGAAGGGGAGTGGGTGGTCTCACCAAGATCCTAGACATTCCTTTTTGCATAGATGATTTCCTGGTACCCCTCCAGGTTTAAATAGTAGGTCTGAGTCTATCAAAGGTCATTGAAGGAGCTGTCAAGTCACCTGTATGGACAGAACTTCTAGCAGTGACTTGTCTACCAGGATGTATTGTCCATGGACAGTGCCGCTGCCAAGGTTGGTAGGTGGAAGTGCCACCCACATGGAGTCCTGCAGACCCACAAATCCTTATATAGGCTAGTGTTACATTTGCTCCATGAGAACATAGCCAGCACTCCACTGCCAAGAAGGGCAGGTGATTCATTTAGCATCACAGTTCTGATTCACAGCTAGATACTGATTTTTGCAGACTAAGGTTAAAAGACAAATTATTCACTCCTCCCCAAACACACTTTCAGGAATTGACAATTGCTGACATAAGCAGTTTTGAAGCAAAAACTGCTTAGTTCTTAGTAACATAACAAATTCCTGTTTTTTTATTAACTTCTGAACTATATTAATTTCTAAACTACAGTGTGAAATTCTAAAACTAAGCTGTAAAATTCACTTTAAGAAAGACTTTCCAGCCTTGCACAAATGAATGGAACATGATTCAGTCTGAGCCAGTTTCATCATAACCAATTCTTTCATCCTGGTGACAAGTGATTAATACAGGAATGCCTTATTTATAAAAGAAGGGACTAAGTCTGAGTCCTTTCAAAATTGGTAAGAGAGTTCTCATTCAATTATGCAGATCTGTGCTTTGCATCTATCGACTAAACAGCTGAGTCTTCAAACTGAGGCATTATTCACCTCAGAGGTGCATTCTACACTGTGGCTCTCTCAGCCAAACACAAAGATGAATTGTACACAAATACTGTAGAACAGACACATTTATGAAAGAACAAGAAGCGATAAGTAAAAGACTCTTCAAAGAGAAATTAAATTCCAAGTCAAGACACTATGAAACCAGAAGAAGATTGGTAAGCAATTGCAAGGATTTTGCAGTTTTATTAAACATGCAGCAATTTACTACTCTTGTTAACCTGACCATTATTCTTTAGTTCCAACAGGGTAGCTATATTAGTTTAGTCCAGCAAAACAAACAAGGAGTCTGGTGGCACTTTTAAAGACTAACAAATTTATTTATCACTGTGATGAAATAAGAAAACCTCTTGGGTTACCAGGGGTGATACCCAAATGTTCTTTTATTCTGTTCCTGTACTTTGGTGACGGGGCACGGGTATTCTGGTGATGGGACACTGGGGTGTGATAGCAGTAAGAACCACTGTGGGGGAGAAGGGGCTTAGACAGACCTTACCTGGACCCCCAATGGGTGACAGGTTGTGGCTGGTTTGGACCAGGGGGAGGTCTGCTGGCTGGGGATGGGACAAAAGTTTTGGAGACGAGGAGGGGGTTGATAACAGTGCTCAGAGAAGCAGGATCTTTGGGACTTGTCCAGGGAGTTGACTGCTATACCTGCTGTTTAATCTAAAAGCAAACTGTCCTAGCTGCTATGCAAACTGGATTGCTAATAAACTCTCTGACGTCTACACTGGCTGAGTGGCACTGCTCATTGGGATGGCTGGGACCCTCCTGGAGGGACGAACCCTCCCCCCAAGGAGACCAGACAGATCAAGGGTCAGACCCTCTGAGCCTGGATTTGGGAGCTGGCTACACAAAGCTTGGAGACCCGAGTGCTGGACAGGAGAAGACTCCACCGTGGTAGAGTCCTGATCGGCTGTGAACGGAGGGGATCCAAGAGTGCTTTTCTGGACTCCATGACAATCGCACAAGCTTTCATGGGAGAAAATCCCACTTCATCAGATGCTTGAAGATGTGGGATTTTCTTCCTTGAAAGCTCATGCAATAAAAGCATGTGTTTGTCTTTAGAAGTGCCATCAGACTACTTGGTTATTATTCTTTAGGTAGCAAAGGTGCAGATTTACAGTTACTTCATCTGATCTCCAAGCAGCTTAAAACTGGTTTCATTCAGTGAACCTGTGCTCAAATACACCCCAAACTTGCTGTGGGAGGAAAGCGGTAGGTAAGATTTAAGTAACAAACCAGAAAGAGTGCCAGCCGAGTAAGACCTCTTGCCAGACAACAGGGCACTATTAAAATCTCACACTAGTAGCAAGAGGTAAGGAAAAAGGAAGTTTCTAACAGCATTTTCAAAGCCAACATCAAATAGCCACAGTTGTGAGCAAGATTGAGGTTTTTTCAGGAAAATACCAACAAGAACTAAAAGCAGTTGGCAAAAAAACCCCATACGAAGTGTGTAGTGGGACTTCAGTGAAAAGGTCTTATGCCTAAGCAAACCTGGGGGAAGTCCCTCTTCCTTCCCTGGATATTCTTCCCTCTTTCCACACATGTATACACACACAATTATTCTCAACTCATTTTTTCTCTCACATACCTCAGTCTCAAGCACTGCTTTTGCCCACATATTTTGACAGACTTTTACTGGGCCTCAGCAAAATAGGTTTTCCCAGATTTTATTAAGAATGGGAATTTCCAAGATTAAGATACAAAAAGAATAAAGCAAAAACTTCTTATGCTACATAGGGAAAGAAGATACAGGTGGCAGAGATGCATCTGAGTTGGATACAAGAAAAACTGAAAAACCACATTCACATACTGTATTTTTTAAGTTTTATCAAATGTCCTATCTTCCATTTATGCTCAGTTTCACACATCAAAACTCACCACCCTTTGAATTGCTATCCACCCATCTAAATGCCCCAAGGAAATTCAAATCAGCTTAGATTTTATGTCAGCAGGATTCTAAACTGATTATTTGGCTTATGGGTATTAGGAGAACTTTAGATATGGCTTGGAGGAAAAAGAAAAGTTACTTAAGGTTTTCTACCTCATTAAATGCCAGAACGTGATATGCTATTAGAGATGCAATATCTTGAAAATGTTATTACAATAGGTTTTATGACCAATACGAATTTTCATACAAGTTTTTTTCCTATATTTGTTCCATTAAAATACAACACAATTACACAAAAATGGCACTCTGTGATTTACAGTATAAAGCTAAGATTTTTGAGATCCACTAGTGATTTTGGCTGCTACAGGTTATGGGGGTCTGAGCCACATTAAAGGGTTCCTGATTTTCAGAAAAGTGCTGAGAGTGCATCTCCTGCAAATTGAGCCCCTTTAACGAATCGATAGATGGACGTCCAAAAACTGAGGCACTCAAAATCATTAGTCATTTTAAAAAATCTTGGTCTAACAGTTTAAGGAACGTTAAACTATAAAGATTACCCAGACGTGGGTTTCAGAATGACAAGGAGCAAACTAGGATGGTGTTAAGGGTCACAGTCAGCAAAGGAAGATGCTGAATTAATGACAGAAGGGAAAAAAAATTGGCCACAGAACTCTGAAATCTATGGAGGGATGAGTGATGAAAGACAGTGGACAGATTGAGCAGGATGAGGACTGAGAAGAGACACCTATACAAGGCTAAGTGCTGTTCGCCTTAAATGACATTAGTGAGACTCAGGGGATGGGCAGAAATTTGATTGCAGAAGAGCCTACAAAAAGGAGGACACTGACATACTAGAAGCAGACCATGCTCAAGGGTGTTGGATGTAAAGAGAGATGCAACAGTAAATGAAGAAGCAGGAGGGGTCACAGGGTACACACTATAAATAGCAGGTTTGTACTTTACATAGACTTTACAATATACCCCCTACTTTACAGTAGATACATACATAAAAATCTTAAAATATAGATGGGGAGACCTACAAACTCATTAGAAGTAAAACATGGCATATGTTTTTTGTTGACTAATTATTTGCCTCAGATTTCAGGGCTTCGGTAACTGGACGTTTTTAAACCATCTGCAGTATGATAAAATAAAGCATCTCACGTAAGGTGTCTGAGCGCCTTCTGTACATAACAATACAGCTCAACCTGCATGGAACTGCTCCATTCAATCCCTGAAGTGGCTACATTTCAGTGGTGAGTGAAGAGATTCCTATAAATAGTGTGTTAAGTGCTTAGAGATCCTTTGGGATGGAAAGCATTTCATGCAAGATATTATGTGTGCTTCTGTTTCAATGACCTTGGCTCTGCAAGAGCTACATCATGAGTCCTATCTGGATGTCCTCCTTTTAAGAAAACCTAGGTCGATACCTAGAGACTTACTATTCAGCCCCCTTGTAATCTGTTTTTTATGTTTATCCATCTCAACTTTTGTATTTTTCCATTCTTCATCTGTACCTTGAATTTTATTTCTGGGCCACAGTGGCTGATTTTAAGTTACTTTGTTCACAGTTTCTTTGTAACCCACAAACTGTAACCAGAATCCAACTTCTGTATATTACAATGATGGGTGCTATCACAGACATTAAAAAAGATAGCAGATAGAGTCTAAAAAGTTCAACCATGAGAGCTGGGATAGATGTCAGAGCTTAGGCCGTTGGTGGTACAAGCTGACCGCAGCCTGAAACACTGGTTAAGCATCATGCCAAATATAAAAAAGGTACATTTAAGAGTTCTTGAGTATAGCAAGTTATTGCACACTGCTACCCGCTTGTTTCATGGTTCCATTCAACCAGCAAAAAGTTTGTAGATCTTCTGGCCAAAATAAATTAAATGCAGAGGAGCATTTCAGATGCTCAGTTGTGCTACAGAATTCAGATCTTGAAACTGGCAAGTTTTTGGCTTTGTTAAAAAACAAACAATTTTTCTTCTACTCTAGTATACTCCTTTGAAATGCTGGCTCCATGTCACCTGCCTACATTAAAACGCTAACAAAAATTAAAGGCCTATTTCTTGTCATCTATATCACAGCCAATGAAAACAGGAGTTAAATATTTTAATCATTCTGAAACAAGCAATTGTTTCACAAAACTAGGAATCACAAAACTTGGAATACGAATAAATTTAATCATAAACCTGGTCAAATATCTGGAGTTTATCTTACACAGTTTGTCATAAACATTACAATGCTAGACTGAATGTATATTTTAAACAAGTTAAATTAACCCATGAAAAGACATTGCAGTTAATAAGCACCACACAATGCTTTGATAAACACTAATTACCTGGATTTTATTTTTTAGTTTTAGAACATCAATTAAGTTTCTCAACAATGTAAAGGCAATGGGTGAGTGCAAACGGCAATTTCTTGTAAGACTCAAATACAGATATTAATTTTTCAAAGGATTTGAAAAATAAAAATCTGAACAGCACAAGCTTCTGCTTTTAATGTAACTTAATTATTTAGGCAATGTGCTGGCTACACGCCTGTAGGTGGTAGCGTATGGTGTGATTCATAACGTCACTTGCGCTGGAATTTCCAAGAGGGAGAGAAGTCTGACTCTGAACAGTAGGAACAAGACTTTTCCATACACAGTTGTTGTATTGCTTTAAGTGTAATGGTTTAGAAATTGATTTCCCATCTTGGGAATAGTCATTTTTACATCCGCATAACTGTGTTCACTCTAGGGGTCATACCAATTTAACTATACTGTCATTTAAAAAAAAAGTCACACCCCTAACAAATCTACTTAGGTGAATTAAAAAAAAAAAAAAAAAAAAAGCCCTCCTCCCCAACAAACCCTAAGTGTAGACCAAACCTTACTGGCTATGGAGCAAAAAGACGGTTAAGCATACTCAGAACCCTATTCCCAGCGAAGTCAACTTATGGCATTAAGACAGAGTGGTTATGTTACAGCAGACCCAGGACATCTGAGATTTGTAAATTTATATCAGTTCTACTTGACTGTTCATGAGTATGGGCTTTTTGCCACTGCAGCTGAATTATATCACTGTCTCAGTGTTACACAACAAAGTGTCTCTCTTCCATGGACAGATTTTGGAGCTTCTTTTGAGGAAGGCAGTTCCATGGCTGACCCATGCCCCATCCCTGACCTTCCCCAGGCACCACCCCAACCACGCCCCCAGCCATGTCCCTTCACCCTCAGTACCTCCTTCACAGGGATTTCCCAAAAACCCCCTCTAGACACCATCCTGAATTTCCCAACAGCTCCCCCCAAGCTGTCAGCTAGTAACAGTGTATTGAGTACCCCCAGCACTCCCCCCACACCCCTCTAATTTCGAGTCCTGGGGAAGCTGCTGCTCCTTCATCCCCCCCACCCAGCACTTACTGTCCATCACAGTTTTAAGTGTATGTACTTCTTTCTTCGAACCACCTTCTCCACCCCCAACTCAGCACCCCAACCCCTCCCTTCCAGAGAGTGGAAATGGGGAGCTTAATTTACATCCTCTTTGTTTGCACTTCTCCACTGCCTATAGGAAGAAAGACAGCTCTGTCTGGCTGTCCACATGTGAACTATGTGAAATACAAGGGGACAAGGATGGGAGGAGGAACATGTACCCACACAATCACAGACATGCTACTATTCAGTTTCTATTGAGACTGTGAATCAATTATTTTTGGACAAAAGGGGGGGGGGGGGGCAGCTGTAAACTGGATTCACTCCCTGCAACTTTTGAAGCATTGTTTGTGTTGTATGACAATGCATAGCAGTGAACTAGTAGCACACACAAGGGCCTAACAAGATGACATGTTACACTGTACAAGGTAATATGGTTTTAAATTAACAGCACCCTGACAATTTGGGGAACTAGTTTTGTTCTGCAGCACTGAACATCAAGCATTTCAAAATCTAAACTCTTTCAGGGACCAAGAAAGTAGATGACTAATCCTGTAAGCCACAAAGACAAGTTCCTACAATCTTTTTAGTAACTGTATTAGAAACCAAGCTAAAGTTATCATTCCTGGATCAACAGGAAAGCTTAGCCTGCTTTGCTTATCCAGAAGACTTGTTTCCTGGGGACAGCACGAAGAAAAAGTGCTTACACAAAGGTAAATTCCTCTTGCAATTTCAGATGTGTTCTCCTCCTGCCCCCCTGCCAAATTGCTAGCTTCTTCTTTCTTTATATAGATTTCTCAAAGTCTTTTCACACACTACAGTAAATCACTTAACTGGGCTTTGAAGCTTCTGCTTGCAGTAAAAATAACATGGAGGGTACAGTTTACTAAAACACCTGAGGTGAAAGTTTGTTATGCCTGCTACACGATATTGCTTGAGAAAAAGTACTCAGCAAGCTCTTACTACTGAAAATATATTACAATGAAGTGTTTGCATTCTGCTGAGATTTACACACAGCTTCAGTGACAGTAAAAGCTTATTATAGCCTGCTGAGAAAATGCTACTGAAGATGGGATGATACTGGAAAATTCACAATGCCTAACTGCTTAAAGCAAAAAAGGAGAAAAGTACAGTTCATTAATATGAACTGCAAGAGTTGAACAACTTGACCAGCTACATAATACTGTCAATGGACTGAAAGATTCTGCAATTCTCTGACTCTAGTTATTCTGAACTTTTGATAAACCTAGAATCAGTCCTGTTAAGTGAAAAGACACAAGACCCATGGAATAACATCAATTAATTATGTTCATTTGTCCAAAGACTTGATATGCTTAAAACTACAATCTTTGAGGTTTCAGCTGAATATTCAGATGATATTTTGGTGCACTCTCACCATGCATGGTCCCTGAGAAATCTGTGTCTAATCAGCAACTACCTTGTCATGCAAGATAGTCATAATTTTATTTTTGATTCAAAATAGTTGTGGGTCTTCACGAAAGATGAAGGAATCAGATTAGCCACTTGCAGACACTATTTGTTTCAATACAGACCATAAGTTTTCATGGACTCTAAATATTTCCAACAAGTTTTTAATCTCAACAAGTTCTACCTTCTGCTCTAAGGCCATCATAGATCTGAGACTTTTACACAGCTCTTCACCAACTTCAATATGAAAGATGACTGGATAAGCCTTTTAAGGAGGTCATTAGCTGTTTTATTCCTCAACTGCTACTAAGAAATAGTCAACAATTGTATTAACTGATCCACATGCAACATCCTAGATAGCACAGTAAATAACCTTAGCAAAGAAACTTTAGAGAGATAAACAGGAAAGACTGACTGATTACACACACCACATATGACTGAGAATAATCACTCTTTAGACTCTTCTACATTTGTGTCAAAGCTGAACGAGAAAATAAAGGCATATTATGATGAATCAAACACAAAAAGGGAAGAAATGAGATTCAAATACAGCTTTGGCCAGACATTCACAGAAATTCAGATATTTCTCCGAGCTAAAATCATATACTATTTATTATTGACTGCAGCCAAGAAATAGTTTAGAAATCTTTTAGACTAAGCTCTTTAGCACAGTGACTGTCTCTTCCTTTGATTTGTACAGCACCATGTACACGTTTAAGAATGAGTTTTTCATTTACAGAAGTGCCTGGGTCAACTACCATCTTCATAGAAAATTCACAGATAAGGCCAAAATCAAAGAGGCTTCTAGTCTTCAGAGCTCCCACTTAACTACATATCCTTTACCACTCACAAAAGCCCAAGGAGCAAGTATTACCTTAGGGTAGTATGCTGTCAATAAGTCTGGGCTCTGAGGAAACAAATTTGGCAACAAAGGACCTAAATTTACTCTAGTCCAGCATCTCATGGTTAATCTAGGTAATTTTCAACTTGACCACCTCAGCTGATCAGCTGCTACAGTGTCTCACAAAAAGAGGCATCTCTGAGATAACTAGGAACCAATCCATGTACAACTTTGTAGGTTAAATTCTGTAAACAGCATCATAGGAAGGTATCAGGCTCATAATACTTGTGTTTAAGAATGCTTGCAGGCTTAGACTACAGTGCAGACAGTCTAAAAAGACTTCACCATAACAGCTGTTTATATATTTTACATGCATTTTTAATTAATCCACAAGATACCTTTTTAAATTAAGCTATACAGCAAGCAGAGACTGCTACATGTGATAAGCAATAAAAATGTTACACCGGCAACAAGAAAAAGTTATAACAGTGAGTGCTTTGAAATCAAATCAAGTGTCAGATTGTGTTGAAGTGAAAGAGCATGAATGAATGATGACCTCTATTTTACAAGATATTTTTCTCCCAATAGGGGGGAAAACCCCCCCCACAAAATTATCATCTTCCATGGAAGGTATTAAAAAAAATATTCAAGCCACCACTCGGAGCTTTTTCCATTTCAAATATTGCCATCCATAAAGTTTTCAATCTGAAATGTGATGTCTCCCTATTTTGTGTTACGACAGAATTCAGAGCACTCAGATTTTTTTAATATAGCCCACGCACAAGGAGCTAGCTGTAAATCAGATCAACCATTTGGAGCAACCAGGAATTTGTTGATGAGGTTTGGAATGCAGTTTTAAGATGATCTCCCCAGTACAAATGGCCTTGAATCTCTGGTCACATTTTAACAAACAAGAGATAGATTCTAAGCAAGAATGGAGGGAGGAATCTCCTAAGCAGACAGGCACAGCATAAGGTAACAAAGGATAGAATGCATCCAGACACTAGATGAAAACTATTGCTGAATCAATTTGGGAACATGACAGTTTTCATGTATTTTTAATGAATGTATGAAGTTGTGATAGAGATTCAGAATTGTTCACATTTCTGGCAATAACAGCTGATTCAAAGTGGTTGCATGAAAGCATCAGTTGGTAACCCCATGCTCCTAAGCTTTGAAGGGATGCCGACACTGCAAATAAAATCCTGCAGCTGACTTGTATCAGCTGACTCACATTCATGATCGTGGAGCTCGGGCTGAGGTGTTGTTTAATTGCAGAGTAGAAGGTATGGCTCAGGTCAGACTCCAAGCTCTAGGACCTTCAAGGCAGGAGGATCCCAGAGCTCTGCAAAGCCCAATTATTTTCACAGCAATTAAATACCATCTGAGCCCTAGCTGCAGAAAAATTGGCTAACAGATGATAAAATATTCAACTTTTAATAAAAGCACCACTGATTCAAACTGTTGCAGGAAAGGATGTGACAAACAAATCAGAGAGTTACCACCAGGCCTTGCTTTAAAAAAATCAAAGAATTAGCAGAGACTGCTGGATAAGGAGCACAGGGCAAGTGAATGGAAAAAGGCTAAAGAAAAGGACTATCAATTTTATGAGCTAAGACACACGACATTTAAAACAGCACCTCAATAGAAAGTCATTTATAATCAAACTTTCACAATGAAGATTACAGCTAGATATGTTCTAAAGGGGGAGCTGTGTTAGCAGACAGCAGGTTTTAACTGAAAGGTCTCCTTCAATTAGCAAGCACACATCATAATAGTTAATTTCAATCTTGGGAATTCATGATAGTTCCTTCCAGCTTCTTCAGTCTTCAAAAAACCAAAAACCAAAAAAACCTTGTTTCTTAGCTTAAACCCTCTCCTCCTTATCAAGACTGTAGCATTAGTATTTTCCCATCAAACGTAGCTTTTGTATTATGGATTCAACACAGTATAATCTGTGTCTTTTTTCCCCCACTATGAACAGGGCTGAAGTATTGCATAACCTAGACAGATATAACTAGTAAAAATGATGAATGCCTTGCCAAATAAATTCAGAGTATGATTATTCTTAAAGTTAGAACCTAAGCTGTATTTTATATTCTAGCCACTGTCAGTGGAAAAAGGGAAATATCTCACAGACAGAGAGGAGAAACTTTTGGACTGAGAAATCCCTCTACATTCACTGAAAGCATTTGGTCTAGCCATGAAACATGCAGTGCAACTGAAGAACATGGTGTTTTAATGGAAGCTTCCTTCTGCCCTAACTGTAGATATTCAAGTGAATTCTTGATACAAACAACCTCAATACGCTGCATGCAGTTCTGGGTCAGAAAAAGTGCATTAAAAAAAACTAGAGGGATATTTTAACACATATACTCTTCAGAATTATTCAGTGGGATTTAAAAATACTGGAAGTCACATAAAAGACCTGTAAACATGCAAGTTGGAGCCTTGTGTATTTTTCTGTCTTTGGAACCTTGATCTATATTTTCCAAACAATTTCATATGCACAAGAAATTTAAAACTCAAAGGGCCAGATCAGAGGCAGAAAATTTAAGTGATAAAGAAGCTCAAAAAAAGCACACAGAACATCAGGATGTCTCTCTAGATTGGCCAGAAACGTCATACACCTATGTAGCTAAGAAACCTTGTGTGTACTATCAGCACTACAACATGTATCCGTGGTGTAGTTTCTCCACTTGTTCAGGTGGTTCTTCAGATCGCTTCTAAGGCCACGTCTACACTATAGACTTGTATCAGTGTAACTATGTGGCTCAAGGGGTCTGAAAAATCCATGTCCCCTGAATGACATAGTTATACCAACCTAACCTTCTACTTATACAGCACATTGTTGGTGGAAGAACTTCTCCTATCAACATAGCTACCACCTTCTGGGGAGGCTGATTAACTGTGCCTTCCTCCCATGAACTCAGTAATAACTTCACCAAAGTGCAAGAGTGGTGCTGCTGCATGGCTATAGCACTGTATGTGAAGACAAATCCTAAATAATGAAGCAGAGCCAGCCTGCTACTGTCTTCAGGGAGTCAAAGTATATGATATAAATTGTCCTCTTCTATAATCCCATGCCTTTGATCAGTTCAACTTCCACAAAGACAGGCAGTAAAGCCATAAGTGTTAACAAGAAATTGCTAATCAAATACCATCCGACAGCAGAAACCAAACTGAATGCACCAGGTACTTGTAGACACCAACTGTTCATAATACATGCAACCCCTGCGTGAAGGACTGCAATGAACCAGACACCCTAGTCATTGTACAGAGCAGCATATTCCAAGTGATCGATAAGCAACAAATCAGCTGGTCTCTAACAGCTCATCCTATATATCATTTGTAGTGAAAGAAATGGATGGTTCCACTATACATTAACATTCTTCAATGCAAGACCATTAGTTTTCTTCATTGCAAGCCATGAGGTTGCCACTGCATCAGAAAGGAATGTATAATTCTGTGTGATGCTGTAATTAATAAAAAATACTCTGAAAGCTTCACATTTATCATTCTACTACTGCAGAGGAAACTGCACTGGGTTCCAAGCGACATGCTGCTACGTGCATTTAGGATGCTTACTGTAGCTTCTGTGGAGAAATGAGAACTGAATAGGCTATGGGGTGCCAGTTCATCTCAAATCACCCCTACAAACTAATTCCATATGGCTGGATCTTACACTGCCCATGATTATATCTAAACTGAATAATTAGGAAGATTCCAGTCTGCAGATACTGTCAGTTTCACCAGAACTAAAACACAGTAAGTTGATTTAGCTTGTTCTGAAAACAGCAAACCAACCACAATATTATTTGTCAATGGCTCAGTGAGAGAGACAAGTTCAGAGTTCTGCGTATCACAGAATCAAAATGAATCTATCTAAATCAGTGGTTCCCAACCTGTCATCCAGGGACCCCTGGGAGTCCACAGAGTTAAAGCAAGTCAATGTTTCCTCTAATTACTCGTAGACTCTGTGCGCAAACAATTTCTTTGTGTGCTCAAAAACATTTCTTTGTGAGCACCAATATTAGCACTGTTGAATTTTTTTGTGCGCACTTTATTTTGTCATGTGCACAGGTTTCATGACCTGCGCGTGCTTGCACACGCGCACAGCTTAGAGGGAACAGTGCCGTGAATACATCCAGCACCAGTCACTGCCAGCCAAATCCATGTTGGAGAGTGCTCTAAATGAACTGTATTTCCCTGCTTTGAGCAACCACACCCTGGATGTGTACTGACCCATTGGGAGCAGGTAGGGGCCATGACCTCCACTGCCCTTCTGCAGCACCGCTGCCTGGAGTCAGTCCTCAATAACAACTACTACCATCTGGGGGTCCATGATTTTTTTTTTTACTTCAGAAAAGGGGTCGTCATACTCAAAAATGTTGGGAACCACTGATCTAGATGAAGGGGAGGGGAATCCACAGTGGCAATTTTGAATGAGAAAGCTACCACTAATCGTTAAGATGCTTTCCCTTCTCTTTCCTGGTGGTAAAATTAAGTCAAATCAAACATAAAAAAACAACTGTAAAGATTCGAGAAACTAAGGAGATGCTAAATGCAACAGATCCATGACTGCAGTGCTGCAATGGGATGCTGTTACAGCAAGAGGAAGGACATGCTTTATTCTTTAAAAATGGGTAGAGATGGTCTCAGAATAGCAGCTCAGCCAAAAGACAAAAAACCCCAATCTTAGTCAAGTAAAAAAAAAAAAAAAAAAGACCTTTTACATTATACTGCCTTCAAAACTGAGCTCAACAAATTTATGGACGGGATGGTATGATGGGACCACCTAGTTTGGCAATAGCCTGAGTTTTTGCCTGAGAAGGGAGGTTGAATGGGTTGGATTCCGAGTTATTACAAAGAATTCTTTCTTGGGTGACTGGCTGGTGAGACTTGCCCACATCTTCCCCCTAGGGCAGATTGGCTAGAGTGCTAGCAGTTTTTTGTCTTCTCTGTAGTGTGTGGCATGGCCCACTTGTTGGTGGACTCTCTGTATCTTAGTCTTAAACCATGATTTGAGGACTTTAATAACTCAGTCATAGGCCAGAAGCTTATTGCTAGAGTGGGTGGATGAGATTTTGTGCAGGTCAGACTAGATGATCATATTGGTCCTCTCTCACCTCAGAGTCTATGAGAACTGACCTGCACAATGGCCATTAAAAGTTCTGGACCAGAACTAGCTTACAGGCATGCGCACAATTACAACAACTTCTATCATGCACACAGAAATGGAGATTATAGCTTCTAAAACTAACAAACTTGTTAATATTGCCCTGAATATGCACTCTATAAGTTATTTAAATGAGGAAAGAGAAATGGCACCATTAATTGCTTTCAGGATATATTTGTTAATTACACGTCCGAGACCAACCGCATTCCCATGCACTGTAGAGAATTTTTTAGGCATCGCAACAGATGTGGCTACATTTGTTGAATTATCAATTCATTAAATAAAATAATTTAAAGCAAATATATTTTGCAGTATTTTTTTCTTCAATTGTTTGCCAGATTTCCTTCCATCATGTTGTGCATTTTCTGAACAAATTAAAAACCAACCGATGAATGTGCCTTTCTACAGCTCACTCATCCGTTTTGTGTTTGTGAATCTTTCAGCTTATGCAGCTTTCTGGTGCAAGTTCCAGTCTCCAGGGATTGACAAAGAGACAGCAGGGCCCAAAGGACTGAACATTGCACTGGGGCTCAGAGACACAGAAACAGAGTCTAATTCTATCACTGATCTGATGTGTTGTTTTGGGCAAGACTCTCCGCCTATGTGCCTTGATTTTCACACCCCTATCCTATAGCTCGTCTATTTAGATTGTGAACTCTGAGTCAAGGAATGTTGCTTATTTTGTGTTTGTACAGTACTTAGAGCAGCAGAGCCCTGATTTTGGTTTAGATCTGTAGGTGCTGTTGGCATCCAAACAGCTACCTAGACAAAGAAGGCTAGCAAGGGGGACTAATTCATTGTCAGCCATGTGGCAGTTAAGCCGTATTTTGGACTCTTTCCACCCCTAATGGTCACTAGAGTCTTCCATTTTATTTCTAAAATGACTAATTGCAATTCATAAACGCTGTGGGTATGTCTACATTGCTCAGCAATTTAAAAAAAAACTTTTTTCAGGATAAGTATTTTGAAATTATCTCAAAAAAACTTTTTTCAAAAAATGCCATTTTGGAACAACAGTCCAGGCACCGCTTATTGTCCCGAAATACCGCAGGTCATGTCTCCCCCGAAAAAGAAAGTCTACACTGGACTTTCTTTAAAAAAAAAAAAAAAAAAAAAAAAAAAAAAAGTCGATGAGATAGGGAGCATTTTTGAAAAAAAAGCCTTTACTGTGTCTGGTGATGGCTTTTCTTGAAAAAGGTACCTCAAAAAAGGCTTTTTATTTTGAAAAAGCTTGCTGGTTTAGTTTTTTCAAAAAAGCACACCAGTATCTTGAAATACCAGTGCACATTTTCAGCAATGCTAAACTTGGTTTAATAGAGAAAAAAAAGCCTTTTTCGAGATAGCTCCCTATATCATCCGTTGATTTTCTTTTTTCCTGAAAAAGAAAGTCCAGTGTAGACTTGGGGGGGGGGGGGGTCGCTGTATTTTGGGACAATGAGCGGTCCCCGGACTATTGTCCTCAAATAGCATTTTTGAAAAAAGTGTTTTTGAAAATGCTGAGCAATGTAGACATAGCCATAGAAGACGCAAAGAAATGAAACAAGACAGCTGGGTGTGGAGAAAGTCTAACTTGGGCTTGCAGAGTCCAACGATTTATGAGGAAGAGTTAGTTCTTCTAATGACTGACACACAGGAAGAGGTTTATTACTGACTAATTGCAAAATACTTCTCAGAGGGACTGAACAGGAAAAAAGTTACTCTATGGAGAATATCACTATGTGGCTGAAAGTCGGGTCTGTTTAATGCACAACTGAATACAGCGAATGGTTGAGAAAACGCCCTGTACAGAAGCAGCCTCTCACAGTTCTTGCACAAACATCTCTGCTGCCTCTCGTCATGAACTTATGCTCCAGGACATCTACAGCAGTTTTATGACCAAGCAGGTCTATGAAAGGAATGAACAAACATGAACACACACAGAGTTTAAGGGAAAGCTTGTTATTACTAGTGAACAAACTCCTACTTCAAGCCGTTTATGTCACTGAGGCATTCCATTACTAAGCAGTGTAAACAGATGAAATTTACCTAAAGCCAATCATTATATTTCTCTATTCCCTGTTTTTGTTTTTTAAATAATAAAACACAAGAGAAATTCAGCTTTTAAGTCTTTGACTGGCTTACATAACATATTACTGTCAGTAACCCTCATTTAAGGGCTGCAGGAAATACCCTTGCGTCTATTAGTTAATGGTTGTTGCTGTTATCCTACATAAAAGAAAATTAACTGAAGAGTCAATTATAGCATTAAATGCAAGACTGTATGGCATATTCATAGATGAAAGGAAACCACAGCTAAAGAAAAGCATATTGCTTGGAAGTGAGATTTTTACAAACAACTCTATGAGGATGACCCAAGCATATTTCAAAGTGTTTGATTTGTTGCTTTCAAAATGCTTCCTTTCATGTTTTCATGATACCAGTAATCTATGTAAACAGCTAAACTTCAGTGATAATGGAAGTCAGTTAGGCAAGCTCATATACCTAAGTCAAACAGCTGCTCAGCACAGACCAAAAATATTTCTTCTGTTCTGGTAGCTATAATGTCACAGAACTTCCTCCTTTACCTTGTGTTTTTCTTCACGTGTGCACACTCCCACTGAATGAGATGTGCACTGATCTATAAGAGGACACCCCATTCTATGGTAATAAATGGGTGTCTTCACTAAAGTTACAGAATGCTTGTCTGAAAAATTTGTATGCGTGTTTTCGTACCAATCTATTAAAATTAAAAACAGACGAAAGCAATTTTTCCTCCCCAGCTCTTTTTAAAAGCATTGGTATTGGGTACATATGTTAAAGTGTCTAGCCTCCCATCCTTGGACAACAAGCACACATGAACGAAGGAAGATATGTAGCACCCCTTAAAGTAAAAGAGGAAGAGTTGTGGCAAAAGGCGGATGAGTTGGATAACTCTTAAAAACAGTTGGGCCTAACACTACCTGTGACTAATTGGTCACTGTCCAACTGAGGCTGTGAGGCCAGGATGCCGATGCCAGCTTGAAGATCCCCTGGTCCTCATAAAAACTAACGGCTAACAAGCAACTTTGGTTAGCTGGAGTGCGGCAGGGAACAGGAAGGGTCATGTAGTAGTCCCCAGGTCAGGGGAACAGCCCAGTTAAAGGGAAGTCTCAGGAAGACAGCCTGCAGAGCAACATCTGCAAGAGCAGGCATGGAAGGGAAAAGGAGCAGACAGGCATGCCCTGACTTTCAGGCAGATGGCCTGGAGTAATCCTGTAAATCTTGAAGACAACCCTATATGGTATATTTTTCTGTCATCTTTAAGTCCTTTAAGAAAGGGGATTGGAAAGCTGTGGCTAGAATGCTCTTTGGTTCACAGAGTGGTAAGTGAGCCAGCAACTAACACACTGTATTTGTAAAATTCATATCTGAAGGGATTCTAAATATTAACAATTGAATTCAGCGTGGCATGTAGGGATAAAGCAAGATTTATGTATTACAAAGGACTGAGAGGATTGTGCAGGTGGTCCTTTAGTAGAGTCTCTATACTGGTCCTATTTCAGCTAAAGTGATGGCCTATAATGGGATAAAGGCAGAAGAGAGACTGCAAGATCTGTACTTCCATGGCTCCAGTGGCCCTGTTAATCATTGCAAGAGAGACACAGAAGAATTGCAGCCACTAAGCCAGACTTGGGCTGAAAGGCCTCCTCTGAAACACTGTGTCAGGTCCACAAGGTGGATTTTGCTTCACAAATGACTTTTATGCAGGTAGAAGTTTTGCTATTATTAATTCAATCTCATTCCTTCTTATTACCTGAGATTCAAGGTAAGTCAAAACAGAGTACAATAAAACAAAATCATCTAATACAGAAAGCACTTGTGCTGAAACATCACAAAAGAAACAGATGAAAAAACAAAACAATAAGGTGGATTATGCGTCATCTAGTGCTCCGACTCCAGAACCATTCAAAAATCATAAACCAATCTCACTTTTGGGGATATGATCCAAGAATCATGAAATTTTAAATATAATAAAATTCAAGGTCCTGTTTCACATTCTGGTTTTGAGGCTAAGGCTTGCATTTTTCAGCTTTTCTTCACTACTATCTACGAAGGAGAGAAACTTAGCTTTTGTTTTTTTAAAATAATGAAGGCTGAGATTTGCAAACAATATGGCTCCTAGAAGGAAAGGTTTTAAGAAAACACACCAATTATTATGAGTTTGCAACACTGATCTTCTCAGACTACACAGTAAGCATTAATATTTCCCAGCAGTGACCTGGAACTTCAGTAATGTAGCTATTATGCACTTCAACCAAAAAGGAGTAAAATTACGAAGTCAATCATAGCATCTTCAATGTTCTGACATGAAAAATATACCTAGTCATGAGCTATAAAAACTCAGGAACAACTAAAAAGAAGTAACAATCAAAATGCCACTGTTCAAAATGAGTTAAAAATTTAAATCCTCCTTGACTTTCTATTGCTTTGTTCAAATAAGAAAGCTGTTTTAAGAAATTAATAGCAAACCTGTAACCATATTATATTTCAAAGCATACACTTACAAATTCATAGTCTCCATCCTGTGGTACCTTCCAATCAGAGGAATTTTTTGTCTGGCCTGAGGCATTCTTCCCAAAGCTATTAATCTGATTCTCCTTTTCTTTTTGTTCAAAATACTCGAGGAATGATGGCTTGGCTGGCTGCATAGTTTCATCCTTCCCTGGAAAAATTTAGAAAATGGTAAAACAATGATCACTTCTGTAAAAGTCAAAGCTAGAACATTTTATACTACACTGAACAGAATCTGTCCTGAGCAATTAGATCACCAACAATAATAATACCTGCTGCTGATGAAAACTAACAAGTTGGAAGACACTAAACAAAGAGCTAATCCTCATACCATTACTGTGAAAGTAGTATTATCCCCATTTGAATTTGTTTCCTGGTCCCTAACAGAGATTAAGAGATCACAAAGCAAGCTGCATCAGTGCCAGGGTTAAAAGTCCAGAGTTCTGATAGTTAGATTGCACGGAGACCATCAGACCACACTGAATTGACTGAGTGGTATGTACTGGAAGCTGCAAACAGACTTCAGCCAGCTGAAATCCACTTTATTTATTACAAAACAAGCAAGGAGTCCTATGGCACTTAAAAACTAACAAATTAATTTATCACATGAGCTTTTGTGGGAGAAAATTTATGCACCTGTACTCAGTGCCTGGCATGTTGACAAGGAGTTTTGTTGTATGCAAGTTGTATGTATTACAGCATATGAAGAAAAACACTCCCCCCAAACAAAAAAAGATTTATAAATTAAAGTTCAGCAGCTAACAAAACCCAAATCAAAACTTGCTTTACAGCAAGAACATGCTACATTTCACTGGAGCAGATCAGAAGACCATCTGCCAACACACTCCAAGAAAGCATCTGTCAATTCCTTTGTATTAAGGTTACATAACCTGTCCTTGGCTGAACAAGTGGGCTGGGACTATTAATTTTCCAAGATATGCACAGTTTTGTTTAGTTTTTAATTACATTTTAAAATCAACATTTATCCTATCAGATTCTTTTGCTAGGAAATTTCTCTCAGTCAAATACAGGTTCCCCTACTGGGTTACGAGTGCCTTACCCTCTTGTCATCAATCTCTTCGTATTTCAGAAAACAAAGCCCATGCACAGCACATCAAGCTCTCAATTATTAAGGCCTGCTCAGTTCCATTACACATTCTTTAAAGGAATTAGACACTAAATAAAAGAGGCAGGGAGAACACTGCGGACCCATGCAGGACATGATGTAATAGGAATCCAATTTTGCTCAAAAGACCATGTGGGCTGTTTACTTAGACTGTATTAGGAATAAGGATGCTAACATCCCCCACCCTCTTTTAGGCAGAATTACATTTGGATGGTGGGTTTAATGTGATTTGTACAGTTAAGCATGAATTCATCCAGTCAATCCCCTCTAGAACATGGTCACACCTGCACATCTTGGGCCAAAACCAGATGTGGCCATACATACAACTGCAACACTGATCCTGTTTGAGTACAGATGGGATTTGATGTATAGATGAGATGGGCTATAGAAGGAGCACAGCCTTCCTCAACTGGAGGATTATTAGGATACCTTCTGGGTTTATGGCTGGGGAAGAGACACAACATGGGCAGACTGTAGCCTTAAAACAAGGCAAAGTATGTGAGTGTGTGGTGCGGGGGGGGGGGGATCAAACAAACAATATCAAAAATTTTAAGCAACAAAATATTGAAAGTTTCAGTGTGGATTCTTGACAGTATAACCAGATATGCCTGTCAAATTTAAGACTTACATTCTATTACAACTGATGCAATTTCAGCTGTTTTTAAAAAGGTACTTGAGTTTATCAAATCAAATCATCTCATAGGGCTGGAAGGGACCTCATGAGACCATCAAATCCAACCCCCTGGGAATTGAACCCAGGACCTTCCGCATGTTAAGCAGAGGTGTTAGCCACTACACTATTTGCAGGGCTTGTTCAGCAGGACAAGTTAGATTTAATGCAGACAAACACTTTGTATAGAGTCTCAGCATAAGAAAAATACACTTGTACAGAAGATTTATTGTTGCAGGAAACTGCATCTTAGGATCATGACAGCTGAAATTGTATTTAAAAAGATTATTCACAGCTGATTACAATAGTGTTCATTTATGATCAAGTGCTCCACACAGTTTTTTGTACACAGTACATCAGAGCTCTGCAACAGCAAGTCATCTAAAATATTTTGAATACCTTGCTTTCAAGCAAGAATTTTATTTTGTTCTGATCAAACACAGTTTTCGATAGAATTCAATAAATCTACAATGTTTCAACACATTTTAGTTGATACAGAAGTCAGTTCTCACATCTGCAAAAAAAGCCAGCAATTCAGTTTCACACTAAAATTATCCAAATGCTGGTATAAATGGTATTAAAGTAAGCCAGATCTAGACTGTGTAGTTCAGGTTGTACCATCAAGTGCCACACAAAGAAAATAAAGTATAACTGCCAAAAGCTAAAGTAAAGCAAAAAGGGGGGTGGGGGGGGCAGCTTTCAAATACATAAAACCAGTCTTGAGTGATTTGCTAGATGTTCATAGGACAATCTCTGGCAAAGAGTATCATGTTTAGGAGATGTGCAGAAATAAACTTATCAATGGTCTAATTTTTCCAGGAGACAGTAGGATGTTCGTTGGTATTGCATTTTTGACAAAATAATGGTCCTGCTGGAAATCTCTACATGTTTAGTCACAGAATACAATTTTTTAAATTGACATCTTAGTATTGTAGATCTTCATTTCCAGATTTTATCTGATTATTAATAGTTTGAATTCCTGCATCAACTATTAGACATTTAAGTGCATCTTGTGTGTTTACAGAATAAAGGGTAAAGTGAACTTCCATAAAGTACAAGATATTGTAGCATGATCCTTGGTTTCTGATACTGAAAGAGACAGAGAAGTGGTTGTATATATAGCACAACAAGGTCATTAAAAATCTTTAAGAATCACTGCTTTGCACATCTTATCTTTCCTTGGCCAGCAAAGAGCTGAAGGATGAAAATAAATGCTTACACTTTGACATTGTAATGGATACTAAGACAAATTATTTTATTTTACCCTTGGCAATAGTTACGCTTCTTAAAAACCTCAGTGTACAAAATTATATCAATAATACCATTGTGAGACAGATTGCATGAAGATCAGAATATAGAAATGTGTTTGCAAAGTTGACAAATACTGTGCTATTAGGAGTAATTACTGAAGCAACATACAAAGGGGTAGCCATGTTATTTTAATTCAGCAAAATAAACAATGAGTCCTGTAGGACATTTAAAAGACTATTTAATCGCATGAGCTTTCGTGGGAGAAATCCCACTTCGTGAGATGCTTGAAGATGGAGAAATACAGATGCATGGAAGGAAAATAAATGCAGGGAAGTGTAAATCTTAGGATCAGGTCAGACTGTTACAATAAATCCCATTTGTTCTTAAACCCACCAAGATTCCTCACAGGACTGGGCCCACTGTTGCTATTTATTACCTTTATTTGTTCATGTATTATAAGATGTAGGCTTCATTTTTCATATTCTCTTTCTTAAAAATGATACAACAGCCAATTAAGAGGTGAGGGGAAAAAGGAAAGCAAACTTATTGTAATGTTGGGGGAGAGGGGACAAAACAAAAACCCGTAGTCCCTATTTAACCCTAAGTTAACAAGTGTTAGATCTGCATATGAATTCCAATTCTGACGTTTCTCTTCAAAGCTTTAATGTGTTATCCATTTGCCTATGTACAGCTATTAACAGATGATTAATGGACTGATAAGGAAGAATTGGAATTCATATGCAGATTTAACACTTGTCAACTTAGGGTTAAATGGGGACTATGTTTCTTTCCCTCATTACAATGGGCAATTTTGCTTTCCTTTATCCATGGCCTCCCTCTAATACGTTGTTCTCCACTGTTTGAATCAAAACAATTGCTTTGATTTGCTTTAACAGCCTGACCAGAGCCTATGACTTATACTTTCCTGCATTTATTTTCCTCCCATTCCTCTGTACTTCTCCATCTTCAAGTGTCTGACAAAGTGGGATTTTTCTCCCATAAAAGCTCATGTAATAAATAAGTTTGTTAATCTAAGTGCCACTAGACCCCTTGCAGAGGCGTCGCTGGCGCTGCGCAGCCGAGGCACGTGCCCCGAATCCCAGCGCCGGTGCCCCGGGTCTGGCACCGGGGATGCAGGGCCAGCCACCCGCAGCAGCACACAGTGGCTTCTGGCCCTGTCCCCAGCCAGGGGGGATGGCCTGCTGCCGTGCCCCGGATCCCTCCCTGGGGAAGCGATGTCTCTGACTCGCTTGTTTTGCTGAACCAAAACAGAAATCTAAGTACCAGCACAGTAACAAAATATGTATTTAGTGTGAAGTTATTTTACACATGCATATTCTATACAATTGCAAACACAGATACACTTAAGAGCAAGAGTCACATTAATGTTTTAGTCACTGAAGGCCTAGGAAAGTTTTATGCAAATAAATTTTATAGAATAGTCATGAACTTATACTGGACGGTCTATGATAGCAAACTAACAGAAGTCGTTAAGAGGTCGAATGTGAACAGTTCCACCTGAAGGCAAGTTGAAGGAGGCTAGGCTACACTGATATAGGCATATCCAGAGGAGACCTGAGAGTAATATCAGTAAGATGGCTTTTGTCAGAAGAGTACTGAGGAGGACCAAAGACTCTCAGTATGAACCAGAAATCCATGGAATTCAGAGACACAAATCTGCATGATGGCCTAGTATATGATCATGAATTTTCAAAGAAGGCTGTAAGAGTCACCAACCTTGAATAAGGTAAATGGCAAGAAAGAAGAGACAGCAGCCAGAACACACACACACTTTCAAAATCTACATTAATAGTCAAGTTGGTGCTGAGTATGTGGTTTGAAAATAATTTTTAAATGCTCCTTCACAGGGTACAATTTGGTTTCATAAGTTTATATGCTTACTGAAATACCATTTTGCTTAAATGTAGTTGCTGTGCTGCAGGGATGAATTCGGAAACTAGCTGTAAGTAAACAAGCAAACTTACTTCTCCGCCCAGAACAGTAAATTTTGTTCACCAAATAACTGTTGCTTACAGTAACTTCTGTGAGCACCATCAGCTACATCATTAGTTAATTAAATCACTAAGTTGATAACTTCAGTAAAACCAAATTAGAAATTTCTACTATTTAGCTAAATTTCCATTTTCTTACAGAAGGGCAACATAAGATTAGAAATAAATGGCAAATGACCACAAGCTGCTTCTGGGTTAGCTTTTGATAACTCTACAAGGTACTTTTTCTCCACATTATACCAGACAGCAGTAACCATGGAATCAGCTTTGTTCCTTGAGGGATATAATAATCTTGTGTCTATAATAGCCGCCAGTTAAACACATTTGTATAGGACACATTTTTAATCTTAAATAAGGATTTATGGGAATAATTTATTAAACTAATTAAGACGCAGATTTACTAATCGACAAGGAAATGATAAATGGAAAAAAACACTATGTAAAGTGACTAATCTAGCACAGTGCTGGGATTTCTAAAAATTTTAATTCCTACTATTACTTCAGAGTCAGGCTGATTATTTAGCAAGACTGAGAGAAATGCTCCTTGAGAAAGAAAGATAATACACCAAATCAATATGCTGGCATGCCAGATTTATTTTTGTAGTTCTGATTCACATCAGCTTTGCAGAAAGGTCATCTGCTATGATTTCAATACAAAGTTCACCTATTTAGTTCCCTTTAAAGGTTTAGAAAGAAACCAAAGAAGAAACTTAAGTCTGATTCTGTGAAGGAATGTGTCAGATACTGGTGAGTGCTGGAGGAAGACACCAGACTAGAGATATCGGTCAACTTATGCCAAGTAGGCATTATTTCCTAGTGTCACGGGATAACAGGAATAATGCTTAAATAATGTTTAACAGGAAATGAAAGAGCAGAGAGAGGTCAAGAAGAATCTCTAAGGGATCTTCTCCCTGCAAGCATGTGTTCAGGATCCTTTAAAAAAAAAAAAAAAAAAAAAAAAAAGACCTCTTGTGGAGGTCACTCAAGATAGCACTCCAGAATGGTTAGCATTCCACTAGTTAAGTATGCAGTCATTTTAGGAACCATATTAATTACAAAATAGAACATAACAGCTGTATTGGAGCCTTTCCAGTCTATTGCAAGATTATGCATTTCATCTAGCACCATACTTGCTAAAAGTATACTATTGTAATGTGTGCCAAACAAAGAACAAAGATCAGAATTCCTACCTAAAAAGAAATATGAAAAAAACCAACACTCAGATGTGATGTTGATATAATAATTTTTTTTGAAAACTGAAAAATACAAATGTTTAAAATCTCTTCTGGGACTGCTGTTAAGACAGGCGAGCAGTGAAATGTGACTGCCATGGCAGCTCAAGTGAAGGGGAAACTCACATACGGCGAAGTCTCTCATCACTTCCAAAAAGTGTGAATTTCAGCACGGTGCTATACCACATACTCCATAACAACAGTATTGTTGGTAAACACAGCTTTGTGTCCAATAAATTCCTGTTTTGAATCTTCATCAGTATTGCCCAATGAACTCTAATAGCATTTAGCAAGAGGCCTTTGTGGATGAGCTCTTCCAAGGCTTACTGACTTCAGTGGGAGCAGAATTAGTCCCTGACAGAACAGTTTTAATAAATCCCCATTATTCAAGTAAGTCTGCTGAATAATAAAACTATGGCTGTAACATGAATATTTCTCTTCTGCTACAATAAATGGGAAATAGAAATCAGTGAAATAGATAAAATCCTTATTTATTATTTTTCCTCTTTATCGTGATTACCCATCACCACCTATAGTGAGTTCCAGAGCTAAGTTACTGGCTATAATGACAGTTGTACACAAGACCATATAACCTCTTGTGCATTCTTTAAATCTGTGCTCTGCTTTAAAGAGACCTGAGCCTGAAGCACGTAGATTTTCCTCATTCCAAATCAGGGCTAAAGTAACTGCTGGGAAAAAAAGAGAGGGAAACTTTCATGACAGCTACATTTTTTTTAACTATAAATAGACTCACCACTTTAGATTTTAAGATTAAATATTTAATCAGCAGCCCTGCCAGTTTGCCAATAGACACATTTGTGCAAAAAACTAGAATTCTATCTAAAACCATATAATGTTGGCTTATGAAGTTAGCACTATTACATTAGAGAAGTTAGATATTAAGCATTTGCTAGGAAGCCTAAAGATAGCCTGATTTTTGTTTTGATACTGTAAACTTAACAGAAAAGTTTTCAAATAAAAAAAAATGTTAAGGATAAAATGAGCTACTTGGTTTTAAACATGACCATTAAGGGCTGAAAGCCCATATATTGCACTAATGCATCAACTGACAGGACATCGTTTTTGTTAAGTTATTATTTAGATAAAATCTCAACATTAGGTGTCCTACTAACATTCCATCCATCTTAATTTTTGTAGATTGCTATTAGATCATTTTTAGTGCTCTCTTCAACTTCCTGGTATTTAAAACAAAACTGCCCTCTAAACGGTATGTTTTGTACTTCACTGATATGGTTTATTTTCATATGCAAGTCCGCTCATCAATAATTTTGCCTCATCAGTTAAATTTTAATAATTTAAATTTTAATTGAAATTTTCTTAATACCTTAAATCAATATTATGGCTGTAATCTTCTTTCAATGACCATATATTCCCAAAAACAAACAAGAAGTCTTCTAAACAAACAGGGAATCCTGTGGCACTTTTAAAGACTAAAAAGGTGTTTATTGCACGAGCTTTCGTAGGAGAAAATCCCACTTCTCAGACGTAAAGGCAGAATAAAGGGCGTGTAGTACAAAATTCTGTCACAGTAATTCTGGCCAACAACTCAACTGCCTAGAATTTAACACTGAAGTTAGACAAGCAAGAGGAAATGTCAGGTAAATACAGTCTGTACTTTGTAGTTGACCAATGTACTGTGTTTATAGCAAACTGAGAATGGTTTGCACTTAAGGGCAACAATGTGTACATTTGCAGGATATATTTGTTTTGGTTATAGTTAATTTGTTTTTTGCAAGAGATCTACCCAATCGCTTTCATAACTATATTTTTCAACCCTGAGGTTGTCGTCTTGCACACAGCACTTTTTGGTGACAAATGATGTCGTCAGTGGCTAATCAGACAAGTAGATGAGGAATCTATCAACACAGGATTGTCTTTGACTTTTCCCACCCTCTAGACACAGGTAAGTGCTCTAAGATCCTTGGATAAAAGATGCAAAGTATGTTTATTGGTCTGTCTTTCATCACTGCTTATGGCAACCATCTGTTTGACGTGCCTATCCCCTGTGAATATGAGAAAAAGTATGACAAAAATCTGACTAAATGGGCACATTTCCTGGAATTAAATACTGAAGTACTAGGAACAAACTTAACTGACTTTGTTAGAAAGGCCATAGTAGCTGCAGCATCTAGACAAGCTACTACAGCAGGCCTTCACATAGCTATGTTTCTGGTTGCCATGGCAACCAGTTTTGGTAGTCATTGCCTGGTTCCACTGCAGAAATGTATGGGGCAAGCACCCTCTGGTGACCAAAAGTAAAATTATTGGTGCCCAGCTGCGAGCCAATTTTGCCCACCCCTGTACTAGATGATTACAGTTAATTTCAGGGAGTGAATGCATTTAGGAGACTGGGGTACAGGGCACCAGGAGAATGTACAACACTGACTTTGGAAATAACTTCCTATTTGTTTTGTGGTACCATGCAGAGGCCCAAAAGAAGAATCACTGTGCTATGCAACATATGCACCCAGCTATACACAGTCCTTGTGTAGAGGGGCTTCTGATCAAACTTTGCAAGGATGTGTCATATGTCAGTTAAAAGAAAAAAAACCAGAGAAGTCACTGTTGTCTTTTATAGTTTAACTCAGAGATCTAGTAGTCTAAGCATTTAACAATAATAGTGCCCAATGATTACATGAAATAAATGCTTCATTAATATGCAAATTTCAAAACAAACTGTAGTTCTGTTTGCACAAAGCTTTTCCTTAGAGAACCATAACTGAAGTTTAACAGCTGGTCAGGCTAATTTGTACAGAAGCTAATAAAGATTAGCAGAACTGCATTGTTTCATACACCATAGCAGAAAGAAGTGCATTTATTCAACTACAGCAAAAAAGTATTCCACCATTAATTAATTTCCTATCCCTTAGTAATACAAACTGGAATTCACCCATATAAAGTGCAAGGCATGCAGTATTTCATACCTCCTTACATTTACATGGATAAGTCTTCCAGTGAGTATGAGGACTTTATCTCAGTCCCAAACAAAATGTAAGATGTGCTTGGTGAGTCCTGTCACCACTGCAATGCATCAGAGGAACATTATAATTAAATCAAAGCATCCAAACTCATCTGTTTTGTAAACAACAAAGCATCTTAGGTTCATTCAAGGAAAGAATATTTGTTTTTAATGACACAAAAGGCAAGCCTATGGTACAAGTGATAAAGGAATCTTTCTACAAAGAAAGAAGAACCCCCGTGCATGTTCTGTGATGCAAGAAAGCTACTTAAACTGATAACCACCCTTTTTGACATTTTATTTTTCTATATTTTGTTAAGAACTTTAACAATACCTCATAAACAAATGAAGGGACAACTACCATAGGCCGTTTTCCTTCACATCCATCACCATAGGATTTTCTGGAAGGGAATTCTTCTCTCTCAGCTTGTTTGTTTTACTCACTGGACTAAATACACAGCGATATTGGTTTTGGGGGAAAAAAAGCAAAATAAAAAGGAGGAAAATAGTGACAAGCTCTAAGTGGATAACTTATTCCTAGCCAGTATCTTAATCTTACCCAGAAGCAAAATTTACCTGAATGTGTTGTAATGCCTCATACCCTGGGTCTTGTGTACAATAATCAAAGGCTATTGACTGCCATACAACTGAATGAGAGCACAGACGGGTCAGCAATTCCATTTTTAATGTCTCCATTTGTTTGTGGCCATGCCTATTCACTACTTAAGACAGAAGCTGATATGTATATACCACACTTGCTACTGTTCTTCTGGGAGAAACAGATCTTCAAGTAGCATAAGCAATGGCTGATAAGAATTCAGATTTAAAAGGTGGCACTCTCCTTGATCAAAGAAGTTTAAAAATTTATTTGAGGAACTATTTATTCCCAAGAGGGCACTTCCTCCACAGTTCATTCCGCTCCTTACAGGAAGTAAACTCTTAATTATACTTAGAGGAGACAGGTAGGTCAGCACTCACCTGCAGATGAGATTTACTATTTTGGGATAAAGTTGTGTCCAATCCTATATTAACAGATCATAAATTGTAACTTTTTCCTTTAAATCTTTCAAGATCTTTCAAGATGCTAGTCACTGTATGCTACTTAGTACTCCATTACTTGTATTCTCCATCTAGATCAAGCCACTGATCATGTCCAGAAAAAACTCTCAGTTTCTATTGCTGACCTTCCTAGGTACATTAGCACAAGTGTATTTTCTTACAAAGTAGCATAAAAGCCATAAAAGGCAATCAAACCAATACAGCTAAGATTGGTACACTGCACACATCTAGAAGTCTGCTTCCAATTTCAGAATATAGGATGGAGTATGGTCACGAATTATCAGCTTTATTAGTAACGGTGAAGCCCTGTGCAAGATTCAGCATGCAAAGAACTGAAAATGAACTCCGAATTTAACTCATTTTAAAAAATGTAATCTGTTGGGTAATGCTTTCAGGGTCTCTGTGTGTTTTAGCAGACTTCATTACCCCACTGGTAAATAACCTAAAGCTTTCTTGTCAACACCAAAATGCTGGTACATGTTCACTTACTGCTGATCTCCACAACGGCACTCACTGCTACATGACTTAATAGTCCTGTAACATAGAGGAGAAGTAAACAAAAAGCGGTCATCTTCACCAGGTGCACTGCTAAAATTAAGGTGAAAACCAGTGCAGAATACAACTAGCACAGGAAAATGTGACATCAGAAATCACAACATTCAAAAACCAGTAGGTGAGCACTTCAATCTTCTTCATCACTCCATTGATGATTTGCTAATAGCTGGACTCAAATAAATGAATAGCACATCAAGGCTTCAAAGAGAAGTTCCAGAATTGGTATTCATTTGCAAATTTGACTCTCTCTTCAGGACTAAATAAGAACTTTTTTCCTCATTATAACAGGTGATTAGACCTCATCATCTTTTATGTGCTGTTCAGCTGCTTTGATTTGCTGTAAAAGTGTGACCTGATCCTATGACTTACACTTCCCTACATTTATTTCCTCCCATTCTGTAAGTTTCCCCATCTTCTCTGAGTCTGATGAAGTGGGATTTTTCTCCCATGCAAGCTAGTATTGGGGGAAGTTCTTATTTGAGGACATTTATATTCATCATGTACCACCAGGAGCAGTGCAGTTGGGAAGGAAGTGTTTAGTCAATCTATGTATTTATACTTTGCTCATCATAGTATCAGATGACATTATACTAGCAGTGCTTTATGGTCCAATTACTTTTAAATGTTACAGTGAATTATAGACATAAAGCTGTGTCATTGAATACTTGAATAATGCAAGCAACGAATCAGACATGGTTTTATGGAAAGTCATCTTCCAGAACAGCAGCTGAGAAAATGCAATCTAAATGCCAATGACATATTTCTGCAATAACCACATCATCCAATTCAATAGCAGGCAACTTAACAACTTCAGATAACTACTGACCGTAAGCCTCATCCTAAGAATAGATCAATAATGTTTGATTCATCAGCAACAATCACTCAGTTTAATACCTTTTGGATGCCTGCTAAGTCATCCACTTTTAATTACGGAGCTTGCATTTTGAAATACTGTTCTCAACAACAGAGAAAACTTCCTGCTTTACATGAAAAGTTAGACTTCTAACTAGGGAAAGGTTTATTGAATCTTGGCAAGTAAATATTTTACTTACACTTAGCTAGAGTTTAAAATATCACTATTTTGTGCATTTAACACAAGACTGGAACATGTTCAGATGGCACTTCTCATCTAAAAGAATTGCAGGGCACACACCACTCTGACACATGCACATACAGACAGACACACACACACACCACTTTCGGTCCTTATTGAAATGTTGCCATCTCTAGGATGGAAGTTGGCTTCATAACAAAAACGTTTACCAGCTTAGGCCACAGTAAGAAATACAAATGTAACCGGAAATTACAGATGCATTCATGTAGTCATTCGATCTGGAATCTAGAAGAGACGCTTAGGCCAATGTACCTGCCTGTCAGGAATGCCATGGATTCTTTAACGATCACAAACGGAGACATATCATACCCAAAAGACAGAGAATACGGTGTTCTTAGAACTGCTAATGCCACACAGGTGGATTTGCACAATGAAGACATCCGTGGGATAAGTGCCACAATAAAGACCCTCACTCATCTGTATCCAAAAATCCTGAACACACAGACACCCCTTTGGGCACTCAGGCTCCATCATGTTTTGTTTAATATTTACACACCACAGCAACAGGCCTCTTCAAGAAGGCAGAGCCCATTAAATTATTGACCAAGCTAGTTTTTACTTTCCTTATAAGATCTGATTGCTACACGGCCTTCTTGGACAGTAATCTTATCTGCCACATTAGGTACACTCTACTCTTCCAACCAAAAAAAGATCCAAGGTACCAGCTATGCTGAAATAATTATTCTGGTTTCAGAGCATGAGAAGTGTTCCCGATATTAACAACAAACGAGTGCCCTTCCTTAGTGCTCCAGAAGGCCAGCTATTTTAAAAAGGTAAAATTAATAGTTTTTCCAAACCAGTTAACAGGTTACATGACGTGAATTTAATATTGGATTTACAGCAAAAAGAAAGATGTGCAGTTTAAATGGTTGCAGGTCTCAGAGAAATCAAACCCTCAAGGGATAGCACACAACAGTCTAGGATATCTAGTGACTTTCATTTTGTTTTTTGCATATGTTTTTCCAAAGAGATACTGAAAACAAATATTCAAACAAAACCACGCACTTGTAAAATATCTAAGGAGCCATTAAAAAGTCAATAGTACTTGATGGATTTTGGTACTTCTCTATTCATCCCTAACCTTAACCAGTACACTTTAAAATCTAGCATATTTAAGTCATCAAATCCTAAAAATCACAAACCAATTAAGCTGAGAATAGAAGTTACCTGAAAGTGTCATTATACATAACATAAGAAAGGAAAATGCTTCTCAGGATTTCTTTAGATAACCTATTCTGAAACATGACATTTTAATGTCTCGCAGACCCTTTTTAATTTAAAGGGCAGGTTTTTTGGGTTAGTTTCTTTTAAAAGGTACAAGACAGCAAAAAAAAGAGGGGGGGGTGGGACGTTAACCAGTTTTGTTGCAGTTTTTGCTGTTACTCAAAAACATAAGCACTCAGGAGTTCCAGACTCCTTGGAAATATTCCACTTTACAATTCCTGCTACGTAAAAGAATTTAGACCTTCATATCATATTTCACC
Organism: Podocnemis expansa; assembly: GCA_007922195.1. NCBI lineage: Eukaryota > Metazoa > Chordata > Testudines > Podocnemididae > Podocnemis > Podocnemis expansa. The sequence goes on from ML682026.1 coordinate 11,724,301, forward strand.
TGAATGTTTTTTGCCATGAATTGTAACACTGGTTGTCGTTTGAAGGAAATACCCCTTTTAATACATGAACTAATGAAAATTTTCCAATTCCAATTCATTAAAAATACCACTAGTTCACTTATTTAAGTGTACAAAAAACCCTTCCTCAAAAGAGGTCTGCCACAGGCTGAGTTTTTACAGCTCAATCAATTTAACTGAACATCAAAAGAACATTAATGTGGAAATAAGCTGAAAAACGGAGCATGAGGCAATTTTTAGGAAAGGCATTTGCAAGCTGTTGAGATACTACTGCCTGGCAATCGCCCCAAGAAACAGTTATACAAAGGAATATTAATATGGTCGATGCACTGGGCTGCAGTCAGGAATCCAATATTAACCTCTCTGAGGAGAAAGTGGAAAGGACAAAGGAAAACAGAGAAAAAGTTAAACTAAATTTAACCCGATAGGTAATTTTCCTAACAACAAAATCAATAAGCTAATCTGTGTTGAATACAAATTATTTTAAAAAAATACACACACACACACACACACACACACACCCCCCAGGTACCCCTTTGATAGCAAAAGCAAAAATACTGAATGAAACCAAATCTGCTCCAGGTTCTCATTAAATTATGGCATTAAATATACATGAATAAGAAAGTAGTGTGCATAAGAGTGATGTCACATTACTTGTACCTTGGGAACCTCAAATTCAGTCCTTACACTTAGGAAGTGCCCAGACACTTGCAAATGTTTAAAAGCTCATCTTCCAATTCAAACAGCAGCCTGTTCTAGAGCTCCCTCTTCTGGCTAGATGCTACAACACATCTAACAGCTACTGTAGCCATTGTAAGATGCCCCTAACCACAAATGAAATGCTGGTTTTAAAGTTGGGTGCTTCATTCAAGACAGTAAAATTACCACATGCATTCTCTACACAGAGAGTAACTGGAGGACTGAACTATTTATTTTTAGTTTCTAATGATTACAAATTTTTGAGGCAGCAAAGGTCAGAGGGTAAGTGAACCGAAGGAGGTCAAAAATGAAGGAGTTTAGATCAGTGTCCCAATCAATCTGTGGCCAGCAGACTGCTTGGGGCTTGATCAGCACACAACTGTGACCCTGTGATATCCTAAGGGCCATACAAGTAGTATACATATTGTGTGGATGGGGCTCGCATAACTTAGAGAGCTCTATATATGGTAAATAGCCTGAGAATCAGTAGTTTAAAGTGAAAAACAAACAAGGAGTCCTGTGATACTTAAAACTAACAAATTTATTTTTTGCATGAACTTTCATGGGAGAAAAATCCCACTTCAGACGCTTTGAAGAAGTTTAGTGTTCAACTTTGTGAGTTATACATCAATTATATCAAAGAGAAGCCATTCCCTCTCTCTTTGAAGTTTAAACATAACTTCGGTAGCATTCTTCCCTTTGTATGAAGCTACTGAATGAATTAACAAACAAGCAACATGAGAGGTTTGGAGAAATACTCAAAAGTGAGAGAATGACCATAAGCATTTTTCTTATCAAAACCCTCCAAAACCAAACAAAACTCATTTTAAATTCCAGCTCCCTTTAAAAAGAGAAGGTTACCTACCCTAAGCACTAACTGAGATTCTTCAAGATGTTTGCCTTTGTGGGGGTGCTCCACTGTGGGTATTAGTTTGTCCTGGCACCATCAACTTTTTCACAGCAGTGCCTGTCTGAGGTGTGCCTGCACAGCAGCTGTCTCATGGCACCTTCTGTGCCTCAACCACTGCATGCGCGACCCAAGCCACTCAGCTCTCTCTCCACAATAGTGTTCTAGCTACAAACTCTGAAGTAGAAGGGAGGAAGGGGAATACTGCAGCACTCAGAAGGACACACATCTCAAAGAAGCTCAATTAGTGCCCAGGGGAGTAACCTCCTCTTCCATGCTACCCTTGTGGATGCTCCACTTTAGGTGACTGAGGAGCAGTACCCTATTGTGGATAGAAGGAACTTCAGCGATTTGAGTAACTGATGTTAAAACTGGAGTATAGCAGTGTGTCAGTGCCATCTAGTTGCATAATGTCTTATGAATGTATGTTCAGAAGCCCTGGTCGCAACTCAATAGAGGTCCATATGTGGTACATTGTTCAAGAAGGCAACAGAAGTCACCACCGCCCTACTGGAGTGGTTCTAAAGCCCAACAGTGGTTTTATTTTGCTGTGCTCATAGTACAGGTGGATGCAGATTGAGATCCTTTTGGAGAGTCTGTGAGTGGATACTGGGGAACCCTTGGACCATTCTGTGACAGAGATGAATATTCTTGAGCATTTACAGAATGGTTTGGCTCTCTCCAGATAGAATGTCTTTGCTCTTCTGACATCAATTGTGTGCCACCCGACCTCCTGTTCATTTCACGTGGTTTGGCATAGAACACGGGGAGATGAATCTGTTGGTTGATATAAAAGGGTGATGTTACTTTCAGCAGACATTTAGGATAAAGCATCGGTGTGATTTTATTGCTAAAGAATATGGTTCATGGCAGGTGCACCATGAGGATTCCTATTTATCCTACCCTGCTAGTGTAGATGATGACAATTAAAGGTGGCTACTTTCATTCATGAGTCTAAGAATAAGCATGTTCTTAAAGTCTTGAGCACAGGGTCTGAGAGAGTTTTTAATACCAAGTTGAAATCCCCTGTTGGTGCAGTTCCATAGATTTCTGGGTATGTGTTCTGTAATCCAGCAAGGAAATGTTTGGTAACAGGATACTTAAATAGTGACACCCTTCAATGTGTGTGACAAAATGTGTTGATAACTGCAAGATATACTTTAATGGAGTACACGGAAAGTCCTGCAGTTTTCTGTTTTAATATGTAGTCCAGAACTAGCTGGAGGGGTGACAAAAGTGCATTTGTTTACAGAACTCTTCCACTTTTGAGTGTTGGTTTTATGTACAGGTGGTTTCCTAATACTGCTTAATCCCTGTTCAACATCTTCTGAACAGTTCAGCTCCTATTGCTGGAATCACATAGAAGCCAAGCCTTCAGGTGAAGCCTAACCAGATCAGGAAGGAGCATCCTGCCCTTGTCTTGTGTTAGGTCTCTCAGAAAAGGAAGCTGTTGTGGGGTGCAGATCAACGTTCTCATTAGATAGGAGAACCATTGTTGTCTAGGCCATGTGGGGCAACCAGTATGACTGAGGACCTGTCATGACATACATTATGTACTATTCATGACAGCAATGGAACTGGTGAAAATGCATATAGTATTGTTGCCTCTCATTTGAGAACAAAGGTGTTCCCTGTGGATTGGGATCCTAACACTGCTCCAGAACAGAAGGGTGAGCATTTTTGGTTCCTTCCTGTTGCAAATAGGTCTATCCATGGAGTTCCCATTGTGGAATAGAGACAGTAACACTGTGCCATTTAATTCCCATTCAGGCCCTTAAAAGAATTTTCTGCTCAGTAAGTCTTCCATTGTGTTCAAGCATCCAGGGGATATAAGGCTGAGATTTTTATGTCGTGCCCTCTGCACCAGTTCCAGTCTCATAGCTTCCATGCATAGTGTGTTGGACAGTGTCCCACCCTGTTGATTTCCATAGAAAATGCAAGCGACGATGTTGGTCATTACTTGCACAGACCTTTTTACTATCAGCAGAAGAAAGCGTAAGCACACTTTACAAACTGCCCCCTTGTTTAGATTAATGTGTAGACAAGCTTCTGTAGCAGAACGCTGCCTTTTGAAAACCCAGCACACATTAGAGAGGCTGCATGGCGATACCCTGTATAGATAACGTTCTGTTTCCACTGTGAATCGAAGGAATTGTTGGTCTGCTGGATGAACTGTAAAATGAAAATAGACATCTTGCAGGTTATGGGCTGAAAACTGATTTCCCTGTTTCAGCACTGGGGTTACTGGGGCTAATGTGACCATCTTGATCTTTTGGACTCAAACTAATCTAATGGCCTTCAGCCTCAACTTTTTTTCTATATTAAATAGCGGAAATAGAATCCTGCCCCCCATTGACTGTGGTTGGACACATTCCACTGCACCTGACTCTAGAAGATGGTGTACCTCTTGTTGCAGGAGGTGCTTACAAGAGGGGTTCCTGAAAAGGGAAGAGCAGAGGGGTTTCGTGGGTTGTATGGATATGAAAGAAATGGATTAGACTGTTCAAATGATCACTGGTGCCCCTCTGTCTCTGATGATCAACACCTACATGTTATAAAAAGAGCATAATCAGTATCATTCACAGGTTGATGGTTCTTGGCACTAAAATGGTGGGAAAGGGTCTCAGACACTGGACCAAGACATCAAAATGACTTGTGTATGTGGTGGTTAGGAGGACAATGTCTTGATCTGAGCTGGTCTCCTCTTGGAGGTCTGTGCCTTTGTTTGTATGTATCAAAGGGTCTTTATTCGTGAGGGAATGAGGATTCCCTGTGCAGGTATGGGTGCTCTCCTTTATGCTTGGGAGAAGATGTGTATATGCCAAGCATTCTCAAAGTTGCTCTAGGATCCTTAATGGAGTGAAGTACCTCGTCAGTTTTCTAAGAAAACTGGTTTCCCTGTTGAATGCTAAATCCTCTACTTTTACTTGCAGGTCCCTTGGAATGCTGGATGACTGCAGCTAGGAAGCCCTGCACATGACCACTGCTGTTGCTCATGCTCCTGTATCTGCAATGTTGAGGGATGCTTGTACTAATATTTGAGCTACCAGATGTCCCTCAGTTATAATCAGCTTGAATTGTTCCCATTTTTCTTCACAGGTCATTAGTGAAGACACTTAGTTTGCTGTAATTATCATACTCATACCTAACTACAGCATGCTTCTGGCAAAGTATCCCAAACTGCAGATGAATAAATCTTGCAGCCAAACAAACCAAGTCTTTGGAGTTTTTAAAGGCTCAGGGAGAAGGGGGTGGGGGCATGTTTTGCCATCCTCTGTAGCATGTGGAATGACTCAATTCCTGGTGGATTCTCTGCACCAGAAAAATCTTTAAATCATGATATGTGGACTTTAATAATTTAGTCATAGGTTAGTAGTTCACTGCAGGAGGTGAGAGGGGTTTTGTGGCCTGCATTGTCCAGGAGGTCAGATTAGATGAACATATTGGCCCGTCTGACCTTAGAGTTTATGCGTCTTGCATTCCTTTGTCCCATGGTGTGGATTTGTACTGGAGTCTGTTTGCTCCTTTGTTTCTCGGTGTTGCCCACCAAGGAGTTTGCGGGAGGATAGCTAAATAAAAATTCCATGTCCTTAGCAGGGACATAGTATTTTCTGTCTGCCCTTTTGCAGGTTGGTGAAGCAATGGCAAGTATATGCCATGCAACCTCTGCGGTTTCTGCTAATGCACTGTTTACTGGCAACACTATTTTGTGGTGGATGCCACCAATAATATTTTGAGAAGCATGTGTTGCTTCTTCAAGAATTCTTCCATGGGTATCTCTTGGCTTTGTGCTGCCCTTTTTAAAAACTTTTGGAATTGCATGAAGTAATCCACCATTGCACAAGGCAGTGGCATTATGGCCTTGTCAGGTGATGAAGAAGAACCGTGCAGTGGCATCATGTCTTGTTGAGTCTTTTCATCTGTTTCCTCTATTGGGTCTGCTACAGATAGTTTAGGCCTTGGTGATGATGATCTTAATTCACCATGGAGCAGTGTTACAAGACAGCCATACTGGGTCACATATGCAGCCTATAGGTCCCATGAAAGCTACTGCATACAAAAAGGCATTTGAGGGTACATCAACAGTTGTCTCAACCATTCTTTCAGCACTCTGTCAATCTGAGATCTCAACTGAGTGATAGATGTTGATTTGCCTCTAATGGGAGAGGCATGGTGCAGTAAAAAAGCACCTTCTTGCAGTTATGGTCCTCTTCATTGCTTGAGAATGGTGTAGCAATGGGAGACTGTGGAAGTTCTGCTGCCAGCGACATGCTGGTACCAAATAGTGGAGAACGCATTACGGTAGGTATGGTGCCATCCTGTTTCAAACAGCTCTTGTTCCCTTTGTAAAATCTGTGGCAACATGATTTTTTGTCAGCACAAGAGTTGGTGCAACTGTGTTTTGCCCACTTTTTCTCAATGCTGTGTCGGTTGGTGCTGAAGGCAGAGACCTAGGTGCCATGGTGGGTCTTAGTACCGTTTTTGCTGGTGCTAACTGCTGAGGAGGCAGAGTTGGTCTTGCATCTAGATTACGTTGTTTTCCATTGGACTCAGCTGAGACCTCATATAGACAGTGCCGGAACTGTCCAGAGCATCAAAAGTGCTCACCTATAAAGGCGGTCAGCACTGAGGGCAGCGAGCTGGCTGGAGAGTGCTTCTTTTTCAGGCATGTCTCTATCTGGCAGGACCAGGGCTCTCTTCCTTGATTTTATGGAAGACTGAGCCTTGTCCTTCTTCTGTTTTTTGTTGGATTCCCCTGGCTCTTTTGTCCCAGTCTGGAGATGGTTTTTGAGGGATTTTTCCATCAAGAGCAGCTTGAGGTGGAGATCTCTATCTCGCCTAGCTTGCCTGTAAGTTTGTGCAGTTTCCCAAGGCATCTGACACAGAAAAAGTGGTGGTCTGAGGTGAAGAATCGCATCTCAACAGGATCCATGTCTTTTAAAACCTGGAAAACCTTGATTAGTTTCTCCTTCATAGAAGGGAAATTATCTATAAAAAAAACCTCAAACAATTTTTTTTTTAAACACTAAGACTTATTAAGCCACTTTAAAACTAACTTATTCTAATTATACACTGTTAGTAAACTAATCTCTATAAACTAATAATAAAAACATTTTTCTGATTCTGTCAACAACAGCACTGCAGAGTTCAATCTCAGGCCAGGGATGGCTGAGAAGGAACTGAGGGGGGTCAGATCAGGTGAGCAGCGGTTGAAGCACCAATGGTGCTGTGAGACAGTCATTACACATGCATGACCCAAAGAGGCACTACTGCAGAAAAGCTTTGAATGATGGTGCCGGGATGCACTGACACCAGAAGTTGAGCACCCACAGGGATAACAATTGAAGAAGAAGCCACATTTCTCAAATTCTTTAAAAGGAAAAACTCAGACTGTTTGTGAACAACTGGTTTTCTCACCTTAAATAGTCATCTGCTATTCACTTTGGACAACCATTTAAATTATAAACAATAAGTCCTCTGGCACTTTTAAAGACTAATAAGTTTATTTATTGGATCAGCTTCCATTGGATTAAAATCCCACTTCGTCACATATTTTGAGGATGAGGAACTCTGAACTACTGCATTCACTTGCTGTAACAGTCTGACCCGATCCTATGACTTACACTTCTCTGCTTTTATTTAACTCCCATTATGCAAGTTCCCCATTTCCAAGCATGTGACGAAGTGGGATTTTTCTTCCACAAAAGCTCATGCGATAAATAAATTTGTTAGTCTTTAAAAGTGCCACAGGATTCCTTGTTTGTTTTGCTGAACTGGACTAAGATGGCTACCCCTTTGAAAAAATTTATAGAACAGAGATGCCTGATTTTCCATTTCTCTCCTTTTCACGGACTATTATCCTGTTTCAGAGTCAGACACTTCACTGAAATGCTAGTTAGTTTTGAGAACTGTGTTTCCTTTCTTTCCAGTAACTGTTATAAAAGCAGACCACAGTTACTTAAGGCTAATCAATATTTAGCCAAGTTTGAAATTTCAGTAGAAAAGCCAGAATTTGCAGAGCACATTATCTATTTGTAATAAAACAACCATTTGCTCTCTCTATTTAAAAAAAAAAAAAAAAAAGTCTGTGTTCACCGAGGGATGATGGTGAGTCTACAGAGCCACCAAGTGGAAAAAAATTTTCATTTGACTGAACTAAGTAATTCCTGGGAAATATCTTTCCCTAGCTGATCTGTATAATGCTCACACCCAGTTATTTTTTGTTGGTCCCTAACCTGGGCTGTGTGGTGGCCCAGCTGCACACCAGAAGCATAGAGTCAGTCTTGTTGATTCAACAGCTGCCCCTTTCAAAAAAAAAAAAAAAAAAAAAAGTCACTAATCTTTGTACTGATCTTTCCCATGGGATTTCAGTAACTCAGATGACCAGTGCACTCTTGGAAACAATGCTAAGAGTCAGGTCTTCCTTTCTCGCTTTGGGAGAAGGAAAATACCTTCCCTCTAAAAAACAAACAAGGAGTCCTGTGGCACTTAAAGACTAACAAATGTATTTATTGCATGAGCTTTCGTGGGAGAAAATCCCACTTCGTCAGATGCTTTGAAGATCTTCTCTTTGTTTGTTTTATTGAACTAGACTAACACAGCTGCCCCTTTGGAACTATTAAACAAGCAATCTAGCCATTACCAAACTGGTAGCTTAATGTGTTACCATTAAGGGCACGACAATCACAGGGGCTGAAGCACTTACAATATTTCCAGTGCTCTGAAAACTCTAAAATTTGCAGGAATCGATTTCCCTGACAAGAGTTCTTAACTGGGGGAAGGAGAGTGAGAAGAAGGGGGAAGAAGAGATTCGCCCCTCCTTTCTTCATATTTTTTAAATTTAGCACAGTCACTCTCCCCCTGCTTCTGACAGGGAAATTTTGATAGACCAGTAAACAGGCCAGGGACCACCTGATAGTGTAAAATCATACTTACTGTTAACAGCAGCTGTAATGAGTAGGGCTTTCTCCAGGCCTGTATAGCCTTATCATGACTAAGCCAAGAGGGGAGGGGAGCCTTTTTCACAACTTTATCTGACTTGGCACTTCTTCCCACCCCATGAAGGCTTTGGGGGACATGCTGGGGTCTGTGTTCGGGAGAAAAGCAAGAAGATTGTCTCTGCATGCTCCCTGGGAGGTGTTTGTCAGAGCCTCAAGACATACAGATTCTGCACAACACATCTAATAAATAATTCGAGGCAAACTCTTGACTAACTTTTGGAACTGCTTACCTAACAAGTTTTTTGTTCCTTGACATGTTATTGTCTGCCAAAAAGAATAAATGGGAGGAGAGATTTTGACTCAGTGCTGGGGTCCCCAAATGCAGCTGGAGGACTGGCCAATAAAAAAAGCTGCTGGTGGATTATGCAAGAGCCACACCAAACTGTGCTAATTGAGAGCTGAGGTGTTTTATGTGGTCTGCAACAGGTTAGTAAGTGCTTGATTCTAAATAAAGTTTAGCTTTTAAGTGAGAGCATGCTTGCATTACACTGCTTCTACCAGCCATCCATCAGCTGGACAGTCACATCTGTATTTATTTCTTGACATCACCTCGCACAGAATAAGGTTACCAAAAACTCTGAGTTGACAGAACCCTGGGTACCACTTCATCCAAAGCGATCCTTTTCCACATCAGTCTGAGAAGAAGGGTATTCCCTCCTGCAAAGCCAAACTGTGCCCCTCATTTTAAACTCTGTAACCTTCAATAAGACATAAATGCTGGGCAACTATCTTTATGTGCATAGCTGTATGATAGGTGTACTAGACACTGTCTTACCAACATGGCCCTTTATCTTAGGCATCAGGACCAAAAAGAGACTTTCCAGTTTCAAATGCTAGACAACAGAAAAGTCATCTTAAAGCACCACAAAATTTTTGGACTAATCCAGCAAAGGGATTTCTCATTCCCCTCAAACTCAGAAAAATACTAGCAAGAATGAAACCAAGTTTCTCCTGGAAGTCTGTGGAAAATGAACCCAAATTATTCTATGAACCCGTCTTTTAAGACTGCAAAATTGCTCTGCCTAATCAAATACACTCTACATTACAGGGCAGCAAGTGCTTCATTCCTGAAGGATTTTTATTCACACTTTTTAGTCTTGCACAAGCATTAACACCACTCCTCGTTGTTCACCAATTTTCTACTGCTAGAGTGCTAAGAGCTAGAGTCTCACTAGCACTTGAACAGCCTCCTAAATATTAAAACAATTAAGCTGTGCTGGATTGACTTCCCTGGTTTTGATACATTTCATTGTCTAGGTCTAAGGTCATGGGTATTTTTAGTGAAAAGTCAGGTACAGGTCACAGGCAATAAACAAAAATTCACAGAAGCTGCAACCTGTTTCTAATTATTACTAAAAATGTTTCAGGGATAGGAGGGGGGACATTACTGCTGAGGCCTGCAGATTCTCCAGGCTGGCTGCTCCAGTGTGGGCTGATCCACTGTTTGCTGGCAGACCCTGGACTGACAGTTGTTCCAGCTCTGCCCCAGAAGTTGAGGAATCTGTGACCTCCATGATCAAATCTTATCCTCAAAAGGTCAAGGTATCTCATCTAAATTTCTTTCATGCAACTACACCATGTGCAGAACTTTTAATCTACGAGTTATTTCAAAACTGATAGTGCTAATCTTGTTTCAGAGTGCCATCTGAGGAACACAGGAGAGGTACCACTGCTTGCCATATGTACCATAGTACTTCGCCTTTTCCAGAATGGCATTTCTCCCCAAAATGAGAGCTCAGCTGTTGAAAGGCAAAGGTTGCATGGCAAGGAAGAACTTCTAGCAAACCACTGTTATTAATGAAACCAACTTATAGCTTCACATAAGTAGAACTGCTGCTAAATGATACGACTCTCAAAACAACAAGCACTTCAAATGCTGGTCAAGGGTTCATGAACATGGTGACATAAAAAGAGATTAAATGATGCATCCCTCAAAACAAAACAAATCCAACAGGTGCACAAATTGGTTAAAATGCAGTGTCAGAGGTTAAACAGCAGCAGTCAAAATCTATAAAGACAGAGGGGGTAGCTATTGAAGGCTGGTAAGGAAATATACAAAGGAGTGCTGGATTGTATATCTCACAATTGTTAGACATGGAGCTGTACCACCTGCTTGCTCCCCCTGCAAGCCTACGAAGGTAAACCAAAATTCTGTGAAGGCTAACAATGGGTCCACAACACAGTGCTTATCAATTCATAAAAGTTTCAGCCTCCAGGACTAACTATGCTGCATGGTTTATAAACACCAAAAATACTTCCATAAAGATCTCAATCTGGATAATGTGCAAGAGAGAGAGAAGAGGTAAATTAAGAATAACAACGACCAGGGGACTGAAGTCTAGATCCTGCAGCAGGCGAGTTTATGGTCTGATGCTTCACATGACTGTCTAGATCACAACTGATTCCACAGTAAACAGGCCTCTAACATTATTAATGGTAAATATAAATATTACCACACCTCTAGAAAATCCCCAGGTACTTACATTACTGTCATGAATAAGTGACAATCCATCACAAGACATTTGCGTGTTACAAAGAGGATTGCATTTTGAACAAATACTCATCATGCCCACTGAAAAGAAGGACTTTTTCCCTTGCACACTTGTATCAGTGGTGTTCAACAGCAACCTACTCTGACACCTCCTACTAATCTATGGAGCCACCTGGTAGCTGAAGCTAGGAATCCAAGGCATTCCTGAACAATACAAATAACCAATACTACTTAACTTTTTAGAAGTAAATTGTCTTTTTAATAAATGCTCCCATCTACTGAGTGGAAACAAACAGAAGGGAGTACCTTGTAATCTGTCTTCTATGTGCTGTCTGGTACCATTAGCAACTCCTTAGAACAGGAAGCATGGCTGACATGCCACAATAGAAAAACTATTAACTGAATTCAAAGTTATAAATTACCAGTTAAACTTCAGCCTGGATATTCTAATTATATAGTTGGCATTGTCGAGGGAAGTTAGAGCAACACCAAGTGTGTCTATAATAAACATCATAGTGAAAGTACATAATTTACAAACTAATATCCCCCACAGGCAGAGCAGCTTCCTGAAAGCTATTACTCATTTCAGTTAAAACATCTCTAGCTGCTGTACACAAGACATTTATTTTAATAACCTTAATTAGGGCAGTCAAATGACTAAAAGAAATAATCCCACTTTTAATTGGTGTTCAACAGTAATTTATTTATTTATTGAAATTTAAAATAGCTTTCCTCCTGCTATGGTTTTTGATCACACTCGTCCACCTTTTTTTTTTTACCATTTCCACCTGTGCATTTTAACATAGCTGTGAAGTTAGTGACTATATAGTTACTAAAAAATGAGTCCTTACTCTTCATGGTCCCCTCCTCTTCCTCTTCTTCTGTGTTTATTACCATGGTGCCCAGTTGGGATTCCAGGGTACCATCATGCTCTATCATTGTATTGGCTCCATCACTCATTGTGCTTGCAGCTCTTATAGTACCAGTCTCATCTCCACTTGCCCGTACCATGGTACCTGAATCTGTGTCGTCTTCTTCCTGCAGGAAGAGGAAAAAAATGTTTTTACTGGTTAGCGTGATCTTATTAAAAAATAATCTCAATGTTCAGAGGGAATTCGTACCAATGTCCAATATTTCTTTGGTATCAGAGAGTCTTACAAAGAATATTGTCAAGTCAGCAAGACAACATATTACACCTTTTCTTTTCTCCTTCCTATCCCCACATAGGAAATAAAAGATCTTCTCTGTTTCTTTTCCTCTAGCTTTATCTACTGCTAAAAATATGCTGGGATGACAACTTTAAAGCCTGAAATCTTCCACTTCTCTGTAGAACAGAGCAGAGACAGTAGCAGGACAAGTTTCCCAATACAGCAATACACCTGTCTTGACTTGGTAGCCAATCATTAGGAATAATTAAGTCACAATCCTCATTCAGTCCTTACTGTTTCTAAGATTGCCAGATATGACAGTTGACCTAAAATTCACTTCTCAAATCCTCTACAGTTCACTGAACAGTTATTAGATGAGTTCTAATGGGGTAGCTGGGTTAGTCTAGTCCAGCAAAACAAACAAAGAGTCTGGTGGCACTTTTAAAGACTTAGTTTAGATCAGACTCCTTCTTAGTTATTAGACAGTAATGGTATTCAGTCTACAGTGCGTACATGGCGAAGATCAAAAAAGGATAACGTGAATTGTTACAGATTCGGACAGAACCACTCCTTCCACAGAGGCGACCTAGGTGGTTGCCTAGGGCACCCAGGACTGGGCTGGGCCTGCTCTTCTCCCCGCTCACTGCCAGACCCCCACCTGTGGCGCTGCTCCATGCCTGGGGCCGGACCTCCGCCCACGGCTGGACCCCATCGGCAGTGCCACTCCCTGGTGGTGGCACCGCGCCGCTGGTGGCTGAAGGGATGGGTGGAGGGGCAAAATCCCTGTTGGCCTAAGGTGGCAAAAAACCTTGGGCCAGCCCTGGATTGGGATTTAAAGTAGTTTACCACTAGTGATAATCGGTTTAGGAACTGAAATGAACTGAATTTGCACAGCTTTAGAAAATGAATTGGACATTAAAATCAAACCCAGTCATTTTTGCAGAGAGAATCTTCTCTTCCATTTGTTACCACATATTTCACAAGATGACAGATACTGCAATCTCATGTGGTATCTTTGGGGAAAATATGTTGTATGAACACTATGACTAGGTGATGCATGATCCTGGCCAGGGACTATATGCAACTCCAGAGGGCATCAGGGTTGCGCAGCCTCACCAGGAACAAAACAGTGGGGGCCACGGGAGAGAAGGGAGAAGACAATTAAGCTAAAATCACCTTGTAAAGAATTCTAGAGAGGTACCAACCTTGGGAAGGCTTGGACACACCAGCTGAAACTGCATTTTTCTCCAAGGCCAGTAGACAAAGGAAGTGTTTTTTGTATTTAAAACACTGCACTAGACTGACTTGGGGCCTTCTTTCTGATCTAGCAAATGGCCAGCACCTTCTGTCCAAAGGAGACATCAACCCTTATGGAAAGGCTGGAAAGGCAGGAGGCCTGGCTAGGACAGAAAGGCTGAAGGGTGACCTCTGGTAAGCTTTTAACATGAATCAAGAAACTTTTATTGTTTGTTTCTCTGTAATGTTTTTACCTTAAAAATAAAGGTGCTTGCTTAGAAAGAGGCGTGTGGGAACTTGTAACTGCTGGCAGTACACTGTTCTTAGCCCTCAGAGAGAAAGCAACGTGCATGCACTAAACTTTAGGCAAGCTGGCTTGCTGGGTATAACAGTGTAACATCCCATGCAGCCTTAAAGCCACTAGTCAGAAGGGAAAAAGTTGATCCACCTGGGATCAATATATTTGAAGTCATCTACAGATTTATTAGGTATCAGTAAATTACTTCAAAGGACTAGTAATTCTATTGTGGTGAGCGTTGTGTCTATGTTCCGCTCAGTCACTAAGGCATGTAGCTCATTAATCCACCTGAATATAAAGGATGTTGCAGCGGCCTGATAGAGAGCAACTCAAGGATATGAATTGAGCAGTCCTAGGCTAGAAAACCTCAGAAATAATCAACACTGGGATCGGTGACAAACCCAAATACTATGTCGTATTATTGCTAATTTCTGCCAGTGCAGTTCTATAGCCTCTAGGTGTTATGGTAATACAAACACCACAAATAATCAGGAGGGAGGAAGTTTTGAGTCTATCAAATAGGAAGACTATTTTAGAGCAGCTTGCAAAAGGCATCTAATCTCAGGTATATCAGCACCAGTATTTTTAAGTTACTGTGTCCACTAGACACTCACCGAGTTTTCTTCATCATCTTGATCCAATTCACGCTGTTGTGCTTCCCGGCGTTTCAGTTTAATATCCATTGCCTCATTAATCAAGTCCCGCAGGATTGACACTCCTTTGGCACTTTTAACAAATGGATGCTAAAAAAAGTAGCTATATTTTATAAGCAGCAAATCTGAACAAAGACAAAGCAGTAAAACACTGTTACCCAGAGCTATGCCTCTCCTTATGGAATTACAGTTGGTGTATACAACCAAGCAAAAAATTTTATAACAAACTTCGTAATTTAGCCTTTTAGTGATTATGAATGAGACACCTATCCTGAATCAGATTACAAAGGCATTTCTGCATGACCATGAATTCATACTTTTTTCTAAACTGTCATATCTAGAAATGAGGTAAGTTCATAAGCACCTAACATAATAATACCGTGACTATTGCTTTCTAACAAGAGGCCAAGAGCCTGCTTTTATCAGAAGCAAAAGGCAATAACAGTCTAAGGATTAACTGAAAAAAGCCATAAACACATTCCCGTGAGAATGCTTCCACAACCAAAGATGTAACTCTGACACAGAAGGGAAGAGGTACTCCCTAGGAATGAACTGGGGCTCATCTAAATGGTGTAAGTACAGCTCAAAGACAGCAATGGGAAAGTTAGTTATCAAAACCTGGAGAGTGCTTTAGGAACCAACTAGCTTTGCTTGTATCTCCATAAGTAATAGCATCTGATGTCAGAGTGACTAGAAGCAAAATTGGGATAACTAGGAAATGGGGAACTTTTGACATTAACATAATCAGATATTGCGCTTTTCTAAGCATAAGGTCAGTTAAGCAGCATACTGTATGGCTTAACAGTCAAGTGTCAGGATTCCTCTCTCAAAATTCTGCCAAAAGTCTGGAGGCACAGAGATAATGCTTGTATGAATAAGGGAACAGAAAGCAAGAAACAGTCTAATTTCTAGGGAAGAAACTGGAGATTTAAAAAACCTAGCACAATTTCATCCTACACTGTACAAGTTGCAATGGGAAGCATGAAAGTAAACCAGAATCCCAAATTACACAGATACTCATTGCTTGCACCGCGGTTTGACTTGTTAAGAACTCCCTCCGAGCGCCCCAGGTAACAAATACCAGACCTGGAGAAGCTGTGTGGCAGTAGCTCTTTGTTCAGGACTTTTCACAAGACACTGCTTTACGAAGTCCGTGAAGTTGTCTGACCAGAGTTCTGGCTTGCGGAATGTTGGAGGAGGATTTGTAGGGATCATGAAAATTGCCTGATAAAAATAAAATAAATATTGTTATCTAACTGATTTTGGATACTTTTAAGATAAAACACACACAACAGAAACATGGTCAAAGCACAGGGACAAACACTTGCAAGTTATTCACGCATCAAGACCCTCTGCAGCTTCTCAAGTGTTTATGATGATGCAAGATATATTCTCCTCCCAAAAAAAAAAAAAAAAAGATTGTACACTGAACGCCAGAGGTGTTTCTTCCTATACTGTACAATGCCTCTGTTTTGCAAGGGGTGACATTTTGCCATTTTAAATCATGAAAAATCCTTTAGTAGAAATGAAAGAGACAAAACAAGTGCATAATACAAGACCACTCACTGCATGGACATATTCCACCCCTTCAGAGGTGGAATTCCCAAAAGAGCTTTGCCTCCAAAAAAAATATCTTCCCCAAAAATACCACAGTGAAAAACTACAGAGTAAAAATATGTTGGGAATTGCTAATGATCTTGGAGAACCTGGTTCCTTCAGAACAGCTTCCTCCAGGCACTGACCTTGAACAAAAACACTTTTGTACTCTAAATCAAGTTAGAGCCATGACGACAAAAACTGGAAACAATATGATGAAGTGGAATCTGAGAAATGGACCCAAATGTGAATGTGGAGACCCTAAGCAAACACTGCAACACTGATGGATGCAATACCCTCTGTCAACATGCTGCATTCCAAACCAGCTCTTCGAGGTAAGGGCTAGCACCAGATCTTAGCTGAGATTTGGGCTGACGTGCTACGGCAATGAAACATTGTGTTTGCTGGTGGCAGCAGCAAAGATTCACTTTGGACCAAATCCACAAGACTACCCAATTCCTCATAGGGAAATTCTGAATAAATTTGATTTGATTTGATTTGATTTCATTTCACATGCCCTCACACAAAAGAATCAGGTTGGCAGATTTTCCATTTCTTATTCAATATTAAAAAGCTCAAGTAAAAAAGAGCTCACTCATTTTTTCTAAATTAAAAAGCTGGATAGCAGAACAATATTTTGTAAGATGCTAACTGCTAATAGAAGGCCATCTGAATCCTGCAAGAGAGTTATATTTTAAGAGGCCTCCATCCTTACCCTCATTGGATGAATATCTGCATACGGTGGTTTTCCTTCAGCCATTTCTATTGCAGTGATTCCTAGTGACCAGATATCTGCTACACAGTTATACCCAATCTCTTGGATCACTTCTGGAGCCATCCAAAATGGGGTTCCTATAACTGTGTTCCGTTTTGCCATGGTATCCTAAAATGGAAAGGAAGGGCGGGGGGGGGGGGGCACAGAAGAACAAACAATTTGGCAAGTAGAAGAAACAAGTTTGCCAGCTGTTCATTAGCAAATAACACTATCTAAAGATTATACACAAAAGTTAGACTCTGTAAGACTGAAATATGGAATTTTGCACATCAAGGTTGAGATACATCAGCAGAACTGTGTGAGGTGTCAGGAGAAAACAGCAGATGCTTCTACAGTTAACTGTTTTAGTGCTTTAGTTCTGTGAATGAGAAAGTCAATGTGTCAGCCCGCCTTGTCCATCCTCCAGGCCCCACTTCATTGTATGTTCACTGCATTCATGTAAAAGTGCTGAACAACTGCATTTTATATCATGTTTAGTAAGTGTTTCAGTTCAACACTTATAATTGTAGGATAAGTGAGAAGTTTCCATACACACAACTGAAGTAATAATTTTACTTACTGTAAGTTGGCCTGCTACCCCAAAATCTGCAAGTTTAGCATGTCCTTCTGTGTTTAGTAAAATATTTCCAGCTTTGATATCTCTGTGTATTTTCCTCATAAAATGTAAATATTCTAGTCCTTTGAGGGTTGATTGTACTATTGTAGCTATTTCTTCTTCTGTCAACTGAAGAAAAAAGTAGTTAGATTGGCATCTTGTTCTAAAGACTGACATTGCTTTGAAATACAAACACAATATTCCCACGTCAACTAGCAGATTTGATGCAGTTTTAGTTGTCAATCTATATTACCTATACACGGTACAACTGGTTTACTTGGTGTCACTTCACATATACTATGTATTTTGTGTGCATGTTCTTTTCATGGGTAACTATTCTCACTGTTACTCAGCCAATGCAAGAACTACACAAGGTCAGTTATAAAAAGCCAGTCCTCCAGAAAAAATAGGGATACTATTTTTTCAGATGTACAGATTTATCTGATTAAAATGAACTTGCTCACAGGTCAGCCAATGAGCACTCGGGGGGGGGGGGGGAAAAGAGGCCAAAGAACCATGCATATTCCACTACAAACTACTTAGTATCATGTATAACATGTAATATTGTCATTGGATACTTCAATCCCGACATTATATAACATGAATTGTAAGGAGAAAGGACATACTGTTTTATTTCGTAGCCGAATGATATCAGACACAGATCCAGCTCCACAATACTCCATGACTATCCACAGGTCTGTGTTTTTAAAATAGCTGCCATAATACTTGACTACGTGGGGACTATGGAAAATTAGAGGGGGAAAAAAAAGAGAGTCAGGTACTACTGAACAAAGCAATTGTAAAGTTCAAGCACAATCGAAAGCACAGCAAAAGAGATGCTAAGAGTTCAAGTTCAGATCTGCAACCCAGACTTAAGATTGACTATATTACAAGGTTAAGAGTTTGCAGGAAATGCTCATATCCTCCATTTGGTGATTTCCTCTTAAATACTGTACCACCCATTCCTCCTAGTTCTGCAATATAGTTCTGAGACATGATGAATTTTAGTAATCTAATAAGAGATAGGTCTTCACAGTACAGAAGGTCAGTTTATCCTATCCACAGTTGCCGCTTGGCTGCTCAAGGAGAAGTAATCTACTCTATATTAATGCATCAGATCATAAAAATGACCCTCTGTCCTTTGGAGGGAAGCCAAAGGCTATCAAAGATGGGACAGTTAAGAAAAGACCAAAAATAAACTCACTCTGCTCTATTAATGATGACCTGTCTTATGTAAGAATTTAAATTTTGATATCAGAAGAGTTAGTCACCATATAGGAGCCTCCCAGAACGTTTGTGCACAGAGTTCTTCCATGATTCGCTATCCCTGCTCCTCACAAGTGTTGAGCAATTAGGCAAAATAGAAGGTCTCATTTCAGGCCTTCCAGTTGCTTTTTAAAAACCAAAATGCTTCATGAAGCCTAATGAAGTTTTGCACTTTATTTCATAGAATATCTAATGAACATGTTCAAAAAGAGGTTACATTTTCTTTAAGCAAATGACAATGATTACCAGAAGACAGAATGAATAGGTCAAGAAATGTACTCAGCAAAATTATACATCACTGTGTCCATCTTTTAGTACACCAAATGTCATTGATTTTAAGGTCTGCTTGCAGTTTAAGAAAATTGTTTGGAGCCTTAACACAGGCCTCACCAAAAGTATGACTCTGGTTGCCATGGCAACCAGTTTTAGTAGCCTGTCACCTAGCTCCAATGCAAAAATGTAATGGAAGAGCACCTTCTGGCAACCAAAAGTAAAATTGCTGGCACCTAGCTGTAAGCCATTTTCTTCCACCCCTGCCCTAATACCAGACTAAATAAGGACTATGTGCCTTTTAAGTTTTTATCTAAGAAAAATATTTTCCTAGATTCAACAACTAAGCAGATCACACAGAATACTTTTCTTAAGGTGTTGCAGGTGGGATTCATGGCATGCACTTACCTGTCACATTGCTGCATTATGGATATTTCCTTGATGATCTCCTGCAGGTCAGACTCAACAGGAACTTGTTTAATTGCAACAACCTGACCTGTTTCTTTATGAATAGCTTTGAATACACTGCCATAGGATCTGTAACAATCAAATGTGAAACACTGAACACAAGCAATACAACAGGTTAAATACTAGCACACTTCTCGATTTACACTTAGAGGTGCATCACACTGGGGGGGGGGTATTGTTTAATGACCTCTCCTGCTATGAATATTTTGCTAGTTGAATTCTGAACCATACAAGATGCAACTTGGACATAATAAAACAATATTTGCAAAATCTCAAATAACTACAAGCTCCTACTACTGCAGTAACAATGAGAAAGAAAGATGTTGATCACCACATTCATAGAAACTTTAAAAATGCCTTTTAACCAAATTCCAGAAAATTCATTTCTTTAAGCTATTTTCAATATACATTTAACTGAGGTACAGTAAAAACTGGAGCTCTATCCTAGTCTTTATAGGTTTTACAATGATATCTTATCACCATAGTATCTGAGCAGTATGACTATACATTTGTCACATACTTGTTCTCTCACTGTCTCCCCAGAGAGAGAAGCATGTGCACTGGAAGGTTTTGTTTTGGTGACTTTTCTTCCTGTTTTAAAATAATATATATGTGTTGCTATATCTTGATGTTAGAGAAGGCAAGGTGAAAAAAGTGAGCCTTGACCTTGGAATGGAAGGTGCTTAGATTATGGTGGTCCTTAGAGTTTGAGGGAATTCATTCCAGTGAGTCAGACTACCCCTGGGAAACTCCTGTCTCCCAATACAATGAGCTTTATTCTTAGAAGCCCATTATTGCAGAGGACTGAAACATCCCTTCAAGTGTGTGGGGGGCGTTTTGTTTTTTTAAACGGTTCCTCAATTTAAAACTGTTGCTTACACAACTTGAAGCTTATAGATATTTCAATACCAAGAACTAGATTCTTAACATCACTTGGCTAAAAAAAGAAAACAAACAAACCCACCAACCTCTCTGTAAAAGAAGAGGTCTTCACATGGAAATTTGTTCAAGAACATTTATACAATGTGGAAAATATGACTCTCACCCTTCTCCCAGTTTCTCCAATACATCAAATACTTCTTCCGGTTGCTTGGTCAAACTATCTTCATCTAATTTCTTCAGTTGTCTGTATATACAGGGATGTAGAAATGAAATGTGAGATTTTGTAATTTGGTTATTTCTGAGAACAGAACTTTTATGTAAAACTCATTTTAAACCATGCAACTCTGACAATCTGACAAAATACATTTTACCATAACATAAATTTAGTCTGCTTGAGGAGTAGAGTGCTTAAATACAGCATGAAGTTAAGTGTATTTAGCACAATAAGAACACCAGGTAGTGCTATTTCTTACTAGTACAAAAGGTCTGAGTCGTACAGGGGCACTGTTTAATCAAGCACAAAGATCTACATTTCCTCTCTCCAGCAGGAAGCCCTCAAATGCTTGAAGTACCAGAATATATTTGAGAACACTTCCACATCATTTGAATAACATGATGTATGTACTTATAGAACAAATTTTCTACAACCTCCAAGTCTTGGGGCACAGGATAATTCAGAAAAAGCTCGTACCAAGAACCTACTCTGTCAAATATTTTATCAATTTTGTCTTGGGGAGGAGGGTGCTTTTGCAATACACAAAGAAAAAGTTTGCTGGTGGGGAGGTTTTCTCCTTGCTTATTTTTTACATTGAAATTCAGATCTTGTACATCTTGGATGACTATGAATGATTGGAGAGCTCACAGGAAAATGACAAAGAAAATCAATGGAACAGAAATCCAATTAAAAGAGAGAGAAAGATTTTTAGTTAGACTTGCTTAAGTCTCCTCAGTTTTTTATTGATACCTATGGATGAAACACTTTGGAGCAAAGATATTTTTGTTAAGGGTTATATTAGCCGTTTCACTCTGGGGGAAAAAAAATCTTTTCATGCCAATTTTGTGTGTCAAAAGCAGCAAGAAAAGCATAGAGTTGGTTTTTACAGGTCACATACAAACACCATGAGGTTCCAAACAGCCGAACTCCCCAAACAAATCCATTACAATCTACTAAGTGATATTTAGTAGCAACACATGTGCGCATGCGCACACACACAGGTGCATTGCCTCTCACAGACTAAATCAGAAGGGATCAATATGATCATCTAGTGAGTGACCTCCCACACAATGTAGACCATAAAATCTCACACACCCACTCCTGTAATAAACCTCTAACCTAGAAATGAATTATTAAAGTCCTCAAATTATGATTTAAACACTTTAAAGTACAGAGAATGTACTAGCAAGTAAGCTGTGTCCATGCTACAGAGGAAGGTGAAAAGCCTCCAGACCCTTTGCCAATTTGCCCTTGAGGAAAATTCCTTCCTGACCCCAAATACGACAATTAGTTAAAGTACCCTGAGCACATGGGCAAGACTCACCAGCCAGACACCCACAAAAGAATCCTCTGTAATAACTCAGAACCCACCTTATCTCACGCCCATTCTCAGGTCACTGGCAGGTCTACCACCAGTAGCCAAAAACTGATCAATTGTGAAACTAGACTATCCTATCATACCATCCCCTCCATAAATTTATCAAGCTTAGTTTTGAAGCCAGCTAGGTTTTTTGCCCCTACAGCTCCCCTTAGAAGGCTATTCCAGAACTTTAGTCCTCTGAAGGTTAGAAATCTGCATCTGTTTGAACTAAAATAAATAAATCTGTTAGTCTTTAAGTGCTGCAAGCCTCCTTGCTTTTTTTGCTTTACTAGACTAACACGGCTGCCCCTTTGCAACCTAGTTCAGATATGGTTCCAGCCAATTTTGATTCCACACTTGAAGCATGTGTGTCTATTTGTAACTTACAAATAAATACCTGATAGCTTCTCTGAGCTGGAGTTACTAAACATCAACACAGTAACTACAAATCTTGTAGTTTTGATACTAACGTGCCTCATCACCCAGGGTTAAAAAAAAAAAAAACTGTAAAAAGCTCTGGTGCAGTTTTTGTAAACCAAGAATAGAAGCCATTCTGTGCTCATTTTCTATTGCGTTTTTATGCAAAAGCAATATAGCAGAAGCAGTACACACATGGGTTACATACAATGACTTCCTGAAATGAAGAAAATATTACAAACAAGACGACTCAGGAAATGGCGAAATACTGAAAGTAGCTACTAGCTTCTTTGTAAAGATAAGCATTAAACCAACAGAATGTTACGTTTGAATTAAAAAAAAAAAACCAAACCCTCAGTAGATAGTCACCATTTACAAAACAGTGTGAAATGTGGAAATCCAGAGGGTAGATAACTATACTAAAAAAGCATCTAGGATGAGACCCAAACCATTAAACATCAAGGTAGCATTTTATAAGGTCCAAGCACTACACAAGCTCATTAGAAGCCAACTTAACCTCTGTATTCACTGACACCATCACAATACACAGACTCTGAACAAGTTCAGAAACGCAAATTTTATTTCATTGTTACTAAACAGCTCTGAACCATGACGAATGATCCAATTCACCTAGGACATCCTGTATTTTACAGACTACATTTTTAAGGAGGGTTGAAATATACATGCAAAACTAGTATTGCTGTATGCACATGAGCATTCCAGTGTGAGTCAAGCAGAGTTAAAGCTCAAACATTTGACTATATATAAAGTTACAGGATAAATGGATGCATTTCTACTAGTAATGTACTAGTAGAAATGTTACTTCATCATTTAAAAAAAAAACTGCTATCTACGCCACAGAACAAAGGAAGCTGCCTCTTCTGTTCATCATTCAAATATACCGTTAAAAGCAGCTGCAAGCCACTGATAGTATTTGACAAACAGAAACTTCATTCAATTGCTAAGATGCCTCTAATATATCCCCTATCTTGGGGTGCTCAAGTGCAGCCTGCAGTGAAATGATAGGAAGGTAACAGCTTCATTAGAAGATGTCACTGCAATTCCAAGATGAAACTGGTCTTCACTCCCAACAGACATAACTGTATCTGACATAAATAAAATAAAGCCTACTAAGAGACATAAGTAACCAGGTTTTGTTTCTGGCTGCTAAGAGTAAATCACTTGCCAGGATGCTAATTAGCTTGCACCACAACTAAACATTTTAACCACTTAAAGACTAGCCAGGATACTAAAGAATTAACAATTTCACTTTTTGCCAAATGTACATGTAATAGCGATCTTCTGTGACTTATAAACTTATCACAGACACTTCTGAGCAATTACACATCTATTTCATTATTGACTAATTATGCCCTGATTTTTTCCTAAGCCTATTAAAAAAGTAACCTGACAGCAGACTTCACCTCTCTTACTACAAAAGCTAGGGGTTTTTTTGTTGTTTGATCTTGGTTTTTGTTTTTCTGAGCGCAAGACATATGATTCAATATTTCAATAGAAAAGATTAGAGTTATTAATTTTTTCCATAACTGGACAAAATTTTCCTCAAAGGACAGAGACCTGATTATACTATAGTTATCATAAATTCTCTTCTCTGAAATGTTCTCCCACCATTAAACTGAATTAATCTAGTGGCAAAAAAACCCCAAAATATGTTAACATTTTTAATATTTCAGGCTTCTACCTGCTGTGATCTTTAAAGCCATTTATGCCTCTGATTCAAAGTATTGCCATTGATCTTCACCATAATTTCACACTGGCTTAGTTTTTGTTTATAACATTGTTTGTTATGCTATCTGCTTCTAGTAATATACATCTCTTTTGAGATTGCACAAAGCTCTATCTTTTCAGCCAGATCTGTTTGGTCCACATATGCTTAGAATTCTTCAATGTCTTATGTCCAAAGTCATCAACCATACAAATGGATGAGAGAGAAAGAGAAAGAGATGGAAACTGGCTGCAGAAGCACACAACCAGAAGATCTGTTTGCCCAAGGGACACCAGGCAATCAACTGATATGTAATTTATTTCACTGCACATTTTGGCTCACCATCACCTGCAATGTCCACCACTAGAGCATGACAGAATTGTTTCTAAAATTGTTTTACTTATAAAAAAAAAAAAAAAAGCAGCAGCAGCAGCAGCAGCAGCAAGGAGTCCTGTGGCACTTAAAGACTAACAGATGTCTTTATCGTATGAGCTTTTGTGGGAGAAAATCCCACTTTGCCAGACAGTTTGAAGATGGGGGAACTTACAGGATGGGATGAAAATAAAGTGCCTGCCTTCTTGGTCTCCAAGGGCTTATTTGTTGGGAAGCCAACTTTTCCAAATACCAGATAAGATCTGGCGATTATGAAAGATATGATGGAATGAATGTATCTGTGTGTGCATGTATAATGATAAACTCGTCTAAGTATCCAAAAGTCATCCTTATATGATGCACTTAGTGAATCAAGGCCCAGCAATATTCCATTTAAGGATGCACAGAAATGTAGATTGAAATTTACTGGTGAATAACAAGTAGAACAGGAACAGCCAATTATTCCATTTATGTAGTGCAGAACTTATCACTAATGGGAAAGCCCCTGCTCCTCCCCCAGTGAAATAATTTACCAGCATCACCAAGCACCATGCTCTCCTAATGAGCTGCCATTCTGTACAAAAAGACAGAAATTGTAAAGACAAGTATCCCTGCCTGTGTAGTCTTCCCTGCTGGATTACAGTAAAGAGGTACAATAAGAAGACATCAATTTTATTTTGCTTTTTTGTACAATTGTTGCCTGCTCTTTTTTTAAAAAATAAAAAGGCCCTAATTTTCCTGGTACCCTAGATATTAGATTTTGGTTTTTTATAACTACAGTATTCTGAAAAATGCTAGAGTACACTGTAGAACATTTCTATGGGTCTCTCATCATGTTTTCTGTTGTCTATTTAGATTGTAAATGCCTGAGGGAAAGACAACTATCCTCTGAATCTTATACAGTCCTGAACAGAGTTACAATTTCAACATGCCCTTTTAATTGTCATAAGACAGATGCCTCATATGGAGATATTATTGCTGAAAGACATGGCTCTTGTGTTTTCAAGAACATCACTTAAACTATCAGGTCTCCAGGCTGCTTACCACAATCACATTAGTTTGCATTTACTCCAGGTTGCATTTTTCTTGGCTCAAACTTAACCCACTGAAAAGTCTTAAAGTTTTTCCCAGTTACATCTTAGTACCTTTCTACAACTTGTGGTTTCACTAACTTTTCTAAAATAATCCAGTAACAAGCCTGAGCAAATTGCAAGTTGGACAGAATGCATGTTTACTCTTAAATGCATCTAATCCCTCTTCAACAAAAGGAAACTTGTCAGGATGTTTTATTAAAACTCAGTGGCAGTGAAGATTGGAAATAGAGATGTCAACATTTTAGCTGCTCATCAGCAGTGTTGGCCACTGACACAACAAAACCCATAACTGTGATTGGTATATTTGCAACCACACACAGCCTGCTTCACAAAAGAGACCGCTTCCTAGAAGTATGTAAGGAGCAAACACCTTGCCCTGGATGCTCCAAGCTTTACCTTTGGCACAAACACTCAAAAGTGCCATTCCACTATCAAAATCTTTTTCCTCTAAACCTAACAGGTGCAAGGTTTCTTACCTTGTCACATTCCAGAGGAGTAGCTGTGTTAGTCTAGCTCAGCAAAACAAACTAAGTGCCTTTTAAAGACTAACATTTATCTATCACATGTGCTTTCATGGGAGACATCCCATTTTTCAAGCATCTGATGAAGTGGGATCTCTCCCACAAAAGTCTTTCCTTAAAGCGCTACAAGACTACTTGTTTATTTTACCCTGTCATATATTTAGTAACCCTGCTCGGTCCTTTACCATTCATCTGCATAAGTATTACATTTGGGTCTCCAACATATTTAACCTATTTCCTTTCAGCTGTTTTCATCCCCTCTCTATAAATTCCCACTGTAGCTGGATCAAAGCAGCTATATCAGTGAAGCTGTGACACATGCTGGAGAGAAGAGCACTGTGATGCTTGGTTGCTATGTCACACATCCCACGAGTCCAGCTCTTGCTGGGAACACCTGGTGTATCTAAGGGATGAATCACTTGTAAGCCTGGAATGATTTTAGAGAATTTAACCTTTCAGTAGGCAGATCTTTTATCTAAATTTCACACAGCCCCAACCCACACCTCCCCAGTCCGACCCACTCTCCTCATCCCCCACAACTCTCCTCACCCCCCTCCAGCCAGACCCACTCTCCTCATCCTCCTCCAGCCTCCCCCAGCCTGACCCTCTCCTCATCCTCCCCCAACTCAACCCACTCTCCTC
>ML682026.1:11751349-11803386 GCA_007922195.1 Podocnemis expansa
TCCCCCAACTCTCCTCATCCCCCAACTCTCCTCATCCCCCCAACTCAACCCACTCTCCTCATCCTCCCCCAGCCCGACCCACTCTCCTCAGCCCCCCGCCCGACCCCGAGTCCGGACAGGCCAAGGCGGCCCCTCACCGGCGCGGGTTGCGCAGCTGCACGGTCTCCATGGCGCCCAGGCGCAGCGGAGGGGGGGGGCGCTCACTCCTCCATGGCTCCGGCCGCTCTCCCCGCTCCCGGCGCCCTTCCAAGGCCACTTCCGCTTCACTTCCGCCTCCTCTCCGCGCCGCCGGAAACAGGGGGCGGGGCCTGCGCCACGTGACCCCCGCAAGGCTTTCCCCGGCCGAAGGGGCGGGGCTCTCGCGTTGGCCCCGCCCCCTCCACCTCCGCTGGTACCTGCCGGCCGCGCCCCTGCGCATCCCTGAGCTCTGACTTCCCAGCAGACCCCGCGCCTGCAGCTCTTCTGCATACTAATTTGAATCTATTTAAATATGCAAGAGATGGGGCATCCTGATTGCATTAGGCAGACACTGGGAGCCCAGGAACGTGGGTGCCAAACCCCCCAGGACCTGCCCCAACCCCTCTGGCTCTGGCCTGCAAGGTGGCAGTAGAGCCAAGCGGTCCTGGTCCCAGCCATGTCACTGCTGGGTAGGGGTACCGGATGTCAGGCAGAAGGAGGACGTGTTCTCCGTTTTACTTTCGTGTCCTCCATCCAGCAAGCCTTGTAAAAATACATGATTTTGGCTATTTCCAAAGGGATAGCCGTCTTAGTCTAGCCCAGCAAAAAAAAAGAACGAGGAGTCGTGTGGCACTTTGAGACAAACATTTATTTTTCACATCAGCTTTCGTGGGAGAAAATCCCACTTCCTCAGGTGCTTTGAAGATGGGGGAACTTACAGAAAGGAATGATTTTGGCTGGCTTTTTACATACAGGGTTAAAGTATGCTGGAGCACCCCAGAACACCCTTTTTTAGGGGGAAGCATTCCAGGGCCCCCTAAAAACAGAAGAGTATTACATTACTACTACATTTTCTCCATGTGTCCTCCAATGTCCTCCTTTTCATACTTCCCTGTCCTCCTTTCCATGGTTTGGGATCTGGTAACCCGACCAGTGGGAGAGATGCTCACTTACACAGGAGAACCCATGCGACTGATGTACTTCAGGAACAGGGGCCAGAGGTTAAAGCCAGAGCCATAACTAGCAAAGACAGTGCCTGGGGCAAGCAGCCCTGGACACCCTCCCACCCCCATCCCCAGGGCCCGACCTGGCCTCAGCAGCTAGGAGTCCCCTGGCAGGGATCCCCAGCAGGGGCTTTCCCTGCTGCCGGCAGGGACTCCTGGGGTTCCCTGCTGCCTGGCAAGCACAGTCAACACCAAATAGGAGGGTGCCTTTGCCCCCACCCAGCAAGTGCAGCCAGTGCCAGGCGGGAGGGTGCCTCTGCTGGCCGCACTTACCAGGTGGTGGGAAGAGGCACCCTCCAGCCTGGCACTGGCCACACTTGCTGGGCAGCATGGCCAGAATCGGATGGGATTTCCTTTCCCTCACTGCAGCCAGAGCTGGCACGGCCGACGCTATGCGGTAAGCAGGCCCTGCGTTGCAGCGGGGCACTGGCATTTGAGGGGTGCCTAAAGGGGACATCACTGTTGCACTCCCCTGCTGACGTCACTCGTATGCGCCGGCATCGCTCTGCTGTGGGGGGATGCCACAATCCCCAGCGCAGTTCCTGAGAGCTGGGCAGGAGTCCCCTTCCCTGGCTCCCATGGAACATGCCTTTAAGGCACATTCCTCTTAGGGCCAGTAATGGTCTATTGCCCTTTCAAATTGGCATCCAGGCCTTGCCCCCTTCACCCTGCCATAGTTACGGCCCTGGTTAAAGCTAAAGAGGAGGGGGAGCTTCCCATGTCAGCCCAGGAGGAATGGGAACTCCCCTTTCTTATTAGCAGAAGAGGGAGTCTGAAGAGATATATTTATTCATATATTTTTTTTTTATTTAGATATATATTTATTTCCTACCATTCTGTAAGTTCCCCCATCTTCAAAGCATCTGATGGAGTTGGATTTTCTTCCACGAAAGCTCATGCAAACAATAAATTTGTTAGTCTTTAAGTGCCACAGGACTCCTTGTTTGTTTATTTTCCTGAAGAGAGATACTTTCTCTTTGTTCTCTCTTCCTTTACTCCTTGCATTACAACTTTAGCCCCAAGAAATGGATAACACCAGGTTCCTGTTTAGGCCTACAGCAGTAACAGTGATTGCACTTCGTCCCGTATGAATAGAATACCAGCTCTGCTAGTTAAGATTAAGAGAGTTATAAGATTTTAAAGCTAAAAGGCATCTTGTTTCCTAGTCCGATGTGCATTACACAGCACCTCAGCCAGTAATTTCTGCTTTGAGCTATAACTTCTATTGGAGCGATAGCATCTCACTTACAAAGATAACCAGTCTTGATAGCTGATACAAAGACTTCAAGTGATGGAGAATTCACCACAAGGTTCAAATTGTATTTACTATTCAAAATCACTCAGCACATAGTCCTTGGTTTGAGGATTGGGGGGGGCTTGTGGCAAGGAAATGGGGGAGCAGTCAGCTGCAGGGGCCACTTCTGTTGTGCAATGATTACAGTTGCTGGATGACAGGCAGCAAGGTCACTAGTTGGCTTGAAGATGCTGGTATGAAGTAGCTAGCAGGCTTTGAACTCCACAGGGATGCAGTAAATGGATTGTGGGCAACGGGGGTGAGGCAGCAAAGGAGCTGGTGGGTGGTTGGACTGTAGAGAGGGTGCAAGTATATTTTGGGGTCCAAGAACAACAGTGGGGAACAGAGGGTGCTGGATTCTGCAGAACTGGGGTCAGGGGTTCAGAGGACCTGGGGCTGTGAGCAAAAAGCAGGGGGCTCAAGGGATCTGTGGGGTAACTGCACAGAGCTGGAGACTGGGCACCTAGGGGGTGACAGCATGAAGATGAAGACCGGTGAGCTCAAGATGGGTGTCAACACAGAGCTGGGAACTAGTTCTCTGCTCTGCAGGGGCATCGCTGGTGCTGGGCTTACAGGGCTCGAGCCGTGAATATTGGCACCAGACCCCTGGATTTGCCACTGGGCCAGCCACGGTCATGGCTGCAGCAGTAGTGCACGAGCCCTGAATGTCAGCATAATGAGCCACGGATCTTTTTCTGGGCTAGTGGCACTCCTGGTTCTTGAAGCTAAGGGGTGACAACATGGAGATGAAGATGGGCAGGTCCAAGGATGGGGCACAGCACAGTGTTGGGGACCAGGTCTCAGGGGAGCTAAAGGGTGACAACATAGAAATGAAGATGGGGAGGTCCCGGGATGGGGCACAGCACAGTGCTGGGGACCGGCTCTCAGGGGAGCTAAGGGATGACAACATGGAGATGAAGATGGGGAGGTTCTGGGATGGGGCACAGCACAGTGCTGGGGACCAGCTCTCAGGGGAGCTAAGGGATGACAACATGGAGATGAAGACGGGAGGCTTGGGGAGGGCACAGCACGGAGTTGGGGGCTGGGTCTTGCAGGGGGACTAGGGGCTGACAGCATGGAAAGGAAGATGGGGACAGGGGGTGCACAGCACAGAGCTGCGGCGAGGGATCACCCTTTCCCAGCTCCCTCCCTTCGAGGTAGGGCTACCAGCTGTCAGGCAAGAGCAGGCCACGTCCTTCTTTTTACCTTCCCCTCCTCCATCCAGCAGGCCCTTTAAAAATACAGGATTTTCTCTGGCTTTTGACTTCCGGGGGTTCAAGCACCCTCTTTTTAAGGGGGCAGCATTCCAGGGCCCCTAAAACCAGAAGACTAGTCCACTAAGGCTGCATTTGCTCCATGTGCCCGGCAATGTCCTCCTCTTCCTACTTCCCTCTCCAGGCTTGGGTGTCCGCAGCCCTGCTCAGCAGCCGCCCTGCAGCAGGCAAGGTGGAGGTGGGGCAGGAAGCGGGGCAAGCGCTGGAGCCGAGCGGGCCAGGCTGGTGGCAGCTCCCTGGTCCCATGGCCCTGGCGGGGCGGGTGCAGGAGCTGCGTGGTGCGGGGAATGAGCAGTTCAGCAGGGGCCAGTACGGCCAGGCGGCCGCGCTCTACAGCCAGGCGCTGGGGCTGCTGGAGGCGGCACGTACCAGCAGGGGGGCTGGGGCTCAGTGGGGCATGTGGATGCTCCTGCCCCATCTCACCCTGCACCCCACTTTGGGCTCTGGGGTGAATCCGGCTGCCTGGGCTCCCCTAAAACATCACCTGGCTACTGTCCAGAAGCACCATGGCTCTGACCCAGTGTGACCAGGCTTAGGTGCAGGTGCTCAGAGCTGCACCCCATGGTCTAGGGGGTGAAGCCACTTCCCCCCTCCTAAAAACCACTGCTCTTCTCTAGGCTTGGGGGTGAGTGTGCATGAAACTTGTCTCTGGCTTGCAATCTCAGGGTGCTGAGTGGGTTTCTTTTGAGAGGTGGCCCCCTGCCTAGGGCTACCAGATGTCAGGCAAATGTCCTCCTTTTTTATCTTTGCATCCTCCATCTGGCAGGCATTTTAAAAATACAGGATTTTCTCTGGCTTTTTACTAAGAGGGGTTGAAGTATGCTGGAACACTCCAGAACACCCTTTTTTGGGGGGGAAGCATTCCAGATCCCCCTATAAACAGAAAACTATTACATCAATACTACATTTTCTTCATGTGTCCGCCAATGTCCTCCTTTTTAGGATAGAATAGAATCAAATCATAGGGTTAGAAGGGACCTTCCAAGATCATCCCGTCTAACCCCTGAGGGCTTGAACCCAGGACCTGCTACATATTAAGCAGAGATACTAACCACTACACTATTTCCCTGTCTACTTAGCTATGCTTTGGTACCTGGTAACCCTATCCATGCCTCTTCTTTGAACAGCAACTGGCTGCTCAGGTAAGTAAGGCAGCAAGCATCCTGTAGCACCTTATAAACCAGCCATGGCCAAACTGCGGCTCAGGAGCCACCTGTGGCTTTTGAATGAAAAAGGGTGGCTCGTGGAAGAAGGTCAGCAAATCAATTTAGTAGGTAAAAGTATATGGCTATATGCCTTGGTGTGGCTCTTGAAGGCTTAATAATCAGCTTGTGTGGCTCTTGAGTTTCATAAGTTTGGCCACACCTGTTATAGACTAACGGATTTCTTTGAGCATAAGCTTTCGTGGGCTTCAACCCATGATGATGCATGAACATGCATCTGATGAAGTGGGTTAAAGCCCACAAAAGCTTATGTTCAAAGAAATCTGTTAGTCTGTAAGGTGCTACAGGACTCCCATTGCTTTAGCTATACACAGACTAACACGGCTACCCCTCTGGAAATTTCTACCGGGTAGGTAAAGGCACATAGGTGAATCCCCCTGTTGTGTGGCCCAACAGCAGAGCCCCAGCTGTGGCATTCAGAGGAGAGCCCAATCAAGTACAAATCAGCAGGGCCTCTCAGGTCAGCCATGCAGGATAGTTTAAAAATAGTTCCATGCAACAGACAGCAAATGGATGCCCTCTCTCTTTAACTGCTTAGGTGACAAAATGCCCATCGGGCACCAGTCTGTGTCCCTACGTGCCACACAGCATGACCTTTTTGCATTCCTGGTGTGGTAACAGGTGAATGGCTACAGCTGATGTTTTTTAGGCCTCAAATGTGCCCTGACGTGAAATTACTAGTGTTCTTTAAATTTCTTCTGCAAGTTAGGTTATTTTACTAACTCTTGTTACCACTATATATTTTCACTGCCTAGTGCACTAGTGAAAAGAGCAGAAGTATTAATTATGGGTAAGTAAAAGAGAGCCCGGGAATTGGACAGTTGAGTGCCAAGCCTAGATCTGCCCTAATACTGGGCAAGTCACTTCCCCTCTCTGCTTCTCTCACCATCTGTAGGACCTGAAATGGTAATGACAGCTGCCTCAGGCTTGGGTGGATTAATTAGCTAACACTTTGAAGATGAAAAATGCCAAGCGTTAATGGTGGTTGTGTTAGTCATAGCATCTAAACCTCCCTCTTAGCTTCCTCCAGTTTACTTCAATATCCATAACGTGCACAATCTCCTTTTTTGCAGCAAGCAGAAACCTCAAATACAGGTGGCTTCAAGGTGCACTGAATACACTGTTCCACACTTCACAGTGTAATTTGTTTTCCGTTTCTCCCGCTGCTCTTAGGGGAGAGGGATGCTGAGGAAGAGAGTGTCCTCTATTCAAATCGAGCTGCTTGCTACTTGAAAGATGGAGACTGTAGCCTCTGTGTTAAGGACTGTTCTATGTAAGCATTTTCTATCCAGAGAAAATCTGTATTTTTGTTTCAAATGCTATCAGATTAAGTATCTATCTGATATATACGTCTCCTGTTGTGGGTGACAATATTTTTTCCTGGCGTAAGAATGTTAATGAATTTTCTTTGATCTCTGTTATGAAGATTTTACCTTGTTGGGTCAAGTATGGACAGATTATGCTCTTAGATATAATAGTGTGACTCTGTATATGTGCATGTGTAACTGAGAACTATATTTGGTCCATAATTTATGAAGAGTTAGGCTAAGGGACTCTGTCCACCTCCCATCCCCAAATGTCCATTTCCCAAACAAAGATCTGTAATGGAATATGGCAGCAGCAGAGAGTAGCAAGTGTAAGATTTAGGCTATGTGGTCCAGGCAGTAGTCCTGGAAAAGCCCACATAGATTATCAAAGATATGTTTTCACTCCCCTCCTCCCCAATGTGAGTCAGGTCTGCTTTAAAACAGCTGGGAATACACAACAACTGGATGTAACCTTAATCTGCCCCTTCCCTCTCTGAAAGAAAACAATATAGAATCATAGGGTTGGAGAGGTCATCTAGCTCAATCCCCAGCCAAAAAAGCAGGACCACTCTCACAAAATTATCCCAGCCAGGGTTTTGTCTAACCGAGCCTTAAATATCTCCAAAGATGGAGATTCCACCACTTCCCTAGATAGCCCATTGCAATGCTTCACCACCCTCCTAGTAAGAAAGTTTTTTCTAATATCCAACCTCAACCTCCCCAGCTGAAACTTGAAACTATTACTCCTTGTTCTGTCCTCCGTTACTACTGAGAACAGCCGAGCTCCACCTTCCTTGGAGCATCCCTTCAAGTAGCTGAAGTTTGCTATCAGCGCCCCCCCCCCCCCCGGTCTTCTCTTCTGCAGGCTAAATAAGCCTAGTTCCTTCAGTCTCTCTTCATAGGTCTTGTGCTCCAGCCCCTTGATCATTTTTGTTGCCCTGGCTGGACTCTAATTTGTTCATGTCCCTTTTGTAGTAGGGAATCCAAAACTGGACACAGTATTCCAGATGTGGCCTCACCAGTGCCAAATAGAGGGGAACGATCACATCCCTTGATCTGCTGGCCATACTTCTACTGATGCAGCCCCATATGCCATTGGCCTTTTTGACAGGAAGAGCAGACTGTCGACTCATATCCAGCTTCCCATCCACCATGACCCCCGGGTCCTTTTCTACAGTTCTGCTACTTAGCTGATTGCTTCCCAGCCTGTAGCAGTACATGGGGTTTTTCCATCCCAAGTGCAGGATTTTACACTTGTCCTTGTTGAACCTCATGAGATTTCTATTGGCCCACTGCTCCAATTTGTCTAGGTCTCCCTGAATCCTGGCCCTGCCCTCCAGCATGTCAGCCATTCCCCCCAGCTTGGTGTCATCCGCAAACTTACTGAGTGTGCAATATCCCATCATCCAGATCATTAAGGAAAATATTGAACAGAAGCGGCCCCAGGACCGACCCCTGGGGCACACCACTTGTTACTGGTTGCCAACTAGTCATAGAGCCATTGATTCCTACTCGCTGAAACTGTCAATCTAGCCAGTTTTCTATCCACCTTACTGTCCACATATCCAACCCATACTTCCTTAATTTGCTGACGAGAATGCTGTGGGAAACCGTATCAAAAGCCTTGCTAAAGTTGAGGCATATCATGTCAACGGCTCTTCCCACATACACAAATCCAGTCATTTCATCATAAAAGGCAGTGAGGTTGGCCAGGCATGATTTTACCCTTAGCCAGATGCTCTCTCCTTTAGGCCACAATTTGTCCACAGCAGGAACAGCATGCTACATCTATACTCAGCTCTGAAGACGAGTATTCTGCCTTAAACAGTTTCCCATCTCTGGCGAGTACAGTGGGATTTGGCCGTTGTCATATCAAGATTTCTTTATGAACACAAAGTTTAAAATGGTTGAAGTGTCATCACTCTTGGTCATGGGATATTGGAGAATGGTGGGTGCAGTAATATCTGTAACTGGATCAGCTTCTGTTGGTGAAAGCAATGCTCTTGACCTACACAGAACTCTTCTTTGAATCTGGGAAAGATACTTGGGTATTGGCGCTAAATACAAGGTGGAGCAGATTGGTACGCATAAATAGCACACTGTGTGTATAGACTACTTGTGATAAATAATCTGTTCCACCTTGTATTTAGCTCTGACACTGAGAACCTTTCCCTGACTAAGAGGGAGTTGTCACTTGAAAGCTTGTTGCTTTCACCAACAGAAATTGACCAGTGACAGCTATCACTGCACCAGTCCTTAAAATGCACTTACAGTCTAACAACTGAGCAGTTTTTCCAACAGATTATTCAAGAATGGATTGGTTAGGAGCTTTTATGCCTCCCCAGTGTGTTTAATATGCAACAAAACTGGTATGTACCTTGATAGGAATGAAGTTTAAAACACCGCCTAATGTCAGTGGAATTATTTTAGCAGTGTAGAGAACCTGTTGCAGCATGGAATGAGCCATTACTCTATTTGAAGCTGAATACTTGTTTAGCATAGTTCCAAAGAGGCAACCGTGTTTGTCTAGTCCAGCAAAAAAACCAAGTCCTGTGGCACTTTAACAGATTTATTTTTCACATGAGCTTTTGTGGGAGAAAATTCCACTTCGTCAGATGTTTCCATTCCATTCTGTAAGTTCCCCCATCTTCGAAGCATCTGACGAAGTGGGATTTTCTCCCACGAAATCTCATGAGAAAAATAAATCTTAGCCTTTAAGTGCCACCAGACTCCTTGGTTTAGCATAACCTTCCTTCTTTGCTAAGCAGTTATTAGACTTATTTTAGGGACAATCCTAATTTATGAAAAGCTTTCTGTATGATTGTCACTGGGAAAAGGATTAATATTTTCTTCCTTTGACCACTGGCTATATTATAGAAATTAGAGATAGAAAAGTTAACCAAGTCCCCACTGCGGCAGGATTTGTTTCCTATAATGCAGTATGTGAACTCCATTTGCAATATAGGCACAGATTCAAAACGGTGCCTTTGAAAATGTGGGTCATAGAAAGTTAAGTGTTGTCAAACTCCCAGGTGAAATGGTACCCTTGTGGTGGAATTGAATTTAAAAAAACAAACCACCACCACCACCCTGATCATCACATTACCTCTTAGATGAATTTAGCACGGATGGCCCAGTCAGTTGTGTTGCTTTCTTCCCACTGATCTAGCGCACTGGACCTGGTTCCTTTTGGAATTAAACCCCTGCTGAGGCGAGCAGCAGCCTACGAAGCTCTGGAGACACACCAGTTGGCCTATGTGGACTATAAGACTGTATTACAGGTTGACTGCACTGTACAGGCTGCACATGATGGTGTCAACAGGTAACTCCTAAATCCATACCATTACACAAACCAGAGTTAATTCAGAAGCCTGGGTTAATCTCAGCCCCGCTTAGCTGGGATGATCACCTGGGAGCAAGGTGGGTGCTTTGGAATGCTTTGTACGTGGCATAGACCCATTCTTTGTGAAGCCGTAGCACCATTTCCGTGGTGTGTTCTTTGGTGATATTTGCTGCAAGACCTACAGCCGTCTGCCCTATCAAGTTGCTACTTCCCTTTATCGTGGCTGGAAAAAGACTCTACTTAGTTATGCAAGTTTTCTTACATTTTGCATAATGTTTTATTTTAAGGCAACTGACCAGTTATAAATGGCCGCATTCCATGGTACCTCTCTGTTCCTGGAGAAAGGAGGGTTTCTGTATGCACCAAGTGTTCTTCTAAACTGGTTAGATGAAGAACAAAAGGAATCTGAGCCTCTGTGTTGTTCTGTATCTTTTTATATTTCACAGCACAGATGGATTCCAGTAAATTCATAGCCCACATCCCTGTCTTACTGCTTTTAATATGGTTGATACTGCAAACAGACTCCTTTAACTGAAACCCTTTGTGTCTGAAGAGCCTAGCCTTGCTATTCACAAAGTGAGTGTGCAGCTTTCCTTGGCAACTGAACTGATGGGAGTTGGCAGAAGGAACCCTAAACCAAAACTATGGAGACCGGGTTGATCCTGTAAAGACTGAAGCTTGTTTTAATAGCATTTTAATTTTGTTGTGAATGAGGGTATACTGTGAGATTAAAAACTGCTTGTATTCTTTAAGCTTCCTTTCTGAATGGCATTACAGTCCCACACTTCCTCTGTTTATCAACCTATTGCTCAGCATATCTAGATCTCTTCCTGAAAAAGGCATGGCCTTGTGGTTCAGACACAGGAGGTCTGGGTTCCAATCTTGGCTCTGCTCCTGACTCACTCTGTGACCTTGCACAAATGTCACTTAACTCAAAGGCCTCCATTTTTCTCCTCGTAAAATGAAAACACATCTCCCAAAGGTGCATGTGAGGCTTAAGTCATTAAACACTTGATCTTTTTACAGGGCAAGCACTAAAAAGATAGTTTTATTACCCTAAAGGTACATTTTCCTAGCTTCACACAATTAGCTGGGTTGCACGCACAGTAGTCACGGTAATTTTCTACAAATGCTTATTTAGGAGCCTACCCATTTAAAGAGTACAGGCCTGAAGAGGGCCTGTTCTCGCAGCAGGGTTCGTGGCTGCACAGCCTGTATCTCTATTTCTAGAATGACAAAGGTCCTGTTGGAGAAGGATGGCCCCCAGTGGCGCCAGAAGCTCCCACCAATCCCTTCAGTTCCTGTTTCTGCTCAGCGAAGATGGGACTTTCCTCCTGCAGGGAAACAGGAGGCTGCCCCAAGACACAAACAAAATGAAATTGCATCTGTAGAAAAACAAGGTGAGCCATTCCTGTGCTTAGATGGCACATGGACTTGTGGGACTCAGAGGGGACAGTGAAGTATGAGGCACCTACTATCCTGGTCAAGTGATTGAGGCACTGGACGTTGGTCTTAGTTCCTGACTTTGCCACAGATTCTTTGTGTGACCTTGGCCAAGTCACTTGACTGCACTTTACTTCAATTCCCCATCTCTACCCAATGGGGATAGTATAATAGTTCCCTTCGTCGGCTATTTTATTTTTTCAAACATAGTCTTTAGAGCAAAGACTGTCTCTTGCAATGAGTTTGTACAGGGCAGTGCTGTTCTCGCTTGGCACTTACGGGCTCTCGTGATACAAATAACATAAACCAGTCGTTCCAACTCTGTGACGATGCTGACAAGTCACCACTGTGGAATTCTTGAACTCTGCTGCATGGAGAGTGGCTGAGATTGCAGCTTAACCTGATTTTAAGTAGAATTCAGAGAATAAAACCAGCTGTGTCATCTAAAGCCACCTCATCTTCCTGTGCCCTTGATTCCTTTTTTCAGGTAAGTCCTGCTCTCTCACTCCCAATAAATCTATCATGCCCCATGGCAGCACTCATATTAGCATAGACAGACTTTCCATGGTACAGAGTTCTTTAGGAGAACTTAAGCTTTTTTGTGATTACCTAGGTATTCATCCTCAAAAAACTCTGGTTTTTATTAACTGTATTGACCACTGGTATTAACAAATATGGCTGCTCAGCTTTCATTTTTACATAGTACTGTGTTCTCTCAAACACAACTTACAGTGCTGCCCGCTGCTGTGATTGAAAGAGCAAAAACTTTGAAGCAAGAAGGAAATGAACTTGTGAAGAAAGGACACTATGAAAAAGCCATTGAAAAGTAAAGTGAGAGTCGAAAACTCAGTAACCAGGAATGTGCAACTTACACCAACAGGTAGTGTAAAGCAGCTGTTTTCCCCATTTCCCATTGGTCTGCTTGTTACATAACTGTAGTAATTCTTACCCCTTTGGGTCCTAATCCTGTTCTCTGATGCCTCCACATGGCTCCCTCGTAAATGAGGGAGCACCATGCACGAGGACAGAATTTTGCCTTTAACATACATCAGTGGTGTTTTGAGAGACAGGGGAAGCATTTTCTCCTCGTAAGATACTTGCTCTGCATGCACCAGTGCCTTTATTTCGTTTTGCTGACCTAGTCTAATATGGCTATCCTTCTGGAAGTGTATTTTCCAAAGTGGTTTTGAGGAGCCTGTCTATTCTCATCTTAAAGTTATTTGGGGTTTTGTGTTTTTAAATCCTTTCAAATCTTTGGTTCTGCTAAGAATGTCCTGTTTTTGATGGTGCCAGCTTTCCACTACCTAGAAATAAGTGATAGGACTTATCCAAAATTTGTACTAGTTGTGGTGCATTTGAAGGCAACTGCCGAGACCAGGGAAATAACTACAATCTTAGTATCCTAAAAGTGCCAATAGCTAATATTTCAGATTTATGGAGCAATTATTTTCTTCTCCCTTCCAAACCAAAACAAATTTTGGGCCCAGGAAATGGGAAGATCCTTAGTATTTCAGTCTAAGATTATCAGGGAGGTTTTTTATTAAATAGCAGTTTGTGATTGAGAAGGGGTTGAGATGAAGCCTGCTGCTGGTACATAGGGCATTTTGCTGTGCAGCATATGTCCAGCCTTATTTTGAGAACTCCCTACCAAGGCTTGTCCAGTGATTCTTCCCATGTAAGAAACATGGCTAAGGTTGACTGAATGCCCCAAAGCAGGGATTGCTGTAGACATTACTTGAAGCCTCAGACCTTTAACTGCCATTATCTATACTCCAGAGCTCTGTTACCTGTCTCTGAAGCAGTACAAGGAAGCAATACAAGACCGCACAGAAGCTCTGAAGTTAGACGCTAAAAACGTTAAAGCATTTTACAGATGTGCACAAGCATTTAAAGAACTAAAGGTAAGTAACAGCAAGGAGCTTCAGACCCCTTCCAGAGAAGATGTATTCTGAGGCACCCCCAAATCCATGACTGTGGAGTTTCTCCAGGCATTTTGTAGCTTGCCTCTGTGCAAAACAATATCTGCTGTCTCACTAGCATAAGGTCTGTGCACAGTGCAAGGAGACTCCAACTCATTTCACTGGCTGACAGGTGCATGGACACATGTGGCTCTCACTTGTTGGGAAAACAGAGTCCTGAATCAGGGTTTTTGTCCATTTATAGCTGTCCTGCAAGGCACTTTTCTGGAAATGGTGCGTTTATTACCAAAAACTTACGCTCATGGTCCTTACTAAGTCACACACCACTACCTTCTCCTTTATGTGGATTTCTCATTAGCTAGCTTCAGGGATCTCTGTCTTGACTTGCCTGGTAAGTTCCCAGAAACAGCTAGTGATTGACGCACTTCATGAATTAAAAAGGTTCTTGTTAAAAGCAGGGCTCAACAAATCCTGGGTCACTGGTGCAGAGCACCACTAGCAGTGGGTCTTTCATACCCTCCACTCACCAAACGTCTCAGCAGCCATGATGGTGTTTTGGTAGCAGGGAACCCCTTCAGTACTGCACACGTAAGTGCCTTTTCAGGGCTGGCCCCTGGATATATGGCAGATTTGTGGAGGCCTGTGTTAAAGGACATGTGGTTGAGTTGTAATAGACTATCTGTGGGACTACAGCAGATAAATGCATGAGTTTCACCTCCTAAATCTACCTGCCATATAAACTGAGTGCCTTTCAAGTCCCCAGTTTATGTGCATTACAAAACTACTAAGCAGTTGTGTTTTTGAGAAGCATATGTATGAAGTAGAAGGGTATAGCATGCATTTGTGCACCTCCTGTGCTGGTAAGAGCCATTCATAAGTGGGCTAGTCCTTCAGTGTGTGAGCCTTAAAGGCCAACTTTTATAAACGGTTGCATTTTCACTATTCTAAAAATGGGTTTTTTGCGTCTAGGACTACAAATCAAGCCTTGCTGATACTAACAGCCTTCTGAAAATTGAACCAAAGAACACAGCTGCACAGAAGCTACTGCAAGAATTGAACAAGAACTTAAAATAAAAAGGAGCATGAAATCTATCTGCTCTTTCACGCAGAAGACAAATTTTCCTTTTAAAACCAACAGAGGGGTCAAGGGCTGTATTGCCAGCTCACATATTACCATCCTGATTTGCTGAGTAGGTGCTAGCTCTCTGCTAAATTATACATACACTAAGCCATGTACTATCAAAATCAAAACTAACATCTCCCTTTTAAATGATTTAGGTTATTTTCCTTGGTATAAAATAGTTCCATATCAGCCTTGTATTTAGTATAATCACTCTGTCAACAAAGATCGTTGTGGAGAATAGGGCCCCTCCTCTTGCGGCTTGGGCCCATCTTCAAGAACTTTAAAGTGAGTCAGATATATTCAGAGAAGTAGCACAGCTGTGAACAGTTCTGCTTGCTTAAATGAGCCACTTCACAATTACTGCAACATGGGAAACTAAAAGCAGGGTTCCCTTAGCAACTTCCAGCCTCTCCTTAAATAGGTGAGAGCTAAACACGAATAAATGAGGAATGGCTCACCAGTGTGTTCCCTCGCT
The DNA here is from genome assembly GCA_007922195.1 of Podocnemis expansa. Lineage (NCBI taxonomy): Eukaryota > Metazoa > Chordata > Testudines > Podocnemididae > Podocnemis > Podocnemis expansa. The sequence continues at coordinate 11,765,932 of ML682026.1, forward strand.
TAGCTAGTGTCTACTGGCCCACAACTGCTTCTGTTTAAACAAACTGTTCAGTGGCTTCCGCGTAGCTCTTCTCCTTCACAAAACAGCCGCCATGCCTTAATCTTAGAACTGCCTGATCCACTAGCTGTGGGCTACGTTCAGATGCACTGACATTTGGGTCCTAGCTGCTTTGAGTCTTCACTTCTTCCTTCTCTCTAAATAAAGATATAGCTTCTCTTTGTGTCTTGCTGACTGGCTACAGTTACTGCAGTATGGGGATGAGGGTATATACAGGGATAGCCCAGATGAACTGGCTTCCTGCTACACTGACCTAAAAGCATGTTACGCATTGATTCTTCCTAGCTCATGGAAGCAAACCGTTACTTAGCTCTCAGGATTTAAAGATAAGTAACAAGATGATTTGTCTGGCAAAGCTACTGTATGAACAATGAAACTTCTATTAAAAACCAGCCTATGTTAGAGCTGTGGGTATTTGACACAAGGTTTTGTGCCTGGTTTGTTGACAGGGAAGATATCAACCTTCCACAGGTATAAAGCACTATTTTCTTTGTCCTTGGGGAGAAGCTTCCACTATGCAACATCACTACAGCAGTCTTATTTGAACACTGATTAGAAATACAGCTACTTCCAAACCTCTACCTGTGTGTTACAGGGCCGTAGGGGGCAGATGAAAAGACTTGCATTTCAGTTAGTGTTATAAGGATGCACTGGGTAGAAGAAAAGCCTTGCATTTCAACTACAGCATAAAACAGAACTGCTGACAAAGTCAAGAGAGCAAGCAGGGGTTGATTGAGATTGAAGTACCATACATGCAGGAATCTGCTCTTCATCCCTGTCATTCCTCCTGCAATTTGAGGGATATGCTGTTTTTCTGAGTCCAAAACTCTTGTGAGGTTGGGGTGGAAGTCCTTGCTCAGGAGAGGTCTGTATTTTAGATTTATCTATCTCTACCTGAATTAGGTAGAAATGCCCCCCCCCCATGTAAATGCTCCATTAAGCCTTGCTGCAGAAAAGCTTAGGAGGCCCATGTAGCCCCTGCTATCTTATTCTGGCTCTATGCCCTCCACCGCTATTAAGCTGTGTTCTGACACTTCACCTTTCATGGTAAAATCACTTTTTGCTGCAAGCAAACTGCAAAAACAGGAGCTACGTACAGTGATACCTATCGGAAGCCTGAAAGAAGCAGCTGATAGCATTACGGTTTATCTCCCTGCACTGGTGGATCCTGCCTGCTGCTTACAGACTTCAGCTATCTCCTGAGACACTAGGAGTCCAATGACACCTTAAAGAACAATAGTTATTTGGGCATAAGCTGTAACAGGTTAGAACCCACTTCAGAGTGTATTCCAGCCCATGAAAGCTTATGCCCAAATAAACTGGTTAGTCTTTAAGGTGCCGCAGCCTGGATTCTTTGTTTGTTTTGCCGAAACTGATAAAAACGGCTGTCCTTTTGGAGCTTTCCTGAGATAGCTTTTACATCCTCTCCCACTTGAGTTGTAGGCAGTAAGCCTTCCATCTTTGCTCTGACCACAAGGGACGTAGTTTAACGTTGAATGTTTTTGACAGCCAATTTAATCCCAGCTGGGGGTATCATAAATAAAAAAGGTGCATCGTTGATTATTAACAGGTCCACAAACAATGAACTGAGTGTTTGCCCAAGAGAGACCACGTATTGAAACGGCAAAACTCGCTGAAACTGAGAAGGGACTGGGAGTGTAGAATGGAGAAAACACTATTGGAATCCCTTCCCTTCACAGGAATTGCTACACCTAGACACTAGGCTAGTTCAATATTCTGTTTCCCAGCATGGCCAGCACCACATGCCTTACAGGAAGATGCACGAATGCCACAGTCAGCACATATATGTGAAGGGGAGGGGACACATTGCTCCATAATAGTTCTGATCTCATTAAGTTACACAATTTTGTTAGCTGTGCTGAAAAGATACTTTCTTTTATCAGTTTTGAATTTGCAATCTTTTAATTTCACTGAATGTCCCTTTGCTCCTGTGTTAAGAGGCAGGGAGAACAAAAAAATCATACTGCCAGCTCTCTTCTATATTTTATGTCCTCATCTCCTTTCTAAGATTAATGATTCCAATCATTTGAATCTCATGAGTTTTTCCAGGTTCTCCCCCGCCCAGTCACTCTCATGGCCCTTCTCTCATTATTTCCCTTTGTTTCTGCAATATCCTTTTCAAGCTGGAGTGACAAATACTACACTCAGCATGGGGCCGCATCATTGATCTGCTACATAGAAAATAAATTACACTGAAAGAAAGAATGTTAAAGTTGCAGGGTCAAGCACACACATTAAGAAATTGCAGAATTAAAGGTTGCTGATACAACTTTAACTTAGCACTTGTTGTCCAGATGCAGTATTGGCCTAGAATTACAGGACCACATTTTCTCCTGACAAGCATCATTCAGCATAGGCAGACCCCTAGTATGGGCCATTACATGACCAAACACCTATAACTTGGCAAATTATGGTCTGCTCTGCTCTGCCTGTAATAATGGCATTTAATATTTTCCATCTCATTTCTTATACATCCTCACATATTTGCTCTTTTGACCACATTTGTACATCAAACAGAGGTTTTCGTGGAGCTCTCCAATGACAGGCAGGCCTTCTTCCAGACTGCATGTATTTAAAATATAACCCAGTAATATAGTTTCATTTTTAGCTCGTAGGATGCACATTACTTTGCATTTATCAACACTAAGCTTCATTTGCCCATTCACCTAACTCAGGTAGGTTTCTCTGAAGTTCCTCACAGCCCTCTCTGGTTTTGGCTAACAGATAACTGTCATCTATAGATTTTGCTACCTCACTGGTTCCCCCACTTTCCAGGTGATTAGTAAGATACACTGAAACACCACCTAACACTGAACATTGGAGCATTCCACTGTTAGACTTGTGCCAGGATGAGAACTGACCATTCAGTCCTCTTTTCTGTCTCCTAATCAACGTTCAGGATGACCACCCATCCCTACATTATTACTGCAGGCTGGCCTGAGGTCTAATCACATATACTGCCATTTGTACAGATGAAATAATTTCTTCTTGAAAGAAAGACAGCAACAAACATATAGTGAGGGTGGAAGTATCAGCTGTTTATGGTGTCAACTACAGGACCAAATAAAACATTACAGAACCTAAAGAACTTACTAAAAATGACAGTCTCTGATGATTCGTCATCTCCTGAAATGCTACAACTGAACCAATTGTGTCTCCCTCCTCATCATTCACAAGAGAGGTTTCCATTCTCCCATGTGCCCCCCCTTGTTTCATTTTCACTGCCTGCTCTCAATGGTGAGCGGTGCCAGAAGAGGTCACATGAACATTCTTACATAGATGCAGTTCATTTATGGGAAAAATAATTTTGCAAGGTTTTTGATGCACAAAGAAATAGTAACGCTAGGCTTTGAATGCAAATCCATGTCACTGTATGCACACAAAAAATAAATGCTTCCAATATATGTAGTCATGCATGTCTGGGTTGCAGTTGCATTTTCTTCAGAGCCAAGTGTTCTTCGGAGTCCCTCCTCTACAATAAATATACACCTTGGTCAAGTTAGACACCAAAACTCAGTGTAAAGTTAAACTAGTCTTCACAGAGCAGTACTGAACTAGAAGTGAACAGTGAAAGCAAGAAACATGCACAGCCAAACTTTATCTTAACCAAGGGGAGCACAGAAATTTTGCACATCTGGTCTCTGTTACCAAACAAGAGGGCTGGAAGTTTCTACTCAAGTTGTATGGGGATGGGACATGACCACAGCTAATGGATCTTGATCAGAGGATGTATTCTAGGCTTATAAGAGGATAACAGTTAAGCTATTCCAACTATCCCATGTGGAGGCATCAGGATTGATCACATCGGATTCCATGAGGGCTACAAGGAAAGCCAGATGCCTCTGTTTTTCTCCTCTGAACGGCCTCCCCCGATTTATGTGAACATTAACCACTTAATGTTAACTCTTCTGTGATACAACCATCATGTTTTGGAAAGCAGCAGAAAGCATTGGTTCACAAAAAGAATTTAACTTGAAGTATGGGTCCAAGGCAAATCACAATCTCACTGCTTTCCCAAGTCCAGCTTGACTGATCTTGACAAGACTCCTCTGGTGCTCTCATTCCAGGCAGAAAGGGACCCTTCTGCATATTAGACCCTGGAACAAGACCAGTTTCTGCATAGACTTCCACACTTACCTGGGTCTCACAGGAGGAATGTGGCAGCACTGCTCTTAAGCGATGATTCGGTAGCCTGGTGTGCTTGTAGCACTGCAACTGCTTCCTCGATCTCACAAAGCAAAGCACAAGATGGAGAGAAGTTTAGTTGCTTGGACACCTGGAGACTTCCTAAACACGTAAAATCAGGATACTCAAGGCCCCTAACTTGACTCTAGTATAGATGTCTCCTTCAGGAGATGAGTTCATTACCAGGATTGTTGTGTTTCACCACACTGCATTTGGGAGGGATTATTTTAAAATCTGATTCTCTACCAACTCAAAACTTCAGAAATCACCTTCACTTGGATATTAGATGAGCCACCTGCAGCCAGTTCCCATGTCTATATGGAGGTTCTGCCTTCAGTAATAACTTCAGGGAACTCCCCCAACTACACTGAGCAGGACATGGAAGGTCTACACAGCAGGGGTGGGCAACCCTCAGCACATGTGCCAACAGTGGACCATGAGCCCATCTGGAGCGGCACAGAATCATAGGGTTGGAAGGGACCTCATAAGGCCATCTAGTCCAACCCTCTGCTAAAAGCAGGACCACTCCCACTAAATCATCCCAACCAGTGTTTTGTCTAACCAGGCCTTAAATGTTTCCAAAGATGGAGATACTACCACTTCCCTCAGCAACCCATTCCAATGCTTCACCACCCTACTAGTGAGAAAGTTTTTCCTAATATCCAGCCTCAACCACCCCAGCTACAGCTTGAAACCATTGCTCCTTGTTCTGTCCTCTTTTCCTACTGAGAACAGCTGAGCTCCCTCCTCTTAAGAGCACCCCTTCAAGTAGTTAAAGGCTGCTATTAAATCCCCCCTCAGTCTTCTCTTCTGTAGACTTAATAAGCCTAGTTCCTTCAGTCTCTCCTTGCAAGTCATGTGCCCCATCCTCTGCAGCACCAAAGAAATTGCCACTCTTGCCACCAAAAGCTACTCCAGGGGGTGGCAGTGGCGGTGTGTGCTGTGGAAAGAAGCCACCCAGAGTAGCTCCTCTCCATGGCAGGCTGTGGCCAGAAGGAGCCACTCTGGGCAGCCTCTTTCTGTGGCATGCCTAAAGACCCCCGTACCCAGACACGCTGCTACTTCAGGTGGCTTCTTTTCACTAGCACCATGCCTAGGAAGTGCACTCTTCCCTGGCCATGGCTGCCACTGATTTTTCAGCTGCCTGCTGCCCACCTTTTGGGGGCAGAGAGGTTTGCTGCTGGCACAGGCTGAGAGTCGGGGAGGAGGAACCAGAACAGGGCTTGACAAAGGTTGCTGACTCCAGTCTACAGCAATTCTGATTGAGAGAACTGTGGTAGCTATCAGGGGCATCGCTGGCGCCTGGCACACGGGGCCTGTGCCCTGAATGCCAGCACCAGTGCCCTGGGTCCTGGCGGAGCCCCGGCTCTGCTAGTCTCCAGCCGGATTGGGCCGGAGATCCGGGGCCCAGCTGCCCGCAGCAGTGGTGGCCACTTCCGGCCCCTTCAAAGGCCAGGCGACCCCGTGGCCGCAGCTGCCACTCCCTGCCCTGTCCCCGGCCAGGGCCGTGGTCTGCGGGCAGGGCGCGGGACCTGGGCCCATGCCCCAGGTCATTCCCTGGGGCAGCGACAACCCTGCTAGCTATCAGGATGCACATCCCTCATGCCTCTGCTGACCTATTCACCAGTCAACTCCCCCCAAACCCATCCTCATACAGCTCTATGCATTTGTCCAGGTGTATTGTAGGTCACCTTAACATCTTCTGAAGACCTGGTATTGGTCACTGAGACCCACTTCTTAAATTGATAAACCAGTAGTCTGATTCCACCTGACAGAATCCCAAGGTCCTTTTAGAAGTATGGTTCACAGAGGAAAAAAAAATATTAATTCTGCCTCTAGCAGCAACAGAATAGAATCAATCGGCTCAAGACAAACATTTTGATGGGACCCAGTGGCCAAATATCTATCAGATATGCAAGAAGATTCCACACAGGGCCAGTATTTTACCAGCTCAAAATTCAGAATAAAGAAACCTCTGCTCAGACTGAACACGTCAGACAGGATTGGTGTTTGCTGCAACCTCAGGTTTAGCAAGTTCATTTTTATGCTACCTATAAAGGAGCCTGAACATGATAGTACATGACTGGAGACAGCACAGTGTGTAGATCTGATGACCCACAGCTTCTAAAAAATGCTAAAGGAAATAGCATCCAGCAGAACTTGCCTTCAGAGAGGACACTGCCCAGTGACTACAAGCAAAGTCATCAGGCTCTTGTATTATTACCACCAACTGACTCAATGGCTTTGATACTTCTGAACACAACATACAGTCATAAGATCTCAAGGAATTCAGCTCTGTGTAAACAAAACCTTGTTGTGTCACCTTCACTTTGTGATCTTGGAATCAAAAAGTTTAAACCAGCATCAATTCCACCCTGATTCTCCAAACAGATTCCACAAGTAAAAGAACAGTCTCATTTTCAGGAGATGGGACCTGGGAGTTGCTTCACTTAGTCAGGGAACATGCAGCCTGTAGCATACCCATCTCTATCCGATTTGTTCTATCCCTTTTGCTATTTGTGCTTTGTCAAGTAGTCACCAGCCAACTATCCATAAACAACTTCCAGGCAACCTAAAATAGCTGGGAACGAAGTTGTTCCTTTAAAGGTTTTGTGTGTGAATGAAACAGTCATACTTAGAATATCAGATTAAAATGAATACAATGCAAGCTGCTTCTGTCACCTGTGTAGTGAGATAGGGTTTCACATGGAAGCATCTCCACACCATAGAGCCAAAGTGCAATTTGGGAAGGACACACCTACAGCTGCCAGAGCGATTCCAAACTGGAATAGTGGGGATGTTTGCAGGACTGAGATACAGGGGCCATGCTGTGCAGGGGATAGGAGCTAGTACAGCACCAACATGTACTCTGTGTGGCTGTAGCCAGTGTTGATATTTTCATAAAACACTGAATTCATCCAAATGCTCCAAACATTTGAGAATTGTGCATGTTATGAAGAGCTCAAGCCCAAGGAGAGTTTGATGTGCATGTAGTGGGAGATTAAACATGAAAACTATTGTTGAATAAAAATACAATGTTTGAACAAGTCTTGATCTAACTTTTTGCTACCCTGAAGCCACATTCATCCTGGGACATCCCTTCAAAGCAAATCACATACTGCACCAAGTCCCTTAACACAGTGGTTTTCAAACATTTTTGCTTGGGACCCAGTTGCAAAAATCATTTATGCCCGCAACCCAACAATTACATCTTTGAGCAATGCATTCCAGTCTTTTGATGGGAGTAGCAGGGGCTGCCACGACCCAGTACCTGGTCTGTGACCTAGTACTGGGTCCCGACCTATGGTTTGAAAACCATTGCCTTAATGCTCTCCAGTCTGTCAGTTATCTTCTGGTCTCATCTCTGCCAACTTCTGGCTACAACCAGCCACTGTTCCAAGTTTGACTGTGAGCTCTCATCTTTCTCTACATCCACACTGACTTCATTCTCAAGGAGGACTAAGGATCCTGGAATTTCCTTATACAGAAGAATCAGCCAAGCTATCATCCATTCTTCATCACTGAGTGTTTTGTCTACGAAATATGGTGTGGATTTTTTTTTTGTTTGTTTTTTAAATATTTAAGCCTTCAGTTGATTGATTGCCAAAGGCCAGCATGGACATTCCTCACAGGTTTCTAAACATTTGTAACCAGGAACAAACACAGGATATGTCCAGGCTGGATTAAGTTTCTAGAGCAAATGGGCTAACAGTTTACTGGAGGTACAAATTACTACTATAGACAAAAATCCTTATTTCTGTCTCTACTTCTGCACAATCTTCACAGTATTTCTAGAACTCTACTCTATAAACTTCAAGGGCATTCAAGATGCTGCAATATTTACTGTCTTGAGCTGGAAGAGTAGCACATGACCTGCCTCAATCCCCACACCCACTGGCTTCCTATCCATCTTCAAATGGATTTCCAAACCGATCCCCACAGCTGCCCTCTGGCCTGGCCTTGACTCCCATCTAAAGCAAGGGGATGAGGTGGCATTTCTACCTGTGCTGCCTATTTATCTAGAGCTGTATCTGCTTTTCTTTTCTCTCCCTAAAAGTTTTTGTCTACAGCTGACACCTCCCTGCCTCCATTCTCCTCTCCCTATAGTCCCTCCACACACACACACAGCTTTCTCTTTGTGGTACCAGATTCCTTTGCTTTGTGACGTATGCTACATCAGACGCATGAATTCTTCAGCATCAGCCACTTCATACCTTGGAGTGGAGAGATTCTGGTGATTCCAGCATAAGCAGCAGCTCAGAGTTATCAATCTCGAGCAGCATCCCTGTGATCTTCCCAGCCAGCGAGGAATGCACAGCATGGATTAGAGGGTAAAGGCGTTCACCTGGGCACAACATCAAGGACAGCCTTACACATTAGGGAAAAATCCAAGGCGACTTCAAACCATCCCGATTCCAAATCTTCTCTCCAGCCCCAGCCCAGAGTGATTTTCAGCTCTGATCCTCTCATCAGGTTAAGAGGCGGCACAGACCCAGGAGATCGCCACGCACACACCAATGCTTTGCTGCAGAAGTGTCTGGAGGCACACAGAGACCATGTTCCAAGAAAGCATCCAACTCCTACTTGGCTCTATATCCCATGACTTATACTTCCCTGCATCTATTTTCCTCCCGTCCCGTAAGTTTCCAGTCTTCAAAGTATCTGACGAAGTAGGATTTTCTCCCACAAAAGCTCATGCGATAAATAAATTTGTTAGTCTTTAAAAGTGCCACCAGACTCCTTGTTTGTTTTGCTGGACTACTCTGACACAGCTGCCCCTTTGGCACTTGTTAACATTACTTACTTCTTTCTTTTCACTGAACCATGGCAAAGGAATCTGGGGCTAAGATGAGGCCAGGAACATGGACCTGCAGCTGGCAGGTGCTTGTACGAACTTCCCCTGCACAGTGCGGCCTATCCTCCTCAGTCCTGTGCTCTTCACAAGCAGCTTTGCCAATGAACTGCAGCCTTGACTGCAGCATGTACCTCCCCTCCCACCACTCCATTCCCAGGTCTCTCTGCCAGTCTGTTACAAACCCCCTCTCCATGCCTAGAACCTGGATGATTTCAAGACTGACAGTGAACCTGGCAGGTCTAGGAGAAGACAGAAATCAAAGCCTGCTGAGGTGAAAGGGCTGATGTCCTGACTCACTGCATCACTTGGCTTCCCAAGAACAGCATCAGACATGGCAGCCACCCAGTCACATTGTACAAATGCCTGTGGAGATGGTGTCAACATGCAGATGCTGAGCCCTGTTCTGCTTGTGTGCTGACCCGGGCTGGTTCCAGCCCTCTGCTGCTTGACCAAGAGAGAAACTGAGTGTAGCAGCATCTCCAGCCACAGCTCTTCAATCCTGCGGCTTTGCAGGAGCCCCCACAGCCAGAAAGCCTTGGATGAATGTGCTTCTAACTGTGGGGGCAGGATGACACTTTGCAGACTTTTCTCAGTGGGCATCTCCTAAGCTTTGGCTATTAACAAGAGGCATAGGTGTAGCTTTCCTTACAGTGTGTCATAGGGACATGCAGACCAAGCCAAACTGCTTGAAAGAAACGACGTCAATCTCTACCTTGCAGGAGCTGCAGTCAGCTCTGCCACTGGAAGTAGGTTTGGAGCAAAGTTACTCAGGTTTAATAGTCACAAGCCAACTGTGAGATGCTATCCAGGGCTAAGTAACAAATGAAGAGCAACCAATTTCAGAGGCTCAAGAAATGGAGAAACGCGGCTTCACTCGGGCATGGATATAGGAACCGACTCGTTGAGTGAAGTGGGAGGAGCCTTACAGAGCTCCTCCTCCAAGACAGAGCGAAGTATTTGCACTGACTTTATTGGTCATGTTTCTAATTCACTGAACAGGCCAAAAAAGGTTGTAGATGCCACATTTCGGAAGGGCTATGAGAATAACCAGAGTCACTAGCATTCCTCCTGTAGAACTAGGATTTAGCAAATCCAACGCAACACAGAAACAGATGGTAGTTCAGGGAGAGCTTCCTGGAACCAGGGGTTCAGGCCAGACGACATGCCGTGGAATGCATGCCAGGGAGTGAGGCTGTGACTGAAACTGGATAGGCGCAACCACCTGTTGCAGTGTTAAATGGGTCAGTTTCTAGGGACGCAGATGAAAGAGGCTGCTCAGAGTACACATATAGCAAGGAAAGAATGGTATCTGCTCAAGTGCTCTACTCACAGAGCTGACAGCAAGGCAAACCTCCTTAGCTAAGCTCTTTGTACTCAAACCACCCTCTGAATGCAACATCCCTGCACAGCTTGTGCTCACGCACCAGCATCAGCTGCTCAGTCAGTAGGAAGTCCCAAACACCAAGTGAAATCAAACATTTTGGCAAAGCCTTGTCGCCTCCTGGACACAGTCTCTATGAGGTAAACAGCCAATGGACAGAGCCCCAAACCTTCAGACGACAATATTGTTCACCCAAAACCTGACAGCAGTAGTAGAGGAAGAACCTGAATATTGTCCTCATTGTAACCTGGCCAAGAGGGCAGGGTGGAGCTCCCCCTCACGTTCACAGCTTGCAAGCTGTCCCGTATCTTGGCCCAGGACGCAGGGACCCACTACACCACTTCCATGGGTTAGCAACAGGACAGAGACAAGGACAAGCAAGAGAACCCACAGCACGGCCCAGATTAGCCACCAAGACGGCAGAAACAATCCTACAGGCTGTGAAAAGTGCCCAAGAAACCTCAGGCACGTTGATGAGGCCTAAACATTTTGTAGACATTCATTGCACACGCAGCCCAGCCAGGAAGAGCTCCATGAGCAACTCCTAGCAGGATGTAAAGGAACAACTGCACCTGCACCTACCTAACATTTGCTTCTGCTCCTGAGGAGGGGCTGCAGCCAGCATAGATGCAGTCAGCGGCTCCTGCCCATGAATATGAACAGCAGATTCTCCAACCTGAACAAAGCACAAGGGACAGGCACACTCAGAAAGGGGCAGGAGGCAGCATGTGAGTGAATTAAGGTGCACAAGTCTTATTTAGATCAGTGGTTCCCAACCTCTTCTCTGCTGTGGCACACCTTGATATCTTTAATTATTTTGAGGCACACCACCATATAGTCTCCAAATGAATTCATGAATATTCTTGAGCCAATCTGGAACTCAGTGGTTTTTCAAAAAATTCCATGGCATGCCTGGACCAGACCTGGTTGGAAACACTGCTTTAGATGCAAGGATTCAGGGGAGAAGGGCAGGGCTCGGCAGTTACAGCCCCTTTATATCTAGGAATCTCAGTCATTAATCTTAACCCCTGTGAGGGAGGCAAATCAAGGACGGATTGAGCCAATCTGGGACCTATGTACACCAGAACACTGAGGCCTGGTTTGCACCTAAAACACAGGCTGACACAGCTACATCGCTCAGGTCTGGGAAAAAAGAATGCCACACCGAGGGTCCCATACTTGGGCTGATGAACAGTAGCCCCTGGATTCTTCCTTCAACCCAGCTACCATTGCACACAGAGCTGGATTCACTCCAGCTATGGGAATCCCTTCCCTTGATGCAGGAGGCATCCACACCCTGATGCTGCTGCAGCCACGATATGGCCTCGGTCTCTGCTCAGAGAGGCAAGGTGGTGGCATGGAGACCCCCGGTGCCCTCAGCTCCCTCACTACATGCCGCAGCAGAGGCCTGTCCTCATGCACCACAGTCAGCTGCTTCAGACAGTGGGAAAGTCCCTGACCCCATGTGAAACTGGCAGAGCCCGGTTGTCTGCTGGACAGTCTCTCTAAGGCAGACGCGGCAGTGAGGGAGGTGGCTTACCCAGCAGCAGTCTGAATGTGTGTTGGTGGGTGAAGGGCTGTGCCCGCTGTCCTTACCTGCCCCTCAGCTCTCTGCTGGAGGGGTGCTGGCCGTGCCCCTCAGAGCAGCGGGGCGCTCCCTGACATGCCTACCTGGCAGGTCGACAGCCTGAAGCCATGTGGCTCCACCCTGTCATTTACACTCAGCTCTACTTTTTGTGCTTTTCTTTACCATCCCAAGGCCAGACGCTGAATTTCAGCTTTCATTTACACCACTAGAAGTGACGTAATCATACAACTCCTGCAGCGGGTTCCAGCCACGCCTGGACTTTAATCCAGCCCCAAGGCAAGTCACCCTGTTGTGCAGAGGAGCCTGCACTACCCAGGGTCACATGTGACCCAAGAGCAAAACCAAAAGTGGCACCCAGAGCCTGGAATCCGAGTGGCCTGCCCTCTTCACTAGAGCACAGCTCCATACAACTGCTGGCTTCACTCACAGGAGCTCCCTGACAGTCTCTCTCATCAAAGCACAAGAGAAGTGTTTTAAACAATCCTGGAAGCCATTTGAAGAGCCCCATTTTTGACAGTTTGCCAATCCCTGCCAGGAGGCGACAGTCAACTCCAGCTTTGCTTAAGCGGCAAGGGTCTGATGGTTTCTACCTGGGCAGAGAATAGAGCCATAAGACAAAAAGAATCCAGATACTTCAGAAGGGATACTGAATCCCAGCTCCTCTCCCCTTCATGGGGACCCTCTGGAGCTGGATCTGAGCTGGCTGGATTTGACCCAGCTGATGAGGATGAAGGCTGAACCAACGTATCAAAGGAAACAAACTTCAGCACAAGGCACTAGAGGAGTGTGAAGTGTTTTATACTGATCAGAGTAGTCTGGCTGGGAAGGTCAAGATGCAGTATTGTATAAATGGATGCTCGTCTTCTCTACACACCACTCCTTCCTGAACAGCCTGATGGCAGGGCTCAGGTGGGCAATACTTTAGCCGCACACACACACACACACACACACCCATCCCCAACAGGACCAAGCCAGCTTGCAACACCTTAATAGTGTGTTTTCATCCCTTCTCCCCCCACCAGAAACTCTCTAGAAACTTTGGGGTTCTCATTAAATGCAAATAGAAACATCAAGAGGCCTTTTAGACCCTGACTGCCATCTGTGCCCCACAGAGGCTCAGGAAACACAGGCTGGTTTGGGAGTGGACATGGATCATCATTCTACTCTGCTTCTCCCAGCTTGTGACTCTCTAGCACAGTGGTTCTCAACCACTGTGGCAAGACACATTACTGTCTCATGTGTGTTACAGAGAAGTGAGGAAATGGTTGGATTTGGCCTCAGATGGATGGGTCTTGTAGGGTCACAATATTCAGTGAAGTGTGTCGCAACCTGCAAAAGGTTGAGAACCACTGTTCTGGCAAATCGCTAGGCCCTGCCCTGGCACTAGCATGTCAAACTGTTGTGAGTGGGTTTACCTGCTGTACTGGCAAGGGTGCCACGCTTCCCACTGGCTGGACGTTCCTCACCGCCGAGGAGTACTTATACTGCGGCACGCCCCGCAGCAGGGATGGTGAGGAGGGTCCGCGGGCACCAAGCGTCTGTGTCCCTATATTAGCTGGAAGAGAGGCAGGAACATTTGCAAGGAGGAGAGGTGCCAATGAGTCTCTGCAAATGCTTTAACTCTACGCCTGCCAGATGTGAGAGAGCAGGCTGTCAAGCAGGCAGGCAAAACACACCTCTCACTTCTTCAAAGCAACCTGCAGCTAACACTGAAGTTCAAAAGGACAACATGCTCTCCTATGACAGGATAATCAATGGATGGCAGGTGTCCACAAATGGACCTCCCTTTTCCTCCCCCACCCCCAGGGGAGATGCCAGTCAGCACCCAGAGCTGACTGGCAGCATCCAGAGCTGACTGGCAGCATCAGAACTTGTTGTCAAGGAGTTTGTCCCCAGAAAGCCTGCTATTCACTCACAGCAGGAGTCATGGCCAGAATATGGACATTCGTACAGGAACCAGAAGCTGCCCTCCTTTTGCCAGACTTTACAAAAGGAAAGTGTGAAAAACGGACAGAGAAAACCAAGGAGGAACAAAACTGACAGGCCCTTCTAAGTACTCCCAACCTTCCCCCAAACACAGACATTGGCTATATCCACTTCACGCAGTTTGTGAGGTCATCTAAACTCCCCCTTAGCCATTTGGGAGCAGCATCCCAGCTTCCTAGTCCACTCTGCTCCAGACTCAGAGGGAAAACAATTTCCTTGCCCTCAACCTCCAGCCTCTGGAAGCACAGACTTCTGTGCGAGAATAGTGAAATGGATGTTCACCAATAAAAATCTAACTGTCCCAAATATCTGCAAAAGCCAGCCCTTCTTCCAAGAAGCAGAAAAGGGGGGAGAGAGAGAGAGAGAGACTGTAGTCAACATCCTTGACATATACTCATTACACCAGCACTTCCTTGACTTACCCACTCTCTGGGCATGCGGTGGCACTCGGGGTACCTGAGTAGATGCCTGCCTCATGGTGCTGATGTTGGATAGCAGGCGCCTGGGTGGAGCTGTAGCCCTCAGGATTGGGGTACCCGTGTGGTAAGCTGCTGTAATGATTGAACACTTTGTAAGTTTCCTGATGGTGAAGACAAGGACAGAACCATCTGTGCTGGAAAGCGAGCCCAAACGGGCAGTGTTTACCAACTGGGTGAGAGAGTGAAGGGTTCGCACGAAGACAAAAGGGGAAGCTTTTTCTTTTACTCTGTGCAACGCAGACATCTATGGCTCCTAATGTTAACCGTCTGCAAGTGACCCATTAACCACAGCATCTGAACATTGGTTTCCCCTACCTGCATGTTCTGTGCTGCTTTAGAGAACATTCAATCCTAAACACCACCAGCACCAGAAAAGGGTGGGGGGAAGCCACACACCCCAAGTTGCCCAGGGCAGACACAAAAGCACACTCACATTCCCCTCCACCACACGTAGATTGCCTGCCAGAGGGGTCAAGGGGAGGCCTGGCACAGATTTAGACTCACTCACAGGGAGGCCTGGAAGGCTGCACACTCCACCGAGGGGCAGGACGGACTGGGGCAACTGGGCTAGGACTGTAGAAAGTAGCTCTGGTTTGTGGCTATGAAAGGAGCAGAGCACAGAGTGACTCACTTGCCAACGGGAGCCAGTTATTACTTCCAACAAGCAGCAGGGAGAAACCGTGACATGGGAAGCATAGCCACAAGTGGGTCAAGGCACCGCTCATGAGATCCCATCATGAAATTGGAGCAGTGTGATCCAAAGGCATTTGTCAGTTACCAACACGTCTCTAAACGCAGGACCCCCTAACGCTCAGTATGGAGGCTAGAAAAACATTAACACCCTAGTAAGGGGACCAGACCTGAGGGGTGGAGTCACTAGTTAAATTTAAGGCCACCTCTGGCACAGCAGTAGAGAGAGAAAGCCCCAGCTAGCAAGTCTGGTCTCATAGCACTGGGGTTGAAAGCAGAGAACAGGCCTATGATACGTCAGAGATTTACCATCGAGCATCTCGGTAATCTTTTTAGGATGCCGATCATGCCAATGCTTTGTAGGCATTTATACCAAAGAGTTGTGTGGCACTTTAAGACTAACAGATTTATTTTTTGCATGAGCTCAGATGCTTCGAAGAAGGAAGTGGGATCTTCTCCCACAAAAGCTCATGCAAAAAATAAATCTGTTAGTCTTAAAGTGCCACATAACTCCCTGTTGTTTTTTCACTGGACTAGACTAACACGGCTATCCCTTTTAAAATTTATACCAAAGCCATACCATGACCTAAAGTGTTCTACAGACCCATTTCCCACTGTTTTCCCTTCTGTTGGCTGTGTACCTTCCCAGCATCTCATTTATCTCCTCCTCCCACCCTCCTCCGTATCTTCTATGCCGCCCCAACAAATCAGCTCGCTCCCTCTCCCTGTCAAATGAACAAAAACCTTCTCTGTGTTCCTACCCCTGCACCACACTTCTGAGGCCTTTCCATGATAACCCACTCAGTATGCCACATGAACCCATCTCTAATGCAACGGCCAAGTTCTTCTTTAGGTATTTATCTACATGGCCTGATTTTCAGGGGGAAGAACTGACCAGTTTAGAATTTACATAGGGACTTAGGAAGCAGCTGGAGGCACCCAGTTTTGAAAATCTTGCCCACTGTGTTTACACACTGTACTGTGTACACCAATTAGGCCACAACGTCTTGGAGGCAGAGACTCTTTAGGTCTGCAGTGTTAGGCATGCTGATGGTGCTCAACTAATCATACAAAGACACAGGGCAGACAGGCATCAGGTGAAGTGGGGCACAGCAGCCCTTTTTCTTTGACTAGGGCAGATTTTAACAGTCACCAATTCTGCATCAGCTTTGTATATTGTGGAAGGGAGGAAGAAGGAGCTGAGTGCTCAGAAAAGAGCAGCTCTAGATTGTTGTTCTAGGGATGTCTGGACTACAGGTATCAATCTATGGCTTTTCACCTTTGAGGTCCCAAAACAAGCTTTCTGGTTCAATAATTCCCACAGCAGGACTCTGGAGGTGCTGAAGTACCAAAGAATCAACTACACTCCCCCACAGAGACAGGTGGGTCTAGCCCTAGATAAGCTCCTCAGACTCTACGCTGATCTGCTGAAGAGCCCCTCTTTGGGGGTGAATATGCCTCACCTGTGGGATAGCAGGCAAGAAGTACCCTGTGGGCGGCTGGAAGGAGCCAAGGAGAGGACCAGGCAGGGCCCTCATGGTGGCCAGTCTCTGCATATACTGGTTGGTGAGAATCGCTTTCCTTTCCTCCTTTCTTTGAGCGAGGGCAACGTACAAAGGCTTGGTGCTGACAATCCGCCCATTCATTTCCGTCACAGCCTTGGTTGCCTCTTCTGGGGAGGAAAAACATACAAATCCAAACCCTTTGCTGTGTCCACCCTCTGTCATCACCTAAAATCAGATTAGAACACAACAAAGTCCACTGAATGCCAGGCACTCCATCCGCATATCACATAGAGCTGTCATCACAGGTGGGAGCATGAGCAGGGAGGGAGGCAGGCAGGCACAGCCTCCTCACTCAGAGGTGACAAGATGCTGTGGTCTGAGGCTCAAGGAGCCCTGATTTCTTTCAGACAAGGCTGGAGGCAGGAGCCTGGTGCTATCATCATCCAGAGTAAATGACATGCATGAACCAAAGGTGATTTTTTTTTCCCCCATCTATTTCTAGAGTCACCAGCAACAGACACCTGTCCCAAGGGACCTTAAATGAAAAACAGCTCTGGTAGCAGCCCAGAATGCTGCACACGAGACACAGGGCAGGGGACATATCAGAGCTAGCTTCCTGACTCAAGTTCCCTAAGCTAGCTAGGGCTGTGAGCACTTCCACAGGGAGCAGTGATTTATTTTAGTAATTCGTAAAGCTACGGGCAGAAAACATAAGTCAGTCACATCTCAAGCATCAAGGACTGAAGCTTACATGGATCTAGAGTCTAGGAGTCACTACGTTAAGTACCAGTGCCTCACAGAGCACAGTCAGATACTGAGATCAGTGGCCATTTGGGATCCAGTGCCTTGTGAATGAGAATCCCTGCAGTAGCCCACTTCTTACCTTTGCACTAGTAATGGTACCATATGGAGAGAACTCCTTCCTCAGTCGCTCATCATCAATACCATCATCCAGGTTCTTCACATATAAATTCACCCCCTACGAACAGCAAGAGCAATAACTAGATTTGCCAGAAAGTACAACAAGAGTCCCAAAATTCAAGGTGGCTATAGAAGGCCCACGATAAATGTTCCATTTGGAACTTGCTCTGCTATGTCTCACAGAGTCCTCCTCCACAGAAAACCATATTTTTGCATACTACTCTACTGATACAAATTCACCCTTTTTTTGGGCATGAAAGGCTGCTGCAGCAAAGTTAGTGACTTGCCACGGGAGTTTAGGCCCGCACTGGCTGCACATGCTCCTCGCTTATGTATGTCACCTAGAAGACACACACCAGAGGAGAGTGTAATGCAGGGAAATGACCAAGCCCCTTTAAGGATTCAGGGCAACAAATGCAGATGTGAATTCTCAGCATGCCAGGCAAACATGGAGACTCATTTTCCTGGGAGAGATGTAGGCTGCAGTTGGGATTTTCAACAGTTCTCAGCAAGTCATGCCTTTGTATCCAAAAAGCCTGAAGGCTCCTCTTCCAGACTAAGAGACTCAACAGGGACAACCCGTGCTGTTCCCCATCTGGTGACCATGCCTGAGAGCAAAGAGGCACACAGCAGGAAGCACCTCCATTTCTTTCCCATTACCTGGTATCGGCTCACTCTTTCCTGTTTTATCTGATCAAATTTACGCTTCAGTTCACTCTGACGCTCCAACCTCTTCTGAGCTCGTCCAACATACACCATCCGGCCATTGATTTGCTTTCCGTTCATGTCTGCCACCGCCTGCCAGCAGATGAGCCCAATTCTGAGCACAGGGAGAAACCACAGCACCAGCACCCTCCCGGCCACCACTGTACAGGCTTCACTCTCCCCCATTGCTATCCAAGGTCTTTCCAACTAAAACTTAAAAAAGCTGTTTTGCTTCCAAGCTTGGGTTACAGGGCAGATCAGAGCATCCCTTTGAACAGGGGAACTGCCCAGACAGACTCACTGGCCACCCAAACACATCTTGTTAACCAGAAGCTACACGAATTGAAAGTTATGGAATCTTTCTTGGACCAACTAGTTGCATTTCAGCTGCTGGCACCAGTCTGTCTGTGCTTATGAGAAAAAGAGGACCAGTCAGGCTTCCACATGTCACAGTTTCAATAAAATATATAAAGCAAAGACCCTCTTGCCTTCTGGGCTTCTTCATGCTTCTCGAAGTTGACAAACCCGAACCCTTTCGAGCGGCCAGCATCATCCATCATAACTCTGACACTCAGCGTCTTCCCTGCAAACAGAAGAGGGCAATACCTGAGAACCATCTGAAGCAGAAAGTTACTGTCCACTGCAGTCTCTGCTCATAGCTTAAGGAAATCACGCCCCCTACATCACCTGCTTGGCTAGCAATCCAAGACTTTTGAGCAATGTATAATGTGGGAGCAGCGATGACAGCAAGTGTGTTGGGGTGACTCCAAAAATACACTGGTGCAGAATGGGCACAATGCCAAGTGCATATGGCTGTGTGGGTGTTCCCCTGACAGCCCAGGCATCCAGGCTAACAGACTGACAAGGGTGATAGCCAGTAGATTAAAAGCACCTAAACTTGCTAGCTTCATCTCCTCAAACCCTCTCCCAGCAAGGTTCCCAACAGAGCCATACAGCCAAATGAGCCACGATCTGACGTATCTAATGGTTGACATCGGTTCTATTCCTAATGCCCAAGGTTACACAGCAAATCAAGTTAGAGTGCCTCAGTTTCCTCATCTCTAAGTAAAACAGAGCTAAATATTCCCATCTGCCTTAGTGCAAGGAATCTGGGAGCAGAAATGCAGTCTTTGGGCAGCACAGATAAAAGGCACAACGAAAGTCTTAGATTTAGTATTTCTCAAGCACCAACACAATCAGATCTACAAAATAAAACCAGACTTTGCTCCAAGAATCTAGCAGACACTTATGGCCCACTGGGAGATCCAGAAGAAAGAATAACTCTTGCTTTTAAATTCAGACTAGTAATGTAAAGGACACTTGCATTTCTATAATTGGTTCTGTGCTCTAGCACAGCTTTGAGAAGTTTGATTCTCTCCCTCGCCTGCGGAGGGCAATTGTTCATTGTTTGTTTTATTTTTTTGTTTTGTTTTGTTTTTTTTTAAAGCAGGTAAGCAGTCAGTCATCCTCCATCATGGACAAGGGCAGTGATCAATAATTAATTTAAATGACAGTTTTGCAAGGCTGCACTAGATCACTACAGTCATTTGGAATGACTGGCAAGGGCCTCGGCTGGATCTGTTCTTAGATAAGGGTTGCCACTAAAACTATTATATATAAAATAGGAGAAGAGGCCTAACTCATCACTCAGACATTTTCCCTCTTGTACGTACTCCTTGGTCTGGCTGCCTCCAGTCCCCCATCAACCGTGCCGATTTTGCTGTAGAAATTCTACTCACCGAACTTGGAGAATATTTCCCGCAGTCTGTCATCATCCATGTCATCCCCAAAGTTCTTGATATAGACATTGGTGAACTCCATTGCACGAGCCCCAAATTCTGCCTCACGCTCTCCACGGGATTTAAAATGGCCAACAAAGCTGCAAAGAGTAACGGTGGAAGAGGAATCCTCACCATGTCTCCACTCAGCAGGGGAAAAAAGATACGGGAGTTGACCGGTCAGCAGATTTGCTCCTGTTGATGACTGTCGTTTGACCACTAGTAACCATCTATTTTTTCACCTCAGCAACCTGATTAGATTCAACATGCACATTCTTTCCTCCCCACAGACACTGTTTGTTGTTACTTAAAATTAATGATGCAGTAGTACTCAGAGGCCTTTCATTACAAAGCACATCTCCCCCTCCAAAGGGACTGTACAGATGTTGAACAACAGATTGTCTCTGTCCCAAAGAGGGCACAATTTAAGAGCCATCCCACACATCCCATTGCAGAAGGGATCTCACCCTATGAAGCAGATCCTAAAGGAATTAGGTTATTTGCCCTCTCTGCCTCCTAGATGGTGCACAGTCTGTCCCTCCTACACACAGTGGCAACTCCACTCTCAGAGGATCCTGGCCCTTGCACCCAGCCAGCTAGGCAGTGGTGACAATACACAGGCAAAGATCTAGACAGGCAGCTCACTAGATCCCAGAACGCTCAGGTCTTTCAGAAAAGGGATGGGGAGGCGGAGACAGGACTGGAGAGGGCTCCTCTCTCATCCATGTCATCATAAATAGTTTTCTTAAGGAGTCAGGAACCACTACAGAACTACGGACATTTGTGGTGCTGCATCACCAGTGTGATGTACACCAGCTCCTAAGAGTTTGTTCCCTCTGTGCCAGCTGTTCACAGCCTCCACACTGCAGCCCTGCAAGGATCATCAACACAATGCTCCAGCCCAAAGAAAAATGGGCAGGAACAGCACGGGCCCTGACAGGAGCTTGTTTGCCCAGTGAGCAACGTGGGTTATTCAGTTACAGATCCCGGAAATAATGACAACCAAGAGTTTAGTTACTGCCACCTTTGCAGGGGGTTACTGAAGGAAGGGAGAGGGAACACAAAACAAGAATTCTCTGCCCTACTTACACCTTGCGGTCATTGAGCAACATCCCGTTCATGGTGTCAATGGCCCGATTCGCTGCCTCTTGAGTCTCAAAGTGAACAAAGCCATAACCACGGGATCCATTCTCATCGCAAACCACCTGCCAAGAGCAAAAGGCAGAACTGCACACACAACAGCCCTGTAAACAGAAAGCAGCCCTTCCGTCCCTTGCTCCCCCTAGCCTGGGTAGGCCTCCCTGGCACCTACCCACATCAAACCTAGGTCCCATTGTCAAGGGACATTCAGCCTCAGCCTCTGCTTTTAGCCTAACTACAATACCTTGATCCCCACGCTCGTGACATGCTGTCATGGGAGGGAGGAGTGGATAGGTCAGAAGCTTAGCTGCCGGGGTTGACAGAAGCTGGAAACCACTGAGGAAACACACTGAACCCCTGAGGCAGGAAGTGGTCTGCGCTGCTCCTAGAAGATCCCTTCTAGCTGAGTCAGAATGCATCAACTCTGAAGGCAGTTTCCTCCAGCCTCCTTTTCTGGGGGAAATAAGATAGCTGGGGCCCTCCCCAATAACCCATTAAGCACCAGCTGCTAGTCAATGAGTGAAAGTTTAAATTTGTGGTGCAAACAGAATTCTCATCTCAACTTTATCCAACATCCCTGGTGCCAAAGTGCAGGCAAGTCCAGGAAAAATCTCATTCTTGCAGAGAACACACACGTACCTTGCAAGAAAGGATATTCCCAAAGGCTGAGAATGTGTCATACAAGGCTTTGTTATCAATGGAGTCATCCAGATTCTTGATAAAGACATTCCCAACCCCTGATTTCCTGAGGCCAGGGTCTCGTTGGGACCACATGATTCGAATGGGCCGACCTTTGATCACTTCAAAATTCATGGTGTCCAAGGCCCTCTCGGCTGGCAGGAAAGACACACATTTATTATGAACAAGAGAATACACGTTTAGAAGGAAAGAAGTACTGCAACATGGCCCAATATCCCACATATTGTAACATATGGTCAGATTGTTAAAAGGAGCAGGGAAATGTTATTTTCTAGACTCATAATTGTGGGGGAAAAAAGACTTTTTCAGATACTGCACCAATGGGCACCACATGAGAACCCAACACAGGTTTAGACTAAACCCAACTGAAAACACAGCAACAGTAGTTCAACCCTCAGATCCCTTCCCAAGCCACAGACTCAAACACCGTTCCTGAGGTTGAAAGTTTCATTAGGCTTACCATCAGCAGGCTGCTGAAAATTTATGTAGGCGTAACCCAGCGATCGACGCGTGGCAACGTCCCGACAAACTCGGATGGACATTATTGGCCCAGCAGGCGAGAACTTCTCATACAACATGGCTTCAGTCACATCTGGGTGGAGATCTCCCACATACAAAGAAGCTAATGGATATCCAGGTCCACTAGCGTTCATGGTTGATCACAAAGCTTAACTTTAAAGTGAAGTAAGACCTTGTTACTTGCTGTGGCACAGAGAAGATTATCATGTCAAGATAACAGAATGTGGACTTTGGTCACATGCAGCAACTACCAATTAAAGTCTCATCCAAAACCTCTACTTGCCTAGGAAGAAATTGGTAGCAGCGCAGGCGACAGAAACCATGTGTTCTTGCTAGCAACACATCAGGATTGACCGACATTCTAGGTATACCCCAGACCCAGCATCAGTGAAGCTTTTCATCATCAATGACAAGTGAGAGCAAAGCTTGAATGGTTTGTGCATATCATCAAAACCCCATTCTTATCTCTAGCAAACCACACAGGCAAAAGACTATTCCAGTGGTTTTCAACCAGTGTGCCATGGCACACTGGTGTGTACCATGAGAACTGTCCAAGTATGCCGCAAAATTTTGTACAAAGGTAATGAAAGTCAGTGTAAAACAAACAGTTTCACCTTGAACAATATTCTATCCAAACAGAATTGCAACATAAAAAAAACTCATGAAAATTAATCATCAAATTAGCAGTGAGGTATCTGTCTTTCAATTCTAAAACATGAATGTTCTGAACACAGGTGGCCAAAGGGCAAAATTGAGATGATGTGTATCTTTTCTGGTGGATTTGAAACATTGATGCATTTGATTTTTCTGTAGCTTGTTGTATGGGCTATTTTGCAAAGCACTCTACTAAGACTGTAACTGTAGGAAATGTAAGTGTGACATTTATGAGCAATCAATTCAGCTGAAAAGCGTGGGCATGCTATGGAAATGAAGTGTGCTGTGTTACTGAAAAGGTCGGGAACCACTGGAATATTCAGCAGTTCATTGTTTTGAAGAGCCATGAAATGGAGTTTCATTACACAGTAAGTCAGCAACCCTTCTTCAGACAGAGATTTCTATTATAATCATTTATATAGTTTCCCTCCCCTGATCTTCAAGCAGAGAAGCAAATCTAAGGACCACGGAGGATATCTGCTGCAACAGAGCAACAGATTCCTACGTTACCATTTCTAATATGACATTGTAGCTAGGGCAACATCACATCACACCAGTCCATCCGTTGGGAGCCATGCTGCATGTTTTGTCATGGATCTGGAAGGCTATAGGATTGACACACATGCTGTAGAGAAGTTGAAGGCTGGCCAAATGACCTTTAAAGGAAGGCTAAGCGATCGGGGTGGGGAGAGCAAAGTAACAGGACTTAGAGATCAAGGCTGCACTCTTAATTCTGCCAGAGCCTGTGCAACCTTGGGCAAGTCACACTCTGTGCTTCCCCTACTGTAAAATGGAGATGACAAAAAGACTGTACTTCTCTACTCAGAAAGGATCCTTAACGGACAGTGGTAGGGAAATTCACTGTAGAACCGCTGACCCCCCCAGCAACCTGGGACAACTCAGCCCTTGTTCTTGAGACGGCTGAGGTCCAAACAAACCATTCCACCTACCTCTCAAGCACTAGCAAAAAGGAAACAAGGACTTTCAGGCAGAACATCAAAGAAAAAACAATAGACCAGAAGAAATGGATGAGGAGGTACCAAGCAGCATAACCAATGTTTCTAGGCAGGGGGCAACTGCCATTTGTTCTGGCATCATGAGTGTGCTGTGCAAACATGCTGCCAGGAAAGGTTTTCTTGCCACCCCACGACCCTCTCCTATCGAGAACGCTGGAATCTGATGTCTGGGGGGGTGTCTTCAATTGCATAGTTAATCTGGGCTCTTACGCAGATTTTAACCTTCACCTTTTAACATCTGCACAGAAAAGCCTCTCACACAGCTGGCGTATAGAGCCTAGCTCTGCTTTAATGCTGACTGGAACGCATCCACTTCACAGTGAGAACGCAGCACACGCACCCCCCCAATCACTGGAGTATTGATGGCCCTCCAAACCCCTTCCCACAGTTCTCCCTGAAGGACAGATGAGTCACAATAGAGTGGGAAAGCAGAGCCTTTCGGCACAAAGAACCATTGGAGATACTCCCAAACACAAGCGCAAAAACAGCAAGGACACAGTGATGTGTCTAGAGCTTTGGAGTCCAGACGCTCATGCCTACGCTAAGGTAACCTGTACGCTGCTCACCAGAGCTGAGCTATGCAGTGAAGATGTATCCCTCAACCTAGTGCTCATGGCAGAGCTTTCTTGGCAGCAATTCCAGCCCCTGGCGTTCACTCCCTGCACGAATAGTAGCCTGGACATGTCTGCAGCAGCAAGGCCTTTACATAAACCCTGCCAACTGATTAAATCCTGGTTGGCTGATAGAAATGCAAGCAGCAGGAAAAAGTCACATTTGGTCTCTCTCCCTGCAATTTTTAAGGTCTTAATCTAAATACTACAGAGCTCCTTCGATAATACAGTGGCAGTGCCAAATCAGTCCTTGAAATAAATATGTACACAGTACAGCACGATTACTGTATATTAAATATGTTTTAACAAATTATCTTTCAGCTGAGTCACAGACAAATGCTGCTCTCTGGATAGGTTTGCATCAGCGCCCAGAGCCAAGGCCAGGGTGTAACAATCTCTTGGTAACTGAAAAGCACCTCCCTTGGCCCTCATGTAACCATGATCATCCCCACAATTATAGACTCAGAAAGGAAGTGTTAAAAACTCCCTACAGCTGGTGGGAAGCCTGTTTCGTAAGGCCTTTAACCATGAGGAGGGAGGATGCAGAAAAAGAGGAATGCAGAAAGAGGATGCAGAAAGCACATTAGAGAAGCCAAGACAGGGAGAAAGCAGACTGTCATTCATGAACTTTATTATGATGCTATCTTTAAATTCTGCTGACAGACATACTTGGGGAAGTTTCTTCATCTGTATGGCTGAATCAGGAAACATGGCATATAAGCAAGGCGACTAGAACAAATCAGTACACTGGAAAGGGATGATAAGCAAACTAGGCAATGAGGAGCAAGCTGCTTTTTCAAATCCCTCCCAGTTTGCCTGAGGATGCTATGAATACACAGGCCAACACCAGTTTTGAGCCACAAAAATTGACAGTCAAATGTCATCTTGCCTTGTGTGTGCAGCCGAATACTGCAGCCCACCAACAACTAAGCTAAAATGTGGAGATGAGGTTCCAACTCCAGCAAATAAGAGGCTGCATCAAGACCACTCTGAAAGGACAGGCAATGGGTAAAGAAACTTCACCTAGGAATGGAATAAAACTCAGACCATGAAATCAGTTAGGTCACAGGAGAAAAAAGCATAGCCCCCATGTGTTCGGAAGTGGTCTTTAGCCCACAGTAAATCACATACCCTAGTCTCAGTTTTGGAATCCTAGTTTCCAGACATGGTCCCAGCCCTCACTGCCTCATCTACCATAACCACGTACACCCAAGTCTTCATTTATGTCAATGTTTGTGTAATTTGCGGCAGCATAACTTCTTCACAAGTGGTTTACACCTTTCTGAAGGATCTGCATGCAAACATCTAAATGGAAACATCATCACATTTGATTGTTGATGTGTTGGAGAATGCGGTATTCCATGTTCTCAATATTATAAACTGAGCTTAAATTTCATGGTTCAAGAACTCCTCGGAATTTGGACGCTGGGCCCAACATCATTTTCCATGATACTACTTCCTTGGAAAAGACTCCTTGCCCAATACACCGGCCTATCAGTGGGCCAATAAGCACTGCAGGCTTTCAGGTTCGAATTCCACATCATGG
Organism: Podocnemis expansa; assembly: GCA_007922195.1. Taxonomy (NCBI): domain Eukaryota; kingdom Metazoa; phylum Chordata; order Testudines; family Podocnemididae; genus Podocnemis; species Podocnemis expansa. The sequence goes on from ML682026.1 coordinate 11,792,268, forward strand.
GATTGCACGAGGCATGAATGAGCATAGAATATGACCCACAGTCCAAGTCACAAAGGGCAGTTGAAAACCCAACTTCTATTAAAAACAAACAAGGAGTTGTGTGGCACTTTAAGACTAACAGATTTACTTTTCACATGAGCTTTCGTGGGAGAAAATGGCAAAGTGGGATTTTCTCCCACGAAAGCTCATGCGAAAAATAAATCTGTTAGTCTTAAAGTACCACACAACTCCTTGTTCATTTTTGCCCAACTTCTATTAACTACCAGTTCCATTTGTTCCTTTCAAAACTTTCCCCTAAAATCCTGTGTTCATTTCAAGGATTATTCTGGTTATTTTTAAATTTAGTACATGTGGCCCAATGGAATTTCAGTTCCCAATAAGCAAACTCAGAAGAAATCAGCCTGCCTGAGGGCAAAAACAAACAAACAACACACCAAAGCAGCAGGGGCTTTCACTTTGCTCCCCACCTGCAAAATGTGCCTCCTATTTCCATATTGCTCATTCTGCAACTCCGTGCAGATAAACACATTTGTTACCCTGGGGCTCTCAAACTCAAATCACCATGCAGGCCGCACGAGGACCAGTCTGTTAGCCCAAAAGCTGCACCACTGAAACCTTTTCATATAATGATCTTGCAAATGTTGGTAACAAAAGTGTCATTGCAGGCTGCAGGAAATAACTTTAGGGCCAGGTGTTTGAGACCCCAGTGTTAGTTTCTAAAAGTGCCATAGGACAGTGACCAAGCGAGATTCTCTCCCACGAAAGCTCATGCAAAAAACAAATCTGTTACTCTTGAAGTGCCACAGGACTCCTTGCTCGTTTGTTCGCCTGAACTAGACTAACTCGGCCACCCTTTGGGAAAAAGTCCTCCTTGGTTGTTCTTGGGTGTAAAACATAGGATCAGGTCATAAAGTTAACAGCAAATCAGAGCAGTTTACAGGCTTAAAGAATGGGAAGCCTGAAGTCAAATTACCCTTTGTAATGGGAAAAGAACCCATAATCTCGATTGAGGAAAGCAGGACTCAATCGAGATTATGGGTTCTGTTCACATTACAAAGGGTAATTTGACTTCAGGCTTCCCATGGTTTGAACCTGTAAACTGCTCTGATTTGCTGTTACCTTATGACCTGATCCTATGTTTTTACCCCCTTGCATTTAGTTTCATTCCTTTCTGTAAGTTCCCCCATCTGAGGAAGTGGGATCTCCTCCCACGAAAGCTCATGCAAAAAATAAATCTGTTAGTCTTCAAGTGCCACAATTCTGCTCCAGCATCTGAACGACAAACATCTCCATTATCTGCTGCTGCCTTCCACAGCTGGAAAAAGCCTGATGCACCGAGCCGAGCTCCCTGCAGGGGAAACTCCCCCGGGCAAGGCAGGGGGCACAAGCCTCTTTCGGGACAGAAGAAAGGGGGCCAGTGGGGGGACCCCACCCGCCTGCTCTGCTGAAAAGCCACCGCGCAACCCCCCGGCCCCGCGCCCGGCTGCCTCCCCCAGCCGCAGGGCCGGCATTTAACCCGCCAGGCGGTCCCAGGACGGCCAGACGGACACAGCCCCCCGCCCCGGGCGATGCGCTCACACGTGGCCGGCGGCTCCCTCCGGTGCAGGCGGCAGCTGCTGGCGGCGCGGGGCGGGGGCGAAGCTCTGAGCTCCCGGCCACGCCCCCACCTGGCGCGGCTCCGCCCCCCGATCAGCTGGCGGCCGCGTTCCAAGCCCCCCGGCCGCCTCCTCCCATGCGGTCGGTGCGGGAGGGACAGGCTGGCCGCCCCTGCTCCTGCCCACCTCGGGAAAGGCTCAAGAAGGGGGTGGGAGCAGAGATCTCCCGCCTCCTCTTCGGGTTTGTCTGCAAAACAGGGCTGATCCTGCAGGGTCATTGAGGGGCAAAGACGCATCCAGCTGCTGCCTTCCCCCTTTTCAAGCGTCTGACAAAGTGGGATTTTCTCTCGGGGGAGTTCATGCCATAAATAAATGTGTTAGTCTGCAAAAGGGCCACAGGGCTCCTTGCTTGTTTTGTTGAACTAGACCGGGGGTCTCAAACTCAAATCACCACAAGGGCTGCCAGAGGACTAGTGCGTTAGCCCGAGGGCTGCACCCCTGAAACTTTTTCATATAATGATATTGCAAATATCAGTAACCAGAGGCATTGCTGGCGCTGGGCAGCCCGGGGCACGTGCCCCAAACCCCAGCGCTGGTGCCCCGGATGGGCCGGAGATCCCGGGCCCAGCCACCAGCAGCCGTGGCAGCCCCGTCCCCAGCCAGGGATCCAGGGCCCAGCTACCCGAGGTCAGGGCAGGCAATCCGGGGACCAGCGGTGCGTGCCGGCAGCAGCCCCATCCCTGGCTGGGGATGCAGGACCCCACCACCCACAGCTGCTTCCAGCCCCATCCCCAGCTGGGGATGCAGGACTCAGCCTCCTGGCGCCACTTCAGGCCCTGATACAGGGCCCAGCCACCCGTGGTGGCTTCTGGCCCTGTCCTTGGCCAGGGGGCAGGGCTTGCAGGGCCAGGGGCGGGGCCTGTGCCTGTGCCCCGGATCCCTCCCCTGGCCAGCAACACCTCTGTCAGTAACCATAGTGTCATTGTGGGCTGCAGGAAACAGCTTTAGGGGCCTCATGTGCTCTGTTCCCTCTAAGCTGTGTGCATGTGTGAGCGCACACAGGTCATGAAACCTGCACACACAACAAAATAAAGTGCGCACAAAAAATTCAATAGTGCCAGTATTGGTGCTCAAAAAGAAATGTTTTTGTGCACACAAAGAAATTGTTTGCGCAGTCTACGAGTAATTAGAGGGAACGTTGATGTGGCCCACGTGTTTGAGACCCCTAAACTAGACTAACAATGCTATGTCTTTCCAACGAGCTACTGTGGTGATTGATAAGTTACAACAGGGCAGCCGTGTTAATCTCGTAAAGCAAAAAAAGCAAGGAGTCTTATGGCACTTCAGTGCTAACAGATTTATTTATCCCATGAGTTTTCGTGGGAGAAAATCCCACTTCGTCCGACCCTTTGAAGAGGGGGAACTTGCAGAATGGGATGAAAATAAATGCAGGGGAGTGTTGCAGTATGACCTGATCCCATGTCTTACACTCACTTGCATTTATTTTCATCCCATTCTGTAAGTTCCCCCTCTTCAAAGGGTCTGACGAAGTGGGATTTTCTCCCACGAAAGCTCATGCGATAAATAAATCTGTTAGGTTATGTCCACACATACATCATTATTTTGAAATAAGTTATTTCAAAATAAAGTCCTTATTTCAAAATAAGTTAATTTGAATTAAGGGAAAGCCTGCTTTCAAAACAGCTGTTATTTTGAAATGGTTATTTCAAAAGAAGGCCGTTTGGACATGTTGTTTTGAAACAGTTGTTTCGAAACAATGGTGTTGTTTCCAAACAACTTGTCCAAACAGCGTTATTTCAAAATAACCATTTCGAAATAACAGCTGTTTTGAAATGAATGGGATTTAAGCTGTTTCGAAATGACGGTTCTTATTTTGAAATGACATAGCCTATCATTTTGAAATAAGAAAACGTTGTGTGGACAGTTTTTTATTTCAAAACAACCAGTGTTGTTTCAAAATAAAAGACTCGTGTGGACATACCCTTAGTCTTTAAGTGCCACAAGACTCCATGCTTTTTTCCCCCCATCTTTAAGTATCTGACAAAGTGGGATTTTCTACCACAAAAGTTCATGCGATAAATAAATTTGCTAGTCTTTAAAAGTGCTACAGGACTCCTTGCTTGTTTTGTTGAACTAGACTGGGGTCGGCAACCTTTGTCATGTGCCGTGCCAGCCTTATCTTCCCAACCCTCAGCCAGTGGCAGTGGCCCTCACATCTGGAAAAAAATGTGGTGGCCACCTGAAAATTCAGCAGCGGCCGTGGCTGAAGTGTGTTGGGGAACGGGGGGACGTGCACTTCTCAGCAATGCCACGCAAAAAAGCCACCCAGATGGGGGTTCCCAGGCATGCCACAGAAAGAAGCTACCCAGAATGGCTCCTTTGGGTGCCTGGATGCTGTGGAAAGGAGCTGCTCCGGGCAGTTTCTTTCCATGACATATGAGTGCATGGGCATGGTGCAGACCCCCTGTCTCCCAATCACACCCAAAAGAAGCCACCCAGAGTGGCTTTCAGTGGCTGGAGTGGCAATTTCTGTGGTGCTGCAAAGGGTACTGCGTGCCACTGCTGGCACACATGCCAGGGGTTGCCTACCCCTGAACTAGACTAAAAAGGCTACACCTTTGGAACCAGCTACTATGATGATTGATAAGCATCAGAGAAACAGCCAATTTCTTCTCAGCAAGCTGCCAGGTGTCTGTCAAAGGTGGATGTTGAGGAGCATGAGGCATGTGGGAAACATGCAACTGAGTGGTGTAGACAATCTCTTTTGCAGCATCTTAGGTGTGCCATGCACACTGAACAGCAATTCCAGCATAGGACCCAAGGCCTTCCTACCCATCTTTATTAGGCAACCATTGGCTGACCAATGATATTTGGCGAAACGGAACAAGGCAGGGTGGAAAAACCTACATTTAAATATCAGACCTTTATGAAAGACGCCAAACTGCTCTGATTGAAGTGAACGGGAGTGCCAAGGGCTCCAAAAAAGTTTGGTTATATGGGTCCTCCACTTGTCTGGAAATCAGGTCCTGTGTTTTTCTGAGAAAATCATGAAGAAAAAGGGCCAAAGGAGCCAAAAATAAGAATATGTGAAAGACAGTCCCTGCACTCCAGAAAAGAACACCATCTTATTTGTCACAGAAAAGGCATATAGAGAAAGGTAGGTTTACTACTACTATTTATTTTGTTAGGCTGTAAAATCTTTGGAGGCAGAAACTGTCTTTGTTCTAGCACTTAGCACAATAAGGTCGTGGTCCATAAGTGGGGCTTTCTGGTAGTGCTGCAATACAATAAACCAGGCATGGCCAAACTGCGGCTTCGGGGTTGCATGTGGCTCTTGAATGAAAAAATGTAGCTCATGGAAGAACGTCAGCAAATCAATTTAGTAGGTAAAAGCATACAGCTATATGCCTCAGTGCGGCTCTTGAAGGTTTAATAATCAACTTGTGTGGCTCTTGAGTTCCATAAGTTTGGCCACCCCTGCGATAAACAGTAATGCAAAATCTGAAAATCCTAGAATTTACTCCTTAAGACATTCCCTTTACATTTAAAGGCATTGTTCCTTAGCTTCATCCATGTACCATGAGGCTGTAGCGCAAGATGACCCCCCACTGACCTGATAAATTGCAAGAACAAGGTTAGGATGAGTGAAGTTTGTAAGGACTTTATTTCATGTGACTTTAAGATTATGTATTATTGCTGAATGTCCTTTCGCCATCCTGCCTTGGCCTCTGCCTCAGCATATAAGCAAAGGTTTAGGCCTGCTGCGGCCTTGACAAGAAACCAAGGAAAGCCTGGCTGCTCTAAGAGGAGTTGAAGAACTGGCTTTTTCCCTTTCTAGTAGCACAGTACCAACAGATGCCCAACATGGTGTGAGTGGGCACCTCTTCTCAGGTGATACAAAATCCTTTAACACTAGCAACCAGATCCTATGGACTTTCTGTGTGTATTATGGCTAGCAAGCTGGTTCTACCCAAGCAAGTAATCAAGTTCTACCTATTTAAATATAATTGTACCTATATGAGCAGTTGGAAAAGTTATTCTTCCCTTCCTACAGGGAAAGCTGAGACAGGATGCTGCTGCAGAATGACTGCTGCAGTCCACTATAGCCGCATAAATGATAGCATAGCAGTAACTCAGCCAGAGGTTAGGAGGAGTGGGTGGGTGAGGCTCTGTAGCCTAGAATCTGCAGAAGTCAGACTAAATGATCACAATGGTCACTTCTGACTTTCAAACCCATAAGAGTACTCAATAGTTTGGGTCAACTTACAATATTAAGTTAAACTTCCTCAAATGCATTTCCTGTAAAAACGGCCACTAAAAATCCAGAGAGGTAGTGATTAAACCAAGATACACAGCCCTTATCTCACGCTTTATCACTGAAACACAAGCAGACACCTCCACACCATAACAAACTCCCTTTCAGGCAACTAGCCAGCATGTGAAGAAGAGGACATTCTCACACTACAATCTCACACTACATAACCTGAACTCCATGTCTAACCTCATACTTTTTTCATATGTAAATACTTTATAGACTTTAGCCCTACTTTTATGACTATAGACAATACATTACTAAAGTCAAAGTTCAACTTGTGCATTTGAGTTTGGCAGTGAGAAACTGGATGTGTGCATCGTAGTTGGTAATATTCCACCTTTGAACAGGAGGTTGCTCTGAAGTTGGGGAATCTAGGTTTTATCTTTGAGTAATAAGGAGCATCAATTAAAGGTGGCACAGACATCAACACTGACTTACCTGGCAGCTTCCCAGAACCTTAGTGATTGCACTGAGAGGAAATGCAATTGACAGCGTGGAAATCTTTAGCAGCACTACAGAGAATGCTTAAAGTACCAGTATCTTGGCAGACACCTTTCCTCAGTGGTGTTGCCTCTGCTCTCCCAGCTCACAAGAAAGGATGAGCAAAAGCAGGCAGCAGGGGCAAGGATGACAACAGAACATTAGCATTTGCTTACATTCTCGACCTGCAAGGGCTCATCAAAGATATTTCCTGTGCTGTGACACATAACAGAATGACAGTTGGATGCTCCTTCAACACAGCTCCGTAGGGCTTCAGCTCCTCACAATACCGGCCACTAATTGAGGGTTGCACTCAGACCACAAACTGTGGTATTATATAAGGACTAAGGGATTGAGGTGGAAGGGAGGAAATGTAACAGGAAAACCCTCCTGCTATGACTCACTGCACAGGGATTTCCCTTTCTCAGCACACCACCACAGGTCTATGGGCAAAAAAAATAATACTCCACCCCCTTTTCTCCTCCGGTACCTGTTCCCTTCATCCTTTTCTCTGTTGACAAGCAGCCTCCTAGGCTCTCAGGCAACAAAAGGAAGGTGTCATATGACATAACAGAGGTAAGGTGATCAGCACCAGAAAATAGCAGTACATGTCATTAGAAAGAGCTGCCATCTATTTGCTAAAAAATCACAGCTTGTTATCAGGGTAAGATGTAGGAAGTGCACAGTATAAGTGGTGTAATACAGTGGTTCCCAGCCTGTGGTTCATGGGCCACTGGTGGTCCACAAGGTAACTTCAGGTGGTCAGTGGGTGTGTGTGTGAGGGGGGAATTAGTGCAGGTAAATAAACTGTGATGAGTGCAATATGTTTGCAAGTGAGCGTAATAAATTATTAGAAATAACTGCATTTCTCATACCCCTTGATATACAAGTTTGATTCCCATCAACCATAGGCCATGTTAAAAACATTTAAAACGGTTTGTATATGTGGTGGTCCATAACAACTTTTGATGATGATGTAGTGGTCCACATAAAGAGAAAGGCTGGGAACGCTGGTGTAATGATTATTGGGGATTTAAGCACAGATGCAGCTACCAAGGGTGGAGACACTGGCAGACTATGTCCATGGAGGTTCAGGACAAGGTTAGTAGGACAGATTAGCAGTTGAACCTCAAGCTTTTAACACAATGCTTCTCTAGTAGATGAGGCAGAGCAGTTGAATGGCATTGGAAAGTACAGGTTGGTATCATCAGTATAACAAGAAATAGGGTTAAATGGGCCTGCCTACCACAATGAGCAAGAGACCAAGATGTACAGAATCTCTCAAAGTACAAGTTCTCTGCATTTTCTTATCTCTCTTCTTACATTCAAGTTGGAACTACAGCACAGATACCAGTGAATCTACCATATCAAATCCTCCAGGGCATGGAAGAAAAAAGGAACACTGTCATAAATAGTATCAGTAGTTGCCATATTACTTTTACTATAGTTAAGTCAATTTCCTGGAAGTCTAAGGAAAGAGTCAAGGATAAATGATTCAGTGTATTTCCTTGGTCTGCACTGTTTTTTGGGGAGTAGGGATGGTGGATGGGTCAGGTGAGCATCTGAGACAGTCCTGTGAGAAAGAGACAGACACTTGAGGCAGAAATATCGTACCACAGCCAATGTACCTTTTAAATGGAGCTGAGGCGACTTGAAGCTACATAAGAAACAAGGAGTCCTGTGGCACTTAAAGACTTATAAATTTATTGATTGCATGAGGTTGCATGGGAGAAAATCACACTTTGTCAGCTGCTTTGAAGATGGGGAACTTACAGAATGGGGGGAAAATAAATGCAGGGAAGTGTAAGTCATGGGATCAGATCACACTGTAATAGCAAAATAAAGCAGTTAAAATTCAAACACTGGGGAATAGCATACAGGGGGAGACGAGGTCAAATCACTTCTTGTAATAAGAAAAAAAAATCCAAAGTCCTTATTTAGCCCTGAGGAAACAGTCAAATTCACAAATTCTAACTCTGCAGTTTCTCTATGAAGCCTTGAATTGTTATTCATCCAAGCATAGCAATTAGTGAATCGTCAACGGAGGGACCAGGAAGATCGAAGCACTGGTTTTTGAATGTTGTGATTTCTGATGACAGACTTGTGCCCATTTACTCTCTTGCATACAGACTGTCCTGTTTGTCCAACATATAAGGCAGAGGGGCATTTCTGGCATGTGGTAGCATAAATCACATTGGTGAACGAGCCTTTGATGGAGAAGCTGGTTTTATAAGGTCCTAGTATAAGGCCTTTTGTGCAGATATGTGGGCAAAGTTGGCAGCATGGTTTGTCATAGGAATAAGTGCCTGTTTTAATGGTTCTGTTACTGGTACATATCTGCCTACGGTTGGGGGCTGGCTGTAAGCAGGGACAGGTCTGTCTCCCACGACTTGAGACTGAAGGATTGTCTTGTAGAATAGGCTGTTGATCCCAGATGATGGACTGTAGACGTCTGACTTGGGGGCTGTAGGTGATAACTAGCGGCTCCCTGTTTTTTCCCTTTCTTGGACTTCTGTAGTAGGTAACTTTTTTCCACCAGGGCTAAATAAGAACTTCAGATTTTTTTCTTATACAAAAGTGATTTGACCTCATTGCTCTCTATGTGCTGCTCCCCACTATTTGGATCTTAACTGCTTTGATTTGCTGTTACAGTGTGACCTGATCCCATGACTTACATGTCCCTGCATTTATTTTCCCCCCATGCTGTAGCTCCCTCATCTTCTAAGCATCTGATGAAGTTGGATTTTCTCCCACAGAAGCTCAAGTAATCAATAAATTTGTTAGTCTTTAAGTATCACAGGACTCCTTGTTTTATTTTCTGAACTAAACTAACACAGCTACCCCTTTAAGTCTACATAGTTATTGTACTCAATGTTCTAAAAATGTAAGTATTACAACTCTGTAAACTGAGGTGGTGTATGCGAATGGAATTTATGCACCCCTACTCTTCCAAAAAAGTAAGTGCACTGCTGTAAGGCAATATCGACCATCCAAGCACTCAGGCCCTACTTTGCTTTGAGGGAAGTTTGCCAGGAGAAACTCTGCTCTTTATAATCCTGTCAGATGCTTTCCCAGATATTAAATTAGTTCAGCCCCTTATACAGGAAAAAGCCATTACCACAGTTAGAAAGCTGAAGTAGGAAGGACTGCTTTTTTCATCTTCAGTGAGCTGGCTTTTGGGGTTCTAGATAACCCTTGGATCAGAAGGTAATTTCATTGTTACTACGTACCGCATTTTCAAAGAATGACCTCCACCTGTGCGCAACATTGCACATATACTTGTCATCTACTGGCACTGACACCTGGGCATAGTGTATGTTTTAGTAACTGTGGATGCAGCTGGTAATGTACAAAGAGGGAAAACTGACAAGCAAAAATAGGCCCTTGGAGCCTGTTGAAAAGCAGGGCCCCCCATTTACAAGTTGCAGACATTAGCAATATAAAAGGTACACATATGTTACAAACCCAAGGAGGGTGAAGGGGAAAGGACAGTGTCCTGTGGGGAAGACCCTCCAAACCTGGTTGGTTTTCAATCAAATTTGCCTTAAAATAGTAAGGTAATTACTTCCAGACACTGGGAAAGTTTTTCAGGAGTGCCTAAATGACTTGGGGACATAGCTTGTTTCTTTCCTAGAGAAATGGACACCACTGTGCCTGTTACCTAGGCACGTCTTATTCTACAGATCACACCTGAGATATCACTAGACCAGAAGGGGTAAGAAGAAAGAAGAGATGTCTATGTTAAGGGATTTTTTTTGTGACAAATACAAGATAGGGGGATCAAGAGTACTACCATTATGAAAAACACTTGGTTATGCTTATCCATATCACCACCCATAGTCTCCACCGGGGGGGGGGGGGGGCAAGGAGGCTTGTGGCACTTAAAGACTAACAGAATTACTTATCACATGAGCTTTCATGGGAAAATATCCCACTTCATCAGATGCTTTGAAGAGGGAGAACTTACAGAATTGGATGAAAATAAATGCAGGGGAGGGTAAGACATGGGAGCGGGTCATACTGCAACAGCAAATCAGAGCATTTGTAAAGATTCAAACTCTAGGAAACAGCACACAGAGGGAGGAAGTCAAATTACCCATTATAATGTGAAAAGAATCCAGAGTCACAATTCAGCCCTGCTTTCAGACTATTTAATTTGCATATTAGTTCAATTTCAGCTGTTTCTCTTTGAAGTCTCGATCGTTAACAAGTCATCAATGGAGTGATTAGGAAGATGGAAATGTTCAGCAACTGGGTTTGTTTTTTGGTTTTTTTTTTTCTAATATGATTTCTGATATCAGTTTTATGAGCATTAAGCCTTCTCCATAGGGTCTGTCCTGTTTGTCCAATGTATAAGGCATGGGGGCATTTCTGGCTCATGATGGCATAAATCACATCAGTGGATCAGCAGGTGAAGGACCCTTTGATGGAGTAACTGGCTTGATTAGGTCCTATGATGGTGTCTTTTGTGCAGCTATGCAGACAAAGTTGGCAGCATGGTTTGTTGCAGGGATATGTGCCTGCTTTAATGTTTCTGTTGTTAGGTCTGTAGTTGCTGGTGAGCATCTGTTTAAGGTTCGGGGGTTGTCTATAGGCGAGGAGGTCTCCCAAGGCTAGAGAGGGTGAGGGGTCATCTTTTAAAATAGGCTGGACATCCTTAATGATCTGTTGTAGAGGTCTGACTTGGGGGTTGTATGTGGTGACCAGT
>ML682026.1:11803396-11900588 GCA_007922195.1 Podocnemis expansa
ACTGGTCACCACATACAACCCCCAAGTCAGACCTCTACAACAGATCATTAAGGATGTCCAGCCTATTTTAAAAGATGACCCCTCACCCTCTCTAGCCTTGGGAGACCTCCTCGCCTATAGACAACCCCCGAACCTTAAACAGATGCTCACCAGTAACTACAGACCTAACAACAGAAACATTATAGCAGGCACATATCCCTGCAACAAACCATGCTGCCAACTTTGTCTGCATAGCTGCACAAAAGACACCATCATAGGACCTAATCAAGCCAGCTACTCCATCAAAGGGTCCTTCACCTGCTGATCCACTGATGTGATTTATGCCATCATGCGCCAGAAATGCCCCCATGCCTTATACATTGGACAAACAGGACAGACCCTATGGAGAAGGCTTAATGCTCATAAAACTGATATCAGAAATCCTCTCTCTCTCTCTCTCTCTCACACACACACACACACACACACACACACACACACACACACACGGTGCTGAGCAGTTCCATCTTCCTAAACACTCCATTGATGACTTGTTAACGATGGTCATCATGAGACTTCAAAGAGAAACAGCTGAAATTGAATTAATATGCAAATTAAATTGTCTGAAATCAGGGTTGAATCATGACTATGGATTCTTTTCACATTATAACAAGTAATTTGACTTCACCCTCCCTCCGTATGCTGTTTCCTAGAGTTTGAATCCTTACAAATGCTCTGATTTGCTGTTGCAGTATGACCTGATCCCATGTCTTACACTTCCCTGCATTTATTTTCATTCAGTTCTGTAAGTTCTCCCTCTTCAAAGCATCTGATGAAGTGGGATATTCTCCCACAAAAGCTCATGCAATAAATAAATCTGTTAGTCTTTAAGTGCCACAAGACTCGCCTTTTTTTTTTTTGCGCTTTACTAGACTAACACGGCTGCCCCTTTGGAACTTGTCCAGTAGAAGTAGCTTCATTGCAATGCACTAGGGAGAACGTAATTTGGGAAAGTAGTACATGATGCCTGAACATTTTGTCAAGCAACACCAGTTTGAAGCATAAGAAAAAGCACCCCTCTTCATCAGATTAGTTTGCTTCATAACCCTCCCTCTCCAATGACTGACCATCACCTCTCCAGAACTGTTGAACTCTGTCTTGCAGCAAGATGCAGAGCTGTGGATTTTGTGATGGGAGATTATTGCTGCATTTTCCAGAAACCCATTTACAGGTACACAGTGCTCTCAGCATCTCCTACGCAAGCACCATTACAAATCAGGTAGGAACTTAACCCTGGCATTCTGGGCAGAAGTCTTTTGTGCATTAGCCATCAGCAGAAGACACTGAAATACACTCTGTTCATATACTCTGTTTTTAACTATTAGCATACTCAATGACTCATAGCGAGTTAAATAAAGGACAGTCATAGTTCCATTTCTTCCTCATCTCCTCCCCATAACATGAAAATGTACAGGCATACACCTAACAGGATGGACATCAAGCCACAGAGCCAGTGTCCTCCACTACAATGCAAGTATTGTAATAGTTATTTTGTTTTCTTATTGAAAAGAAACAATTAAGTATTTGTATCACTTAATCCTGTAAAAGTCAACAAGCTGCACAGAGTCCAAATTTTGAACATTATAATAATGAAGTGGTGATTTTACTACCACAATCTCTTGTTGCCACAAGTCTGGCAAAGATAACAGACCACAAGGAACTGATAAAATTTTTTTTTTTTTATTATTCACTTTTGAATTCTTTTACAGTTTCCTGATTATCTGGGTAAGGTGAAACTAGAACTGTTTAAAAGACATACACAAATCTAGTACATCAATAACCAGGTATTTCTTTTTGCTATACTATTCTCACAACCACGTGTGTGCTAGGCAATGTAACCGTCACAGAAGCAAACTTTAGGCAGAATACTGGTCAGTAAAAACAAAGCGAGAAGAGCTACCAGATATACAGACAGGCTCGGTTCCACATTCATCACTACTGCATTTATCAAGCGCCAAGTATTAACTGCACAATTTGTTCAGCTAGTAAAGGGGAATTTTAAAATCAGTGCATGAAATTCTCTCTCCAGCAGACAGATGACCAGACAAACAGATGGACTGTACAGCTAAGTGAAATGTAAAGGGATGATACTGCCAGACTGATAGATGACTATTCCTAATCTTCCTCACTGCATTAGTCATGCAACTCTTATTTGATTGGACCTGTTTGGGAGCACAACTAAATGAGGACAGGTGGAGTTCTAATATCACAAATTCCTAACAAGCATTACAAATGTGTAAGGTCTGCATTCCAGTAAGAAATAATGGAAAATCTTGAAAATTTAAGCCAGATCCTGGGATTACCTAAAATTAGCAGACGCTAAGATCTGAAGACTACAGCAGCTCTGGCAACTCTCAAACGTCTGAGTGAGAGACCTGTCCACTAGCACATTCACGTCTCTCCATCACCCTGGTATCACCTATAATCCACAATAATGGAACACACGCTAGAGTCCAGAATTTTTTTTTACTGAAGTTTTAAAGCAGGCAAGAGGGTGAGGAACATTGATTCAATGGGAGGAGGATTTCTACAAGTGAATTCAAAGATGGCAGAATGGAATATTAGAGACCTTTCTAGATGGAGATCAAAGTGGGACTACCAAGGAGATTTTAATTCTCTTAAGTGAAATGCAATCTTTTCATTATTTTATTCTTAACAGCATTATCCAAAAACTAATAAGGCCATTTGTAAAATACTAGTTTTTTTCTGTTGCAAGTTGAGGTTAGTGCACTAAGAAATCTCACTACTAAAGAACAGTCCAAGCTGTAACTGGGTAATTTATTGCTGTGGGAAGGAGTTTTAGTCATGCATGAGCACTGGACCATTTTTCAAAATCAACCCCCAATTACTTTCCAGCATAAAGAGTTTGGCAATCAGGCTGCTATACTCCCAAAAAACTGAAGCCTCAGAAAAGTAAGATTATGTAAAGTGAACTTTTGTCTGAAAGCAGTGCACCAAACTTGGTTAAAAATGTCTATAGATTGTGCCTGTTAAACTAATTTACCGAACTGGAATGCCATAAGATGGACTGTTTTCCTTCCATGCCCCAGTGTCACAATATAATTTTTATAACTTTCTGTACAACTTTACAACAGAATTGTACTTCGACTATTTTGGCGCCAGATTAAGCTTTCCAGAGTTCCATAATTAATGTCTAGTTTCCACCTGGAAGAGTTTTGTAAAGTCAACTGCAATCACAAAACCCATAATCACAGTGTTGAGTTAAAAATATAAACACGGTAACCATAACTGCAAATGTTCATAATAAGAAAGTTCAGAATGCAGTTGTATAACCAATCTCCGTTTTAAGTACACAAAACACCAACCAATTGTTTTTACCCCACAGACAGTTTTTGCTACGTTGAGGTTGTGAAAGTCGATGTACTATTCTTTTTGCTTGTCGCACAAAGGGATATATGTGTGTAGGATACAGAGTGACATTGAACATATAGTGAAGCGTGACAGCCATTAGTTCTCTCCCTCCCCAGCATCCCCTTCATCTCCCTGGTTTTCCGATGTCCATAGCTGTAAGAAAATACAAACATATGTTTATGCTGAAAGCATGCAGTTAATTACATTTGTCAGGAAAGGGGAGATGGGGTAATTAGCTGTGCAGTTTTCTTAATTGAAAAGCATTACATGGTTGAATTTAGTGACAAAGAAAGAACAACAAACTAAAAACAGAAGACTGGGTGAAGGCTCAAGAGCAGAAAGCAAATGAAGCTTATAAGCAATATGCACTGGAAGAAAGTTGTTTGCTCTTGGGAAACTGTCAACACAAGGGCACTGTTCAATCAAAACTGACTGCAGAAAGGCTTATGACTTGTGCTACTACAGCAACAGCCCCTTCATTTAACATGTAGTGGCAATGCTTTCAGATAGATCTCATTACATCACACTGGTGTGGCTGTTTCTCCTGACAAGAAGCGGTTTGTAAAGCAGAGGAACGTACAAAACTTAAGGAGCCTGCAAGCCTAAAATGTACAACAGTGACAAGTTTAAAGTGAAGTAGTTTGCCCCGGTGATACTTACAGTAAGGTTGTCCCTAAGTAGCTGCATGATCAGAGTACTATCTTTGTAAGACTCCTCATTCAGCGTGTCCAGCTCAGCTATCGCCTCATCAAAAGCCTGAAATAGGTGAGACAGTTTAACAGAACAAACACATTTTTCAAAACCTGTGCTCATTTAGTTTCTTTTGTACAACTATGTTTTCTAAAAAGTCTTCCATATTGCGCTTAAAATTCAGTGACCCAAACCCCAACTAACAAGGAGTGTTTTTCCTTTCCCTTAAAGAAAGTACAAGACAGACTCAGTTACAACAAAAGTAAAGACCAAGCCACTGCTGACCAGTGAAGAATTCTTTTTCCTACATGAGATTCAAGATTAATTCCCAGACCAGCCTTCCTTCCCAGCCCAGCCTGGAATATTCATAAAGTGAGCATGCTCATTCCCATAGAATGGATTGCTTCATGTGGTTCAAAGCAATCCGTCCACCTGATTAAAGAGCACCACTGCTAGATAAGTTCGCTAGAGTGTTTTTGCTAAAAATGGGGAACTCAAAGGTTTGAACTGGAGGCAGGGGGTATGAAGAATAAAGCTGAAAGAGTGGAGATATCTTCAGGGTTATATCAGCTGCATACAGAAAGGCACCTAAAGAAATAAAAAACAGTGTGACAGTGGAAAAAAGATACTTTCCACTACAGATTAACATGACCACTGTTTCCAACTGGTTATATATGATTTTCTTTCAAAGTCCACAGAACATGTTTGACAGGCCTCTTTTTCTGTTATATTTTCTCACACTTGTAGACATTTCTAAAGCAGATTGATTTAGAGCCCAATAACTTGAAAAACAGAACTAACAAAAGCAACTGCATTGTGGGAGAAAATCTGTTCTTGCTGCAAAAGATTAGGACTCTAAACAAAGACTACCGTATGTATATGCTAACTCTTAATTATCCGAGCTGTTACTTGAAGGTTTTCAACTGATGTAGGTAGAGACAAACTAATAAAATACCACACTGGAACAGTTCACCCCCCCAAAGAGATTCAGTCTAAATTTAACAAAAAATATAAGACAAACCTCACCTACTTGTGATCTGCGTGGCACAACTAAGCTTTCAAACAGTTTGCCATATCAGTCAAACCAAAACCATTTTGGCCTCTGAAGAGAGACTGGGATGTTACAAACAAAAAAGGAGTCCTGTGGCTCTCAAAGACTAGACCAAGGGTTCCCAATCTTTTCAAGGCTGGTGACCCTCTTTTCAGGGGGAAGGGAGTCCATGGCAAACATGGACCACACGGGTGCAGAAAGTGGCCCAGTGCTCCCCGCAGCCATGGCCCCCCCTTCTCTTGAGATGAGAGCCCCCACCCCCCCGCTTGGGGAGCCAGGAGCCACCGTGGCCATGGCCCCCCTCCCCGGAGCCGCCACAGCCATGGCCCCTTCTCCCAGGCAGGGAGCCGCCATGGCCATCACCCCCCTCCCCTGAGCCTGCTGAAGCCATGGCCCCTTGCCCCAGGCCGGGAGCTGCCACAGCCATGGTCCCCTGACCACTGGTTCCTCTCCCCTCCCCCCCCTTTACCTGGCCACTGGAGCTGGGAGCACCTGGCCGCCCCCCAGGCTGCTCTGAGCAAAAACTCCCAGCCTGGGGGAAGCTCCCTGCTGGCTGCCCAGAAGCCTGGGTCTCCAGGGCAACTGGAGACCCCAGCACTTCCAGCCCCAACTCCCTGCCTCTCTGCAGACCCCCTGGAGCTACGCTGCACCCCACCAGGGGTCCAGGGCCCACAGGTTGGGAACCACTGGACTAGACTAACATAGCTTCCCCTTTGCATCTTGGGATGTTACAAGTCATGACTGTACCACACTGGTAATGACATATCAGAGAGGCTCAACTAATATTAGCTTCAGTTTGAGGATCTCTAGATTAATACAAGCATTCTAAAATTTCTAAAACAGTTATTTTCTTCAAGATTTCTGTGGAAATGTGAAGATGGCAGCTTGTCTTATTTCTCCAAAGGCCACTTTAAATAATCAATTGATTATTCTGCTTCCGCTAGCTTATTTGAAAACATATTAAGACAAAGATATTAGTGTGAAAGCAGGTGAGCATCTCTGAGGAAGGCATGCTGCCGCTGAAAGATTATTCTAGAACACAACACAACACAACACTCAAAGCTACTGCCAGCTGTACTACTGTACACCAACAGTTTCAACCCTCAATAGTCCCATCCCCTGCCCCCTCCCAATATCTGTAAGATGAGTCTGCTTACCGTCTTTGCCAGACTACAGGCTTTTTCTGGAGAATTTAGTATCTCATAATAAAACACAGAGAAATTGAGAGCCAAACCAAGCCGAATGGGGTGTGTTGGTTGCATCTCTTTCTTGCTAATTTCAAACGCCTCCTGGTAAGCCTGCTGAGAGCTTGATACCGTTGCTGCAAAAAGCAATGACAATAATATTAATGCATGGTAGGTCAGTGGACCTTTGTTTTATCATCTTATGTTTACAGCAAGGACTACTTATTGACACCTTGTCTGGACAGTTTGGAACTCTAGACATCAGGTAACAATTCCAATTAGAAGTTAACCAAGGCCTACATGAAAGAACAAGCACAGAGGGATTTTCATGAATAATTTTAATGAAAAAATTAATGACAAACCTAAACTATTAATGAAGGTGTGCTGATTCAATTTAAAATGCAACAATTCAGAGAGATTAAAAACCCATCAGACACACTTGTGGTTAGTACTATTGAACTCAAACACCATTGTGATTAAAAACAACTAGCCAACAGAAAAATGAAATAGTTCTGGAAGGTATGTGTTGAAGAAAAAAACTTGAGAGTGGGAATTCCCTGACCAATCGTCCTTAAAGCTTCTGAGATGGAAGCATTCAAGAGGCAACTTCTTGTCCTGACCTCGCTGGAGTCAAAGACTGGGAGTAGAGAGGAACAGTAGGTGCCCCTTGCTCAGGCTGATGGATAGCTCAATAAGCTCAAGAGGGATTGTTCAGCCCTATGATGGTGCTTCAGGAATGGCACTGACTGCCCACTCACTTTAAGGCAGAGTTCAGGATGTCAGTTTTAACCATAAGAGCTCTAACTGATTTAGCAGCTGGTTACCACAGAGTCCACCTATCACAACATGGTACCAAACTTGCAGTAAGTGAAGTTACTTTAGCTAGATCTCCTTATATAATTAGGAGGGTACTAGTGGCAAGGCGTTTTCCAAGAGGGATCCTAGGATTCTACAAGAATGCATTCCTCTTCTCAGGCTGCCAGATCTGGATTTGCTGAACTTTCAGAGAGGTGACAAAGCCTTTTCCGGGATGCGGACACAACAGGCTGAGGGCTGGCACCACGATTGGCTTGATGTTAATTACAGAAACTCACCTACAATGTTTGAGGTGGGGGTTCTGGTAAGATGCGTGATGTCAGAAGACCAGGTGTCAGTTCACGCTGAAGGCCCCACCCAAGTCACTTGTATATTAGTATAGATCAAACCGACTGTTAAATGCATAAGACCATGTTTGGTGTTTAAAAACTTCATGTAAGCGAATGGAACGTTACTTGCATTGTTTTCTCTTATCTGTATCCTGCTGTAATGTAGGAGCATACATTTACACTCTGTATACCCCTGTAACCAAACAACACATCACACCAGAAAGAAGCCTCGTAGAAGGCACATAAAGAACAAAACAGAGAAGAGCTAATTTCAAAACAAGTGGTCATTGTGGGTGATTACTGGAGGTCAAAGACTCAAAATGCATTCTTCACACTGTCAAAGGAAAAGCCCATGTGGATAGTAATTCTGTCAGCTTGTTTTCTGTGAGAAACTATAAATGTGGATTCAAGGAAAAATCCTGCATCTCTGGACTCTTACCGGGAAGTGTATCAGGTCCTCAGAGACACTATGGGTACTTTGAAAAGATTCTTGGGAAACTGGCAGTTTATTGCATCACTGCGACCATCTGGAATTATAAATGGTGACCCAACTATGCATATACTTTATCTACTTTAATCTCTCAACAACTCCTTTCCTTTTCTTAGCTAATAAACCTTTACTTGGGGCCACCAGCATTGTCTTTGGTGCAAGTTCTATCAATTGATCCAAGGTTAGTAACTGGTCTCTTTGGACTGGAAGCAACCTCATGTGTTGCTGATTTCTGATTGCAATGATTTTTATCAAAAAGTCAGAGTGCCAAAATAGTTTGAAGCGTCTAAACGAACTGTCTGACTCCATGGTAAGACTGTTGCAGTGATCCATTTGTCACTAGTTTGGTGAAATTTCATTTCAGAACACACCACCAGCTTGCAGAGCATGCCCTGCTTTCTAATAGCCCACCTGAGGTAGGCACTCTCAGCTGTGAGCCACTCCAGACAGCATGACAAGAGCAAATAGCACGATGCTTGTTTTCAACATTCCTAATGAATTTTCAGATCTATATAAATACTCAGCATAACCAAACGTTTCTTTTCATACTCTGCTCTGCTCAGCAGCCATTTGAATTCTGTGGAGCTACATACATATATCTTCTAATAGATTTTAACTCTACCTACTTTGTTTATTGTCCCCAGATGCCACCTCTGAAAGATATCTGAAGTAATCTCCTTTCATTTTCAAATAGAAAACCTTGCTTTCTGGCTGTGTGGCATTGACAATAAGATATTTATCCAGGAGTTCCTGCAAGAAACAGCACCACAGAATTACACAAATGGTTTTGTTGCAAGTCGTATTGATAAACAAAGCTTTATCTATCATGGCAAGTACGAGCATTTAACATGCGAATGCAACTTTTAAAAGTACACATAAGAAGTCTATTATCCATAGCCAAAGCCCATAGAAAAGTCCACTGGGGAGCAGAAAGCTTGCCATGTTGAGGCCCTACACCATTCACTTCTGCAGAGTTTCAGCTCTCAAAAAATTGACTGGCCTCATGATTAAATATGAAAGGCTCTGCTGATAAACTGAAGCAGGGCTGTGTTCATGTGTCTGCAGGTATCAAGTTCCACAGTGCCTCTGCTGCTATGGATAATTTTGCTGCTGTTTGGCAGAGAGATTCACAAGAATCTGACAACTATCACCTCTGCTGTTTAGAACAGTACAGCAAGGAAGTTGTCTAAAGCCCTGAGTAGCAGTGGAGAAAGCATAGGACAAAAAGTGGTTGAGAGAGGAGTACTAGGAGCCCTCTCTCCCTCACATGCAACAATCTATTACCTAATGCAACCACAAAAGTAGCAGAAACCCTCTGCCCCATCTTCAGAGAAGCCAGGAAACTGTTGTGAAGGAAAAAGCTCGATCCTCCACAAAAGAACTATGGCCAGAGGCTTCAAATTTCAGGCATGGACTAGCCAGACAGTGATTAAAAGAGTGTCTGCCACCCACTCTCCCCCAACAGCAGCATCCTGGAAAGAAGTCCAGCACCTCAGTGTAGGTGCTGGACTTCTTGCTAAGAGAGCTGGTCACAGATCCTTCTGACGTCTTCCCTCTTCTCCCCCAATTATCCTTCATATCAACCTATGCCTAGCACGTTTAGGTTCTTGTCTAGTAGATGGTCGGACTGGTCCATGGCACATAGATTTACAAATAAAGTGGACTGAGAGCCAGCTGTGTACTTTCATATCCCTTTATTTTGTTTTTATTTTTGTCAGGTGATAGCAGTTTAAGAAACAGAAACTGAATACAGTTACGGGAAAGATGAACTACAGGTGCGGCCAAACTGCGGCTCTTGAATGAAAAAGCGTGGCTCAAAAAGAACACTAGTAAATAAATCAATTTAGGAAAGCAGCCCCAGCCTAGGAGTTTTAAATCTCCTGCCCTGAGCACAATCAGAGCATGCTCAGGGGAATGGGGAGCCCCAGCCTGCCCCTAGTTGCTGGAGTGGCCAGGTAAGGGGGCCCTGGGGAGGAAAGTACAGCCTGGGGCAGCCAGCATCAGGGTCTGGGGGTTCAGGAAGGGGTCAAGATGGTGGGGAGAAGGGTGACATGGCCAGGACAGAGGGGAGAAGCATGGCATGGTTGGTATTGCTTTCAATTTTTGGCACAACTTACTGCTGTGAAGCTTTGTATTCCACAATGAAATCTGGGAAATCAAAACTTCATCCAATATGTACAGATCAGCGCCCGAGAGATCTTTTACATACGGCGTTGACAAGCTACTGTCCAGATCTTAAAAACCTTGCTACTAGCCTGCAGTCTTCTATGTGGAACAACAGTTAAGTTTTTAATGTATAGGCATAATTTTCATGGTAACCTTAAGTAATTATTAGAATCTGACATTAGTAGGATCAATATTTGCCTTCTTTTTAAGATAAAATTAAAGTGTGCAATGAATTTTAAACTTAGAATGTTTGAAGTAGGTAAAAGTATATGGCTATATGCTTCATATGGCTCTCAAAAGGTTTAATAATCAACTTGTATGGCTCTTGAGTTCCATAAGTTTGGCCACCTTAATGAACTACAAGAGCTGGTTACTCAACCCAGCTAAGTTCTTTACCCAGAGCCATAAGAAATTATCTTCCTGCATGGCTCTTTAGTGTCTCAGTAAGCCTTCCTGGAAAATGCTACAGTGCTAAATACTGTAATTTTTGCTGTTGAATTATTACCAGAACATCATTGCAGATATCCTGCAATTCAGCTTCAATTTTCTCACGATACTCTCTTCCCATCTGCTGTTTCTTCTCATTCCTCTCCGTTTTCTGTTCAATGCTGGAAATTACACGCCAGGAAGAGCGACGGGCACCAACCACATTTTTATAGGCAACCGAGAGTAGATTCCTTTCTTCATTGGACAGTTCATGTCCTTGCTCAGTGACAGCCTTCATAGCAGCAGCCATGTCATCATAGCGCTCAGCCTGTTCAGCCAGTTTGGCTTTCTGTACCAGCTCGCTTTTGTCCATTGTTATTCCTTAAAAGGAGAGAAAACATAATTTACCTGAATTGCACAGGCTATGGAAAATGAACAACAAAGTCAAAAAGGATGGGATACAAGTCATGATCATTAATAAGTGGGTAGTTTGTCAGCTCTCTGATCAGTGTAGTAAACTACTAGCAGGAGCTTAGTTTCACATTTTGGTTACTTCATAAGAGCAGCACCTTCCATCACATTTAAGAGTCATGACCAAACACACTCCTGAAAGAACCTGAACGTTATCCTCTCAAATGTGACAAACGCTGATTTTCTACCCAACCATAAGGGGTCGCCCCCCCCCCGCCAACTTCTCCAATCCTCTTTGCCAGTAGTTCTCAACCACTACATTGTGGCACATTAGGGTGTTGCCACACACTGGTAAGTGCATCACAAAGAACCAAGGAAATGGCTGGAATTGGCCTGAGGTGGGTGGGCTCGAGTGTCCTGTAAGGTCATGACATGCCACCAAGTGTGTTGTGACCCGCAAAAGTTGAGAACCATTGCTCTTTGCTAGCATGATACCAAGAACCCCAATTTAACAATAGCAGAAGTCTGAGAGGAAAGTCTGCATGTTCAAACACTCACCAAAAGAGAGAACCTTTTCATGTTATTACATCTTCTAATGCTCTTCTATGACAGGAATAATATTATTAGAGCCAGAGTATCTGAAACACTGGACAGCTCCTGCTGTCTCTGAACATCCCTCCTTTACTTTGATGTAAAATGCAATGCTTTTGTGGCTCCTTAAGCTACAGAATAAAACTACGATGTTTGGTACCAAAGGAAAAGTTTTTATACCACCCTGCCAGGAACATTATTTCTTATATCTGTTTCTCTCTCTGTGAGATTAAAAAAAATATCAAGACTCACATCCTGCAGTATCAACCATATTTTATAGAGGTTGGATGAGAAAGGAAGTGGCCAAAATGACATTCATATAACTATAAAAAAATGCCTTGCATCAAAAGAAACATTTATCGTTTCTGAAATGCAATTTAACAGCAGGAAATAAAGTCAGACATGTATTGTGTGACTAGCTCACTCTCCACTGAGCACAGTTTGAGAACTTCTGCCTTAAGACAATGAGTGCTGAAGTTAGTAAAGAAAATGGTACTGAGGAAAAGCCATTTCCTATGTGTCTGCAAGACACAATGGCAACATGCATATATCTAATTTTGAACTAAGGGATGGTGCTGTATGTGCACAATCATCTTATGTGTGTGCCTGCTCCATGAGCTCCTGGATTCAGATAGAATAGTTGCTGAAAAAAGCCATCCTGGAAAACAGTCATCTTGCACACACATTAAGTCTAGTTCTGGTCCATGTACAACTTTTAAACCAATGGAATCTGGTAGTTTTAAAAGATACCAGACAGAGATTACTATTGTTGCTCTCCCAAAGAAAAAATTTGGTAGCAACAGTGAGTCAACTTGTACTGTTTCACTAACATGGCCCTGTCTTTAGTAGGAAGGATCTCCCCCATGGAGATACACTAGTTGGTTTATATCCCTGCCTACTGCAGACTCCAAATAACAGTGCCAACTGAGACAGCATTTTTTGTAATACATGACCTTAAACTACATTTACACCACAAGCCGGGGGGGGGGGGGAGGTGATTTCTCCACCTGCATACACACACTTATTTCTCTGCTTGCTACCACAGACTGAGCTAGCATGAGTATGGATAGTGTAATATCAATAGCACATATATGCCACCAGAGGCATCACTTAGCTATGACAAGTACATACCCATGAGGTTCAGGGGGCTTATACCAGGGGTGGACAACAATGGCTGTCAGCTAGGCACCAGCAATTTTATTTTTGGTTGCCAGAGGGTGCTCCTCCATTATATTTCTGCATTAGAGCTAGGTGACAGGCTACTAAAACTGGTTGCCATTGCCACTAGAAACACTGATTTGTCAAAGCCTGGCTTATACTGAAATAGCTAAGCCATGTCTTCACTGTCACTTCCCATACAAATAGCAGCCTACCTGCAGTAGCACCAGTAAAACAAGGACTAGTGCAAGTGCATATACATGTGCAGGGGAATCATACCCTTAAGCTCACAGTGTAGACAGAGCCTTAATAAAAACACCACACAGTAAAAATGTAAGTTGAAAAGACAGACCTGTCAAATGGCAACATTTTAGTCATGATGATGACCAGTAGGAATCAGTTCAGATGAACTAGTGATGTAAAGATGAAGTGCTGTTTTTCAAATTAATAGTAATCCGCCACCTTCTTGTTGCATCCCAAATTGCTACATTTTTATTTATGAAACAAATCCAGTTAACATGCTTAACACAATTACTGGTTAAAAGGTGTGGGCCCCAACTGTTACCCGATTCCCAAATATTCACTGATAAATTTAAATATCAAATTATGTCCATATAAATAGTGGCTTTACAATAGACAGAAGCCAGCTCTAAATCCTAAAACATCTCGCATAATTGAATGTCTCCAATTTCTTCCTAACTTGAACTGCCTTATAAGGCATTTCCAATGCTGTCACCTGTAGGTTTATCACAAGCAGTTCACATACCATTACCATGTGACTTGGATTTTTATTTTAAAAAAACAGCCTGTATTGAAATTTTGCAAGTAGTTGTTCTAGGGGAGTTTGCCTTTTGTCATAAAAAAAAAAAGTTATCATTGCATTCTGTTTGTTCTTTTCCAATAGCACTGTACATGCAGTGCAAAGAACTGAGAAATCACCTGTGCAGAGTTCAGGTTAAGAACTGTGCAAGATTAAACATCATGCTAATTTGATATATTTATCTTTAAATGCAAGTCCTTTCACAGCAGTCAGTGGTTCACTTAAGGGCACATTAGGGAAACCACAGAGGGAACAGGGAAGGCACAGCAAAGGTACAGAAGAAAGTTTGACAAAATTGACTGTTCCACCCAAAAACTAGCAGAAGACAACATATTAACTATCCCTACTTACTGAACTATCCATATTACATGCACATTTTAAAGACTGCTTAAACTCCTTACTAAAAAAGTTTGACTCTCAACAAGAACTTCATTGAGACTCAGACTCTGAGGTCAGAAAGGAGCAATATAATCATCTAATGATTGATCTGTAAAATGCAGCCCACAAAACCTCACCCACCCACTCCTGCAATAAGCTCTAAGTTACTGAAGTCCTCAAATCATGGTTTAAAGAATTTATAGTACAGAGAATCCACTAGCTAGTGAGTCGACCCCATGCTGAGAAAGGCGGAAAAACCTTGAGAGTCCTTGCCTATTTGCCCTGAGGAAAAATTCCTTCCCAACCCAAAAATGGTGATCAGCTAAAATCTGAGCATGTGTGCAAGACTCACCAAGCAGACACCCCAGAAAGAATTCATTTTGTGTACTTTACTGGAGTTTGAGATTCCAATGGAGTTTCAATTTGTGATTGGATTTGACTAGTTTAACTTGTCCTAGCATCTTTTTTTTGCTAGAAAGCTTGCTACAAACATATGAAGTACTGTTCAGTACGAGTTTAACAAAGAATTCAAATATCACCATATTCTTCCAGTAAGAAAGGCATGCCCCATACCAAAAGATGGGTAGTCCAACAGTACACCTACCATCACTCTCGCTCTAAGGTTTGCTGTTTAAAGGAACACTGTTAGAGTCTTTATTCTCCATTGCTTACCTTGTTAGAAGCTTTGAGAAAGGCTTTGCAGAGCTATGATAGCTTGGGCTCCATAATAGGGAAGTGTTTGCCAGAAAGAAAGACACAAGGAAAGGAGTGATGTTTGAAAATGGGGGGGACGACCCAAAAAGACAAAAAAACCAAGAAAGCCGCTATCAGTTATAGCTGGTCCCTCCCACAAAGGAGCTCAAAGCTATGTCTGTCCTAACACAGTGGATTAGCGTGCCACAGTCTGGAACAAACATGTCTGGGATGCCTGTAAATGGATGTGTTGCATCAAAAGTGGAAGTCATCTAATGGGGATTACCTGAAGCTAAGAGCACTTCACACAAAGACACCTGCAGTGGCAGACTGACAGGAACTGTCTAATGCAGCATAGGTTTTGGGGAGAGTACGAATGCTGGTGTACGTCACTGTCACGGAATAATCCTAAGAACAGGGTTTATTAGCACTAAGGAGAAGGTGTTCTTATTAGAGGTACCAATACTTTTAGATTTAAGAGCCTGTAAAATGAGGGCTAATAGCTTTCCAATGACTGGACAGTATTTCTCATTATGAATGCCAGCAAACAGAGTGTTCAAAGCCAGTTAGCACTTAGATACCAGAACTTTAAAAACTAACATTCCTACATATTGGCCACTGAAAACACCACCCTATTTTCCACTCTTGCAAGCTTGAAAAACATCTCGGTCCTGTCTAGCCTATCGCTCACAACACAACCAGTTCAAACAATCTTTAACTGTATTCTGTAGAATTGTATCTACAAGGTAATGAAAAGATTTCATGCGAGTTTGCTTGCCCGTGGCCTTAGATTGGACTTTTTAATAACTCTGCGGCTAGACATCGCTATCTGTAAAAGACACTTGTTTACTGCTGCCCCTGCCTGGTTCCTTTGGGTAACAGAGGAAGTAAGGAGCAGGGGAAATAGGCAGTTGTTCTAGAAAGGGCACCCAAGGTCAAAGTAAACCCACAGGACTTGCAAGCCAAGGACAAACACAGTGAATTTGTGTTTCATGCATGTTTTCTCTATCAGGTCTCAAAAAAATTTCTAGACTCTCAACATTCCCCATGAAAGAGCTCTATGGCAAACCATATTTTGGCCCTGGTCACTTGACAGTGATCATGTCTGCTTGTGTAGGATTTACTGCTTCAAATCTTCAAGAGCCATTCAAGAGTAACAGTCTAATCATATCCAAAGTAACTGCCTTTAAACAATATGGAAAGCAGATGAACAACTGACACGGAAGAAAATCCAACTTATAATATATTGAACCAGCAAACCAGTATTTAATAAGCCTTCATTATCCTGAAGTCTGAATTCAATTACCTCTTCTTTGATGCAAAATAGGTCATTGATTTTTTTTTTTTCAATTTTAATGCTTTGTATGTAAAAATAATAGAACACTTTTCCACGAGGAAAAATTTGGGAACGATAGCAGTGAGATTATTGGTTTGACAAATAGCCCATTAAGGAGCCAGGCAAAAAAGTTGGTTAATAAACTTCTCTAGAAGTGAAAGTTCAGTGTAAATTTAGCATTGGTCACAAAAGGGATGTTTGGTGGCTTCAGACTCCCATACATTTATTCCCCTCACAAAGCTGCTATAGAATTTACTACCGGAAGAGCTGAAGAATAGCATTTGAGGTATTTGTAGATCTGCCTACTAAAAGTGAACAGCATGTGGACATATCTTGGTTTTAGCCAGCAACATTAATGTGGCAATCTAACCCAAATGAAAAATCCATATTATTTAGCATCCCATGCTCCAGTTCCCTAAGTCTGGAGCCTAGATGGGAATACAGAAGGATTCAATTGCCACCAAAATAAAGGTAAAGGCATCCTTTATAATTCAGTTGTGTGCATGTTAACACCAGAACAACTGCAGTATTATCAGATGGTTTGGATGATCTACATGACACGCACCATACAGCTCACACAGCAGCCATCACTGCTGATGGGTACTCTTTAAAGGAAATGGAACCAGTGTGTTCCTCAGCTCCCTACGAATTAAATACAAGATGACTGTTTGCCTTTTAATACCAGGTTTTTCACTTATCTACAGTTGTGCTCTTTATCCTGACCTAGGGATTTAGGAGTGGTGAGGAAGAACACTGGAAACTAAATATAGATTACTCACTGACATCAGCATTTCTCATTCATTTCCTTTTCCCAAAGGAAAAAAATCCATTCATCAATCCAAGCTAATGGAAATAAAGTGGTCCTTGAACAGTAATATGTATTAATAAAAAGTGACGTAACAGGAAATTGTACATACCCAACAAGATTTTACCCAAACACAGAAAGCTACATTTCTCCCTAACACCACCAAGAAGTCAGCAAGACTAGCAAGAGCGATAGGGAGATTAGTAAAGAGCACTTTACATATTTTATTGGCTTTCAACAGACATCACAAGACAAAATATCCTCTCTGACCTTGTATTGTGCAGCCTCACTCTTCCGAAGCCGAAGCTCTCAACCAACTCTTTCAGTTAGCCTTCCAATGTGCCTTCAGGGTGACCACACAGCAAGTGTGAAAAACTGGGACAGAGTGATGGGGAATAGACACCTATGTGAGACAAAGCTCCAAACAACAGGACTGTCCTTATACATTTGGGACATCTGGTCCCTTTACTGCTATCACAAACACTGGCCCAACTTTTTACTAAAATTTTGTGAAAAAAATAAGCAAGCAAGCCTCATGGTCTCCTTCTGCACAATCACCCTTGTACATATACAATCATTTTCCCACACCTTTTGTCTTCCCTAGCTACATTATTTACTTAGGGCTTGTCCTCACCAGGAAGTTATTGTGAAATAAGCAAGGTTGTGAATTTAAAGCTTCTCCACACTTCACTCCACAACAAAAGTATGCCTACACAGCGGTGAAGAGGTGTGATCACAGCATGCACAGGCATACCCAAACTAGATTTCATCTAGCTAGTTATCTAAAAACAAAACCATGGCAGCACAGGTCAGCCATCTGAGTGCAAGCCCTACTGGGATGCTAAATATGTATTTGGGTGACTAGTTCACATGACTACACCTTCATTGCTATTTCTAGTGAACTAGTTAAATCAAAAGTACAGAGGGTATAGCTACATCTGCTGCAGTCTCTCTCCCAACTGCTGTAGAGACGAAAAAGTGTCTTTTTGCAATTTAGCTTAATCCACTTCCAAGAGTTAATTAACCTGGACAAAAGCACTCCTGCTACAGAGTAAAAGTGGAGCTAGTGCAGAATAGACCAGAGACAGGCAACCCTTTGCACATGTGCTGACAGTGGCACCCAAGCACATTCAGAGCAGCACATGGCACCCTTTGCAGTACCACAGAAATCACCATTCTTGCCACCAAAAGCCACTCTGGGTAGCTTCCTTCAGGTGCAGCTGGGACACAGGCCCCCCCCGCCTATGTCTCCACGAGACACAGAAAAAAGCTGCCCGGAGTGGCTCCTCTCTGCAGTGTGATGCTCCCCAAAGGAGCCACTCCAGGCAGCTTCTTTCCTCAACACGCCTGTGAACCCCTGAAAGGAGCCGCATCTTTTTGTGGCATTTCTGGGGACAGGGCACACTGCCAACATGAGCCACTCTGGGTGACTACTTTCCATGGCATGCCTGGGAAGCGCTCCCACTCCAGCTGTGACTGCTGCTGAATGTTCAGGCAGCCGCCACATGTTTTCAGCAGAGGGGGCTGCTGGCACCAGCTGAGGGTCAAGAGGGAAGGACCAGCACAGGGGTTGGCAAAGGTTGCCAACCCCTGGAATAGACTGTAAATTCCTTGGAGCAAGGACCTGTCATTTTGTCTAAACTACTATGCATATCTACAGCGCTGTATAAATAAAGGACAGTAGGAGGAGGAAACAGGAATCTATACAATGTACTTAATATGTTTAGCTTTTTGCTCCAATTAGTCTGATCACTTTTGGGAAAGGTCCAGGTGAAATTAGTGAGCTTCCCAACAAAACCCTCTTCTTTGAGATATAAAATTCATGCCAAAATAAATGTGATGGTATTACAGCAAATCATCTTCACTAATAACAAAGTCAAAATATTTATTTTACAGGGTGGGATAAGACCGTGGCCATATAAAAAGCCATACCACTGCAGTGCTTTAATTTTAATGTAGCCTGTTGTCACGGCACTATGGCACAGCAGTCAAGTACATAATTCAAAACCTTATTTCTGTTAGACTGAATTGTATCTGTGCCTGTAACAGAAACCACGCACTTAACCTGCTCTGCATAAAAGACAGTGAGAAACAGAATAGCAAGGATTTTGCATGATGCATTGACAAAAACAGAGAGCAAGTCTGCACTAGACCCATTACTCAAATGGAAATATTTCACTCTCTCCATAACAAAGACACTCAAAAAATGTTTTATAAACAAAATCTAAACATGGGTATATAGCCAGGACTCTTCACCCACAATCAGCTATTTGCAAGCTGTCTACCTCTTTGGATCAAAAACCTGAACAAAAATTATGCTCTCTCTCTCTATTCATCTGGAATAGAGTGGAGAGTGTGAATTTATACATTTCAGGTTTTTTTTTAAAATGATTCTATTCCAAGGTACTTTTTAATTAAAAAGTATGCCCTTGCATAAAATGCACTGAAGAAGTTAGATATTTCTTTTAGGTAACCCAACAACTCAAAGCTACAAAAGTTTTACAGCCTTAAAAATGTCCTCAAGCTATTAAGTTACACATACAGTATAGTTTAGCTTTTAAAGTATTCTATAGCATTCAATTTGCTTCCTTGCTAGGAATAAATATTATAACTTCAAAGAGACTATATTAGAGAAAATAGCAGTTTAGCTGGAGTCTTTACTCAGGACACACTCTTACTCCCACACCATTAGTGACAATGCCTGCACGCCACTGATACTTGCAGTGAACAAGATAATATCTGTAGATTAACCTTGTCATTGTGGCTTCTGGGTTTTTCTTAGAAGTCCTACGAGCTGTGCCCGATGCCTGAAACAATATTCTTTCCTTCTAGAGCCTTCCCTATGTTTAGTTCTGCTTTGCTCCACAGCAGAGGCTAGAAATAAACACCACAGTCATTTCATTAGTCCTTTTGTTAACACCTAGGAGCCTTAGCCACGGACCAGGACCCATTTCTGCTAGCTACCAAATCTTGCATCCTATTCAATAAAAAATGAACAAGGAGTCCTGTGGCACTCAAAGACTAACAAATTTATTTATTTGCATGCACATTTGTGGGAGAAAATCCCATTTCGTCAGACACTTTTGATTTTCTCCCACGAGAGCGCATGTGATAAATATATTTTTAGTCTTTAAGTGCCACTGGACTCCTAATTCACATAAATATATTTGTTAGTCTGTCACCAGGCTCCTTATTCCCATAAATATATTTTAGTCTTAAATACCACTGGACTCCTTATTCCCATAAATATATTTGTCAGTCTACATGCCACCAGGCTCCTTGTTTGTTTTACTCAACTAGACTAACACAGCTCCTCCTTTGAAATTTAGCCTATAAAGATCTCATGGCTGCATCCCAATTGTCTGAATCATCATCCCAATTACCTAAGGGGGGGGGGAGAACCACACTACACCCTGGCAGGGAAATTACTCCCAATTCCCCAGCGCAGCAAAAGGCTTTTAGTGAAGAGAGGCGGCCCAGGAAGCAGCATGGGGGGGGGCCGAGCAGCCAGCCGGCCGCCGGGGCCCCCGAGAGACCGCAGGGAGCCTCGGACGGCGAGGCCCGGCCCCGGCGTGACCCCGCCAGCCGGGCCCAGAGACCAGCCCCGGCCGCTCCCAGGTGCGCGGGGCGGGTGACTCAGGCTGGGCGGGCCCGGCGGAGGGGAGCGGCCGTTGCCCGGGCCCCGCCGCCCCCCACTTCCGCGAGGCCGGGGCCTGCGTGGAGCCGCGCGCGGCAGCCAGGCCGCCCCCAGCGCCGCCCGCTGGCCCCGCGGACCCTCACCTGGCGGGGCGGGCCGGGGGGCGGGTGACACCGCGGTCCCGGGCGGCTCGGGAGAGTCGGAGCGCGGCGGGCGCCTGGCGACCACACACACCCTGCGCTGGCTGCGGCTCCAGCGCCAGCACCCACTTCCGGCGTCGCCGCCCCGCCCCTTCCGGCGCCGGGACACGCCCCCGCCGCCTCATTGGCCCAGCGCGGGCGCGGTTGCTGGGCGTGGGGGCCGGGGAGGGAAGGTCGCTCGGTAGCCATGGCAACGGGGGATGGGTGGGGAGCAGATGGGGAGGCGGAGTGGGGCTGGGGCAGTGGGG
The DNA here is from genome assembly GCA_007922195.1 of Podocnemis expansa. Classification (NCBI taxonomy): domain Eukaryota; kingdom Metazoa; phylum Chordata; order Testudines; family Podocnemididae; genus Podocnemis; species Podocnemis expansa. The sequence goes on from ML682026.1 coordinate 11,824,234, forward strand.
AAGGTGAGAGGATGGGGGCAGGCTGGGAGGGGCTAGGGAAAGCTGAGTGGATATGGGGCTGGGGCAGTGGGGAGCAGATGGGGGGCTGGGGCAATGGGGAGGGGATGAGGGGGCTGGGGCTGGGGCAGTGGGGAAGATGAGAGGATAGGGGTCAAGCTGAGACGGGCTAGGGAAAGCTGAGTGGATATGGGACTAGGGCAGTGGATGGGAGGCTGAGGGGGCTGGGGCAATTGGGAGTGGATGAGGGGGCTGGGGCAGTGGGGAGTGGATGGGGGAGGCTGAGAGGGGCTGGGGCAGTGGGGAGGCAGCGAGGCGCTGGGGGCATGGGGCAGCTCCGGTCAGAACTTTTCTACCACAGCATCCTCCTAACTCAGGGGTCAGCAGCCTTTGCCGACCCTGCTGCCCGTCCTTCTTCCCTGACCCTCAGCTGGTGCTGGTGGCCCCTTCTGCTGAAAAAACGTGGCGGCTGCCTGAAAATTCAGAAACGGACACAGCTGGAGTGGGAGCGCTTCCCAGGCATGACACGGAAAGAAGTCGTCCAAAGTGGCTCATCTTGGCAGTGTGCCCAGGGACAGGTCCTCAGGCATGCCATGAAAAGAAGCGACTCCTTTCAGGGGTTCCCAGGCATACTGCAGAAAGAAGTTGCCAAGAGTGACTCCTTTGGAGAGCATCACGCTGCAGAGAGGAGCCACTCTGGGCAGCTTTTCTATGTGTCACATGGAGGCATAGGCATGATGGGACACCCTCTGTCCCAGCTGCACCGGAAAGAAGCTGCCAACAGGGCCGGTGCAACGCTGTAAGCCCTGTAAGCGTTGCAGTGCGGTGCTGATGCTTGAGGGGCACCAAAATGGGGAGTGTGCTGTTGCGGCGCTCTCTGATGTCATTTGTCTGCACTGGAGTCTGCTCTGCTTGCAGGGGGGCGCCAGAAACGGTATCGCTGTTCCTGGCCACCAAGAGTGGCTTTTTGTGGCAGGAGTGGCAATTTCTGTGGTACCACAGAGGGAGTCGCCTGCTGATCTGAACAGGTTTGGGTGCCACTGTCAATACAAGCGCCGGGGGTTGCCTACCCCTCTCCTAACTCTTTCTTGTGTTTCCCTCTTTGTAACCCCCCCCCATTCTTCACGTCCCCACTGGCTCACCTTTTCCCAATCACACCAGACATAAGATTAAGGTTTTGTAACTTCAAGGCACTTCACAAGTGAGCTCCTTCCTATTTATCATTTTCTGAACTCACTGATTTACAACCACCCCTTTGACACCACCAGAGCTAGCAAACTCAATCAGCTACGTGTCTGCTTTCCCAAGAGCCCCTTCAGCCTTTCACGCTGCCCTGTAACCCAACAGGGTCCTGTCCAAATTGATTTGTGCAGCCACCTCCCTTCAAATCCCTTCTAATATGACTCCGGTGCTAAGCAGCCTAATGATAATGGTTAGCCGCGTGGCCTCTTATGCTATGTCCACACATACAGGGTTAATTCAATTTAAGTTAAATCAAAATAAGTTAATTTGAAATAAAACCATTAAATTGATTTAACAAATTGAGTTAAGCAAAACACCAAATCAAAATAGCAGGTTCGGACACAGGACTTGCTATTTTGATTTAGGCGACGGGCACCGTTGGATGTGTGGCAACAGGGCCCCCTCCCTGGGCCATGCCCCCACCCAATATATAGGAAAAGGAAGGCACCCTGGGAAGGAGAAGGGCAAAAGTGTTAATTTGGAATAATGGTTATTTCAAAATAACATGTCCGAATGGCGTTATTTTGAAACAACCGTTTCAATTTAATGGCTATTTTGACTTCTTAGTAGGTTTTACCATTTTGAAATAAAGTTTGTTGTTTAGAAATGACGGGGCTCGTCATTTTGAAACAACGAAATGTCATCCAGACATGACTTTTTTTTAATTGAAACAATGGTCATTGTTTCGATTTAAAAGCAGCGTGTGGATATAGCCTCTGCAATTCACATCTCATCTCTTGCTTTTTTTTTTTTTTTAAGTTTTCAAAATGAGCACTTTGCTGATGTGTGCAACATTATGTTCCCATTACTGTTGACTTTTTCCTCTTTCTGTATTATGTTCGTTATCCAGCTGTGTGGTCTTGATTCTGTTTAGATTGTGTTGCATCATGCCAAGTTCCAAAAAGGGATTGTCTCCCACAAAAGCTCATGTGATAAATAAATTTGTTAGTCTTTAAGAGCCACAGGACTCCTTGTTTCTTTTGTTTAGATTGTAAATTCTTTGTCTTTTATGTTTGTATCTCATTCAGCACAAAGGGGCACTGATCTTGAATGCAGTTCCTGGTCACTACAGTGTCACCAGGAGTAATAGCAAGATGAGGTGGAGGCTGAGGAAAAGTGGGGGAGTGTCACTTTGAATGGCAGCTGCAACAGCTCCTCTCTGCCTAGGATGAATTGTCTACACTGGTTTTCTTTCCAAAAGTTTCTCACTCTTGCCATCACTGGCTGAGCTCCATCTCTGGGTGCAGACAGTGAAAAATTAAGGGCAAAAAAACCCTAATGTCGACACAGTTGAAGAGGCAGTAAGGTTCTTACATCATGGAATTTTGATGTATTATTGCACACCAGTCATTCCTTTGTGAAATGACTTTTCTGCCTCCAGATGGCATCATGGCACGACACCACTGCAGTACTGTGTCATACATCTTGATACGGCATCATCTTGCATCAGTATTGCTTTCAGAGAGTACTGCACTCATCATGCTGTGTTGGGTGAGTATATCTTATTAGATCAAGAGGTAATTGTCACTTGGAACACGTATAACACAAGATACCAGCCATGTTGTAGCATAAGAGTTATCACGTTAAGCTGGCCTACCATCAGAAGGAATGCACTGTGACAGTTCTTGTCTCCAAGTGTTATGCTGCATCTAAATCAGGGGCCTTAACCTCAAATCACCACGAAGCCCTCATGAGGACTAGTATGTTAGCCCAAGGACCATGCCACTGAAACCTTTTCATGCAACAATATTGTAAATATTGTTAACAATAGTGTTGTTGTGGGCCACAGGAAATAGCTGAATAGGGGCCACACACGGCCTGTGGGCTGTGTGTTTGAGACCACTGATCTAAATGAATTGCAAGGAGATAACTTGTGGGCCTTCATGTGATTTCTGGGATGCATGAATCTCCCATGAATCTTTTGGGCTGCAGGACCAGCTTTAGTAAATTCTATTTGCTTATCTGTGGTAGTGCCCACTGTAAAGCTATGTGCTTTACAAACAACTAAGGAGGACAGTCCCTGCTTAGGATGATCTCATGAATCTCAGGGCATGACCCCCTGTAATATGATAATAGTAGTTAGCTTGTTTTTGAGGGCCAAACTGACCAGTTCACCCACTCAGTTACCAAGCCTTTTCATGGTGGTTATCATCTTGTGCGCCAGAAACTCAGCTTTCATTTAAAAGAAAAAGAAAAACAACTACCACCATGTTCTACCAAGATGATGGACCAGCTTTGTGAGTTGAAGTGACAAAAAACTGCAAGAAGTCATCATAACAGAGAAATGTGTAAATCTCACAGTGTGGAAAGGGGAAACAATATGAGGCATTCCAGAATACATGGAAACATATTAAGGGAATATGTATTATAACATCTTGAACCCTAATGTCTTTCTTATTACATCAGTTGTAGGAACAGTATTATAAAAAAATTATGCAGTTCTAATCCCCTGCGTTCAGTTAAGAACATTCTCCATTGACATTCTTTTTGGATTTAAAGGTGAAATCGGGCCCACTTGAAGTCAAAGGGAGAACTCCAATTTCAGTTGTGTCAGGTTTTCACTGAAGTTTTGATGCTTGATTTCCGTCCATAGCTTAATTATTTTGGAAGGGAGCATGTTTACTCAGCTTTTACAAATTATGAATATGAGAAAAATGTTGTATTAAATTGCAAACTTAAATAACTAAACTAGATCAACTCATGTTTAAGATCTGAAATAATCTTTACAAACAGTAATTTATGCAAAAGCAGCCTCCACAGATGAGCACTAGCTCCTCAGTCTCAGCCCTAAATTCACTTCAAGGGGGACTCAAAGGGACTTGAAACTGCCCTAACCAGATAGCTGAGCATTCCTGTTGTAAAGAAATCCCCCAGTGATATAAAGCTGTCATTTCTGTCTGAGTTAGAGATGTATCTTGGAGTATGGCTAGCATATGCTATTTTGGCGATTCTCAGCTAGCAGAAGGGCTTTTAGGAGACCATTTCAGGCAATATAAGTTAGAGCAGCCTTGGGATAGCTCTAATTTTTGCCTTTAGGATAAGGACAAGGGGGAGAAAGTTGTTTAAGAATAGTAGCAGGACAACACACAACAACCCTTTGTCTCTAAAGACAACTCTACTATGTAGCTAAGAAGAAGATAAATGAAACATGTCAGCTTGAATTAGATAGTTCCCAAAACCTTTTTGAGGAGCTTTCAGCTTTGGTAATTTGTAATGGTCAAAAGACATACAAAACAACACGGATCTTGAGCTTAAACTACAGTGCCTTTCATCTGGAAAGATACTAATCTGTACTTTACACACAGTGTAAATAACAGCTGCATATTTACCCAGCTACAGCAATTCAACATTGGATACTTATGTGCCTGAAAATACCTTTGTATATTTGCATACTGCTCCAAATAACTAAGTACCTGTGTTGTCTCCTGTATATAATATCAGAGATCTCACCTCTTATGGTGATCTCCTCAGACGAGGGCTGAGGCACTTGTTGGTAGTGGCACATGCAGGTGGAAGTGTGCTCCTTTGCTGCCCCATTGCATAGCCTGTTTTTCTTAGTCTTCAGTCTCTTTAACACCTTCCCCAACACTAACTTTACTTAATAATAATGATAAAATAAATGATAGTCCTGTAATCAAGTCATTTGCTGCCATATGTTGATAAAATAAATGATAGTCCTCTAATCAAAAGTCATTTCCATTTGATAAGTTTCAAAGGGGTAGGCATGTTAGTCTAGTTCAGCAAAAGAAATGACTCTGGTGGCAATTAAATGATTAACAAATTTATTTATTGCATGAGCTTTCATAGGAGACAATCCCATTTCATCAGATGTTTGCAGATAGGAAACTTACAGAATAGGACCAACATATTTTATTTTATTATATATTTTTATATATTTTATTTTTGCTCCCTTTGTTCCCATTCTGTAAGTTTCCCATCGTCAAACGTCTGATGAAGTGGGATTTTCTTCCATGAGAGAAAAATTGAAGAATTGAGAAATTAATTTGTTAGTGTTTTAAGTGCCACCAGATTTCTTGTTTGATATGTTGAGAATGTATTTGCTTCTTTTGCTCTTGTTGCTGCTAATCTAAGTCAGTTCCAGCAGATGGCACAAGTGTCTTAAATGCTAATCAAATATTCGCCAACCCTGGTCATTCACAGAAGGCATTCGAGGATATGTATCATCTTCTTAGGTATAAACCAGAGATGGCCAAACTTACAGAACTCAAGAGCCACACAAATTGATTATTAAAACTTCAAGAGCTGCACGGAGGTATATAGCCATATTTTACCTACTCCAAAATTACTAAGTTTAAAATTCATTGCACACTTTAATTTTATCATAAAAAACAGGCAAATATTGATCCTACCAATGTCAGTGCTCTAACCATGAAAAATGAAAAGGCAGGTCACGTAGCAGCATAAGGTCCTTGTACTCCAGTCATATTTTGAAGGAGACCAAAACTGATAGGCAAGCCTCTTGAGCATGCCTACCAGATTAAGCCCCACACGAGACTTAGGTGGCTGTATGCTTAGCTTCTCTGGTTTGCGAATGGCTCTGGGTCTTAGGATGGCAAGAGATGAGCAGCTGGCCACTTAGAGGAAGGCAGCTCTGCTCATGCCTATAGGTGCTTAGGCACATTTTACAGAGAAAATTTAGTATCTGAGTAAGGTAAGGTATCTACTTGATGGGAATTTTATGGATCAAAGTGTAGCCAAAACAACATTCTGGAGTTTAGGCACCTAAATACCTCTGTGCATCTAGGCTTATGTATCTAATTCCCATTTATGTCAATGGGAATTAGACATCTAGATTTTTTGAAAATTCCAGTAGTTGCCTATCTGCCTTGTGAGGTCCCTAAATACCATTATAAACTTGTCAGTTTCCAAAGGGATAGCCGTGTCAGTCTAGTCCAGCAAAAAAACCAACCAAACAAACAAAAAAAAACCCCACAACACCAAGGAGTCATGTGGCACTTTAAAGTGCCACACGACTCATCATAAACTTGGCCTTCTTGTCTCTGTTTTAACCTCATCTTGAGTCTCCATCATGCTCTTGTCTTGTCCAAGGCCTAACCTCTGCTAAAACTGCTTCCTTTTCTACTCCGCTTCTGTGCTTTCTCTAAAGCTGCCTCTTTGCAGTCTTCTATTGTCTCATCTAAATCTCCCACAAAACCTACCTTGTCACACAACCTCTTTCTCCTCATTTAGATTCCCACTCTAACCCCATCTCTTTTCACAATCTCTCCAACAGACTTGCTCCCCTATGCCCGTCTTCTAACTAGCTACCTGTATAATGATTTATTTTCTATACTCCTCCTTTTTGCCTTATGTCAATATTCTCTGCATCATGCCTTATCCTACAATGTGGACTGTGAGTAACTTGGAGTAGGGATTGGGACCCAGATTCTCAGAGACATGTAGGCATCTACCACTCACTGATTTCAAGATTTTCAGGACCTGGGTCCAAGTTTATTTTTTCTCCATAAAGTGCCTCAGACCCCAGCTTGGATCTTGTTCTCAGCCTTATGTAGCCTGTCAAAATAAATTACTCAAAGCAGTGAGTATGAGGCACAGGACAGGCGTCAAGTCTGTTAAGAAACCATGGGCTCTATTAAGGAACCGTGGGAATTGTCAGATGTTTTCTGCCTAGCGTCCCTCTCTACATTCTTTGTTTTGGCCCTGTGACCTTCATTCTCATCCCAGGTTTCTTATTCCCTCCTCCTTCCCAACTTATTTGTGCTCAGGGCTTTGTAGTTTCTCCCCCTCGGTTGAAAGCGTGGCCCTTTGGTTTTGGGGGCCTAAGCATATCAGTCCCAGTATCTGCAATAGGAAAGAAGGGGTGAGATTAGGAGACAGATGCTCAGTTTGCATCCATATAATAGCCAGCATTTCCCCTCCTTTGCCAAAAATATTGAATTGAATACAATGCTATACCAGAGGAGAGCTTTGTTTTGGCTTTTAACAGACACTTTCTGGGCTCTGCAAAAGGTGCTGACAAGTGTAGAAGTGGAGAAAGGGAGAGACAAAGATTTAACTCCCTGCCAAATAACCTTCCACAAGCTGCTTTGCAAGCTCCATGTAGTTAAACAGATGTTCACAAACAAAGATTGGGAACACGAACAGTTCCACTTGCCAGTGTTTAAGTACCCAGGAATTTTTAATCTCCATTATACTCTTCTCAGAACCTGTGCCCTCCTGTTCTTCACAGAGAAAGATGAGAGCACTCCGCTGCAAGGATTTTGACAGAAAATCAGGGCAGTAGATTGATTACAGCTATCAGAGGATTTGCAATTGGAACAGGTGATGATGAAACTGATAACTTTATTTAGCAGTTAGGCACAAGATATTCTGAGCTGCATATAAAGAGAGGCTGGGCACAGGAGTGAGTGATCTGGAAAAGTGGTCTTTAAAACTCACTTAGTTAAACTAGTACTAAAAGTATGTGGCACATTTATTTAGGGTTAAGTTAAACTGATTAGGAAATTACTTTAAAATAGCTCAGTTTTTATTAGAATCAGAGCACCTCCACAGCTGTGTTCGCTACTTACGTTGGTTTAAAAAATGATGTTGGTGAAACTGGTGCTATTTTGGCTTATAAAAAAGGGCTGTGCAAAATGTCTTTTGGTTAAGATAACCTACAAGATGCCAGGGCTCTGATTATAGCGGCATGTCTAGGAGACTCCTGTTTGTTAGATTTTTATGTAGCCCAAGAACTGTTTGTGTAGAAAAGAGCTGGGACTAATGAAGCAAAGTCTTCAACTTTGTTTGAGATTTTTCTTTTGCTTCTCTTGTATGGAACTGTTTGTTTGCGTGTGTTAGGGTTGCAGTTGGATGATGGAATGTGGCAGGCAGGCAGTAAAAAGTGGATGAGAATTAAGTCTGTCAGGTTTAAATTTTTACCTGATCATTGTGAGAGAATTTTTTTCCTTGGGTGTTCAAACTCTAACCCCGTGCTTACTTCAAAATTTGTAAAAGCCACCGTATTTCTAGCATACCACTGACTAGAACTGTATTTCCAAAAACAGAATCTTGCTAAGGTAGTGCTTCTTTTACACACCAAAACACAGATAATACAGATACTCAACACAGATAATTGGTGGCACTTTATGCTATTGTGATCTGTGTTCTCCTGATACCTAACAATGTTTAAGTGGGTAAACATAGAAAGGGTTGCATTTTCATGTCTGTGAGAAAAATACTGACAAAATTACATTATTTGATTCCTGTGCTCTTCCCTGCACTCAACACTTAAAACCCATGCCCCTATGTGTTCTTTCCTCGTGCTGTTACCGCAGTCTACAATCTTGAAGATTCCTAAATTCTCTCATTCTGTCCATTGATCTTACAGATGGTTAAAATATTGTAATTAAGGACTGGTTTCCAAATGGAGTTAATTTTAATAGCATGTATTACAATTGCAGCCCTCGGACTGAAGAATTAGATGTCCAATGGACAGCAGATTAGGTAGATTTGGAATATCATTCAACCATGCAAGTTGGGATTTGCAGTGGAGAGGAATGGGGTGGGGGAGTAATTGTAAGGAAGCAAATAATATGTTTTATTGCAGCTATAAAAAGACCATGAAAAAACTATTGTCTCCTATCATCTGTCTGTGGAGAGACTGTTTGCAACTAGCTGTTCTTCTTTGAGCGCTGCTTGGATACATTCAATAATAGGTAGAGGCGTCGCTGGCCGGGGAAGGGACCTGGGGCACTGGCCCAGGCCCCGCCCCCAGCCCATGGGCCCCGCCCCCTTGCCAGCGATAGGGCCAGAAGCCGCCGTGCCGCCACAGCCGGCTAGACCCTGCATCCCCAGTCGGGGACGGGGCCTGAAGCGCCTGCAGGAGGCCGGGCCCCGCATCCCTGGCTGGGGACAGAGCTGCCACTGCCATGGGCAGCCAGGCCCTGGATCCCTGGCTGGGAATGGGGCCGGAAGTGGCCACAGGCGGCGAGGCCTCAGATCCCTGGCTGGGGACGGGGCCACCACGGCTGCCAGCAGCTGGGCCCCAGATCTCCGGCCCAATTGGGCCGGAAATCTGGGGCACTGCCGCTGGGGTTCAGGGCACGTGCCCCGGGGTGCCCAGCGCCAGCAACATCTCTGATAATAGGTGTATCTGTGCTGCAGCGCATGATTGGTTGGAACCTTTTTGCCCTAGCCTGTCAGAAGAGGGCTGGTGGCCACCGCCCTCCGCACCACCCCGTGGCTACATATGCAGCTGTTGCCCAACCCCTCCCCAGTTCCGTTTTGTCTGCCTCAGCGACGGTTTGTGGAACAGCCCGTTCCTTGCGGTAGCAAGGAGCCTGTCTTGTCTCTTCATTATGAGCCTTCCGCTCGATTGGGAACACCTTTTCGTGGACCTGGTTCCACTGAAGAGCATTTCCTCTCTCGAGCACCTGGCTTCAGAGAAACAACACTGCTCTCCTCCGCCGCCCACCGTGCCAGGGTTTAAACCTTGTGCTGCATGCAGCAAGGTCTTCCTGCAGGACGATCCCCACGAGAAGTGCCTCCGGTGCCTGGGCAAAGCCCATTTGGTCACCTCTTGCTCCATTTGTATGTCCTTTAAGCCTAGGACAATCAAGGACAGGGAGCAAAGGCACTGTGTGTTGGCCTCAGGGCAAGTGTGGCAGCCTACCCTCAAGGCTTCAGGATCTCACGCGGTACCATGTGCCAGCTCGGCACTGGAGCCTTCCCGGCACCACTCCCAAGAGGACGCAAGACCAGCCCAGTACCGATCTCAGTACCATGGTGTTGACACCGCTCTGAGTCCCCCACACGGGGCTTCCCATGGGACTGGGAGGAGTCGGTGCTGCTTCCAACGACTCCAGAGGCATTTGAGGCAGTGAAGGCACTCCTCTTATTGCCTACTCCACTTTCCCTGGTACCCACTAGAAGAAGGGGTAAACCAGCCTTCATTTCAAATGTCTGGGTGCACCGAAAGTGGTACCGAATGCTGTCTCCGGTATCAGTGCTGACTTCCCAGCACCAGGATCTCCCACCTCTCAGAGTCCTGGTAGCTTCGAGCCTTCTCCCCAATACCATCTTCGTGGTCCCGAGGGGTTCCCCCCCTTCAAGTCCAGGGGAGGTTGCTTCAAGGGGAACTAAACGGCCTCATTGCCAACCTCCAGCACTGTCACCATTTTGGTACTGACCTCATGAATGGTCCCCCCATGAGACCACTTCGCCCACCTTGGCACTGATTCCTACGGCACTGGCTAGAGCTTTAAATCCGGTGCCTTGTTCCTACATGGGGGATCTCTCCGCGCACTTTGACCTCCTGCACTGTGTTTCAGCCCATGTGGGGATGGAGGTCCAGTCCTTTGAAGGGCCCTCTGATAATCTGTTCAGGCTGGTGTTTACATCAGCAGAACCCATCACTGTTCCCTTCCACTCTAGCGTCTGGGACCTCGCCTCCTCATGCTGGCAAAGTCCAGGTTCTATTTCCCCCATGTCAAATATGGCAGGCCTCAAATATCGAGCTCCAGGGTCAGAATTTCCTTCTTTCACCCACCATCCAGTTCCATCTCAAGCGGTGGTGGAAGCAGCGCTGGGCCCGGGACAAGTTCCCCGCGACCCTCTCCCAGCATCGAGGGATGCCAGGGAATTAGGCCTTCTGGGTCGGAAGGTATATTCCTCCTCCACCTTTCAGTTACACGTCACTAACAACCAGGCCCTGGTGGGCTGATATATGTTGGATGTGTGGGAGTCAATGAATAAGTTCAGACACCTACTCCCACAAGAGGCGAGGGAGAAGTATGATGCCTTCCTCAGGGAAGGCAGGGTAGCATCCCAGGATCTCCTCCTATTGGCTTGGGATGCTGTAGATATGGCCTCCCACTCAAAGGCCTCAGCTGTGACCCTGTGGCGCACGGCATGGCTGCAAGAGGAGAGGGTGTCCATGGTCTCCCAACAGGTAGTCTTTGACCTCCCCTTTGACGGTGAAGATCTCTTACCGCTGGAGATGGATGCCATCCTGGGTACTGCCTGTGACCCTCAGGGGGAGGTTAAGTATTTGGGTGTCCTCCCCTCTGGGCTCCTTGGCCGCCTTCCACCCTCATAGGGTGTAACACCCAATGCAACTCATCCTTCCTTTGAGCCACTGGATAAGGGTTGACACTCTCACTACCACGGTATAGGTTTGAGTCCCAGTTTGGGAAATTCCTCCCACCCTGGGTCAACCCTTACTCGCAGAAGGGTGCCCAGCCTCTCATCCAGGGGAACCTATTCATAGCCAACCCAGGTTGGCATCACAAAGCTCATCTCCTGAGAACTCCTACCCTATGGGGTGCCCCACTGACTTGGGAACTTCCCTTGGGCCAATGGACTGCTCTAATTTCAGGCAAGGTCCCCTCTCTACCCCTGGCCTCATTATATTCTCATTTACCACCGTCAATAGTTGAAGGAAGCATACTTCCTCCCCATGTGCCACCCCGTATACCTTACTGACTCTTTTTTGGTGGGGAAGTCCCCCCCCACACAGCTTATCTGCGTGGCGCCTCTTTTGCTTCCCCTTAGGAGCAAACAGGCCAAAAACAAGGGTATTCTGCAAATATTGGAGGGTACAGTCCCCCCCCCCACGCTTCCTGAGGTAAACAGAGGGATGTTCTCCTAAATACTCTGCCATACCGGGAAGACACACACACTTATTTTCCATAAGACCTTAACCCTGGCTCCTTGTCTCTCTTGAGTCAGATGTCCTAGAGGCCCTCCTCCCAGAAGGGTTGTGACCCCTCGCTCTCTCTTCACTGAGGGCATTTCTGCTCTTCTCTGCAGGGTTGGGTAGAGCCTTCACTCACCCCTTTTTGCACCGCTTGCTTTTACACCACTGAGCGCAGACAATCTTGTGCTTCGACAATCCTCAATAGGGATGCTGAGGTAGACTTTCCTTGCTCAGTGGTATCTCACGCCCCTTTTGGGCCCACGAGGTGAGCCACTTGATATTGTCCCACCCAGTGCCAGGTGGAGATGCCAGCACCTGATCACTAGACGCAGACATTTCGGGCCAGGTGCTTGTGATTTTCATTAAGGGGGTAATCCCTCCTGCAGCCATATTTCCATCAGCTTGTCGATAGCTTCTTCGGTGAGCATGCTTGGAAAAGGTCTCATCATGACAGAGCCCTGGGCCAGTCCTCCCTATCTACCCATTATCCATATTGGGAAAAAGGGCTATGTTAAACTTTAGAGGGGAAGTGCTCCCTCTTCCTCTACTATCACAGCCCGGACTCTGGGGCACATCGTGGGCACTGTCTACCCAGTAACCTGGGATTTTGGTTCCCATGACCCTGAACTCCATCCCCTAGTTCCCCGAGGGACAGTTGCATGTCTATAGAGAGACCCAAAGTCACCCAGTGGGCACTTATGTGTGTTGCGAACGCATTTGGGGTGCTACCTTACCGACAGAACAAACCCAATACCACCCGGGTTTGCCTCTTTTCTCTTCCTATTGAGGTCTGGGTAATCTTTGGACCACCTGCCTCCCCTTTTCCTTTTCCTTTATGTTGGATGGATTCCCGTTCGTCGTTGGTTAACAGTCTCTCCGATGCTGACCCAGAGATCAGTTATGTATACTCAGTATGAGTATGGGCCTAAACCCTTATCCCTGGGGTTTCCTACCCAATGGGTTCCTTCCTAGTAGACCGCTTCCATGAAGGTGACCATAGCATCGCAGTCACCCCTTATGGTGACTCTGGGGGTCTTTTCTCTCAGGAGTTCCATTGAGCACAACCCCTCCCCTTTCTCCCATCCAAAGAGCCTCTTGAACCTTAGCAGCTGTTCTTTGGCATATTTAAGCTCCTATAAACAGTTCAGAAATCCCTTCAACACTCAACAGAGCCTACTAACAGTCCTGTCCCAGAAATTCTGAGTAGTGACCTGGGTCCTCGGGAAACCAGCTGACCCTCAGTAAAGATCATCCTCCTTCCTCCTTGGTTTCAAAAAAAAAATAGGAGAGGATAAAGAGATAGACCAAAAAGTGATTCAATGGTTAGGGTCGAGGCTGCACCAAATCAGGGTGACACAGCCTTGCCCCGTTCTCGCCAGGGGAAAATTTTCCCCTTCCTTATCTCTTAGATCCCTGAGATCTTACTTGTTGGCCCCACACTCCAGTGGACCTCAATCCTGGTGCTTGCGTTCCTGGGATCCATCCATCTTAGGATGGGTGTGCTTGTTGCCAATCCTGTGCTGTTATGGCCCAGCATGCTGCAAGGTCACAGAATCCAAAGGCAAGATCGGTACCGTAGCCTGCGGGGACTGGTTTCCAGTCCCCTTTCAGAGGACATAAGCCTATCTCTCGGACTCTGTTCTTGGTTATGACAGTTTTTGTACTTGAGTTCCCTCAGCCTGGTTCCTGTGGCAAATTGCCAGCCATCAGGCCGGGGTAATAATAATACTAATAATAGTAGTAGTAGCAATAATAATAATAATAAATTTCTGGTTTCAGTGCAACATTGCAGGTGTTGACAACTCCCCCCACACAACATGGGAGCATTGCGATGCCTTTGAGAGGGGCATGTTGGCCTGAGCCGATGCCTACAAGGCAATAGGAGGCCTCTACCACGGCCAGTTTGCGTAATTGCTACAGCGGTGGCTAGGCACTCGCTTCTGATGTGGGTTCGAGTACCCCGCTCACACCTGCATCATAAGAGGTAGTCATCTCTTACATCTCCTGTGCTTTACTCCGCTAGACTAGGTGGTTTCTCCCCCAAGTTTCCCTTCCTCATTATTTGCAATGTCTCTCCTAGTGCAGGCACACTGAGTGCTCCAGGTTCACTTTAATTTCTTCTGCAACTATTGCAACCGACATATGTTAGCGCCAGAATACCTAGCTCCCTGGTCTCGGCATATTCGTATTAACACCTGCTCAGGTCCTCACTCAGTGACGGGTTCCTCGGCCATAGCCCATAATGCGTCTTGCCTGACACCTTATAGTAGGATGACTTTAGGCACTCGGGCAAACTGGGCCTTCTATCTTCCACTGGGTTAGACTCTGCCTTCTCAGGTTGCTCTTGCCTGGGCCACAGTCCTTAGGTCAATACCTTAGACCTCCCAAGGACCTTACTCGTTGGGCAGCTACCCTTGGTGGGGAGAGGCTGTGCTAAAGGCGGAATAACCAACTCCACTCACCATCCGTCAGTATGGCTAGTAGTATCCGAGCAGCGCTTGAAGAACGGTGGGTTACTTACCAGTAACTGGCCTTCTTTGAGATGGGCTGCTCAAATTCATTCACATCCCTCCCACCGTCCCCACACATGGAGTTGGTGACTTTTAGAAACTGGGGAAGGGTCGGGTGGCGGCTGCATATATATCCAGGGGATGGCGTGGGGGGGCGGTGGCCGCCAGCCCTCTTCTGACAGGCTAGAGCAAAAAGGTTCTGACCAATTCTGCACTGTGGCACAGATACACCTATTACTGAATGAATCCAAGCAGCCCATCTTGAAGAAGGACGGTTACTAGTAAGTAACCCACTGTTGCAGAGGTAACGTTAGAGTTAAACTAGTTAGGATAAAACTGTGACGAATCCTGGTACTTTTGCTTCAGGGCATAGATTGATCACTGGCTGGGCTTAGAAATAAATTTCCCCCATGGGAGAGTATGGTGTAAGCTAAGCACATTATGGTTTTGTGGAGTTTTTTAACCATTATTTAAACAGACACTTATCAGGGACAGTCACAATGGTTATCTAAGTGCATGGTTTGGGCAGCAAAATAATAAACAATATAATTTGTTTGCACCTCCCTCAGTCACAGTAATGCAAGTACTTAGTAGTTTCTAATCAAATGATTCTTGGCCTGAAGTAAAATAATCATTTTAATTGTGAAGTGCCTAAAGGTGCCTTACCTTAACAGCCAAAGGATAAAAGCATCATTTAATAAAACATGGCAAAATGATGACAGAAGTAAATGTAAGAGTGGGGATTTATATGTGACCCAAATAATACAATGATAGAAAAAAATAGATTTTCTGGGCAGAATAAGAAGTCGGCTCTGGGACAGCAAGGCTGTTAAGGGAGGCTCGCAGAAAGGATAAAGCACACTGATTTTCAGGAAAGTCAATTGGCTCTCATGCAAGAATCAAACAAAATTAATCATGTTCAAGTTGGTCAATGGCAGTGCTGTTTAAAAAAACAACAACCCATCACTAGTGGCTGCTAGTCATCTTTCTGTTCCAATGTGATACTTTAACTTTTAAAGTTGCTGACAATGGCACAGTCTGTATATAAACCTGATCCAGTGTAATGCTTCTGGAAATGAATAAGTGTTTTTCATGAAATGAACCCTGAAATGAACAAGTGATTTTCAAAGCTCTGTGGCAGCAGCTATAAACAAATACATTTTCAAAGCATGGAAAGTCCATGGATCCACAGGTAACTTCTCAAACCATATCCTTTTAATACTAGCTGTTCTGACAAGACTTAAAAACTAATGCCTTCTTATTTGAAGATTGCATGGCAAGAGTTATGTGGAGAAATACAGTTTAGAAGTATCAGTAGCATTCTCCACACTGATCTCTTTTCTCCTGAGCTTTAATCACCAATAACAAACTAATAATGTAGCTCTGAGATCTCTGGAGCCAGCATGTACATCAACTCTCAGCTGTTTGGAACTTCTTGTGAAAGTGAACTCAGGCTTGCTCACAAAATCATCTGTTGTTCAGGCATCTCTGATGTGCAATTGCAATCAGAAAGATCCAGGGAGCTGGCTGGGATGATGCATCTTTAAGGGAGCCATTAAACTTTGACGAGCCTGGGTCCTATTTGACCCATATAACAGACACTTCTGTCCCTGTAGCATACTGCCGCAGAGGCACTTGACTGCAGTCCCTCCTTGGTGTAAATGAGAGGGAGCTGCCAGTAGGGCATTTTCTGTGTGGGCTTCTAAACTTTGAAACTCACTCATCCAGTGATCCAGACTAGCCTGATTTCATTTTTAGAGCATGCTGCAAAGCCCAGCCTTTGTTCATGGACTGGAGGAGAAGGTGGATTATGCATAAGGGGAGGATTTTTTCAGGTATTTTCCAAGCATGTCATGTGAGATTGGGAGAGGGGGAATAACTTTAACGATGATTTCAGGGGCTACTTAGGCACCAGAAAATTCTAGGATTTGGGTGGTGGGGTTTTTCTGTGGGGAAGGGGCGGTTGGGTTTTTGTTTTTTTGTTTTTTTTTTGGCTGAGAATGTAGAAATTAGCTGACAGTAATGATGTATCTAATTCTTATATAAAGAAAGAAAATTAAATAAATATTACATCCACTCACCTCTAATACTAACATGTTCTGATACCTTTTCAGGTCACTTAAGGGACACTGGTTAGGTTTAATATTTTAATGTATATTATTACTTTGTTACAAACATTTGACTAAAACAAATGAAACAATGGTAGAAAAATCTAGATTACTTTCCATCATTTAGACTACTTACTTTCTGTAGTTCACCAAACGTAGAACAGATTGTTTAACTTTTGGAAGCACCCTATGAGGGCAATGCCCTGAAAATTGATACAGCACCTGGCTGAATTATAGGGCATGTTGCCATACTACCAATAATAGATTAGAAACTGACTTTAAATAGGAGTAAAACTGATACTTTTGGGTCACTTTCACAGTAGTGCCAACCCCGAATAATAATAAATCATGAGTCAGTCTTACCAAAATCTGAAGAATGACTTAAAAATCATGAGATTATGTAAAAATAATAGATTTTTTAAAAAATTTGTCTTCCACTTTTTTGTCTTTAGGATGCACCAGGGTCCTATTTTGAAACTTTCTCAGTAGCCCTGAGCATTAGAAACTTACTTTCCCTTTAAGAAAGAAAGCTGAAAGCATCACATATTCACTTGACTCCAGGAGCTGGGGCTTTAGGAAAAATAACCATGAAACTCATGACAAAATCATGAGTGTTGGCAACACTGCTTTCTGTTTAAAGGCTAGTTGCTTTGCAGCAGGCTCTCAAACACAACTCTACAGTGACTTAGTTGAATTTTAAAACCAAACACCAAGAAAATTCTACATTTTAATAACTGAGTGAAAAAAATGAGTCTTCTGAGGTATATCAGGGCCACTACAGCAGGGAAGGAAATGAACAGGCACAGATGCGTTGGCAGCTCTTGCTCTTGCAGAAAAGATGGAGGGTCAAATCTTCCAATCCTTAATCAGGTAAAACTTCAACTGCTGTCAGTGCTTTTATATGTCTCACTTCCCCCTCTTTTCGGAACGTAATTTTGTCTCAGAGGCTTTGGCTGTATCTGAGTCCTCTGTGTACTGTCTTCAATGTCCCCAACACACACTCCCCCCAGAAAAAACAAACAAGGATTCCTGTGGCACGTTTAAAGTCTTGTTTGTTTTGCCAAACTAGACCAATACAGCTACCTCTTTGGATCTACACACCAGAAAGTGATTCCTACCTACAGGCTCATCTAATGACTTCCAGATCTTTAATATAATCAACCAGTCCTTTTTAGCTTAATCACCTTGCCTCTGTGAACAAAATACTGACTCCACGCCCCATGGGCACAATCCAGGAGCAACCTCTCTCCTCTGCAGCAAAACAAACAAGGAGTCCTGGGGCACTGAAAGACTAACAAATGTATTTATAAATGTTTTTATGCATGAGCTTTCGTGGGAGAAAATCCCACTTTGTCAGACTCTGCAGAACTCACATTCCAAAGGTTGCCTGAAGCTAGCACGTGTGGTTGGGTCAGTCCTCCTGTAGAAGACACTCTCTCTCCTAGCCCCCCATGGCACCATCAGTATTTTTCTCAACTGTTTTTGATTACAGGATTTGACTGGAATTGATGGAGAGCTGATCCTTATTGATGGAGTGTATATGGTAACTATAGAAACTGCATATTGTGAAGTGCACCCAGAGCTATGGCTATATCCTGTTCAGTTCCAAATGTTCAGCCTTCATCCACCTGTGTGCAAAAGCTGACATTTTCAAGAGAATTTACAAATTGGGATCTTTGGGAGGGGGCTCTATTTCTGCTTCACATTCTCTCTGAAATTTCAGATGTTTGCATATAATACATTAACTGAGCAGTCGCCCTCTCCAGCCTTGCAAACAACTCTTACAAGCATAGTTACTTTTTGTGGAAGTATGCAAGATCTAAAGTGGCATTGCCCTTCCTTGCAGAATTTTGATTCTGTGGCCTGGCTTGTCCTGATTTCAGGAGGTCTCCATGTCTCACTGAAATATTCATTAAGTATTTTAGCATCCACAAAAGATTCTGAGAAGAGGCTTCCTAACAGAAACAACTGGTGAATAAATCAGAGGATGGTGCAGGAATGATAAAAGCATAAATCAATATCCACAGTGAGAACTGTGAGTTCAGTTTCATCTACCATATTCATGTGAGAGACTATTTTTCAGATTCAGCGTTTATCATTGTTGCCTCATCACAGAAATGCTTGTGGAAAATTTGGCCTATGGTTCTAGGAGAGGATTTCTATAGCTTTCCTGACAACCTTAATAGGGAGATTTCTTACTGATTTATGTTTAATCTCTGGTTTTTACACTCTTGTATTTGAGAACCTATAGCCGGCAGTATCAGAATGAAGATATTAAGACTGCTGTGAGAACTACCACCACTTGTGAATCACTCTGTGATTTTGGAATCTAGCTCCATATCGTTAACTGCAGCCTGTGTCTGTTAGTCGGGATTTCTTGGAATTCTTCTTGCTGGTTTTTTCTGAGAATGAAAGACTGTTTCTTCTCTTGCCACCTGCTGTTTCCTTATTAAATAGCTGTTTTGCTAGGAAGATAGTACAATTGTTCCCTGAAGCAAATTCAGGACAAGTCACTATATTGACCTTTGCAAGATTTCACCAGTAAAACTGCATATATGTAAATAGAACTGCTTTGTCTTGAATTAAATTAACAAAATTCTCTCCTAAAAAAATATCTCATTTTGCATGAGTATTTGCAAAACTAAATGTGATCTCTTTGCACAGTTGTAAGGCAGAGTGGTCCTATTAAGATGATAGACTCTTAAACTAATTCAGTTTAGCATGTGGAGGGAATGTTTAGCAGCAAGCTACTGATGATGAGATAGAATATCATTTTCAAATATGTGTAATATTTGTATCTCTGGCACAAATCGGGGGGGGGGGGGGGAACGGGACATGGCTCCTATCCATATGCCTGTATTTTCACTTCCTACCACTAAGAATGTAAGAAATGGCCACACTGGGTCATAGCAAAGGTCCATCCTATCTTCCAAAAGTGTCAAATACCAGATGCTTCAGAGTGAATGAACAAAATGATGCAACTAATGAGTGATCCATCCTCTGTGCTCCAATTCCAGCTTCGGACAACCAGAAGCTCAGGGACAGCTAAAGCCTGGGATTGCATCCCTGATCATCTTGGCTAGTAGGTATCAATAGACCTATCCCCTGTGAATTTACTAATTCCCTCTAAACAGTCACATGACAACCTCCTCATGAGAGTAACAAAATGGGGCATGAAAGGTTGTGTGATGTTCACCTTTTCTCTGAGACCACTTTCTGGGGATTAAACAGATAAGAAATTATGAAATTGCTCTTGGGCTTTGTCACAGGGCAGGCTTTTCCACCCCTGTTTCTCAGCCTTCTATGCTCCCCGGTCAACCCAAAGAGAGACACTCCCCACAGACCATCTTCAATGCAAACCACATGCTTATTTATTTACAAAAGTGGCAGTCTCACTCCTGATTTATGCGCCAAAAGTGCTTGGAGTTCTGCTCCCTCCAGCCTCCTGCCCAAGACCCTGTTCTCTGTGCTGGCCCAGCTTACATCCCTGAGCCAGGTCCTCAACTGCTCTTTTTCTCCCTGATTAGGCCAGCCCTCCACTGCTGCCTAATCAGTAGAGCCAGGCGCAGATACAAATAAGCGCATCTGTATCCGACCTGCATCTGCAAGAAATGGTCTGCGGATATCCGTGTTGTATCCGCGGATGCAGATATAATGTGGATATCCGCGGATATCCGCATATTTGCAGGGCTGTAGCTCTGTGCACATAAAAATATGTGGATCTGTATCTGATCTGCATCCACAAGAAATGGTCTGTGGATATCTGTGTTGTATCCACGGATGTGGATATAAGGCGGATATCTGTGGATTTGCAGGGCTCTGCTAATCAGCTCCTAGTTGCTGTGAGCTCAGCCTTAGTTTCTCCAGTCCAGGCAAACTGGCTGGTGAAGAGTTTCACTACTCCTGTCCTGTTACAGGCTCAATGACAGATTTTTCAGAACGAGAAGTCTCTAATATCTGCTTTTCAGTTCCATGGAACTTAATGGGCACCACTTTTCCAATTATTTTTTCACCTTGTTTGCCAGTCCAAGAGCACAGAAAGCAGTCAGTGGGTGAAATCCCACTGAAATCATGGTGAGTTTCAGTGAGACAAGGATTTCACATGGAATCTCTTCTGTGTTCATCTCCCATGATTTACCCTAGTGTTTCATTTTGTTCATCTGGGTTTCTCTCTCTCTCTCTCTCTCTCTTGTTAATAAGTAGCATGCTGCAAGAAAATGAATGGATCTTACTGTTTGGATGTACTAGATTCTAGCAGAGTCTGAAGGGAAGCCACTGCAGTAAGCATAAAGATGTACCTTAGCTAACATGCTCCAAGAACCATCTCTCTTCTCTGGGTCCATTGATTCTTGGACCACGGTGGCACTGCTGGCCTGAGACTTTCCAGGTTCAGAGAGATGGTTTTGGAACATGATTTCTGTTTCAGTTGTGTTTGTCAAAGAGTGAACATAGAGGATCATGCCTTGTGGTTATGCAATCAGGAATCAGAGCCAGGGTCAGTTCAGTGCTGAAGTCAGGAATGGGACTAGAGGATCAAAGCTGGGTTATCTTGAGCAGAAACTATTGAAGTCATAGAGAAATGCTTTGACTAGCCACTAAACTTCTTGTGTTTTACAAGAAAGCAGACTCACTGACTGCCAGCCACTCAACACCATGTATAATTCATGAATTAAAATCCAAAGGGGTAGCCATGTTAGTCTAGTTCAGTAAAACAAACAAACAAGATGTCCTGTAGCATTTAAAGACTAACAAATTTATTTTTTGCATGAGCTTTCGTGGAAGAAAATCCCACTTCGTCAGACACTTTGAAGATGGGGTAAGTTCCCTCATTTTCAAAGCACCTGATGTAGTGGGATTTTCTCCCACGAAAGCTCATGCAAAAAATAAATTTGTTAGTCTTTAAGTGCCACAGGACTCATGAATTCAAGTCTTTCAACTTTCCCATATTCTTAAAAAATTGCAATATTGTTTTTTTTTTTTACAGGGCCCCATTTTCCTGATGCTTTTCCTAGATGCTGCAGCAGATTTTGGTACTTCAAGGTTTGTACGTTTTTCATATAAAATCCCCCTTTCAATGGCACACTCTTTGCACTTCCATGAGAAGTGATCAGCTGGTCCCTGAACTGTGCACATCCCATCTTTGTTTAGATCCCAGATTGCTGCTGAACTTAAGAGCCAGTCTGTTGCCTCTTCTCACAAATCAGGCTGTGTAGCCATTCAGCCCCAGGCACCCAGATGCAGGCCAGCAGTGATTGTTAGATTGTCCAGATACTAGCTGTGCTGCACATCCTGACTCATGACTACTTAGGTTCTTGCCTGTCTGTCTGAATACGAAATTGCAAACCAAGGCTAAGATTTTCAAAGGAGCCTTACCGAGGCTAACTGAAATGGGATTTGGGCACCTCACTCTCTGAACAGCTCTCTTATTGTATCAGGCAATTTGCCCTCTTTTAACATTAACATCTTCTCATCTACTGTTCTTTAAAGGCCACATGGACTCTGTTTGACTCAAAATAACTTGTTTGAATTGCTAAAGCAGACTAAAGAATTATGTTGTGGCTCAGGCTTCCCAACATGGAAGATGCAGCAGTTTCCATTTCATGCATATGATGAAGTGGGATTATACCCACAAAAACTCAAGCAATAAATAAATTTGTTAGGCTTTGAATGTGCCACAGGACTCTTTGTTAACACAGCTACACTCCTGGAGCTTGTCACAACTAGTACAATGAAAGGTGTCCCCAAATTAGATAAGTTTAAAATGTAAAGAGATATAAAAACCACCAGTATGTAGGGTCTAGAAATGAAGTAATCTGTGGCCTTCTTCTCAGCGGTTCGAAGACTGAACTAGTTTGAGCTTTTTAGTAGTTTCCAGTGTGATTGCAAGAAACCTGGCATGACAAGAACTCAAATCAGGTAACAACATGGAGTACTGATCACAACCACTAGATGTCCCAGTACTATAGTCAAATCCAGCATTTAAGCGGGTTAGAAGAAAAGCAGCAAGATGAGACATCAGAGAGAAGGCAAGATGTTGATGTTACCAAGATAATTTGTCACAGATCAATGAGGCAAAATGCTTTCAGTTGAGCTACATGATAAATGCACCGTTCTATAACTCTGTGTTTTATCTACTGTATCTGTGGTTCGGTGGCCTAGTTAAGCAAGCTATTCTAATACTCTGCCTAGCACATCATTTTTCTCTCTGAATTTCTTTGTTCTTGCATTTATGTTTAGTCCTTTGATTAGAAAGGCATAGCTGCTTCTAAGGATGAGCCTGACTTCATGATACCTTATACAGAAGCCATGTGAGGAGGGGGAGAGAAACTCAGCAAAGTGGAGAAAATATAAAATGGCTCTGAAGCTAGAGATCTCTGTCACTACAACGTGCCTTGGAAATGGAGCCCTAAAATGCTGCGTATATCACATGAGCATGTGAAAACATGAGTGACGGGTGTGACGACAGTCAGGTGCAGATGGCATTCATTCCCAGCTTGAGACATTTACAATTTAGCTGAAGGATATTAGATTTAACATTCGATTTCAAAACTAGTTTGGTGTCCACAGAAAATGTCTGCTTTCTTCCACTATTATTCATTATAAAGCCTAAAGGAATATTTAAATGAAAACAAGATTTCTGAACTACATTTTTAATTTAAGAACAAAGATCATCATAAACAAAAGCTCATAAACTATAGATGTCAACTGTGAAACATGAGTCATGAGGCATGTATGGTAAACAATGACTACAAACTGCCTGGGTTTATGCAAAAAAATAAGTGCTTTTTAAAAAAAGAAAACAAAAATGAATAACAACTCCACCTTCAGTCCTCTCAAAAACTGGCTTCTCCTTTTTCCACTTCTGTTAAGCTGCTTTCATCAAGGTTTCTGATTACTAGATTTGATAACAAAATTTCCAGTTTTTAAATTCTTTAGTGAAGAAAGGACAGATATTTTGTCAGACACTTTTCACCCAGCTCTACCAATGATCTCTTCCTGGCCAAAGTTAGGGGCTCCTTCCTCATCCGCACTCCCTCTGTTACTTTAGATACTCTTCGTGACATCTTCTTTGGAAATATCTTTTCTGCTTTGTCTTTCACAATAGGATCCTCTGTTCATTCTCTCCTTTTCTCCCTTTACACCTTTTCCTTAAGCTGATCCCATCTGCTCACATGGCTTCAACTGAACTGTCTTCTCCATGTCAATGCCTCACACATTCACCATTTCCTCTTCACCTGTCTTGGCCATACAGTTCCTTATCTCCAGTTGTCTCTCTGGCATCTCCTTCATGATTTCTTGCTATCAACTTAAATTTAATATGTCCAAAAATCAAATTAGCCTTTGCTTCTAAACTTGCCCCAGGCACCCCCATTATCTGTTACTGTTGTATGTACCACCACCATCTTTGGTACTTAGGCCTATAAACTTAGTATCATTTCTGATTCCTTCCTCTTCCTTGTCCACACATCCAAATCCTGCCACCTCTTCAACACCTCTATTCTAAAATTCTTAGGGGAAAATAGAGTGATCAGGAGCAGACAGCATGGATTCACCAAGGGCAAATCATGCCTGACCAACCTGATTGCTTCCTATGATGAGGTGACTGGATATGTGGATGTGAGAATAGCCGTTGATGTGATATACCTTGACTTTAGCAAAGCTTTTGGTAGTTTCCTACAGCATTCTTGTCAGCAAATTAAGGAAGTATGGTTTGGATGAAGGGACTGTAAGGTGGATAGAAAGCTGGCTAGATCATCAGGCTCAGCAGGTAGGGATCAACAGCTCAATATGTAGTTGGCAACCAGTAACTAGTGGAGTGCCCCTGGGGTTGGTTCTGTTCAACATCTTCTTTAAAGATCTGGATGATGGGATAGATTGCACGCTCAGTAAATTTGCAGATGACACCAAGCTGGGGGGAATGGTGAACACACTGGAGGGCAGGGATAAGATTCAGGGAGACATTGACAAATTGGAGCTTTGGGCCAAATGAAATCTCAGGAGGTTCAACAAGGACAAGTGCTAAGTCCTGCACTGAAGATGGAAAAATACCATGTACTGCTGCAGGCTGGGGACCAATCAGCTAAGTAGCAGCCCCGTAGAAAAGGACTTGGGAGTTACGGTGGATGGGAAGCTAGATATGAATCAACAATGTCTTCTCTTTGCCAAAAAGGCCAATGGCATATTGGGCTCCATCAGTAGGAGTGTTGCCAGCAGATTGAGGGTTGTGATTATTCCCCTTTATTCAGCCCTAGTGAGGCCACAACTGGAATACCATGTCCAGTTCTTGGCACTGAACTACAGAAAGGACGTGGACAAATTAGAAAGAGTCCAGTGGAGGGCAACAAAAATGATGAGGGAGTTGGGGCACATGACTTATGAGGAGAGACTGAAAGAACTAGGCTTATTTAGTCTGCAGAAGAGAGGACTGAGGGGGGACTTGATAGCAACCTTCAGCTACTTGAAGGGGTGCTCCAAGGAGGACAGAGCTCGGCTGTTCTCAGTAGTAACAGAGGACAGAAGAAGGAGCAATGATTTCAAGCTGTAGCTGGGGCGGTTGAGGTTGGATATTAGCAAACACTTTCTAACAAGGAGAGTAGTGAAGCATTGGAATGGGTCACCTAGGGAGGTGGTGGAATCTCCATCTTTGGAAACATTTAAGTCTCAGTTAGACAAAACCCTGACTAGGATGATTTAGTGGGAATGGTCCTGCTTTTAGCAGTGGGTTGGACTAGATGGCTTCATGAGGCCCCTTCCAACCCTATGATTCTATGAATCCTTATTCTTAACTCATAGTTTATAGTACATTTTCATGAGGAAAGCTGACAACATTGGAGAAACTTCCAGAGCAGGGGGAAAGGTAAGGTTAATAGCTTTTCTAAACAAAACAAAACAATAACCATCTCCTTCCTTCTCTCCTGCAGGAGTTCCTAAAGAACACATAAGCCAAATCCTCCTCAGCTGGTGTCAGTCTTGTTTGCCCCACTGAACTCAATGGAGTGGTGCTAATTTACACCTACTGAGAATCTGGCCCAGTACTTCTAGAAGCACAGAATCTGCTGCCTGCCAATGAGCTGATGTAGGAAATGCAGATCTCCTGGCATCAATATCATACTGCACACACACAGCCTCGGGGAGTTTGCAGGACTGCTGGCTTGGCCTGCTGTGCATTTTCAGATGAAAAATGGAAGAATTGGGCTTTTACAAAAATCATTCAAACCTCCTGTGGGGCAGATTGATTTGTTATTAAAACATTTGGGTTCTGCTCTGCAGCCTGCTCTTTGCTACAGAGCACACACTGCATTGCTAAGTAATGAACAATTTTCCCAATCCCGACTCAGCCCAATATTATTTGGTTAAGTCTGTAAATATTGTGCCCTGGGTTAGTATAACCTTTGGCATGGAGGCTGTCCTTTCCCTCCCACCTATGAGTACTCCTTTTTTCTTGTACTAAGGCTGGACATTTCCTACTGACCAGGGACTAAAGTATAATTTGGTGGGCCCTGGAACCCTCCTAAATTGGCAGGCACCCCTCGTGCTGGTGGGGGCTCCCTCGCACAGGTCCAGGCCCCCCATGCACCCCAACTCCTGCCCCCCCACAACTACCCCCACCCCAGCTCCTGGCCCCCCACCTACCCTCCTTACCTGGCCATCATGGGGAGGGGCCTCAGCCCCGGCTGAGTCTTCAGTCTAGAGCCTGGTCTCACTGAGCATGCTCAGAGCTTCTGCGCATGCCCAGTGAGAGCAGGCTGGAGTACTGGAGTTTTTAGAACTCCCTTGCCTGCCCGAACAGGGCAGAACGCCATTCCGAGGCTTGCTATTTTTAGGGGCTCAGCATTCTGGCCCCTAAAAATAGAAAATGGAGCCAGAATGCTGCATTCTGGGGCCAGCTATTTTTAAATGGTGGGCCCTGGAAAACAGCGTTCTGGCTCCATTTTCTATTTTTAGGGGGCCCTGAACACTGAACCCCTAAAAATAGTGGGCCCTGGAACGACGTTCCATCATATTCTGGTTAATTTTAACCCCTTCCACTTACTTTCTAAGAGTCAAGATGAAAGGAGAACTGAGGTGACAGAATCAGATTATCTTTATATGCTTTTTTCTCTCTAAATTTACTATTCCTCTTTTTCCTTGATTTTTGTTTTTCTTTGCGTTGCAGGTCCCAAAGCTTAATATAAATAGGTTTCATGTGAGAAAATGTGCAGATGTGATTTATTTGAGCAGGTGAGCTCAGACCAGCCATAAAAAATCACACCATTCCAGTCTTCACATGGTGATTAATATAAAACAGCCTTGTAACTAGAACCCTGTACGGATACAGCTATGTGGATCCGCATCAGATCTGCAGCCACAAGAAATGGTCTGCAGGCATCCATGGATACAGATATCTGTGGATTTGCAGGGCTCTACCTGTAACTTCTTTCTGTGCTGCTTGCCTCCCTCCTTACATTGCTAAATCCTTCGCAATCTTAATAAACATTTAACAACCCAAACAAAACCCCCAACTTATGTGTGATACCACATTTCTTTGACCATTGTTTCCTGTTATGTGTATTGCTGATTATTTATTATGCTAGACTTTGTCCACAAAGAGCAACAAGATGCTCCTTATTTATGATTTGAGCAGACAGCAAGCGATGCAAAAGCTGACCACAACAAATCATACAGTAACAATGAGACAATTTATGATTAGGGTAGTAGACTAGGCCACTAAAGAGAAGCTAAGTGAATTCTTTGCCTCAGTCTTCACTGCAGAGGATGTGAGGGAGATTTCCACAGCTGAGTAATTCTTTTCAGTGACTAATTTGAGGAAGCAAGGAGTCCTGTGCCATTTAAAGACTAAGATTCATTTATCACATGAGCTTTCAAGGAAGAAAATCCCACTTTGTCAGATGCTTTGAAGATGGGGGAATTTACAGAATGGGATGAGGAACTGTCCCAGACTGAGATGTCAGTAGGGAAGGTTTTAGTGCAAACTGATAAATCAAACAGTAATAAATCACCATGACCAGACCCAAAGGCTCTGAAGGAACTCAAACATAACATTATGTACCGGTGAGCTAGCACTTAAATCAACTTCTGGACCAGAAGAGTGGAAGAAAGCTAATGTGACACTGATTTTTTAAAAAGTCTTTGGAGTTGACCCTGGCTATTGCAAGGTGGTGAGCCTATTTTCAGCATCATACAAATTGGTTGAGATTATAGTAAAGAGCAGAATTATAAGACATCTATAAATATGATATGTTGGAAAACAGTTAACACAGCTTCTGTAGAAGTTAACACAGCTTCATGCCTCACCAGTCTCTTAGGGTATGTCTACACTTAGAACAGAATTCAAATTGATTATCATCTATTCGAATTCTATTACATTCATGGACATACCCGCTTTCATCAATTCGAACTGAGGAGCCCCCTCAGTTCGAATTGATGAAAGCTGACTTTGAATTTGTCAAACCTCATTTGACATCAAAGTCTGGGTCAGTTTGAACTCAGGAGTTCAAATGGACACAGTGTGGCCATGGCAATCTGAACTCACAATGAGTTCAAATTGACATGGGCTGACCTTCCTCCCAGGGTGCATGGCACTCTGGAGGGAAGAACAGCCCTTTCCAGCAGCCCCAAAGGTGCCTCCCCCCCCAGCCAGATTCGGCTGGGGTTCCTGTCACCTGGCTGGCCTCCCATGGGGAAAGCACCCCCCCACCCCCAGTGCATGGCTCCATGCAAGGCTGGCAGCGCTGGGGGAAAGCAACCCCCACATGCAGCTTCTCCCCGGGCAGCCGGGTGTGGGGAAGCAGCTGCGTGGAGGGGTTGATTCCCCCCCACACCACGCAGCCAGCCTCGCAGGAGCCACGCATGGGAGTGCTTTCCCCTGTGCTCGGCTGGCCAGGGAGAATCTGCGCGGAAGGGTTGCTTTCCCTGTGTGCAGCTAGCAGGGATGGAGCCGTGCCAGTGGCACGGCTCCAGCCCCGCTGGCAGGCAAGGGGGACTCTAGCCCTGGGGGGTTGGATTCCTTTCCACGCAGGGGCAGCCCTTCTGGGAGGGGCAGGGGGAATCCCTTCTCCGCCCTTCGCAGGGGAAATATCCCCTGCTAGGCTCCAGCACTCTGAGGCTGGCATGGGTAAAGGGGATGCTTTCCCCTGTGCTGGGCTCACAGTGCTGGAGCCTGGCAGGGGATTGACTGTGGCAGTGGCCGTTTTGCATGGCCATCTTGCCACACTTCCCATGGTGCCCCCCTCCAGTTCGAATTGGCAAGTCCAGTCCATGGACATGCCAATTCGAATGGGATTTGCTTGTCTAGCCGTGTCAATTCACATTCGAACTGACATGTTAAGTGTAGACGTGGCCTTAGAATTTTGTGAGGGAGTTGACAAAGGCAATCCAGTGAATAGAGTGTACATGGACTTTCAGAAAGGTTTTAACAAGGTCCCACACCAAAGGCACTGAAGCAAAGTAATCAGTCAAGGATAAGAGTGGTCATCTCTTTGAGCAGTTACTGCTTAAAAGATAGAAAACAAAGGTAGGAGTAATGGTCAGTTTACACAGAGAAGAGAGGTAAATAGTGGGATCTTCCAAGGATCTGTACGGGGACTGGTGCTGTTAAACAGATTCATAAATGAGCTAGAAAAGTGGATAAACATAATCTGTGGTTGCAAAATTTGCAGATGATACCAAATTACACAGAATAGTTAAGTTCAAAGCCAACTGCAAAGGGCCACACAAACCTGTGGTGCAGAGCAGCAAAATGGCAGATGAAATCAATAAGTGATAAGTGCAAAGTGTATGTTGGAAAACATAATCCTAAGTGTACACAGAAAATTTTAGGCTCTAAATTTGCTGATATCATCAAGAAAGAAACCTTGGCATAATTATGGATTGTTCTTTAGAAACAGTGTGCAGAGCTTAGTCAAATATATTAGCAGATACTGTAATTAGAAATCATCAAGTAAGTATAGGTAATAAGAGAGAAAACATATTACTACTGTATACCTCGTGGTACTCCCCTACCTTGTATACTGCATGCATACTATGGTACCTCCATGCCTTGAACACTGGTCGCCCCGTCTCAAAAAAGGTATATTAGATTTGGAAAAAATACAGAAAAGGGAAAAAGACCAGGAGGAGAGATCAAAAGAACTGGAACCGATCAACTTAGGAAAGAAACAACTGAGAGGGGATATAATGGAGGTCTATAACATCATGAATGGGGTGGAGAAAGTGAATAAAGAAGTGTTATTTACTTTTTTGTGTAATGCAAGAACCAGGGGTCACCCAATGAAATTAATTAGCACTTCTTCACACAATGCACAATTAACTGGTGGAAATCACTACTGGGGGAAGTTGTAAATGCTGTAGGTAAAACTGGGTTCAAAAAAGAATTAACTACCGGTAAGTTAATAGAAAAAAGGTCTATCAATGCTGATTAATCAAGATGGCCATGGACACAGCCACATGGTCTAGGTGTTCCTGAGCTCCTGATTGCCAGAAGTTGGGACTGGACAATGGGGATGGATCACTTGATTATTGCCCTGTTCTCTCTGGCACTGTCCACTGTCAGAAAACAAGCTATTGGGTTAGATGGACCATTGGTCTGACTCGATATTTCCGTTCGTATGTTCACTGCACAACACCAGCTAATTATGGTCATGTTGGCAAATCTTCCTTTGCCTTGGAAGGAACTAGGCACCACCAAATAACAAACAGTCAGTCACCCATCTGCAAGCAAACAAAGACAAAGTCTCAAAGTCCAAGCTGTGCCCTGGGTGGGCTGGGCACTGCTGGCAGGAAATGTGGCTAAATAATTATGAGTCTTGTTGTGGCAGTGCTTCATAACCAATGTACACCATGTCCTATTGCACTGTTAGAGATCCAAACAGGTGGACCACTGAGCTGCTCATGAGAGTGAGGAGTCCAAGGCCTCTAGTGAAAGTCGAGTCACACTGGAGTCATTGTGTACTGGATTTAGAAATGCTCCAGATGAACGGGATAGTGTCCGCATGAGATAAGAGGACAAAGATCTTTCAACACAAAGACCATGATATGATAAATCCATTTAGCATCCTGCTATAATGACAAAGAATTAGAAAAACCCACCAGCAATAATCCATTTAGCTTCTCTAGTCCCTTTCATTGACTTCAAGTATTATTCAACCCCTAATTAGAACTCACAGCTCTATAGCACAAGGAAGAGACAATGTTACGCTCCCCAGTTTGAAGGAGGAACAGAAGTGAAACACCTGAGTCACACAGCAAGCCAGTAGCAGAGCTGAGAATAAAATACAGCATCCCTGACTCTCTGTTCCCAGCTCTCAACCTTTGGTAATAGCTCCTAATGGTTATCATGCAGGCTGCACTTCCCCAAAGTGACAGCAGCCCAAAGGTTTCCACACTCCAACTTTAATATGACAGTAAATGAAAGTGGCAGTGAGGATCAGAAACAATAATTCCACCCCTTTCGAGGAAATAGCAGCTAATTGTTTTGATACCAACACTTCAGCCAAAAGGGAACATGCCGCAGCTGGATTGCTGTACTTAAAATCAACCCCGGCAAACAAGAGGGATATAGATGTCTTGTCTAATTCCTCAGACACCACTTAGGCATCTGAAAGTTCTTGTGACGTCCTTATAGTGACGTGATTAACTCTTTGCCATGACTGCATGACGGGAACAGGTATAATATAGGACAAATAGATCAGCCAGCATTGACTCACTCCATCTTGTTTAGCTGGCGTTAGTTCGGTGTGCAACCTTCACAATAGCAAGCTGCTGATGCCTCTACTGACCTTGCTCATTTTCTCTGGCCCTGGCATCTCTGGCTCATTTACTTCCTGCATTGACTCCTGCAAGGCTGTGTTTGGCTGTTATGTTCACAAGTCTTGGGAGCGGATGTACTGTTTCCCCCATACAGCCTGGTGAACTGTTCAAGAGCGAAAAGGAACCAAAGCTAATGGGCAACCAGGGGTTCAAGCAGCAAGTGCAGGTGCCTGTGCAGTTACTCAGGAAGAGAGAAAATATCTTAGAGAAGTCCTGCCTATTTCTGTCCTTCTCCCCATCCTGAGCTGGATCAGAGTGCTTCACAGTGTATGAAATACTGCAATTACTTTGGCATTTGCAGAAGGGCAATAGTCTCCCAGTAGATTCCAGTCCATAATCACGATGGAAAGGTGTTTAGCCAAGAAAACTGCAGCCACTTGGGATCCAAGTAGGATGTCACATTATATGATCATAATGAACTCTGCTATCCCTGAAATGTGTCAGTCTTTCACTGACTCCCTTTTGCCCTGAAGCAGCGCTACCTTTTGCACTCAGCAGAAGTGAGTTGGATGAAATTTTCAGCCAAAATATTTTTCATTGGAGAATGCAAGTTTGGCTATGTTGAAACATTTCATGAGTTCATGTCTGTTTCTGCAAATTGTTCATGAGTATGTGTGTGGGGGGTGGGATCTGAAAAAGTCAAAAAATTTTTTGTTTCAAACAATGTTTGTTCCAACGTTTTCTAAACGAAATCTTTCAGTGGTTCACCTTGAAACTTCCAGTTGAAATTTCCTTCAGTTTGATTAACAGAGAATTTAAGCATTGTTTAAAAAAGATCCCAAATCAAAGCAAAACATTTTGTTCACAAGAGAAAAACATTTTTTGACATGTGGCTTGCCAAATTTTTTTAAAAAATCATTTGTTTTGTTTTGACCCCCCCCCCGTAACAAACAAGCTTCCACAGAAAAGGACACACCAGCTCAAAGCACCACTACATCCTGACAGCACAACAGACGTAAAAGCTGCAGATATATTTCCACTGCTACAATGATCAATACCCCCCACAACACGTCTTTCCAGGTCTGTGGGTCCTACACATACCTATCAGAAAACATGGTGTTCCTCATCTACTGCACTAAACGTCCCCAAAACAATGTGAGTGAAATCAAATAATCACCCTGTTCTTCACAGAATGCCCACAGATAAATGATGAGATAAAAACAACTATCACCTGCAGGGAACACGACGCGATCACTCCATATCTGACCTTTCGGAACTGATCCTCAAAGGAAATCTGCATGATACCTTCTAAAAGCAAGCCTGGGAACTTTCAGACACCAAAATCCACAGGTTCAAAGATAGTGGTTCTATGGGTCATTACAATTTGTAACATACATCCACAACTGTCCGCAAGCCCTAATTGCTCCCTCCGTGTTTGGTAACCCCTATGCTTAGCAATCTATCCCATCTTGTTTTCAGCTCAGACACACAGTCTTCCTTCTCCGGACCTGAAGAAGAGTTCTGTAAATCTGAAAAGCTTGTATCTTCCACCAACAGAAGTTGGTCCAATAAAAGATATTACCTTACCAACCTTGTCTCTCAGCAAACCAACAAATTGGTGTTTTGCACAACTCTAAAGGGAATTAAAGTCAGAATGCCTTGCCAGGAAGAAATATAAAGGAAATGCACTAAATTTGGAGGGTTATAAGTGCTAAGCCCACTCCCAGGGGCCTCTAGATTTCATGAGATGCAACAGCTCACAGTCATCTTGCTGCTTAGCTCAGCCCTCATTGTGTTGTACTTGTTAGTTTACAACAAGACAGTGTTCTGCTCTAGATCTTCCTTTACTCAGTGGCATAAATAGCAGTGTATCTTCCCTTTTGCTAACATCAGCCCATATTCAGTCATGCTCTTCAAGAACAATTTTTTTTTGGTTTCACTACTAGTCCCAACTTCCAAAGTATATTGGGGTATAAATAGACTTTGGGCCAGATGGAAATTGTCCTGATTTATAGCTAGCTGAGCCATCACATATTCCATTTGTAGTCTGAATATGAATTATTACTCTGTCCTGACAGATCACATGAGAGGTTACAGCAATGCTATGCAAGAAGAAGGTTTAATTGTTGCCTGGTTGCAACATTTTGCTGAATGAGCTAGAGTCTGAGCAGACGCACCTATTGCTTATGCTCAGCAGTCTATACAGTAGTTAGAGGAAGTGCTTGACGAGTTTGGGTCAAACACCCAGTTAGGGTCAAAAATTGGTGTGGCAGTTCTGAAGGCAGTACTCCCATGCTGGTTTACGCATGTTTGAGGATCTTGCTCTGTAAAACCAAGTCACAGCAATAAAAAAGGAAAGAGGGATTGTCTCCATGCCACAGCCATGCACATGATTGCCCAACCATTGCACTACAATTCACACTCAACCAGCAGGTACTGAAGGACATGCTAGTCATATTTTGAGACTTTATGACACAGTCCTAGATGCTGGGCAAGGTATGTAGCTCCACTTGATCATTGTGTCTCTAGACTAGCCGACTTCAGTGTGGAGTCAATTAAGGTGTGGTCTCTCAACAGCCAACATCATTCTTGGTATCCAGGCTCGTTTGCCCTGTATTCCTCTGTAGGCAGAAAACACAGGAGTGGTATTTTGCACAGATATCAGCAATCATTTCCCATTTAGGAGCTGACAGTTTCTCTACGTTTATGGAAAGAACAGTCAGAGTTGATCCCAAGGACTACCTTTAACATCTGGGCTTAGAGGCAACTGCAAGTTCCTGTTGTTGAGGTCTTCCTTTGTTCTGTAGCATCACAATAACAAAATATGGGAAAGTGGTAGTCCAGCGTGTGTTTAGCAAGATTCACAACCTTTAAGGCTGACAGAAACCACCTTGGGTGAAGGCTTCTGCTGTGGCCCCTGCTCAGCATTGTACATCCAAGAGGACGAGGCAGTCACGGTGCCAAGTAACTTGCAGCCTCAATAGACAAGACTGACTAAGAGTGGGAGAAAGGCAGCACCATTACCTCCATTTACAGATGGAGAAATGGGGCAGAGAGAGGTTAAAGAAATGTTTTACACTAAATGCTGGGGCTGTAATTCCCAGCTGGAGGAGAAACAGCCACGCTAGTCCTGATCAAGCCATTGCAGCAGTGCAAACTATCCAAAGTACATCCTGAGTGTAGCATGGGCTCATACGCAGAGCAGTTTGCCCCTCTGGCTGCCCTCTGTTTTTAGCACACAAGCTCAATCAGGGGTTGAGGTGTAGATATGCCCACAGGAATCAGGCAGAGCTGGGAATCAAACATCAGGCTGGTCTCGTCCTGTGCGTTAACAGCAAAGATCATCCTTCCTCTCAGACTATGCTATTATTTATTGTTAAATAATAACCATAACATCAATCATATTAATTAATAAAACAATCTTAATTCACTCGTAATGTGTGTGCTGAACAATTAGATACCACTAGTTACAGGGTGAAGTACTAGTAAAGGGCAAACGGCATGTATGAAAAATCCATTTCCCCAACTTCCTGAGCGTGGGTAATAGAGCTCCCATCATTTTAGAAATACTGAGCCTGAGGAAGCCTTTCAGTTACCCTGATCTTCTGGAACCTACCAACGAGTTATGAAAGGAGAACAAGAACCATAGCTTTTTACAACAATAGATTCCTTACATTCATAGCAGTGCTTAGCACAGCCAAGGCCTCTCATTCTTTCCACACAAATTTTCAGTGTCATACAAATATTGTCAGAAGCCAAGAAATCTTTTTAGGGGCTGCATCTGGAGGTTCTTGTGTGATCAACTGAACAAGCTTAGCAATCACACAAGCCAAGATTTAAGAGCTGAAAGCCCAATTAACCAGATAATAGGAATCGGACTTACAAACAATATGTTGGGAACATTGAAGCTTGCTGTGAATACAGATATGTGTGGGGGAAGATTGAATTTTGGATTAAGAGCCAAATTGTTGTATAAGTTCCCATTCACTCTTTATATTTTCAGTATTACCTTATTATGATGTTCAGGGAGGAGAGCCTGTTTACGTTAGACATTAATCTACCTGGGCCTCAGTTTGCCTATCTCTATAACTGAAATAATGCGTAACAAGTTGTTGTTCATAGAGCATGTTGGTCCAGATCCACAAAGATACTGAGGCACCTATGGTTTTCACTCAACCGTGATCCACAAGATTCCTGCCAAATCCTGTACATGTCTAAACTCCTCAGTGCTTAAATGTCAAAGTTCCCTAGGCACCTATGCTTTTGCCTCGGGGCATTTACACTACTGCTTCCCTCTTTCGTTCAATCACTTCTCTCTCTCCTAAGCCCCAATGCAAGTCACCAAGTGGAGGAAGATTGTCAGTGGCATGTGGGACCAGTCTGTTGGCATGCTTGTGCTGCTGCGTACTGAATCAAGTCCCGTTCAGAATCCAATGGGGAGTGAAGGGCTGCAACTGTCATTTTTAGCACAGTGCTTCCCTGGGGTTTAGGTAAAACCAGGTTTAAGTCTTCCTTCTCTGCCAGCAGGGTGAAGGAGGATTTGAACAGGGGTCTCCCATCTCTCAAAAGAGCACTCAAACCACTGAGATATGGGATATTCTGATGGAGGGGCCCTGTCAGTCCTTTTGGATGTGTTCCAGCGTGCATAGAGTGATTGGAGCAGGAGAATTGGCCTGGGGGTCTTCCATCACTTAGAGGGTATCCTAACCACTGGATCACACAGTCATTCTCACTCATTCTCTGGCCCGATGACTATTTAAGTAGGGATCTACAGCAGCACAGGTTCAGCAGGAGAGATCGAGTGAGTCCATGCCTCAGAATATCCCTTAGCTCCATGGTTAATGGATGCTCTTGAGAAACTCCATCAAATCCTTGCTGCTAGAGAGAGGGGAACTGAACCAGGGTCTCCCACATCCCCTGCAAATGTTCCAGCCACTGGGCTAAAAGTTAGTGTCAGCTCCTTTCCTTGGGGTTGCTGCTATTTAGTGGGGAGCAAGGCAGGTGCCAATGTCATTCCTCCTTAGGCGCTGGAAGCTGCCTGACTCCAGGCGAGAGGTTTCCGCTGAGGAATGGCTAAGCAGAGGTAGGTGCCTCCTTCTGGCTGGGACTTAGATGCTCCTCCCTGTGAGGGGGCACTCCTGTCCCACTGACTAGTTTAGGGAGCCTGGCTGCGATGCTGCTCCGCACAGTGCCGCTAGAGCCTGGCTAGGTCCCCTCCCCGCCCAGGCTGGCTGCTGGGGCCAGGGGCCATGTGGGCCAAAGCTCCTAGCTCCCTCCCCTTCTCCCTGCCAAAGTTTCCAGACCAGTTCATTTGGCAGCCAGACCAGGGCAGGGAGGGGATCCACTTCCCCCCGGCAAGCCCTGGTAGGCAGGAGGGATGAGGTTTGGAAGTGGATCCCCATCCATGCACCCAGATGCCAGGGAGAGTAGCCAAATGCACTGGGGGAGTGCAATGGGAGAAGGGCAGAGTCACCCCCCAGGCTGCAGTGAGTGGGGCAGGGAGTGGGGAGAAGCATGGCAGCCACGGGCAAAGGAGAGACATGTGAGCAGGCGCATCCCTGCTCAAAAAAACCATTTGGGGTACAGCCCTCCCACCTGAAAGCATGCCCCCCACCATGCTCCCAAACTGTGCTGCCACTGGGCTTAATGCCATCCAGCTCCCAGGCTGGATCCAACTCCTGATGCCGCTTTCTGGCAGCCCTGGGTCCTGGGACAGCTCCTGATAATACCACTGGCCACAGGCCTTGGCCAGCTCTGGATCTGGAGCACTGGCTTGGACACTCAGGGCTCATGCCCCTTGTGCCCAGCAGCAGTGATGCCCCTTTATGTGAGTCACATGATCACCTACATGTCCTTTCACTGTCCCACCTCCAAAATTCCCCACCCTGCCAGCACCCACTGACAAAAATTAAAATTGGCATCTGTACCCTCCTTTTGCAATCACAGTGCCAGCCAGATAGGTGCAGCAGCAGCAGCAGCACTTGCCTACCCCCATCCAAAACTTGCTCACAAGTCCCCTGAGTGAGAAAATAATTGAGATGTAAATGTAAAAAATTGTAAAGTAATGTAATGTACAATTGTAAATTGTAACACTGAAAGATTGGGCACCCCTGTTCTAGGCACTTAAAAGTTAGGCACTCTACTGCTCTGTGATGCAAGTCTTTGTGGATCCCTATGTAAAGACAAACTGTATTCCTCTTCCTTCTATTCCTTCTCCCAAAGAAACATATTCCCCTAGTTCCCGGGTATAGCTTTAAAGAGTGCCACTATGCATTTAAGAGTGCACTGAAATTAACACCCAGCATTTCTTTTAAGAAAGCTCTTTATTTAATGCATGTCATCCCATCATTAAACAAAAATAATAGTCTGAGTGTCTGCAGCCAAAAACAGCTGGTTTAATAATTGGTTTAAATAATAAAACGCAGAACAAAATAGCAGTTTACAGGTTAGATGTGAAACTTGTAAAGATAAACATAGTAAAACTCCTCAAGATTCATTGGTGAGAAAAGGTGAAAGCTAGTGTGTAAGCGGGGCTAGAGTATACAGTGGCGATGTATTACACAGCCACTAAACCTGGTTCTTACTCATTAGCACACACTTTATCTTGAAGGTGTGTCCCCTTGTCACCTGTCATCCAAGTGACTTTGGCTCTACTGCTTGTGTTCACTGCCAACTGTGGGGCAGAAGTTACCCACAAAGAGATTTAAAGTATCAGCAGAAGATGGAGGTGGAGCCTTTAATTAGGGTAATGGGGCACTAACAGCCAGAGCAATCAGGCTTCCTGCATCTTAGAGGACATTTCAGCAGCCATAGACAACTCCCGCTGGCATCAATATGTCTATTAAGGTATCTTTAGGCTGCACTGTTGGGGTGCTCCAGTCTCTGTTTCAGCACCAAAGACAAAAAGAAAATAGAACAAAATTCTTCTCAGTGTCTGCTCCATGCAGCTCTCCTCACAAATGACCCCAAAGGGTCATTGCAATTTGAAGCATGGTTCCTGCAATGGCTCTATCCCCTAGTCAGGGATGAAGTTTGATTTGTCTGTTTCTGAGGGGAGCTAGGTTGTGTTGGCCAGGCACAAAGCATGCAGTGATCAGTACCTGAAAGGACAAGGTTTTCTAGCCCTGGCCTACAGCTTCCTGCTCTTGTCAGGACAAGGTGCTGTGGTGCATCAGGGAGGGGAAAGGCATTGAACTGGGGTCATGCTGCCTAACATGCTGGGGAGGAATCTCTAGTTTGCCTTCTCATTCTGAGCTTTTGGCCATGGCAGTTCCACCAGGCACCAGCCAAGGTGCATCGGTTGCATCCCCCCATTCTGGCTGACGAAGTCATGAAGGGCTTGCTGACAGACACACTCCAATGGCTACATCTTGATATCTGCTCTGCTTCCTACTACTGCTACTTGCCAGCCTCTTTGTGGGAAGCAGTGGCCTTAGAAATGGATCGGAACAAGCTGTCTCCAGCCTAAACTTCTGAGATTCCGTCTTTGGGTAGTGGCAGACTTGGTGGCACATCCCTGAGACCAAAAAATGTGGGCAATGGTGTTATTTCATTTATTTTAGATCCAGCAGCTTAAATATTTGTGTGCTTGCACCCCTGTGTGATTGAATCAAGGCCCCATAGGCCTGAAAGCATGGATTTGTATAGCTGGAGCTAAAGAGCTGAACACTGGAGCAGTAGGTTAGTAATGTGCTCACCTGCTACGTGGATTGAGCACAGAAGGTGGCACATAAGACGAACTGACCAGTAGGTTACACATGCATAGATGTGTGTGTATTTGTGCATGCCCATCTGCTTCTGTTTCCACATGCTGCCTTTTCATGGGCTGTACACTAAGGATTGAATCAACTATTACTAACATCATGGTAGCGAAGACACACTCTTTGACCTACCCATTTTCATCTGCCCCCCCCCCCTTTTTTTTCTTGTTGCTTGGCTCGTCGATGGTGAACTCTTGAGGGCAGGGAGTTTGTGGTCCCTTGTTCTGTGAGCCCATGCACATCTGTGACACTCTGTACATAAGAAACGTGGATGGATTTATTTAGGCTTGTGTGAAATGGGCCCATCTGGACACATGTTCTGCCCAGTCTGTCTGTCTCCCAGGCAGATTGTATCTCCAGCATTTTCTCTTCTTCCATGAGGCAGACGAGCTGATGTGTCAGAGCAAAACACACATGGATTCTCCAGAGGGAAAGGTAACAGGCACAATTAACCACAGCCTTTATCTTTTGTCTGACTACTAAATCCAAACACACCAATGTCATTTTTTAGTCGGAAACAGGCATATTTGTGCAAGATGCCTATTTCATTTATATTTAGCATCATTAAATATATCTCTGGTGAGGCCGAGAACTGTGAAGCAGGTGTTGGTGACAGCGAACTGCAAAACAGAGTTTGCCTCCAATTATATCATGCCCAGAGGGCAGGAACATGCAGTGGCTGGGGAACTGTAAGCTTCAGCTTTCTTCTGGGGGTCACTTTGGTAGCAAGGTAGTTTGCTGGTTGCATTAGCCTGACTCACTTGTAGACCATCAGTGGCTTCAAGCTGAAATCTGGGAGTAAATAGTGGCTGCGCAGAGAATGAATTCCCAGCCAAGGAATATTTATCAGACTGAGCTCCTGGTGACAGCAACTGAAAAGAAGAGTGGCAGGGAGTCAAAGGGTACATCTACAGCACTGTTGGGGCTGGTGGAGATTGCAGCATGCGTGGCTCTGCCTGATCTAGCTTCATCTCTCTCACTAGCTCAGGCACTGCTAGTGGTGAAGTGGAAACGTCAAGGACAGAAGAAGCCTGCTTGGAAACCAGTTTGCCCTTGTGTGGCTGCAGAGCTTCAATGCTTTTTGTACTGATATTAGTTTAGTCAAGATAACTCAGATATGTCTACTAGTGGTCGAATAACAGCCTTCAACTGAAGTGTGGAAATTTCTACATAAAAATGACTATCCTGGGTAAGATCAATGGTTGATTGAGCCCAGTACCTGTTTTCTGGCAGTGGCCACTGCTGGCTACTTGTGAGGATAAACAGAACAGAGCAATTAGTGAGTGATCCACACTCCTTGTTCTTCCCTGCTTCTGGCAGTCAGAGGTTTGTGGAGTTCCAGAGTGTGAGATTGCAACCTTGCCCATCTTTGCTAATAGCCATCGATGGACCTATCCATGGACTTATCTAATTCTTTTTTTGAACTCACTTTTGGCCTTCACACCTTCCCTTGGCAATGAGTTCTACAGACTGTGCATTGTGGGAACAAGTACTGCTTATGTTTGTTTTAAACCTGCTGCTTCTTAATTTCATTGGGTGGCCCCTGGTTCTTGCATTGTGTGAATGGGTAAATAATACTTCCCTGTTCACTCCACACCATTCATGATTTTATAGACCTCTCCACATCCCCTCTTAGTCTCTTCTTTTCTAAGTTAAATAATCCCTGTCTTTTTAATCTCTCCTTGTATGGAAGCTGTTCCATACTCTCTAATCAGTTTTGTTTGCCATTCTGTGTATTTTTCCAGTTCTAATATATCTTTTTTTTTGAGATGGGACCGCAAGACCTGCATGCAGCACTCAAGGTGTGGGCATGCCATGGATTTATATAATAGCATTACATTTTCTGTCTTATCTATCCCTTTCCTGACGGTGACTAACATTCTGTAACCTTTTTGACTCCTGCTGCTCACTGAACAGATGTTTTTGGAGACCCCTGGGTGACAGACCTAAAAAGACTAAAATGTTTAATGCCCGGTGTATTGGCTCTGACTTCTAAAGTATCAAGGGGCCAAAAACACTATTTAAGAAGAGAGGTTGACTTAACAATCATGCCAACTGCATCCCGCTTGACTTCTGCTGGACTGGGTAAAGTGAACTGGCTTGAAAGGGAAATAGAGCAGATTACGCCCAGTGTTGGTAAGAGTCAGTAAAGGAGAAGGTTGCTCTCCTCGTGGTTTGTGATTCGTCATTTAGATGTTATCACGGCAGTGATGGCTGCCTAGTTCCTGGGGGAGTTAGTCACTTGGCCTTTGGCCTTCCATGTCCCACTGGCCCAAGTAGAGGCAATAAGGGCTCAAACCAGCAACATGCTGAGTACTCCATCCCTGATGCAGCAAAACACTTGAGCATGTGCTTAACTTTAGGTACAGGAATTGTCCAATTTAGGTCAATAGGGAGGGAGCATGGTAGAGTGGCTAGAGCACTAAACTGGGAATTGGGAGAAGTGGATTCTATTCCTGGCTCTTCCACTGGTCAGATAGGAGAGGCTAGACAAGTCATGCTGAATAGGGAAAATGATACTACGTCCTTTGTTAAGTGCTTTGAGATCTGTGGATGAAAAGTGGCTGGTTAAAAAGCTTGGCATTCTTATTCACATGCAGAAAGTTAAGCAGATGTTTAAGCCCCAAATAGCCAGAAATGGGCTATTGGGGTTTACAGCTTGAGGGCTAATACAGAAGCATACCAGCTGGGGTAGAGCTATGCCGTGCTCAGTGCCAATGCTGGGAGCAGGTTGTGCCTTTCAAGAGCTGAGTTTCCCCAGCTGCCCTTGTTCACCTGCTGAAAGCTGGGATTCTAGCTGCCCTGTTGGGGCTTGTGCACTTGTTGTTGACAAAAGAATAATAAGATGTTACTTGTCTTCTGTAACCTCTTGCGACAGTGTGGCTGCTGCACCTACTGGGTTTTCTCTGCTCTTTAATGAGTCACCGTCTGCATTGATTCAGTTATGAACTCTGGCTGCATTAATTGCATGGCTGTGCTGCTCCAGGGTGGGACTCTTTGCTTTATTGTGCTGTAATTCATTTCTGGCTTCTAAGCTATGTCTTGAATAATACACTTTGAAACAGTCAATGGTGCAAGTTCCCAGGGAGCAACCACCACTCTTCCACCCCCTCCTTTCACTTTCAACAGAGTCAGCTGAGGAGAAATAGTGAGGCCTGCTTTGGCAAAAGATAGGCGTGTGTGCAATTGCACACCTTCTTTGCATGCCTCTACTGGGTAATTGTATGCACATAAGCAGAACCAGCAATTTACACTCAGGCCCAGATCCACAAAGGTATAAATCACTGGTTGTTAAGAGTCTACTGTATGACCTGATCCTATGTTTTACACCCCCTTGCATTTAGTTTCATTCCTTTCTGTAAGTTCACCCATCTTCAAAGCATCTGAGGAAGTGGGATCTTCTCCCACGAAAGCTCATGCAAAAAATAAATCTGTTAGTCTTAAAGTGCCACACAACTCCTTGTTGTTTTTTTACTGGGTAAGCTAGTTTGCAAAAGAGTTGTGATCGGTGTGATAACTGCACACTTCTCATGCTCCAAGGTCAGGCCCAGGAGTCTGTTCAATTTCAATCAGCTACCTAACCATTAGCTGCAACTTCTTATAGTTGTTCCCTCCCATATAGCGCTTCCCTGGTCTTTTCTTAGCTATTTCCACCACTGTTCTCAGCAGTGAGGATTCACCATTGCATCTTCCTCAGTGCGAGAAGATTTCTCTAACGTCTCAATTCAGAGGCTCTTCTCTCGGTGTAGTTCCTGCCCCAGATGAGTTGTAATCAGCCACTGAGTAGCCAATGTACTCTCCGTGCACTTGCACCAGACCGCCATCTCAGAGGGGCTCCTAAAGTCTAGGGAAAAGACCCCAATGAGCTACGTTCAATCCCTGTGTGCTACGTCACTGTGCCATTTGCTTAGCTTTGGGCCAGAGCTGTAGTGCAGTTCAGTTGGGTTTTTCCTCCAGTTATTGACACACACCCCCCAAGACGGGGGGTGGCCTAGTGCAAGGGCACTGCGTGCACCTTGGTGTGCCACACCAGAGTGATGCAATGTGAGTGTGGAGCCTGCCAGGGGAGTGAGCAGAGCTGAGCAGCCAAAATTGGGAAGAGTGGCCAGGAAGATCCTGGGCGTAGTGAGTAAGGGCCTGGGATCAAGTTGCTGGTGGGCTATGGGTTGAGGCGGGGAGTGCTATAGGGGTGGGGAGTGAGTGTGAAATGCAGAGGGGTAGTGGGGTGAGTTGTGGAGGGAATGGCAGATCTTGGGGAGCAGTGGGGTTGAGAGCCAGGATGTTGGGAGTGCCGGCAAGTGGTATGTTTGTCAGGGCTGCTGAGATGTGGTGGTGGATGCTGTCAGGACAGGGTTGTTGGAGTGTATGTGTGGGAGGAGAGGCATTTTCCACCCCATTTGTGAGGATGAGGTACATAAGGAGTAGAGGCACTTTGATGTTGAATGTATGGAAGGTAGGAGTTCCCCCACCATTTCTATAGCACAAAAGACCCTAAAATTCTTTAATCCAGGCTTGGTCATAATTTCCTGACCACCATCACCATGGTCTCTCAGCCTTAGCACCTTCCCATAAATGTCTTCTGAACTAAATCTGTCCCTCGCACCTCACGATCCTGGCTTCTCTGGCCCTGCTACAAAAATCAGCCCTTGGAATCTGAGTTTCATTAGTGGAGCAGGGCTGCTGTGTTCATACCCAAGTGCTTTAGTTCCCTTCCTTTGTGCAGCTGCCAGATCTCATAGCGTACAGCATGTGCCATGATGTCACATTTGAGAGATGCAAACATCTTTCTAACTACCACAGCTACGTTTATTTTGCAGATACACAATTAAAAAGCCTCTATGTGAAGCCAGTGTCCACACAGCCAGACCCACACCATCTGCACCTCTGTGCCTGGTGATAGAAGCAAATAGAAATACAGATATATTAACCTTTTCATTCATGACATGCTTCTCCTCTCTCATCATCTTGAAACCTGTAAAAGAAAATATTTTGTATAATAAACTAATGGATCTATGCTTTCATCCTGTGCTATAAAGATCAATGCAAGGTGTCTCCTTCAGGTCTCACGTGGTTTATTCCTACTGGAGAGGAATGGGGTGGGAATATAAATTAAGTCTGTCCTCTGAATCGTTCCTTGTTTCGTCTGGGCTTTGCATGTTTGTTTTAAAGAAACACA
Organism: Podocnemis expansa; assembly: GCA_007922195.1. Classification (NCBI taxonomy): domain Eukaryota; kingdom Metazoa; phylum Chordata; order Testudines; family Podocnemididae; genus Podocnemis; species Podocnemis expansa. The sequence goes on from ML682026.1 coordinate 11,868,435, forward strand.
ACACATTGCTATGGGCTAATTGATGATGAGTGGCTGTGAGGATGTGTCCTTACTGGTCATACATGAGTTCCCATGTGCACTGTAGGTGTAGGTGATAAGGGAAAATAGGCGGTCTTTGGGACCCTAATATAGAGAACGTGTGGTGAGGCCGTGCTTTCAAGCCAGAGTCTGGGAGAAGTGGTCAGCACCTTGGAAAAGCATGCAGGCCATTTACTGGAGATGTGGGGATGGACGCTGAAGCCGAAAGCTCCTCCCTGTTCCCTCCCCGTCCTCTGAAATAACAGAATCATTCCTTATACTTAAATACCACCATGGGACAGTGGGGTGTAAATGGGCTTCATGTGGAAAAATGGCATCCCTGGAATTTTAAAAGCACTGGCTGAGGGCCCTGCTTATAGAGGTACATTCCCTTCTCCCTCATCAGCATTTCCTTGGCAGAAACCAGTGCCCTGCCTTTGTTGCAGGCTGAACGATAATACACCAGACTTGGGACTATATTGTCAGTTTGATTTTAGCTGTGTGGTCCTTGAAGCAGGGATTGTCCCTTTGTGTTCTTGTGCATGTCTGGTGCTTCTGACTGCCCTCCAACCACCTGCTTCCTGGACTGGTGACAGGAGAACAGTTGTCTCTTACCTGGCTGGGCGTTTTTGCCACATTTCTGCCAGGCTACCTGAATGTGGTGTACTGAAAGCTGTGTTTAAAATGAGAAGCTGTCATGGAACCATATCACTGTAGGACTGAAAGGCTTCGTCTATACTAGAAAAAGTTAGGTTGAATTTTTTAATTTGAACTAAGAATTTTGACTTTAATTCAAACTAAACTTGACCTTTTCAAGTCAAATTAACAAAGCAGACTAAGTTGACTTAAAGTTAAGTTGACTTAGTCCACTTTGTTAATTCAACCTAACTGCCCTTAGTTTGACCTTAATAAGGTCAAAATAAGGGTTAATCAGGTCTACACCATCCTTAGTTCAAACTAAGGAGTCAAATTAAGGCTTAGCTCGAACTAACAGGCAGTTCATATTAATTTGAAATAAGCTTTCATTAAGTCGAATTGAGGGATTTCTTAAATTGGCTTAATGAAAGTCTAGTGTAGACAGGGACTGATTTAGTTTGAATGAAGCCTCCTTTAGTCAACCTAAATTTCCAGTGGTGACATAGCCTAAGAGACCTGTCCCTGAGAGGTCTTCTACTCCATTCCCCAGCACTCAAGGCAGGACCAAGCTTAGTCCATCTCTGGCCGGTGTCTGCCCAACCTGCGGCAGAGATGGAGATTCTACAACCTCCCAAGGCAATTTATTCCCATACTTAACTACGCTGACAGTTAGATAATGTCCAACCTAAACCATCCTTACTGCAGTTTAAGCCTATTTCCTCTTATCCTAACCTTAGAGATTAAGGAGAACAATTTTTCTCCCTCTTTCATGTAACAACCTTTATAAACTTGGTAACTGTTATCCTGTCCCCATTCAGTCTTCTCTTCTCCAGACAGAACAAACTCAATTTTTCATTCTTCTCTTAATCATTTTTGTTGCTTTTCTCTAGACTTTCTAGAATTTGTCCACATCTTTCCTGAAATGTGGTGCTCAGAACTGGACACAATAGTCCAAGTGAGGCCTAATCAGCTTGGAGTAGATCAGCAGAATTACTTCATGTGTCTTGCTTCCAACATTCCTACTAATATACCCCAGCATGATTTTTGCTGTGCTTTAATTCAACATTGTTACGTTGTTGACATATACTTAGCTTGTGATCCACCTTGACCCATGAGATTTCTTTTTGCAGTACTCCTTCCTAGGCAGTCATTTTCCATTTTATATGTGTGCAACTGATTTGTTCCTTCCTAAGTGGAGTATTTTGCATTTCTCCTTCTTAAATTTCATCTTATTTACTTCAGACCAAATTTTAGTCCTATATGCCAAAACACTTGCAATCCCTCCCAGCTTGGTATTGCCCACAGTCTTTATAAATGTACTCTCTAAGCCAGTGTTTCCCAACATTTTCTCTGTGGTGGCACACCTTGCTACCTTTAATTAATATAAGGCACACCACCATATAGTTTCCAAAAGAACTCATGAATATTTATGAGCCAATCCAGAGCTCTCCCAATAGTTTTTCAAAAAATTTTATGGCACACTTGCTCACACCTGACAGCACACCTGGGCGCCATGGCACACTGGTTGGGAAACACTGCTCTAAGCCATTATTTAAATCATGTCTGAAAATACCAAACAGAACCAGACCCAGAACTGATTGTTGTGGGACCCCACTCCATATGTCCTTCCAGCTTGGCTGTGAGCCACTGATAAGTACCATCTGGGAGTGGTTTTCCAACCAGTTATGCACCCACTTTATAGCAGCTCCATCTAAGCTGTATTTCCCTAGTTAGTTTATGAGGTTGTGTGAGACAATATCAAAAGCCATCCTAAAATTAAGATATACCACATCTACTGCTTCCCCCCATCCACAAGGCTTGTTAACCTGTCAAAGAAAGCTGTTGAGTTGTTTTGATGTGATTTGTGCTTGACAAATCCATGCTGACTGTTACATATCATCTTGTTATCTTGGAGATATTTACAAATTGATAGCTTAATTATTTTAAAAGTAAACCATTTCCTGGTCCTGCTGGAAGGTTAGGGTGCTTTCTAAGTGCGTGATCATCTGGGTCAGCATCTCCTGCAGTCAATCAGCAAAAAGGCAGCTTAAAATAAGGTGGGGTGAGCTATGACCATCTGCCTTAGAGAGCAGCCAATTTTCTCTGTTGTGTGCTGGAGTCTAGCTAATGTTTCGTTACATCCTTCCAGGAAAAGTATTTGTATTTATCTAACTTCTCTGCATGTCCAAGCAATGAGCCCCTACCCCTATGTGATACAGGGCCATGAGGAATCATACCCCATTCTATGCTATGGTCCTTTCTGGGTGGCACAACGCAAACATCTTCTCCCACGAAAGCTCATGCAAAAAATAAACCTGTTAGTCTTCAAGTGCCACACAACTCCTTGTTGTTTTTTCACTGGACTAGACTAACACGGCTATCCATTTTAAAATTGACAACGCAAACAGCCATCTCAAGAGCTTATGAATAAAAAGAGAAAGCCCTGGGCAGTGTAAAGTAAGGAGGCATCCTGCTCTCAGCAGGGACACAGGCAAGATGAGCCATTGGGTCTTCTCCATCTCACCCCTGTGATTCAGTGACACTGATCTGTTTTACTCTTTGGGCCAGTCCAGACCCATAGCCCTCTGCTGGGCAGAGGCTCTGAGGAAACTGCAGCTGCAGCTTTCACAAGGCTGAGGCAAGCTACTCCGGTGCTGGTTTTTAATTTGAGAGAGGACTGGCTCTGTCAGCAGAAGGAGTATTTCTGATTTATAGTGAGAGAGGGAAATCACTTCATGGTTTCTGGCAGCCATGCTCCTCTATTATCCTCTATTATCCCAGTCTGCAAGGAGAATTGGCTTTGCGTGCAGAGCTGCAGGCAGAGACTCCACACAATATAACCGCATCTAGATGAATCTGGGGTCCAATCTTTGAAGGTCTTTTTCAGCAGGAGGTGGGATCAGTGGACAGTCATTGCCAGTGGGCAGGGAAGTGATGCAGTCTCTCGCATGGGCTCTTTGGGTACTGAAATACACTTTGAAACCCACGCACAATAATGGGTCTAGTCAAAGACTGGGTCACTGGGCAATGCCTTTCCCCCTACTCAACAAACAAAGACTCCTGTGGCACTTTTAAAGACTAACAGATTTATTTATCGCATGAGCTTTCATGCCACAGGACTCCTTGTTTGTTCTTCTGAAGTAGACTAACATGGCCATGCCACCGCTCTGGAACTTTTCCCATTGCTGCATCTTAGTCATTGCTGCTTCCAAGAACATGGAAAGTCTCTGGACTGTCCCAGCAAGTAAGACATCCCAAGAGGAGGAGCTGGGAAAGAGAGGAACATCTGGTTGAGAAGTTTTGCACCCAGTGAAACAGGGCAAAAGGTGGTCTCTCTGCATGATTTCTCTGGAACATTTTTTTTGTTAGCAGGCTTGACTTCCAGCATGTGCTAAGCTGGGCCTGGCTGGTGGCTGTTGTTTTCACACCTTGCAGATGTTAAATATTTATTTCCTGACTGTTGTGGTTGTGATGTGTGTAACACAGCTCAGATTCATAAGGGCAACCTTTTAATATATCTCCATGGGACCCAAGCAGGGTCTAGTTTCGTCCTAAAACAACGTTAGCATTTATATAGCACTTCACATGCCGGTTGACCTTAAGATTCTCCTCACAAGGAGGTATTATTGTCCCCTTTTCAAGGGTTGCAAAGCAAAGGAACAGATATATTAAAAGGACTTTCTTGAAACCACAGAGGGAATTAGTGTCAAAGAGTCAGGGTTAGAACTCAGCCTTACGTCCTACCCTTTAGTGTTCTTTCCAAACTGTCACCTTTCAGTCCCTGCTGACCCCCCGTCTTCTGTTTTATTGCCATATGTGGTGGACCCACTTTCCAACAGTTGACAGCCAGGTCTGCACACAACAGAACACCTATTGTGCACACAACTGCTGCAACTGTGCAAGCAAATTGATTAAATGCATGTGCTACATGAAATTTCTACACCCCAGTTAAACAGTCCCTTAGCCTGAGCCAAGTCAGCAGGCTTGGGCCTGCTACAGGTTCTAACTGCAGTGTAGATAGATTCAAAAGGGCAGCTGTGTTAGTCTAGTCCAGGAAAAAAACAAAACAAGGAGTCCTGTGGCCCTTAAACACTAACAATAAATAAAAATAAATCTTTGTTAGTGTTTAAGGGCTACAGGACTCCTTTTTTTTTTTTTTTTACTGTAGACAGACCCTTCGAGAGTACCAAGCATCTTTGCAGCACTTGATAAATAGGAACAAGGCACTACCCTTGCAATTTGCATAGGTTAGAGGTTTATTACATGAGGGGTTGGGTGAGGTTCTGCAGCCTGCATTGTGCAGAGGGTCAGACTAGATGATACTATGGGTCCCTTCTGACCTTAAAGCCTATAAGATTTTTTCCCCCCAGCTTGTGCAGACCTTGCAGGTGGCCCTTTGGGTGTCCGTTTTGGGAAATGCTGGCCCCCTGGTGCCATGAACTCTCCTGAGGGCACCAGCTCATTTGTCCAGCAGCACAGTTGCTGTTACTTTAGGTGATTAATTCAGGGTGATTAATTTCCTAGCAGATGATCTGGCTCACATGGCTCCTGGTATTTCTTGAGAGAGCTGGGTGAAGTGCGGGGGGTGGCATGGATTAGTCGTGCCATCGCAGGTGGCAGTGGTGGGTGCAGGAACACAGCCGAGAAAACAACAACAGGCAGCAGCCCCACATGCGCCCAGGAGAGTCTGGTGAAAGCCAAAGTGCCAGGCAGTTAAATCCCTCTGCTCTACAAACCAGCCTCTGAGTGCAGCGCTCCCATGAATGGGGGTCGCTGGCCTTTGGCAGGGCCAGTCTTATGAGCTGCCAACTCTGACAACCACCCAAGGTGCTATGGTCCAGGTGAGGAGCAACCTGCGGTCAGGGGGGTGCAGAAGGGTCATGTTGACTCAGGAGGCAGGGGAAGGGGCTTGTGCGGCAGGATCCAGGTGCTCACCCATGTCCCCTCTCTGCCATCCCTGCAGCATGACCTGCTGCTGCTCTTCCTGCTGAGTGGCCGTCTGCTGCTTGGGATGTTAAAGAAAGTTCACCCAGGGCTCCATTTTTTCTAAGGTCAGCCATGGTTTGCAGTTGCTTAGTGCGAAAGGCACACCAGAAGGGAACTGGCGTTACCTGTAAATAAGCAGAGCTTACCAGAGTGGAGTGACACCAGTTTACAACAGCTGAAGATCTGGCCTGGCTTTATTCTTTTTCCTAGTGCCAAGCCAACCTGCATGGTGCTTTGAACATATGAAGATGGAGGCCCAGACCCTCCAAGGTATGTAAATATCCAGCTACCTTTCCATGGGCATTAGCCACATAACTACCTTGGCAGAATCTGGGCCGGAGCCCTTTCCCCAAAGAGTTGTCAGTCCACAGCACTGGGCCTGGGAACAAGAGGAGGAAGAGCAAACATATGGGGCACGTCTACACGGATCTTTTATTTCAAAATAACACTCGTTATTTTGAAATAAAAAATATTTGGTCTACATGACGTATTGATATTTCGAAACAACAGGACTCTCCCCTAATTGGCCTCAATTTCCTGGGTGAGTTTCTACCTCCCAAGCCTTGTGTCATCGGGGGGGTGAGTTTCTATCCCCCTGATGAGTTTCTCAGCACCCCGTCACCACGAAGGAGGGATCATTGTCCAGGGTCCCAGTTACATCATTGGTCCTGACCTGCACCTCTCTTCCAATTGGCTATTTTATACTCTGGCCACGCAGTACACTATTTAAGCCCCTGCCTCGGTTGGCTCCAGTGTTCTCCCACCCTTGAACGCTAAAGGGCACGTCACGAACTGGTCGGACTGATCCCCCGACTGAGACAGGGAGCTCCCGCCCGCGAGACTTTTGGGTGTACTCGAATTGCCAGCTGAACGATTACGTACTGGGATGCTGCAGCTGGTCTGCCTCCTCACTTTGGGTTCCACTACGGTACTAGGACAGGTATTATAAACTGATACAGTTATTCTACCTCTCTTGATTTGTTTCTTTCCCCTTTTTTTCTTTTCTCTATAATACCATTTATGCATTGTTTATAAGTATAGCTTTTTCCCATTTATGCATTGTCTATACGTGTAGTTTTTTCCCATTTATGCATTGTTTATAAGTGTGGTTTTTCGTTTGTACCTTCTATAGTCCTTTTACTACATAGCTGTTTATTATCCCACTTGTATCTTGCACAGTCCTTTTCTCTGTGTAGCTGTTTACTCCCCCCCCCCCATAGGCATTTTTGTTGCTATTTCGTTGTAAGCCTTTATGAACCCACTATAAAATTTTTTCTACTGGAAATTGGTGTCTGTCTCCTTGGTGGGTGTTGCCGGTCCATCGCAGTTACATCGCGAACCTGGGGTTCAACAGGATGAGCACGGAGGACTCAGCAAAGAAAGACAAGAAGGAACAAAGTGACAACAGGAACCCACAGATAACTGCCCCAGGGCTGCAGTTTCACTGAGTGCCTGGAATTGCAGTGTCCCTTGAGAGAGAAAGGGCCCTGATCCCACAGCTTTTAGCAGGCAGCCTTCCTATTTAAGTCAGTGGGCAAGTTGAGTGCAGGATGACGCCTGAATCCAGTACGCTCAGTACACTGGGTCTCTGCTATCCCAGATTGTGCCACAGCAAAACTAGAGCAAACCTATGAAATGGGATGAGATTAACAAAGCAGCTGAATTATTCTAAGCTAATAAAGTGCCCAGTCCAGATGGCTCCAGCAGTGAATACTATTGAAGAGAAGATTGTGGGTAAATTAGGAGATCTGAGGCTGACGCTTTTAACTCAAGCCCAGGGGAGCCCCTGCTAGAGGCTGGGGGCGGGGGGAAGGGGGACAGGCATCAAACTTGGAGTAGTCCAGGGACACAGAGGTGCAACCCAGCATGGTGGCAGCTGTTAGTCAGCACTCACCTGCTTTCCAGATCTCTTTGAGTTCAAATACCACCTGCTCAGCTTTCTGTCCCCTCAAAGAAACTGCTTCAGCTCATGAGCTTCCCCTTCTCTTGCCCATTTGCTCTGCATCTTCCACTGATTCTGGCTTCTCAGATTTGCAGGCGCTTCCCTGCCAAAGCCATTTGCATGCTTCAATCCTAAATACACAGGATTAATTTCCCTTTGCACTGTTGAATACATGCTGGTTAAACACCCAATGCTGTCAGTACTGCCCAGCTCCCCTTTCCTGGATGGGGAAACAGCCGTGGAGTCTGTGCACTGAGACTTTCTATGGAGAGAATTAGAGCATTAAGAAAACCCAAATTTGGTCTTAAGCCTTTGATCTGTGCAAAATTCTTATGTAAATCCCCAAACGTAAAGCCCAACCCAACAACAAACAGGAGGGGGCTCGGCCTTTTCTGATCAAGTTTTCTACTGTGACTGATCTCGGACATATGCCCTCCAGCAGCATCTACTTCTACTTAATTAGTGAACCCCTGGCTGAATCCAAGCTCACCTAATTTTATTCTTGAACAGAATAATGCAAGGCTGGAAGGAGAGAACTCTATATAAAATCTTCCCTTCAGATCCCATTAATGTATGCATGTTACACTCCCCTGACAGAGGCAAGAGAAAGTCTGTTGTATGGGACGCTTCAGCATATAAAGGAGAATTGAGAAATAACATTCTGCATCTCCAGAGATCTTCCTTCTGAGGATCTCAAAGCACTTTGCAAACATTGGTCCTGAAACAACATGGGGGACTGGCATTGATGACTTCTTGAGGCCTGCCAGCCTAAAATTTCTGTTAATCTATTAAAGGTTGTGTTTTCCAAAGAGAGTCTCTAACTGCCTGAACTCCAGTCTTGTGCCTGCAATAAACTGTGTATGAAAATGGCAGTAATTAGACATTTGTCTGTCTGTGGCCACTGTGAAGCCACCACTATTTAGGGCAGGGGTCTCAAACTCAAATCACCACAAGGGCCGCATAAGGACTAGGGCATTAGCCTGAGGGCCACACCACTGAAACCTCATACAACAATACATAGTCAAAATGAAAAAATGAAGAGTAACATATATATTCCAAGAGTAAGTAAGAATTAGTTCCGTTCAAGATGGAGGTATCATCGAGAAGACAAAGAGTAAGTAAGTAAACACACTTTAAATTTTTCACTATCAATTATTTGAGAAATTCTGTGTCATTGTGGGCTGCGGGAAATAACTTTAGGGGCCACCTGCAGCCTGCGACCAATGAGTTTGAGACCTTCGATTTAGGGGCACTAAGTCAAAGGCTGGGTTAAGGGCTGGCTGAAAACCGGGCCTTAATTTGTTGTTATTCCTTCTAATCCTACCGTGACTTAGGGTCGATCTACAAACCATTACTGTGGTGTAACATTGGGTACGTCTACACTATGTGTTTAAGTCGACTTAAGGGCCCCTATTAAGTCAACTTAAGGCAATGTGGATTCACTAGGTCATCTTAATAAAGTCAACTTAGTGCAGCGGGGCCATTAAGTCAACTTTACAAAGTCAACTTAAGCCAGGGCACCCATTTGAAGTCGACTTTATAAAGTCGACTTAATGTAGTGTGGACTCACTAAGTCGACTTAATAAGGTCTACTTAAAGTCAACTTTAAGTAGACTTTATTAAGTCGACTTAATAAAGTCGACTTAGCTTTTACAATGTAGACATAGACATTGAGGCTATCTCCTTGTGTGCTACAACACTACCTAACACCCCAGGACAGGAAGTGAGGAAGAATAGTGGCTCTCTTGAAAGCCCAGAGGGCATTTAGGGATACAAAATGTTATTACCAATACATGAGCTGCAACCTAGCCAAGAAAGGAAGTTTACAGCACACCATTATTGCAAGGGGAGTAAAGAGAAAACACACAAGGAAGGAACTAGGTGCTTTTGCTGTCAACTCCCTCCATCATTTTCATTAGGAGAAACTGCTCATGGTTTTAAACTCAGAATTACTCTAATGAGATGTAGGAGCTGCTTATTTGTTTTAATTAAGTATGAAAGAAGCCGCCCATGTTCCAGGAAGTGAAGAGAGCGAGAGAAGGGAAACTGGGACGTTATGAATCCAAATGTCCTATAAATAGCACCCCATCATATGAAATGTGATTAACAACCTAAAGGAAAATGAGTAGGAAATGGAACAAGAGAATTGAATCCCTCTTTCTGCATTCCACATCCAGCTTCCTTCACCAAAGCACTTTCAAAGATGGATGTACATCTAGGTGGCTACTCTCCACCCCACAGGATTCTCCAGCTGGTTCACAGACAAGGGAGAGCTGCCCTCTCAGTAACATAGCTAAATGATTGAAATGCAAACTATTTGATTACAGTAACTCCCACACTCCTCAGATAACAAGGTTCATTGGCAGCAACCTGAGTGACAAGAAGTGTCTGGGAGACCAGAGCGTGCAGGTGATGGTAATCACAGATGAAGCCCTGCAGTCCCAAATCTGGTAGTGGCTGAAGCATGGTACCTTTTCCTAGCTGCTACAAAGTGCATCGTGCAAGATCCTCCCATCACAAAACCTTCCAGCATATTGCCTTGCCACCCAACTTGTTACACAGCAGCACCCATCCTGAGGGTGTTGGGGGAGAGTTCGGTCTATAAGGCCTCGCCAGCCCATAGGGTGTCAGCTGAGAATAGCAACCAGACTTCCAACTGCAGGTTACAGGTTGGGTGAAATAAAATCTTTATCTATGCATTTCATGGACTACAACACCATTGCAAATAACAGTGTAAGTTTTGTGAGCTGGACAGGTGCCCACAAGGAACTGGCCTGAGACCCACCAGCCTCTTCGACTCCTGTGAAATGGCAAAGGGTTTCTCTCACTGTCAGCCTGAGCTGGAGTCAAACCCCAGTGACTTTTAATTTTGACTGCCCATAAAGAAAAAGGTGAATGGGAAAATGGTGACAGCCCATATTGTCTAGGATCCAGTCACAAGATGCATTAATACTATCCAGCATGATGGCATCTGCATGCTCCTCCTTCTTTCAGCTGCCGGTCGCTATGTGTCACAAAATGGTGCTTTACACAGACTAATGTAAGAGGTGTGTTGTTAGCTAAGATGTGCTAATGTAAGAGGTGTGTTGTTAGCTAACATGTTCCAAAAGTCCTGTATAGACAAGGTTAGAAAAGACCTCTGTAACAGAGCTAGGCATCAAAACCTGATCTCTGAAGTGATGAGTATCCTCTAGACAGATGGTTTTCAAACTTTTTTTTCAGGACCCACCTGAAAAAATTATTTATGCCCACAACCCAACAATTACATCTTTGAGCAGTGCATTTCAGTCTTTTGGCTGTGGCAGAAGGGGGTGCCATGACCCAGTGCCTGAGGGCCTGCGACCCAGTACTGGGTCCCAACCCTAAGTTTGAAAACCACTGCACTAGACCACAATGCCTATCTGCAAACCCTTCAAATATCTGTACTTACAGGGGCCCTTCAAGACCGGGCTACGGCTTCTCCTGAGAATTGGGCTCTGTATGCTAACATATTAATGAGGCATTGATCAGCAAGTTACTTTAACTGATCTCTCTTTCAGTATCCTGTCTCATGTCGCTCCCACTTGTCACATCCTTTGTGTACAGACCGAAACTCCCTAGCTCTCATATCTTTCTAGCTTATATTCTGCTCATCACCTGAAGTGAGCATAGCCCAACATCCATAGGGCAAGGATGTCTGATACTTTGGACCTGCGTGTGGCAGTCCTGTTCTTTCACAGACCCCAACTGGGCTGTATGTTGCTCAGAAGGACAGTGGAACCATGCTCATTTTTGCTTTTTTAGCCTGTTTCTGATGGCCCTTTCTGACGTTAATGTGACTGGTGTGCGCTCCCAGCACGGAGCTGCAGCAGTGTCTGCCCAGGAATTGATTTGCCATGCTTGAGATGGAAGGAAACGAAGATTAAATTTTAAGCTATTTGTTCAGTCTCTCTGTTACGTAATCAGACTTCACAGATTAAGGAAGGTGACCTCCTAGAGTACGAGCGGGATTTACTGACCTGTTAGAGCAAATATTACACTGCCAGAGGTCTGGCACCCTGCTTGCTCAAGATGAAGGAGAAAAAGGTGGTGACTTTAGCTGGCAGGAAGGGGTCTAATTTTCTTCTGCAGCAAATTAAAAAGGCCAAGTTTCCCTCCTCAGTTACCACAGCATAAGGAATTGTACAGTGACAGGAACAAGAACAGGGCAGGAGACTTCTTCCCTTTGTGAGGTCAAGCTCTGGCGACATTTGCCTTCTCTCACTGTCCCATGTCAGACTGGAATGATCACAAACCCTCAGAACAGAGAGCCAACCTGCCTCTTTAGCTCAGCTTTCCCACACACCAGAAGAAAAGGACCCCTGTGAATGGGAGGAGCAAGAAAGGAAATAGAATTGTAACTTGTAAAACACTGGCATCTCCTGGAGACAGGTGTGGTATATACGCCTAGACCAGTGGCTCCCAATGGTTTAAGATTAGGTCCCCCTTTTTGATTTGAAAAAATTTTGTCCCCCTCCCAGCTGCAGGTGGGGTGCCTTCATGCTGCTGTGGTGCAGCTGCGGGACGAATCCAGCCCACGCTGCTCTGGCAGTGCTGCCAGGACTGGCCTGTGAGCGGGGCCACTGCGGCCATGGCCCCAGGAAGTGGGGCCACCATGGCCTCGGCCCTTTCCCCTCCCTCTGCCAGGGAGCAGAGCTGCTGTGGCCAGCCAGCCCCTGCAGGGGAGCAAAGCTGAGGTGCCAGGCAGCGAGTGGCAGCAATGCGGCAATCACCCCCAGCCAGCCCCTGCTCTAAGCTGTGCGTGTGTGTGCACGCACACAGGTTGTGAAACCTGTGCACACAACAAAATAAAGCATGCACACAAAAAAAAATCAACAGTGTGAATATTTTTATGCTACTTTAAGAAAGCTGTTTCAAGTAGCATGTTTCAAATAAGGTTTTGTAAACTATAAAATCATTTCCATCACCATGTCAAAATAAAGTTAATATATTATTTGCATCATACTCACTTGCTGTGTTGCACTTGCAAGTTTGACCACACTCACTGGAGCATGCACAAATTTGGACACCAGTTCCAAAAATTTGCACAAAAGAAATTTTTTGCACATACAGCCTACAAAAAATTAGAGGGAACATTGCCTGCAGCACGACCCCCTCTCTGCTCATCCGATCCAGCCCGGCAGGGAGCATGGGGGCTGCAGCTGGGTTCCAGCCCCGGCAGGGAGCAGCACCACAGACCCCCTGGAACACATCCACGGACCCCAGCTTGGGAACCACTGGCCTAGACAGACAGACAGACAAGAATCTGGCCACCTAAGAGTTTGTGATTGTTGGCATTCTGCTACAATCCTATCATTTACAGGACTATCCCATGCTGTAAGTTACCCATCTTCAAAGCATCTGACAAAGTGAGATTTTCTCTCACGAAAGCTCACGCAATAAATAAATTTGTTTGTCTTTAAGAGCAACAGGACTTCTTGCTTGTTTTGCTGAACTGGGCTAACACGGCTGTCCCTTTGGAACTTAGGACCATCACAGTGTCTGCAGGGGTAGCATTCAGATTCTTCGGCTCCCAGAATATCGGCTTCTATCACTTGCTCTAAAGGAGAATCTCCAATAGCTGTTTGCAATATGTTGGCTATGACCCACAGCCAAACAGTTCTGATACTGTCCCACAGAGGACAGGACACATACACACTAATTAGCTCTTTATCTTGTATAAAGATTCTATTTCTGCTTAATTTCAGGAGAAATTTCCTCCATACAATTCATTTATAAATCAGCATGACCATAGCTGTTGGTTACCTGACAAGGAGAGTCATAAATGACCACGAATTTTATTTTAAACCTGTCAGTTTATAAAAAGAAAACAAAACAGAGAAGGGGTGGAGTTTTGCAATGTGAACCTGTCACCATAAGTATTTGTTAAAAGGCTTTTGACTGACAGCAGAGTTTGTTAGACCAGGATCTGACGTCAGATCCATGCATAACAAGTTATTTGAGTGACAGCTTCACAATAGGAACATGGCAACATCAGCAACATCTGTGTATTTGTTAGTTCTCCTCTCACCCCTGGATTTCACACCCGGTGAGCTGAAAGAAAGAGCAAGCTGCCCTGGCAGTACTAGCCTGCTTGCAACAGAGCTGGCTTCTTTTGATCTCATCTGCAGATCTCCTGCATGGAGAGTGAAAGCAATGAGTATTCCTTAATGTTTAGGGGGTGCCACATGGCTGCAGAGCTATTGTATGTAAAACGTAATACAGCTATGCTGGAAATAGAGAGGGGAACTTGCTCACAGATTCCAGCCTAGAGCTACACGCTCCTTCAGTTGTTATAACCCTAGTGGTACCAAGTGAACAAGATTTGCCAGTCTCGTGAGTGAGGTGAGATATGGCCTCTTCCTGGGACTGCTACTTGCCTGGCTTTCAATCAGTCAATCAATCAATCAAACCATAGGGCTGGAAGGGACCTCATGAGATCATCGAGTCCAACCCCCTGGGAATTGAACCCAGGACCTTCTTACGTTTCTCGATTTCAGAACATTCTCTTCTGCTGCTGCCCACCATAAAAAGAGAGAAAATGGCTGTTTCCTGGGGTGTTTCTATCTCATACAAGGGAGTATAAATTTGGGCTGAAAACTGGAAATATTTCCTCATTCTCTCTTCCCAGAATTAACAGTGTACTCACCATTTTGGTATCTGAGTGTCCACCAGGGATAGCTGTTAGAAGACCATGGAATACTCTCCCCAAACTAGCAACTATAGAATAAGTGCCAGTCCTTGGCATATCTAAAATGGACTTGACAAAACACAGGTCTGAGTACTGTGGAAAACAGTTCTGCATTGACCACCAGGAGAATTATTTATTTTAAATATATCTGTGGCCCCTGGCACCATTGTATCTCAGCACCTCACAATCTTTAATGTACTTATCTCTACATCATCCCTGAGGTTGGGAAATGGTTATTATCAAGCGCTATTATTCCTGTTTTATAGATGGGGAACTGAGGTTTGGCGGTACTGAGGGACGTGCCCAAGGTCCACAGGAAGTCTGTGGCAGAGAAGGAAATTGAATGCAGGTCCCCTGAGTCACAGCCTAGCGTCCTAACCTTAGGTCAGTCTTCGTCTATTAGATACTCTAGCGTGGCTGATTCTACTGCTATTGTGTTTCTATGACACCATCCTACACAGACCATGTGGTCTGTACATTATTACTAACTATACTGAGGTACTACCAAGCTGCTCTAGCCATGGACTGGGAGCCGTTTACACTAGGTGATTTACAAGCACAGAACAAGAGGTTTTGCCTGCCCCAAACAGCTGATAACCTGACTAAATCATTTGAGAGGGAGGGAGAAAAACTGGTTGTGTTATTAGGAGGTTGGTTCCTTTTTTATTTAAATGAATTCAAGTTGCGTGTTTCTTTTTCACTTGATTGCATGCCTCTGGGATTTTTAAGAGGTAAAACCAAATTCTTTTCAGAAATCAATGTAAAAAATCAACCCGAGGGATTTGTAGGAGGTGGAAGTTGCCTGCAGCTTTGGCTGTGGTACAGCATGACTAGGACAAGAGCCAAGGTTTCAGGCATATTAGGGTGCAGGTTCAGGAGCTGTAGAAATCGACTGAGGACTTCTCTCTAGATAGGATATATCACTCTGATACACATATCAAAACAGCTCATTGTGAGAGCGACGATGCCTCAGGCAGGGGCTGCTGCATCTCTTTATCTATTCTGTAAAGTAATAGAAATATTGATGGTACTTCAGACAGTGAGAGGTTTGCGTGGCTCTGGTTTTGGAAATACCTGAGCCACCAAATATAGTACCCCATTTTGGGTAGATAGATAGATAAGGGCTTCTGAGATACTTGATGGCTCTTTGAGTGGTTTGTCCATCTGTTTAATGCCCTGTTAGTTAGTAAATTGTTTCCTTGTGTTTGTTCTTAAATGAGGAGTTATTGCCTAGGAGATTGTTCTTTCTTTCTTCTTCTTTTCTTTCCTAATGCCCCTTATTTCTTCTTCCTCTCTGTTTGGCATAGGATGAAATGTCCTAGGTGTGTGTTTTAGAATCTTTGGGCCAAATCCTGAGAACCTAAGTGAGTTTTTTCCACTCTCTCTCTGAAGCCCATGGGCCCACTAATAACATGTGGGCTCCCTAGTCACTAAGATAAATACTAGATCAGGTTTTTAAAAGCACCTGTGTTCCCTGACTAAATGAGTGTAACCTTTTAGAAAAAGGTTTCTGATGCAAAGAGAATTGTGAAGTCACAATTTTTTTGTGACTGTTCTCCAATATTTGCTTAAATTTTGTTGTTCCCATGGACTTTCCTGACATTAAATTCCTGACAAAGAGCAAAGACAAGCAGGGAGGAGGAGTGAGTCCTGTATGGTACATTTAAAGTCAGAAGCATATTCACTGACAAACCTCTGCAGTAATTGCCCTGATCTTCACAAGAACCAGAACAAAAAGAACAAAGTAAGAATGAAGAACTTCCTTGTCAGTCGGTTGGTCTGGTCTGAGAGTGCTTTACAAGGTCGTGATGACACCACTCAGGAAGAGCAAGTACCCAGTGTTAAAATTCAGCTTGACCTTTCCTTGTCTCTGTAAAGACTAGTAGCAGGTTATTTTTAGCATCTTAGCCTATTTTGCAGCTCCCGAGAGCACAAAGCCTGGATTCTTGCCTCCACTTTTCTTTGATTTTGCTCTGCCTGCACTTCTGTTTGCATCTGTAGGAACCAGTATGTGCATGCACTATCTCAGGTCACCTCCACACAGATGAACAAAAACAACATCTTCCATCTATTATTATTTGTGCTACAGCAGCACTTAGAAGCTGCAACCAAGATCAGGGCTCCATTGTGCCAACTGCTGTACAAAGACGGAGTTAGAAGCCATCCTGACCTTGAAGATCTTGCGGGCTAACTAGCCAAAGGAAATGTTTCACGGCACAGAAGCTTACCCAACATCAGACAAATGACCTCTGGCTGAGCCTGGAATTGACTCCATATTCCCAAGTTCCATTTTAGTGCCTTAATCACAAGGCAAACCTTCCGCACAGGCAAAATCACACGCGAACTAGTAAGCACCCAACAATGCAGGATTCTGTCACTTGCACAAAAGAGAACTCCATTAAGCTACTAGCTTCAGCAGCCCTGTTATCCATTTGATGGACTACAGCCACCAGAAGAGGACCTGGCTAAAATCCATTACATTGATATGGGACATAAATCTGTGAGAGACCTACGGGAGTGAGGGAACTGCCTGCAGCAGGCTTGAGTCAGCCAGAGACCCATGGGACAGGGAAGGAGCCTCAACCAGGTGGTTCCTTATAGGAGAGCTGAAGGAAGTTAACTCTGATGCATGCTGAAGCCCAGAATGAGTCACTGCCTAAGAACTGATTTAAAAAGACCCTGAGAAGGAGCGTCTTTACTCACTCAGGCTCTGAGGTCAAGCCAAGTCCTGGGACAGATCTGGGGGGATTTTGAGTTTATTTTGTCTGACTGAAAACCAAGACCTTTACAAGGAGGTTGTGATTGGAAAAACAAAGTGGGCAGACTCTGTGTAAAAGCCTAAAAGGAGAGGGGGAATAAAGAGCAGGGCAGAGGCTCTCCTGACCATGAGGGATACCTGGGTGACACAGGCAACCAGTTTACAATGCCAAAAGGGATCTCTGCACCCTATATCGAGAGCTCAGCCAAGAGGCTCATATGATGAGCTTGGTTTACATGGAGCCATTGGATTTTCCATGACCTCTCATTCTGGGCTACCATTTCCTTGGATTTCAATTTCCCTTTGTCGAGTGTTGGCTGTTCTTACCTCTTCCATAGCTCCTCAGATTGTTTATTAATGGGGCGTCATCCGTTTCCCTGACACTGTCTCAGAGGACTGGACAGAATGTAACTTGTCCTGTTTTCTCCCTCAGCCATTCCCAAGAACTAGAGGGGGTTGGAGAAATTTCACTGGAACCATATTCTGTTGGAGTATCAAATCAAAATGCTTCATGAAATTCGATTGATTTCTTCAGAATTCCATTTTGGAAGACAACCAGAAAATAAAAAGTTGAGACGCTTACAATATCCCACGTCAACGTTTTTTAAAGCAAATTATTTTGACTTTTTGTTTTGAATTTTTATTATTAGAATAGATTAAAACAAAAACAATTTTTGACTGACCCAGAACAGAAAATTGGGGGTGAATTTTCCTTGTGGAGAACTTCAAAGTTTTCGAGGGCTTTTTTGCAGTTCAGAACAACACCTGATTTTGAAATCTCAACGTCCTTCATAAAATGGAACTTCTTCCTCCAGACAGCTCCACACAAAGTTCCATGGTGTTCCCATCAGCCCAATTCACTGAAATAGCAGCTTTTGAATATTTTAGCGGTTGCTATTAAAAAGATGGAAAAAAGTTGTCCTTTCTTGTCACAGAGGGCAGGACAAAAGGCAAGGGGTTCAAACTACAGCATAGCAGATTTTTATAGTAAATCTCAGAGATGTTCTAACTGCAAGAACAGTAGGACAATGGAACAGACTGCTTTGGGAGGTTGCGGAAGCTCCTTCACTGCATGTTTTCAGAAGGAGGTTGAATAACCATCTGCCTTGGATGATTTAGACATAACAAACCCTGAATCTTGGCAGGGGGTTAGACTGGAAGATCCTTGCAGTCTCTTCTACCCTATTATTCTATGATTCAAATCATCCATGTATTCAGATAAGAACTAATCCACCCAGAGTGGAAGTCACATAGGGGTTAGAAGCTGTTAACCAAGTTTTGGTCTGTTGCTGTTGGTACACTGCTATCTTAGTGTTTTGGGGGGGTCTTCTGCTCTTGTGGAACCCACCTTTCTTGCTCACTGACTGTGAAAGCAGAGATGGGTCAGCATCAAACCCCTAAAGTTCTTTAAACCAGATTTGCAATCCCACTCCCCCACACAGGCTTTCCCTATTGCCTGTGCGCTCTCTCCTCAGAACTGGGTCCTACGGACCTCGATCTTCAGGGAGCACTTTGGTAAAGAGTGACACAACTCCTCTAGCCAACTCATGGCCAGGGAGAAGGTGCTGCGAACGCTCAGGAGGAAGGTTGCATCAGTCTGAACTGGGACTATGGGGTAGGGAGCACCCTATGAGATGCCTAGAGACTCTTACCAAACTTCTGCAGGACTGCTGTGAGCTGAAGGTCACATTTCTGCCATTTATTATTCTACCTTAAAGTTTTATCCTATTGCCTACCACCGCAGTACCTGAGTGTCTTCCGCACAGAATTTGTAGCATTTGCCAACCACTTCCTCTGAGCTGTTGTGTTCTACATGGATCAGCCTCACCACGGATACCCAGACAGGAATGCATCCATCCTAGATTTATTATTCCCAAGCCTTTGCAGTGTTGACTTCTTCCAGGCAAAGATTCTACTTTATCTGCCATGGTAAATCACTTGTTGTAGTGTAAAGCTGCTGATAACCATCCCAATGCAGCACTAATCAATTTACTGCAACTTACAAGTACTAAAATCCATCTCTGAAAAAAGTCACAAAGATATGGTTATTTCTGTCCTGCTCTTACTGGGAACTCAGCAGATTCAATTTTAAAAAGCCTCCCAGCCTGAGAACTTGCTCCGTGAATGAACCTGAACTAGAAAGAAGAGTACATCTTGCTGTAACACCTCAAACTCCTGGAGCCCTGCACTTGACAAGGGAGCAGAAATGGAGAGATAAGATGTGCTACTGAGAGCAGAATTTTGTCCATAGGAGATTAATTCCTTTGATAACTGAAAGTGAGCCCAAACAAAAACGCCAGATCCAAATTAACCCTGTGTTCAGTGTGTAACATATTACTTGTTCATGTGGCATTACACATTGAACATCCAGATGAGTGGATATGCTCTCTTTGTTCAAGAGGTCAAACTAATGCTTTTAGTCCTGAAGATCTGGCATTCAAACCCCATGCTCAGCCCAAACTGAATCAGCTGTATAAACACACTTGAATTGCGAACATCCAGAATCTGCATCCAGAGTCTGAAACTGAAGAACAAAGGATGTCAGAAGGTTCAAAAAGACCGGCCTTCTGTGTTCTTCAGGGCTAATCCAGCAGACATCACGTGAGCCCACCCCCATAGAATATTTAATTTTATATTCTTGGCATTGGCTTTTAATGGTAAAACAATATTTTAAAACTCTCAGACAATCAGTTCACTCACTGTCTTTTCTTGTGAAGTCCAGGATAGAATTAAATGTAAATATTTCTAGGCATGACCTGGGCAGAATGCCACACAATCACTTAGTAATTTGACTGTGTAATAATGAGCCTAGCTAATTCTCAAGCCATCATTGCTTTTCCAGTTACCATTCATGCATTTCTATAATGTAGGTAAGAGGTGGGGAAATTTACAGCTGTAGTGGATGAGTCTGTATTTGTGGAACTGGCTCTGGATTATACACCAGCTGAAGTCTTACTGTGTTGTGCCAAAATGACTGACTAAAATTCAAATGCATTAAATTCCACCTATCACTCCCAGCATCGCCTCCGTCTGTGTCAATACCAGGGGCATGAGTGGGTATGAATGAAAGGAATGAAGGAAGCAGTTTATCTGCACAGTCCTCTGCTCACAATCAACCACATGCTGCTCACCCCCACGGCTAATATATTATGCAAAATGTCTGCAGTTTTTTTAGACTAAGAGTTTATGGGCCAAACTTTCAACTCTAACCGATATATTTTCACCCACAAGCAGGGTAGATGTTTAACTGCCTGATTTGCAATCATGTACTTCTTTTGTGGGTGAAAAATCTGTTACTTAAACACACACATGATCATTTGTGACTTTCAGATGTCTCTGGATATAACATTTAGAGCTGAGGGGAGCCATGTGGACCTTCAGGTCTATGCGCTGCACCTTTGTGTCTGCTTATTTTTCTCCATAACTCTTCAGCTCTCTTGTCCCTAATCTTGCCCAATTCCTTCCCTTCTCTCCAATCCTTTAGTGACTAAACTCACTATTTTCTCAGCCACGTGTTTTCTTTCTGGCACCCTGTCCAATCCCTTCCCCACTTTGCCCCATCTCCCTCCAGAGTCTCTTCTTCCCCTCTCTCTGCCTTGCTCTGACCTGATTTTCCAGCCTGCAGTGCTGCATAATATCTCAGGCCCCGGGGACACGCTGTTTCTCTGCTATTTCAATGAAGTGGATATGCAAACACCTGCTCTTAGCAGTAACAGCATTTTCTACTGAAGGCATTTTCCCTGCTTCCACCCTAGCTGCTGAGGTGCTGAGCTGATACGTTTCAGTAGGGGAAAGTCAACAAAATAAAATTGTCTGGATCCTAAACAGGTTGGACTCTAGTCTATGTTTCAGTGGAATCAAGTGGCATGTGAGCAGGGTTGCCACCTCCCTGGGTTTGCCCCTGAGACTACGAGTTTTAATTACTTATTTCCAGGCTACAGGTTTAATATGCAAATCTCCAGGCGATTGATGTGCATACGCATCAATCACCTGGAGATTTGAATATTAAACCTGTAGCCCAGAAATAAGTAATTAAAACCTGCAGTCTTAAGGTCAAACCTGGAGAGGTGGCAAACCTTTATGTGCGGGAAGGAATTAAAATAATGTCCACTCACCCATCTCTGTTGATTAAATCACAAGTCAGGTCATACAGCACACAGCTGTGGTTGGCCCAGCTATAGTTTAGTGAAATGGCATAACAAACAAGGAGTCCTGTGGCACTTTCAAAGGCTAGCAAATTTATTCATTGCATTTGTTAGTCTTTAAAAGTGCTGCAGGACTCCTTGTTTGTTTTGCTGAACTAGACTAACAAGGCTCCCCATTTGAAATGGCACAGACACTCTCAAAGCTGGGAGCCCCTGAGATATATGATCTTGCCCACATATTATAGGATGAGGGAGTGAACTGTGAGTTGGCTGGAGCTCCGGATTCTTCTACCCTTTGGGAAAAGATTGGCAAGACAAATGATGGAAGAAAAGGAAATAATGAAAGCAAAAAACAACAGATCTGAGGCTGGCAGGCCAGTGTCTTATTACTGGCAAGCTTGGCCCCTCTTTTTAGCTAATAGCTTAACACCTTTGTACATTGTTCTTGACAGCTAGAAAGAGAGAGAGGTGTGAATTCAAGTCACAACTGGATATGAAGACAGAAGGATGGAAGAGAAGTGAAGTGGTGAAAGCTGCAGCCATTGCTTCAAGGTGGGATTTACATTTTGACCAAGAGGATGCCACATAACATAGAATTATGCCGGCCTGCTTAGCAAGGCTGTATCTGAGACACAGCGGCAAGGTTAGGGACCAGCACTGCGCACCTCTGGCTGGGTCAGTAATAAATGGCATGCTGCTCCAAAAAGGGCATGTAAGGGCCTGTCTGGCTGCTTTCCTAATTATACAGAATTTCCTATGGATAGTGCAATTTCATTTAGATTGCAAGCTCTGATGTTAGTAAAGCATCATGGGAGTTGGTCTTGTGGGAGACTTGAATTCAGTTCCTAGCTCTGTCTCTCACAAAGTCTGTGGCACTTGGGTAAGTCATTTAAACTCTCTATGCCATAAGCTCTCCAGTTGTATAATGAGGCTAATAATATTGTCCATTCTTGTGCTCTTTGTCTGTCTTGTCTCTGTTGCATGGTTTTGGGGGCAGGCCATGAGGTGCCTGAGTCTGTGCAGGGCCTAGGTCACTGGGATTTCAATCCTGGTTGGGCTGCTGGGAATAGTGTAATACAAATAATGAATAAAGCAAATGTCTCCTGCTATAGAAATGGTGATTAAATAACTAATAAAGGGAAAGTTCCTTTTTAGTTAGAGGTTTGCATCGTGGTGTCGGTTGTCTCCCTACAACGGTCATCTCAGGTATTAATGAAACATTATGACAGACACGTAGAATCAGCCACAGCTGCATCCGTGGCCTTGGACAGCTTTGTATGGCTGGAATGGCAATGGGTTTTTGAGTACCGGACGGCCTTGGAGAGCAACTCTCTTGCTACCAATCACAGAATGCAGTGGTGGTGCCCTTATGAATATCAGCCTTCCCTAGTGGAAGGAAGCAGACTGTAGAGTACTGGAGCTTTTTGTTATTTATGCTACTATATTTACTCTAAGTGGATTCATTATGGCATATGTTTACAACCTCACTGGGAGGAATTGCTTCACAACTGCATTCAAGTCCCCCAGCTTAATTAACATGTGGATTCTTGGGAGGACAGGGAAGAAAGAACAACAGACACAAAACAATGAGGGTGTTTGTTTACAAATAGCATGACAGAATGGTGGGAGAGGAGTAAACGCAGCAAATTCTCACATCCTGCATATAAATATCACTTCCTAGGCAGCTCCAGGGATCTAAGACTTAAGGTAAAAATACAAGCTACATAATTACTGGGAAGAGAGGAAGCCAGCAGGAAATATCCAGCAATTGCTTACCATATAGAGCTACTCAGAGGCTGTTTTGTTGAAGAATCAATAGATCATTAGCCAATTTCACTAAAGCAGGCTTAGTGAAGGATCTTAGTGACTTGGATGTGCTAAATCTCAATGTTTATCTGCTCTCTGTCATCTGTGCCTGGTTTATCTACAACTGTTCATACAACAGAGGGCAGGACTCTTCCTCACCTGTCCTCAGTGCTGTGTCTGGCATTGCTGGCTTTTTTTTCTAAGTTGAAGCAGAAGGAAACATTTGGTTTAGAAGACTGCATTGTGAATCATTTTCCTTGCACACATGTGGCCCATACAAATGATCGCTTCAAGGCATCTGTATTGGAGCATTATCCTTCTGAGCTATCTGTGCTTTTCTTGTATCACTGATGCAGTTTTTCCTCACATCAGGTAAATTCTTTTTTATTTTATTTTATTTTATTTTGAGGTGGACAAATCTGACTCAGTTTTTGGAGGTGATGGTATGATGGGACAGCCTAGCTTGGCAATTGACCGATTTTTGACTACTAGTGGTGGATATGCCAATGACCAGAGAAGGGATGTTAGATGAAGTGGGTTCTGAGTTATTACAGAGAATTCTTTCTATGCCTTCTGGTTGGTGAGTCTTGCCCACATGCTCTGGGTTTAACTGATTGCCATATTTGGGGTTGGGAATTCCCCCCAGGGGAGATTGCCAAAGGCTCTCTGCGTTTTTCAGCTTCCTCTGTAGAATGGGGCACGACTCACTTGCTGGTGGATTCTCTGTACTTTAAAATCTTTAAATCATGATTTGAGGACTTTAATAACTCAGTCATACATTAGAGGTTTATTGCAGGAGTGGGTGGGTGAGGTTCTGTGGCTGCATTGTGCAGAAGGTCAGACTAGATGACCGTATTGGTCCCTTCTGACTTTAGAGTCTATGAGACTGCTAATGCTGAACTGGATTCCATGTATCTCTCACAGCAGCATGCCTAGCGTAGTGCTTCACAAAACACAGCTTAGACAGGGCCCTGCCCTGAGGAGCAAACCTTTCAAAAGGGGCAGATAGCATACAAACAATCCTAAAGATAAGGCATGAGGGGGAGAGCAAACAGCTTGGCCCAGTAAATGGAAAGCTGCAAAGAAAGAAGTGGAGCTAAATGAGAAAAGAGGCAATGGAGATTTCTTGGTGCACAGGCAGAGAACAGCTATTTCAGGCACTTGGGTGTGAAGTTGACAATGGGAAAAAGGAACAAAAGAGAGAATAAGGAGACAAAAGGAGAAGTAAAGTGCCCAAGAGGGGATTTGGGAGGAAACAAGGGCTGAGAAGCTGTGCAGAGGGAGCCTTAATATGAAGACAAGGAGCTTGGGTTTGACCTGAAAAGTGTGTAGGGGGGAAACCCGTGAAGGGAATAGGCAAGTATGGGAGGGGAACATGACTCGAGCAGTGTGAGTGTAGGGTTATTTATTGTAGAATCAGAGAAACTGGAAGGGACCATGAGAAATCAACAAGTGCAGTCCCCAGCACTCATGGCAGGACCAAATATCCTCTAAAAATCATCCCAGATAGGTGTTTGTCTAACCTGCTCTTGAAAACGTCCAATGATGGAGATTCCACAGCCTGCCTAGGCAACTTATTCCAGTGGTTAATCACCCTGACAGTTAGGAATTTTTTTCCTAATGTCCAACCTAAACCCCCCTTGCTGTAGTTTAAGCCCATTACTTCTTGTCCTATCATCACCAGTTAAGCACAAATTTTCAATCTCCTCTTTGTGATATTCTCTTAGGTACTTGAAAACTGTTCTCATGTCAATCAATCAGTCAAATCATAGGGCTGGAAGGGACCTAGTGAGATCATTAAGTCCAACTCCCTGGGAATTGAACCCAGGACCTTCTGCATGTTAAGCTGTCCCCTCTCACTCTCATCTTCTCCAGACTAAACAAACCCAGGTCTTTCAATCTTCCCTCATAAGTCAAGTGTTCTAGACTTCTGATCCCTTGTCTTGCACTTCTTTGGAGTTTCTCCAATTTGTCCACATCTTTCCTGTAATGAGGCACTCAGAACTGAACGCAATACTCCAGCTAAGGCCTTATCAGGGTGTAGTAGAGCAGAAGAATCGCTTCTTGTGTCTTACTTACCATGCTCCTGTTAATACATCTCAGAAAGGTGTTTGCTTTTTTTTGCAACAGTGTTCCACTGTTGACTCATATTTAGCTTGTGGTCCACTATGACACCCAGATCCCTTTCCACAGTACTCCTTCCTAGGGTCATTGCCTATTTTGTATATGTGCAATGGATTGTTCTTTCCTGAGTGGAGTACTTTGCGCTTTTCATTACCAAATTTCATTCTGTTTACCTCAGACCATTTCACCAGTTTGTCCAAATCATTTTGAACTGTGATCCTATCCTCCAAAGCACTTACAACCCCTCCCAGCTTGGTGTCATCAGCAAACATTATAAATATACTCTCAATGCCATCATCAATCATTGATGAAAATATTGAACAGAACCGGACCCAGAACCAATCCCTACGGTACCCCACTAGTTATGCCTGTCCAGTTTGATTATGAACCATTGATAACTACTCTCTTGAAATGGTTATCTAACCAATTTTTTTATGCATCTTATAGTAGCAGCATCCAAGCTGTACTTCCCTAGTTTGTTAATGAGAAGGTGATGCAAGACTATATGAAAAGCCTTACGAAAGCCTATTAAAATGTAGATACACCTCATCTACCACTCCCCCTCTATCCACAAGGCTTGTTACCCCATCATAGAAAGCCATCAGGTTGGTTTGATATGTTCTTGACAAATCCATGGTGACTATCACTTAGCACCGTATTTTCTTCTAGATGCTTGCTAATGGATTCCTTAATTATTCATGCCATTATTTTTTCTGGTACAGAGGTTAAGCTGACTGGTCTATAACTGCCTGGGTTTCCTTATTTCCCTTATTATAGATGGGCACTATATTTGCTCTTTTCCAGTCCTCTGGGACCTCTCCAGTCTTCCATGATTTTTTAAAGATAATAGCCAATGACTCAGATATCTCCTGTGTCAGCTCCTTGGGTATTCTAGCGTGTTTATCATCAGGTTCTGGTGACTTAAAGACATCTAACTTGTCTAGGTAATTTTTACTTGTTTTTTTCCCATTTTAGCTTCTGCTCCCATCTTGTTTTTACTGCCCTCCCATACGTTAGGCATCTAGCCCCCACCAACCTTCTTGGTGAAGACCGAAACCAAGAAATCATTTAGTTCCTCCACCATGTCCACATTTCTGTTATTGTTTTTCCCTCTTTGTTGAGTAATGGACCTACACTACCCTTGGTCTTCCTCTTGTTTCTAATGTATTTAAAACATGTTTTTTTGTTACCCTTTATGCCTTCAGCTTGATGCTGTTTTGGGAAATAATAGAGCAGATCTTTGGCAGATCTCAGAGCACTTCACAAAGAAGGTAAGTGCCATGATCCTCATTTTACAGCTGCGAAGACTGAGGCAGGGAATGGGGAGGTCAAGGTCCTGCATCAGGTCATTAGGAGAGCTAGAAAGAGAAGTTAGGTTTCCTGAATCCCAGTCTAGTTCACTATCCCCTTGGTAACACTGCTTCTCGACAGACAATAATGAAAAGGAAGACCTCGGGGAGGGATTACAATGGACTGGATGACCAAAGCATGGGCCAGTGTATAAACTCATTGCTTATTCTATAATGTTAGCTGTAAGCTTTCAGTAAATAGAAATCAGCACCCATCATTTTTAGGCAGCTTCTGGGAACTCGGAAGTAGCATTTGACTCACAGATGTCTCTAGCTCATCACATGGAATCTTTTGCCAAAACTGTAGACAGGAACTGTCTAACAGCTTCTGTGTACAGGGATTTCTCACTATTGCTGCTGCTAAGGTCTTGCTTGGTACCATTGCAATGCCTTGTTAAAAAAAGGGGACGTGTTCCTCAGAGTTGCCCTTCCATCCAGAATTCGGCACCTGTCTTCTTCACCGAATGAGATCATTCTGCCCCTTCTGCTGTACTGTCTGTCTTTGAAAATGGAATTTAAATTGCTATTTTGCTGTGAAAACCATGTCTGTGAAAGTGTCATCATGGGGTTCCATATTTTCTCGCCAGGCAGTGACTCCAATTCAACCTGTTTTCAGTTTTTCAAGTAAAACCAAAAGTCTCTTCTTGCTGCCAGCCCTGCAAACTCAGCCCAGGATTTGACATTTAAGTCAGCCTCTTTCCTTTCTTGCCCATCAACCAGTAATAAAGGTTCTGCAGGCCACGTAACTGCAAACCAGTTATCCTCAGTGGAACATCAATAAGGCCCTTAATTTTGTTTCCTCTTTTAGACTATCCAAGGTATCAAAATATAACACAGTAATTTTTATGTTGGTTATTGCATTTGTTCTTTGGTTACATCCCAGCCCTGAAGATCTAATGATGTCTAGACAGAATGTAGATGAATATTGACTGCAAGGCACCCAATTAGATCTCTCTCTGAAGTTCTTCTGTTTGGCTCAAGCATTTCATATGAGGAAATCCTGCAGATTCTAATACTTCTGAATTTAGTTATAGGGACTTATCTGCAAGTATTTTTTTTTCCAACATCCTAGGCTCTGAACTGCATTTACCATTTGCAGTAGAAAAGAGAGGTGAGCAGTTTGTTAATCACGATGGCAGTTGTTATCACAGAGAATGGATGGAATGAATATGCTGGAGATGTTTTTCTTTGTGCTACCAAGGAAGACTTGTCTAGTATGGTGGACCAAACTAAGAGCAGGGGATGTGCCTCCATCCCCTTTTCTGTCTGAGTCTTTAGTCAACCAGAAACCCCATGAGATGCAGAAATCCTTTCATGTAAATGGGAGTAAATGATGTAACTGTGCCTACGCTACTTTTGTGCTTCCTGAATGAGCAATGTTTAGTTCCTAGGGCCAGCTGGTCCTTTTGATCTAGAGCCAGTAATTCTGGAGGAGGTTTGCCAGAAGATAAACCCAGGAAAGTAGCCTTTGGGAAATGGCCTAAAAACGTTGCTCCATTGTTAATATAGCATCCCAAATTCCAATCCAAGTCTGTTAAAGCCAGTGCCACATGTAGAGTAAGTATAAAATTAACAAATTAAAGTTCGCTTCAGCTAAGTTAAGGATATGTATATGTGTTGTACAGAAGGCCCATCAACAAGTAAAAGAAGGTCATGCAAACAGTAAGTAATATTACTTGCAGAGGTGGAAGAATGTAGTTTCAAAAATAACGAGCTGCAGTAACAAGACAAAGTTTCTTATAAGAAACAAGCCAAAACCTTCACAACGTTCTGCTGGTAAGCAAAGGAGGCAGAGATCATATGAGAAAGAGAAAGAAGAAACACAGCTGTAAATCTTCTCTGGATAAACACTGGAAATAAGAATGAAATGTCTCCAATTGGTTGTTAGCTGAAATCAGTAATTGACAATGACATCACTTGTTTATTAAAGGGTATAAAGAGTAAACTCTTAAAGGCTTCATTGCTAATATCTGCCTGACCACCTTCGAGATGAGCAACATGGGTCTAAGCACGCCTGGGGTTTAGCCCCTTTGTAAGTACCATAATTAAATGCTTAAAAATGTTTTCTTAATGCTTGGATGCACTCAGTTGCTGATTAGTTAGGCTTTTTAGGCATGTTTAGAGCAAATTGTATACATACCATTTGGCCTTTGGATTTAATAAAGAATTTATGGTTAAATTGATATTTGGTGACTTCCCATATCTACGTTAATAACTTCAAATATTATTAATAATTCCACCCCCAAAATGGCTGAAATAGAAGTTATAGCAGGAGATAGACCCTTCATATCTTCCTTGTGAGTATCTTTTTATTTCAGGGCACTGTTTGTTTATTGGAAGATCCCATTGTTTGCATAGGAGAACTGCCACAGTTCTGTTGCATTGTTCCAGAAGAGAGAGAGTTGTCTGCTTGCTTGTGAAAAGGAGCTTAGGGAAAAAGAGCATCTTTTCTCACATCTATTTTTAACCTCTGATCAGTGATCTGGGGAAATCATTTGATTGTACATGCTTTCTGCTTGGAACCAAGGAACCTTAAAACAGCAATTTCAAAGCCTGAAAAGACTCAGGCACATGGGGAAAGAAACTACATTTCTGCTGATGAATGGCAACAGCAGGTGGATTTTAATACAGAGAACTAAGTGGTACCCTCAGTTAGTATAGACTCCCTCAAGAAGGCTGAGTGTCCTTTTGATGATTAACTGGAGATAATTCTTGAGTACTTTGTGTAAGACAGGGGTCTCAAACATGCAGCCTGTGGGCTGCATGTGGCCCCTAAAGCTACTTTCTGGGACCTGTGATGACACACTCATTATTGATATTTGCAATATCACTGTATGAAAAGGTTTCAGTGGTGCAGCCCTCGGGCTAACATGCTAGTGCTCATGCAGCCCTTATGGTGATTTGAGTTTGAGACCCCTGGTGTAAGAGATGTGGATTGTTCTGTTGCTATCTGTGGAAGGAACGGCATTCTCTCTCTCAATGCTAGGAACACTGTGCGAAGAGTGAGGGGTCTCAGTGTTGTCTTTGGTCTACAACAGCTTTCTGAACTTCTTTTCACAGTAATTAGTTCTTCCTTTTACGCTTTCGCTACCGTACCTAAGGAACAAGCATCTGATAAGATGTACAATGCAGAACCAAATGCTGTCACTGAGGTGGGGGGGGGCACACCCACCCTTTGTAGATCAAATAATTCAGTAAAACAAGAGCATTCAGTGCAGCAGGCACGGTGGCTATTTTTCTGCCAATCCAATTTGCTCCCCTGTTTTCCGAGACATGGATCATTTGCCTTTCAACGACATGGTTATTATGAAATATAAAGATCATGGGATGCAAATGGTCTTCTAAGACTGTGAAGTGGATAGAACAAGTGCAGTAAAATGATTATCTTCTTTGCATATAGCAGGTAACCAGACAATTCCCACCGCTGTACACTAAATAACTGGAAAAGCACTAATGTCATAACTTCCCATAACACTTTGGTATATAAAGTGGCTTATAAAGATGTAACACATACAGAAGCTCTACTGTTTAGTACATACAATATAGAAAAAAGCAATATGTCGTAGATCTGATGCACATAAAGGGCTCTAACTCAGACCTATCCTTTTGGAAAAATCATACAGAAGCCAGGAGGTTTTAGACCCATCTTAAAGAACTTTTAACAGGATATAATTCTCTATTAGACTCCTACAGGATGGCTTAAGCACTCTAGCAAGAGCATTCCATTCCTGAGAATTATTTTAGAGTAATTTCTATACCACCTAATAGGTTTCACCAATTATAAATACTGCAAGGCTGGAAAAGGTAATATCTTAACTGTAAAATACAGTGTAGGAAAACTCACGATCACTTCTCCAGCTCTGAGGGTCTGCTACATCTAAGACAAGCAATGGACTAGGATGACCTAGGCCTAGAAGAGAGGCTGCCAGGTGTGTCCTGAGGCTGGCAATGAGATCATCAAGAAAGGAAGACATAGAGGGTTAGGGAGGGGCAGAACTAAGACAGTATCATGCTTACTAGGACCAAAACCCTAGTAAACAAAGATTGGGGTGCTCCTGTAGTCTGATGTGCTGTTCCCTGCTTGACCCCACCCCCTTGTCTCTCCTTCCTATCTTTCTTGCTTACAGTCTCCCACATCCCCCCTTCTTCTCTAGCTCACGGAGGGGAGAGTAGGAACAAACCTCACACACATACCTATGTGTGCACTCAGAGCACAAACTGCTATTGCAGTCTCCGTGATGTGAGAGTTCACGGGAAAGAGAGCAAAAATAATTTGAGTGCACACACCTGGCTTGGGAACATGCCCTTCAGCTTTCAAAAGGGCCTATCGTGACAAGTGATTGAAGTGAGGGACAAGTGACTGAACTGTGGAACACCTGCATCCTGTTGACACCAGTGTCAGTGCCACTTGTGTGATGAGGGCATCAGGACTACAGCAGAATGGGGAAGAGAGAGATGTCAGGAGTGCCCGAAAAGGGGACTAAAGGAAACAGCCTACCCCAGGGTAAGGGAGAGGTCAAGGGACGGAGGGTGAGAGTGGAAGAAAAACTTGGAGGAAAGGGAAGGCATGATCTGCTGGGATATAGAAGGGAATGGGAAAGAAGAAGAATGAAACTGATGGAAGTGAGTGAGTCAGTGCGGTTCTGTTGACCGTAGGGGGGCTAATGTCCAGAATACTATGGGCCTGATTTACACGCACTCACCACATTTTAGCCAGCAAATAAATCCTGTAACGTTTCCTCCCAGTCTCACTTCCTGCTCCCAGTATGCCACCTTCTCAGACTCCGCTGCTCTTGATTTCCAGCTGCCACCACCCCTTTGGGACAGGACACCGGAGCTTCATAGGGGGCACCTCTCAATGTATTTGTAGAGCCCTGCAAATCTAGATATCTGCATCCGTGGATACCTGTGGACCATTTCTTGTAGATACAGATCCATATATTTGTATCCATGCAGGGCTCTATGGATGAGCAGAGCCCTGAAACTCTGCAGATAACTGCATTATACCTGCATCTATAGATGCGATATGGATAGCTGCTGACCGTTTCTTGTGGATGCAGATCCCCACATTTGTATCTGCTCAAGGCTCTGCAGCTGAAGGGAGCCTTGCCAGTCCACCAGTCCGCAGGTATATGCATTATACCTGCAACTGCAGATGCAATATGGATACCCGCCGACCATTTCTTCTCAATGCAGACTGGATGCAGGCGGCATCATACAGCTCCCCATACTTGTCTCCACCCTGGCCTCTGTGCATTTGCCTGGTGAAGCCTGACCCTTAATTTAACCTCTGGCTCCCCAGTCTGGGACCAGCAGGCCCCTCTGCCTGAGCTGGGCCCAGGGGAAAAAGAGGTAGAAGTGGGCCAGTGGCAGTATTCTCCCCAGGACTTGAAATTGGGTGGGGCGGTGTAGGAGGAGGTTTAGGGGGGATGTAGGGGTGCTCACCAATTTGGTATAACACTATTACTACCAGACAGCTAGGGGATGTTGGGAAATTGGGGGGGAGGTGGAGGGGGTGTTGGGAAATTCAGAGGTGAGTGCAGGGGAGTGTAGGGGGTTTTGGGAGATTGGGGGCATGGAGGGGGAGTGTAGGGGTGCTGACTACTTTGGTATAACACTATTACTGGCAGACAACTGGGGGGGTGGGAAATTGGGGGGGTGGAGGGGGTTTTGGGAAATTC